>JAYKKT010000052.1:11290000-11890000 GCA_036023115.1 Brasenia schreberi
AGTGCTACCATCCATAAAAAACACATATCTAGTGATCTCATTACTTCTAGAGTTTTTCCCAATCCAACTAACAATTACTAAATTTTTCAAGAATAGAAAGATGTTTACCTTAATGTAGCATTATTATGTCTAGAGCTTCTTAATGGGTTCTGTTTGGATAAATGGTTTATCTACTCAATTTACACACAACTAAAGTAATATCTCATTGTGTATAGTTGGTTAAATACATCATACTATCAATAATTTGAGAATATCGTAATTGAGATATAGGAATATCACTCTTATTCTTATACAAAGCCTTAGGTGATTCATATGTGGTCTTAATAGCTCTATAATTTGTATATTCAAATCTCTCTAAAACTTTCTCAAAATAATGAGACTAAGATATTACTATATCGTTGGTAAACCTTATAATTTTAAGTCCTAAAATCATATCAGTTACACCCACATCTTTCACATCAAACTTGCTACACAATAATGATTTAGTCTCATTTACTATTCTCATATCAGAACTAAACAATAAAATATTATCTACATACGGGTATAGAATAGTGAATGTATTATTGACAAACTTGTAGTAGACTAATCAAAATTATTAGAAATAAAGTTAAATGTTGATATAGTATAATCAAACTTTCTATAACATTGTTTAGGGACTTGTTTTAAACTGTATAATAATTTAATAAGCTTACACACCTTAGACTCATTTATACAAGTGACAAATCCCTCTAACTGATTTGTATAAATTTTTTCACAAACGTCACTATATAGAAATGCAATCTTTACATCCATCTGATAGATTGTTAGATCATACATAAAAGCTAGTCTTATAAACACTCAGATTATTCTCATTTAAGAAATAGGAGAATAGGTATCAAAATAATCTATTTCTTCCTTTTGTGTGTACCCCTTAGCAATCGTAGATGTAAAATTTTTACTCCAAAGCCTATGTAGAGGCTTGAAATAAATTTTCATTTTACTTCGTTCTTGTGCAAGTGTGCTAGTTAGTTTCACTAAAACTAGCAAAATTATACTTCTAACATTATGGAGCGATTATAGTTAAGCAAAATCTTTTCGTCTTATGTCTTCTTGAACCGATGTTTAAGAGTCAGCCTAGATGCTTTGAGGATTAAGTTGAGTTGGGTGTGTGTTTCCAAAATTTACTTGAAAGAGATTTTTGGTGTTGAGAATGAAAAATTTTCAAGTTCTGAAAAACAGAAACTTGTTCTGTTTTCAGTTGTTTCCGGATTCTTTTTGAATAGCCTAGAGCCAAAATTCATGAAAACATTATAACATACAGAACCAAATGTGGAGATTCTAAGACTAATTTTTTTATTTTTATGTACTATGATTCTACAAAATTAAATCCAAAAAAGGTCTCTACTCAAGCGTTAATAGAATGGAAATACAAAGGTCTAAATAAACCTCTATATTTCGGTACATAAAGCTCCGATTTCTATGAATTTAGTCTTGTTGGAAAGCTATGAATGTCAGCTTTCTAATGAGACTAGTTTTACTAGATTTAGCTTACTATAGACAAAGTTATGGAAAGATTACCCAACCTCTATTGCATAAAATTCATATTGGATAGGCTTGACTCTAAATTTGCCCGAATTTCCTCTATTTTATTTATGATACTACACAACCCCAAAATTCTTCAAAAGTTTATTATGAGTGGGCATGTATGTAAAGATTCAAGGTTCCAAATTTCAGATCATTCGAAATAGTGGTTTGAAAATGAAAAATACAACAACAAACATATGCAACATATTGAAAACAGAGTTTTAGTTTTTAAAACATATGTGAGTGCATTCATCCAAAATTAAAAGCAAATCACACCTAATTCAATGTAAATGACTGAAGGGAAATGAATGTAAATATATATTTAACTTAAGCATAGAGGGGATTAGGAGATATAAGAGTGTATAGAATATAGAGAAGTAGAGAAATATGAAATCAAACAAGTAGAATGCATAAATGTAAAAGGAATGAAACGGGCAACATTTCTACTCTATTACAACATGGGGAAGACTAAAGCTCCATTAATACAACCACTTTTGAATTAAATAAGAGGAAGAAAGGATTAAGATCAGCAAAGAGGAAAAAACACACTTACACTTCCTCCAATGGCTCATGGCTCCAAGGAAGGGGACACCCTTCTCTCCTTCTCTCACTCTCTCTTTCTCTCTTTCTCTCTCTTTTTACAGCACCTACTCTCTCTCTCTTCTAGGCTCTAAGCTCCTCCTTTAATGCCCTCTTGAATCCCTCCAATGCTAGAAATGAGCTCCCAAGAGCTCTTTTTATAGGCCTCAAGGGAGGAGGCCTAGAGGCTTCCATGATGTGGATCAGGTGGGTCATTGGAGCCCAAGACTTGATCCAACTCCCAATGATCCATGGTTGCCCATGACTTCACGTGGGATTGTGGTCCCCTAGGTCAAGGTGAGCCTAGCCACACGGTATGGGGTAGCCCTTGGTGCAACCCTTTGCTCGTGTTGGTGCAGCCAGGTGCAGTCCTTAGGTGCGGTCCTCTCTTGGTTCGGCTAGGTCAATTTTCATTGGTTCTTGGCTAGGTAGAGTATTCATTGGTCCTTAGCTAGGTGAGTCTTCATTAGTCCAGCTAGGTGCCCTTCTTTATGGGTCATTGGCTAGGTAGAGTTTCATTGGTCCGGCTAGGTGCCCTTCTTTATGGGTCCTTGGCTAGGTAGAGTTTTCATTGGTCCTTAGCTAGGTGAATCTCTGTTTGCTCTTTAACTTGAGACTTAAATCCTTGACTTGGGTATAGTCTTGACCCATTTTTGTTTCAACTTGACTTGATCCTTTGTCTTGGTCCATTTCTTGCTCCGAGCTTTGCTAGGTCTGGCCTTGAATCATTGACCTTGCTTTTGTCAATTTGTCTTTATCTCATGCTTTACTCTCTCTTGGATTTGGTTCACAGCTTTATCCCTGAATCAGACTTGAATCCTGCGCTTGATTTCAGATTCATAGTTTCAAATATTTCTTTTGATTATTTAAAACCATTTCATTTTGAAATATATTTGAAAACATCAAGTTTTATTGAAATCTTCAAATATTATTTTCTTTGAAAGCAACTGAGCTCCATTCCTAGTGTTTGTTTGCACGAGCGACCTCCTTTTACTTCGTGAGTTAGTCTTTATCGTTTCAACCACTTTAATCCTTTGTTGGGTGTAGGGTATCGGACCACTTTAACCCTTTTGATGGGTGTGGGGTCTCGAACCACTTTAACCTTGGATGTAGGGTTTCAGATCACTTTAACCCTTTGATGGGTGTAGGGTCCTGGAGTAGGACTATCCTCAGTCGAGCGAGTTTTTAAGGCCTGATTTGAATTTGATTTAAATTTCAAAGATTTTTGATAAATTTGACGTTTAGCAAACATTTTTAGGTTTGGTTCCCAATGTCTCATTTCTATTTGTTTCTTTGAAGAAAATTGTTTGAAACCATCATTTCTTTAGATGAAATCATTTGAATAGGCAGAATGCTGCCAATTTGGGCTTGAGGGCAAAACAATGCTTTTTTTAGCTCTTTGTCGAAATGGGATTTTTTTGAGAGGAGTGCTTTTTACCCTTATTTTGAGGCTGCCACGAATTTTTGGTATGGAAATGAGTTTGTTTAAGGTGTCTTTATTTGAAAATCCTTAAAAGATCCAAAACCGTAATTTTTTCTTAAAAAGGCAAAATTTCTTAAAAAAGAAGATTTTTGGATGTCTACAACAACTAACTTGGCCTTATACTTATTGATTGTTCCATCTATATTGAGTTTTTTCTTAAAAATTCATTTGCAGCCTACACCAAAATAACCAAGAGGTATATCTACAAATTCTGAAGTGCCATTAAAATGAATTGAATTGATTTCATCATCAATGACTTCTTTTCAAACTTAACCTCAAGTGAAGTTATAGCCTCTTGGAAGGTAATAGGATCGAGATTTAGAGAAGACACTTTGGGAAACTCTAGTCTTCATACAAAATATATTATCAAATAATGTAATATCACGAAGCTCAACAATCATATTGACATCTATGCCGGACATATCTAATGACCAAGAAAATGTACACATAACTTGTTTTCATGTAACATAGAAATATGACATCTATAGTTTTATGTCCCAATTTCTTTCTCTTGTGTTCAAGGATGAGTATTTTTACAAGACACAACTACACTTTGAGATATTTGAGACTAATTTTTTGACCTTCCAAAACTCAAAGTATTACTTTCCTTATGCTTATAGGGAATTATTCAAAATATGACAAGTCATATTCAAAGTTTCCCCATGTGTAGGTAGGTAACACATAACTTTGAAGTAAAGCATTCACCATATCATATGGATTTTATTTTTCCATTTAGATATCCCATTAGACTTAATATGCCTTCTTTAAAGAATTAGGAACTTTTTGAAGGAAAACTTCAAATCCGCACCCTTTTTGTTGTGCTTGCTTCATCTTGAAAATGAGAAGCTTAGGAAATGAGTTTTGTGAAAAGAAATAAATGAAAAAAAACACTAAAAACTTCAAATCCAACTAACAAGAGCTATTTATAAGGAGAGAAAGCCATGACTCACCACTAAACTTTGAAAGCCCATATAAGAGAAGAAGTTCACAACTTCCTTTGATGTGATTCAACCAAAGTGATTTTCATTCAGAAAAATGGGTATTTGTGATGGAAACATACATTCTATCTTAGACAATCAAATAGAAAACAATAAATACATTAAATCTAGAATTAGTGAGCTCTTAGATCGGGTCTACTTAACCATAATAATTTTAGTGGGTCTACTTAATTTTTATTCATAATAATGACTAAATAGTCCACCTCTCACTTAACCAATAGAACAAAAATGTGAAATAAGTGTATTTTAAACCTCAAAACAAGAACCCTAGATCGCAATACGAATTTTAATGGGTCTACTTAACCATAAAAAAAATCCATTAAATCTAGATTTACTGAGCTCATAGATCGGGTCATGGGTCCTTCAACCGACTCTTGACTTTGGATATGGTGACCGTTTGAGTGGGGTTTATCTTTGATGTGCTCATCATTTCCTTCACACAGCAAGAAATTTGACCCAAATTGAAGTTCTTCAATATCATGCAAGTAAGCACTAAGGCCTCGAATATTAAAAATATTGGAGATGTTATAGTTGTCTGACAACTCCAATTGATATGCATTATCATTGATTTTAGCTGCAACTCAAAATAGTCCATTAACCTTTGGGCTAAGCTTGGACGTAAGCTTGGGAAATCTCTTCTTACGTAGGTACACCCAAACCAAATCTTTTGAACTGAATTGCACATGTTTGATTCCAGCATCTATCTTATTCTTTAAGGCTCAAGTCCTCTTTTGAAGGTTATTTCTTATTTGATCATCTAAGTTTTTTAATACTTCAACTCTAAAAAGTCCTCAACCATCTTTTGTACAAAATGCAAACAGATCTATGGGTATGTGGGGTTAGCTCCATAAACAACTTCAAAAGGAGAGTGATGTGCGTAGCTGTGCACAACCTGGTTGTACACAAATTCGACCAAGGAGAGGCGTTCATCCTAATTTTGAGTGATTTAAGAAAGAATTGAACTTAGGATAGCTCCCAATGTATGATTCACTACCTTAGTTTGACCATTAGTTTGAGAATGACATGTTGTACTATACAACAATTTTGTACCCAAACACTTCTACAATGATCTCTAGAAATAGTTGACAAACTTATAATCACAATCAGATACGATACTACATGGTACTCCATGAAGACAAACCACTTCTTTGAAAAACAAATCTGCAACATGCTTAGTGTCATCTGATTTGTGACAAGGAATAAAGTGAACATTTTTTAATATTGATCTACGACTACAAATATGGAGCCCTTTCCCCTTTGAGTGCATGAAAGACCAAATACACTCAAAGATTTGTACATGTCATGAGCATCTTTTATCAAGATTTGTACTCAAGGTGCAGTGAGTGACATGTACAAATCTTGAGTAGCTAAATTAGTACACTTAGCTCTTTTGGACACACTGCACCTTTCGATAATCCAATGAGCATCTTTTATCATGCTTGGTCAATAAAATCATTGTTTTAGTAACTCTAGGGTCTTCTTTTCTCCAAGATGTCCTGCTAATCCCACTATATGCTTCTCTCACTAAGAGCTCTCGAATGAAATCATTTGGGATACATAACTTATCAAACCTGAAAAGATAACTGTTATTAAGGTGATATCCTAATTCTACCCAATTAGTGTTTTCCATAAAGGGTGATAGTTTGAGATCAGATTGGCATTGGTCTTTGATGAATTTGAGTACCCAAACCTTACTATGCATCATGGATAGTAAGGCATGCCTTCTTGATAAGGTGTATGCCACTACATTCAACTATTCCTTTTTATATTTTAATGCATAAGAGAAGTCTCCAAATATTATACCCATTTAGTATGCCTTTTATACAACTTGCTTTGGCCTTGAATCAAATTGAGTGTAGCATGATCAGTATACAAAATAAACACTTTCAAAAGCAAATAATGATGCCAAGTTTGCAAAGTAAGAATTATAGCAAAAAACTCTTTATCATATGTCGAATAGTTTAAAGTACCTCCCTTCAGTTTCTCGTTAAAGTAAGCAATGGGGCGTCATTCTTGCATTAGTACCTCTTTGATTCTCACCCTAGAAGCATCACAATTTACCTCGAACACCATGCCAAAATCAGGTAATGTTAGCATGTATTTGGCATAGTGCTTTTTGAGTGTAGGAAAACTTTGCTCATGTGCTTCTCCCCATTGAAACCCTCTTTCATTCCTCAAACAATCATAGATAAGTGATGCAATAGTGTTGAAATTCTTTATGAAGCGCTTGTAGAATGATGCAAAGCTGTGAAAGCTATGCACATCACTGACTTTTGTTAATGTTAGCCACTTTTTGATTGCTTATATTTTAGATGGGTCTTTTAAAAAACCCAATTTTTTTTATAAAACTTTTCATCTTTTAGAAAATGGGCTAGTTTTGGTAACTTTAGATTTTCAAATAAAAATACATCAAATAAACCAATTTTGACATCAAAATTTTCTAGCAACCTCAAGATAGTAATATATTGCATCCCTTCCAGAAAAATTTGAATTTCGACAAAATTTTATGAAAATAACTATTTTGCCCTAAAGACCAAATTGGTAGGATTCTACCCTTTTTATGATCGCCTTCAAAAGAAAATTGATTTCAAACAATTTTTCTTTAAAGAAACAAATGAAAAGAAAAGTATTGGGGATAAAGCCCAGTGCTTTCTAAAAATAGTACTTGAAGACTTTATCAAATTTGATGTTTCCAAATATAAAAAATGTTTTGAACATGTATATGTGAAATTTGGACTGGAAGGAAGCAAATTCCCCAGAAAGAGGAGATGGAAGGAACCAAGAAGGCAACAATCGAGCACCTGCCAATTGTTGCATTGTGGGGTGAGGTAACTTGTCATTTTTAGTTTCAGTTATTAGAAAAAAAAGTCGACGTTCAAAAAAGGAAAGCCGACATTCAGAAGGAAGAATGACTTTCAAGAAGGGAAAGTCGTTATCACCCGAGAGAAAGAAAAGTTGTGCATGATTTGGTAGGTTGTTCAATTGGATCGATTGATGTCAACACAAAAAATCTAGTCAGCTCGAGTACCCTCATGAGGTGGTCTGATTTGGTAAGTCCTCAAAAAGGCAACACCTTGACAAAGGCTGGCGAAGCTCAGCCAAGCCCAGCAAAGTGGGTATAGCCACCTTGACTCAATATGGTAAGCCAACCAACAAGGTTGTAGCCAACCTCAATGTGGAAAGCCTTCATGATGTTAGCCACTTACCATATCAAATGGGGCCGACTTTTAGCAGGTCCTTGGACAACAACAAGGTTTAGTTGATGTCAACGACTTATCAAGCTAAGTCCACACAACTGAGCTTATTAAGGTGGATAGCAACCTTTCAAAAGCCTAGTCAATTGAATTCAGCAGCAAGGCCTTCAACTCATTTTTGGCCAAGGCTGTGATTGAGAGGCTTGACTAAGCACTTAAACATTGAGGTGCTTGAGAAATCGAGAATTAGTCAGCTACAAATTGTAGCAAATAGCATCAATCTAGGTTTCGATCATGATATACCATGGGGCGATCTATTCTCGTCAAAAGAGGATATGCCAATGAGGAAACGTTGAGCCTCTTGCCATATTTATGCCTTCCAATATTTGGAAGCACAGCCTCTTTTAACATTGGTACGGGAGGTTTTGATAAAGCAACATTCAGTGCCAGGCAAGTATGTTGCAGAATGAGGTGGTCGGCTCCAAAGTCTTGTCGTTCTTATGCTTGTTGGATATGGGAAGAAACATTCTTTATCATACACAAAATGCTTGAGAATTAAGATGGGTTCCAGTATGCTGGTTTTTATGAATGATATTGATTGACCAAGGGAAAGATTAGCATGTGCATAAACCTAGACGTAAGACGATCAGGCTCATCAGAGGTATATGCAACATTCAATAGAAAATATAATCAATCTCATGAGAAACATACAGTGACGTGGGATGATCCAGTTATACATCAGATTAACATTAAACATAACCAAATGCAAATGAGGCACCAGTATGGTATGAGGCATCGAGGGAATGGACTGAACCTGTAACTGACTTCAAATGGACATGCCCATGAAACTTCGGATCTTTGTGTCCATCTTCTATGACAATGGATGCATGGAACGAGAGCAACAGGTTATAGCTTGTTCCGAAAATGATATTTCTTGACCACCTATGCAAAATATCGACCTACTTACCAAGAAGCACATTGAAAGTTCACGTTTCTTATGCCATCCTACATTCCATCTACTGTCTGTATTATGGAAATTCACAAGTTGTGCTAGTGAGATTATTAAATCCTTCACCCTGATAATCTCCAACAGTGTTAATCAACCATGCATCACCGTCTGCAGTCAGACCCAATTATGACCACGATGAACCAGAGGAAGCTTGGGTTAAGCAAGAAGACTTACCTTTCACAGTAGCTGGCTAAACCCACCTGAGTAAACTCATTTTTGGCTGAGCCCACTTGTCAAAAGACAGCCAAGTGACAGATTTGGCACGTCCGATGGGACTTGAATCTTAGGAAATTATTTTAATCTAGTATAAGTTTACAAAACAATTAACTTTTCAAAATCGTGATTCTCAAAATAAATTCTTGTATAGAGGTTGATCATGTCTAGTTCTGAGGGATCTTGTGAAGTGTCAAGCCGAGCCTCATGCTCTACAAGTCTTTTTTCAAGAAAATTTTCAAAAGAAATTTCAAAAAACTAAGGGGATATGCTTGCCTCCCTAAAAAGGAAAGTAAAAGAAATCGAGGAAAGAATCGTTGCATTAAGCCAAGAGGCTGATGTGGTGGAATCTTGCTCCTCTCATGGCAAGAAACTTAAAAGATCTTTCAAACCCTCTTTTACTTGAGAGTGGACATTCGGATGGATTTTTCTAAGCTTTTGCTTTATAGGTTTAGCATCTAGTTCTAGGGGAAGACAATGCTCTACAATTTTTGGGTCTAGACCCGGCATATCTTCATAGGTCCATGCAAACACATCTGTGTAGGCTTTCAGGAATGCAATGAATGATGTTTTTTCATGCTCATGCAAACATGTGCCTATCTTAACATGCTTAGGATTTGACTCGCTCCCTAGGTTGATTTCTATAAAATCCCCTCCTATGGAATTTGAAGGTTTTTCCAAGTCAAGGATTTAGTGAAACTCGAGAAGCTCGGAGGTTTGATCCTTCTCAAGGAAGAGGGGATCCTCCTCCATGCTTTGATCATCTTCGAGAATTTTAGATCCTAGGAAAGTTTGAGGTGATGCCTGATTTTCAAAAATACCTAGTTTTGGTTTTGAAATTTTTACAAGTTTTGAAGAATTTGGGCCTTTTATAAAGATAATTTTTTCTTCAAATCCTTCAATTTTCTTGGCTTTTTCGAAATTTACACCAGGAGCTGGTATATACAAAACTTTGTTTATGGTCTTTTCGGGTTTTTTAATTTTTTTGGTTTTTTGTAAAGAAATGACATTAGGAGAAATGCAAATCACAATTTTTTTGGATTTTTTGCAATTTTCCAATGTTTTTGAGTTTTGAGGTTTTTCCAATTATTTTTGGATTTTGAGAATATGTAATTTTTTTAGATTTTTGGTTAAAGAGGGGTCTTCCATCATACCTACAAAGAAAACACCATGAATCAGTCTCTGAATAAGAGGTCTAAGTCATAGGTTTCAATTTTAGGAGGTTCCAGGGCACCCTTGACCCAAGTGGTCGTAGGTGGTGGTTCCAGGGGTATGTTTGGAGTGTAGCATATCTCATACCGGTTTGGATTTGGATTTAGATTTAGCAAGATGGGCTCTAGACAACCTCGGTTTTGGTTCCCTAAGCTTTGGTAGGGCATGTAACCCATGTTTAACAACATGTTCCAAGGTTTTTTTTAGTTCTGCAAATTCTTTGTACAGTGGATAGCCTTGGAACTTCTTGTTGTCCATGTCATGCTCAAATGGTTTCTTGTTTAGGGATTTTGAAAACATTTGGATTTTGGTTTTACCTAGGATGGTCACGGTTTTGGGCGGGCTAGCTTTGGGTTGCCCCTTGATATATATGACATTCCTAGGTCTTTTGAGGACGAACTTGGGTGGTTCGTCCAAGGATTTCTCGGAGTTGTTCTCATAGGCTTGATGACCTGACAAGCAAGGGAAGTTTTGCACTTCCCTAAGCTGAGGATGGTTTTCGCCTAGAATTACTACAATTTGGTTTTCATAGGGGATTTTGACACACCTATGGAATATGGATGGCATGGCCAGAAAGCTATGTATCCATGGACTTCCTAGGAGTAGGTTGTAATGGGGGTGTATGTCTAAGATATGGAACACCCCTACATGGGTTATGCCCCCTATTTCCATGAGTAACTCTACGGCTCTCAAGGGTTTAGATGCATTTCCATCGTATCCTGTGATAACGATGGAGCTTGGGTTTACAAAGGTCAGGGTGACTCCAATTTGACAAGCTGTGTGTAATGAAAGTATGTTTAGACCTCCTCCGCCATCAACTGAATACCTGTCTAGAGGATGGTGATTCAATACCACCTCTATATGCAAGGCTTGGTTATGGGTTTCATACGGTCTTTCTATCTCATCTTTCGAGAACACGATGGGAGTTTTAGCACAGATAGGTGCCACTAAGAAGGACAGGGACTCAAGGGTTATAGTCGAGTTAACCTTAGCTTTTTCTAAGATTTTTTCTAAAACCTGTCTATGCGTGGGAGAAGTTTGGATTAATTCTAGGATAGACATATTTATTGAGATCTTGGAAAGATGTGTTTCGAAATCATATGGGGTTAACACGTTTTTTCCTTTATCCATGACCTGCGATGCCCTAGGAATGCATGATTTTGAAGGACCAGGAATAATGACCACTTCTTTAGTAGCATTTTTTGCTAGATATGGGGGTTGATAGATCCTTCCGGACCTGGTCACCTCGCCCACACCTTTCCTAAGGCTCGCTCCTATATTGGCTCTATTTTTGTGCTTCGGAGCACCCCGAATTTCTAAGATGGCTCTAGCCGGGGGTGCGACTCTAAGCGCTTCCCGGATTACTACTTGTTTGGCTTTTTTGAATATGATGAGAGAAGATGGTGTGTGACAAGTGGTGAAGCCTGTATGCAATGCATGCACTAAACCTTTTGAGGAAGCTGAGAAAGCACATACCTCTTTTCCCTTCCCACTAGTACTTGCGTGGTTGGGGAAGGGTTCTTTAAGCCTTGGGCAGGCTCTGGTTCCTTAGTGACTTGGAGCCGGCCCTGCTCTATCAAGTCCTCGATTTTGTTCAAAAGGGAGAAACATTTGTTTGTATCATGGCCCTTGAGCCAATGATATTTGCAAAACTTGTTTAGAAATCTCTCTTCGAAGGTGTCCCTTTAGGAATTTTGGGGAGTAATACTAATCCTTGGGCGAGCAGGAGGTCAAGGACCTCTGACACGGGCTGCCCCAGTGGGGTATACTCCCTTCTTTCAAATGTGTGTTTGAAACTTTTTTTTATTTTTTTGTTTGAACTTTTTTGAAGTGCCGGTCGGGTTTGTTTCCACTCAGACATTTGCAATCTTTTGGGGTTTTGCCCCTTTATCCGCCGTGGGTAGCCTGTAAGTTTCTGGTTTTTTAAATCTTGGTTTTCAAAAAAAATTTCCTTTCCACAAGTCATCATAGACCCCCTTTTTCAGATTTGTTTCGAAGAGAGAAGCCTTTTTAATTAACTTGTGAAAGTTGAAATTTCATGCAAAGAAAGAAGTGTTTTCAACTCTGTTTTAAAATTTTCAAGGATGAGCATTACTACGCATCCTTCGGAGATGAGCTCTCTTACTTGCCCAAGGAGGGACCTCCATCGAACGATGAATGCATGTATATCTTCATTCGATGCTTGTTTTGTATCTCTCAAGGTGTTCAAAGTGGGCGTCACTTCTACATTGTGGGAAAACCTTTGCATAAAGTTGTTTGCTAACTCTTCAAAAGTTGCAAACTGGCTTAGGTCGTAAGAAGTGAGCCATTTTGAAGTAGTCTCCTTGAGGGAGAGGGAAAACTAATATATCCATTTCATAGAGTCCTTTTTCTTTTTGTGGGCTCCGTTAGAAAAAATTTGCAGGTGGGATCTAGGATCTCCCGTGCCATCATACCAATGGAAGTTCGATATATCGTCATCACTATCTATTTCATAATCCATAGGAAGAAAATCAGACAAGGCGTATGATCTCTTTTCTTTGTTTTAGCCCCTCAACATTTGTTGAAGGGCTTTTCGATCCTTCAGTGTGAAGGACTTGTGATATTGGTCCCCCTCCATTGCGGAGGTTTCTTTGGGCTTTTTCGACTTGCCAGGTTTTTTCATAGCTTTAGCGGGTTCGCCATGAGACGAACAAGAGTCAGTTGCCTCAACCTCTTGGCTAAGGGCAGTGATTTTCGCTTCGAATTCCCTTCACAAGTCTTCGAGCTCTTCTTTTTTGCTTTTGAGATGGGTTTTTGAAATTTTTTTCGAAAAGGAACTTGATGAGCACGAGGCTCGGCTAGACACTTCATTGGAGTCTGAACTCGACATGACTCAAAATTTTGAAATCCTATAAGTACAAACAGGCAAAAGTTAAACACTTTTCTTTGTAAAAAATTTTCGAAGTTTGTTTCGTTTTATTGAAGTTTGCTTAAGACCCGGGTCCCATCGGGCGTGCCAAATCTGTAAACATGAAAATTCTCACTCCCAGTTTATGAGACCAGAAGTGAACCTTTTCGTGCCTACATCTTTTTGCGAGCGTGCCAGCTAGCTTATTCAAACTAGCAAAGGTTTTTCAAATATTTTTGACTTTTTGGCGATTGTGGGAAAGCGAGATCTTTTCGCTTAAACCTTCTTGAACCGACGCTCAAGGGTCAATTTAAGTGCTTAGAAACTTTGATTTTCCAAAATATTAACTTCGAATGATAAGTGTTTGATGAATTCGATTTGTGCCTTCTTTGCAATTTTTATTACGAATGCTGGATGACCCTAAGTCTTTGTGAGTTTTACCTATTTAGGCCTGATATGTGTGTGAATGTGTGGCCTAATTTTAACGTGGTTTGAGCAAAGATTCGAGGGCTTTTGAAAGTGAGCGAATGCAGGGATGCGCAAATCTTTTTTGGGCTTTTCCGAGAGCAATGATGCGAACTCACCCAAATTGAAATTGCAATTCACTCGACTTTAAGTAAACCCACACAAATTGAAGTGCAACTCTACTTCCACTAAAGTAAACTCACACAACTTGAAAATATATATATATATATATTTTATCCTAAAAGCGAAAAGGCTCAATGTGTGTGAGTGTAGAGAGCGGAAAGGCTCGAGTGCTCGTGGGTGTTCTTGTGTGGAATTTAAATTACGACTCACACTACTTGAAAGTAAATCCACCCAATTGTAATTGCAACTCACACAACTTGAAAGTAAATCCACCCGAAAGTAAGTACAACTCACACAACTTTCACAAAATAAATTTACCCAAATTGAAGTATATATGTTTAACATAAGAGCGGAAAGGCTCAATGTGTGTGAGTGTAAAGAGCGGAAAGGCTCAAGTGCACGTGGGTGTTTTTGTGTGAAATTTAAATTGCAACTCACACAACTTGAAAGTAAATCCACCCAAATATAATTGCAACTCACACTGCTTTCATGAAAGTAAATTTACCCAAAATGTAAGTGCAACTCACACGACTGGAAAGTAAATCCACCCGAAAGTAATTGCAACTCACATGACTTTCACAAAGTAAATTTACCCGAATTGAAAATATATATAATTAGCTTAAGAGCGAGAAGGCTCAAGTGCACGTGGGTGTTCTCGTGTGCAGTTTAAGAGCGGAAAGGCTCAAGTGCACGTGTGTGGTCGTGT
The DNA here is from genome assembly GCA_036023115.1 of Brasenia schreberi. Classification (NCBI taxonomy): domain Eukaryota; kingdom Viridiplantae; phylum Streptophyta; class Magnoliopsida; order Nymphaeales; family Cabombaceae; genus Brasenia; species Brasenia schreberi. The sequence continues at coordinate 11,304,415 of JAYKKT010000052.1, forward strand.
TTCATCCATGAATATTACATCTCAGGGGGAGACTTCGCTCCATTACTACAACCCCATTCCGAATTGAATTGAACTGAGTAATTTAAAACCAAATATGAATGTACTTACAAGTTCTTGTTCGGTTTTGTCTCTCGGGTTCGCTCGAGTCTTCCTTCGTAGCAGCCGCGAGGTAAGTCCCTTGGTTTGGTTAGGTTAGGTTCAAGGCTAGGTTCAAACCAAGGTCGGTTCAGCCGAATCTAGGGCAGGTTTAGGTGGTATGGGCTGGGTCAAGTCGGCTAGGTCTAGGTTATGGTTCAAGCTAGTATGGGCTGGGTTAAGTCGGCTAGGTTTAAGGGTTTACCTCTTGCAGCCAGTCCACCATTTGCAGCCACCATGGTCCAAGCCAATCCTTCTTGTTGCAGCCCACCCCTAGGTCAAGGCCAACATGGCATGAACCCACTTAGCCCCACCAAGTCAAGCCCACTATTCTTGACTTTTCCACACTCTCTCTCATACTTTACAAGCTCCCCCAAGCCTCTCCCAAAGTTCACGTGAATGCTTTCCCCCCTTGGCTCTATTTATAGGCCAAGGGATGGGTCTTGGATTTGGGTTTGGATCCAAGGATCCAAACCAATCCAAATATCAAACGGATTATAATATTTTTTTTCAGATTCAATCCAAAATTTTCTTTCTTCAGTCCTTCTTTAGTGTTTGAAACGGGCGGTTTTGAACGGGCTCCGGTTCCTCGGTGACCCGTTTTAGGCTAGGTTTTTCCCAGTCTTCTTGGTCGACCAGCTTCTCATATTTCAGACTCTTTTTCGTCTAATTTTTCTTTCCACAGGCTTGGAGTTTGATCTTCGACGGCTTCATCAGGGCTTTGGCTTTGTCTTTTATGTTTTTGAGCTGAAGTCTGATTCTGACCTTGATGCTCGTTTTGCTTTTCGGCTTGTTTTCATCCGGACGGGCTGAACTTTTCCTTTGCTTTTTGACCCGATCTTGAGCTACTTTTTTATCGGGTTTTACCTGCTTGTGCAAGTTGCTTTACAAAACTTCGGTTTTTGGCTTGGGTTTTAAAGCCTTTATTTTGAAAGATTTTGAAAAAGAAGTTAAAACTTCAACACTCCGGGGTTTTAAAAGTTCAAAATAAGTTTGTGAAATGGCCTTCGAACATCAGGCGTTTGTTTGAAAATATTCCCATTTTGAGGTGTTTACACATGCATAATAAGTTTTTAGCTTCTATGCTCTTTCTCTATTATTATATATGACATGAGATTATCAAGAGTCATCTTACCCTTTTTATGCTTGAAATCCAAGCCGAAACTTTCTCGAAACTTAAGAAACTTCTTAATAATAGACATAACAATAAACTTATGATGAAGCACCATCTCAGCTTTATTTAAATCATGATATAAAAATTGAAACTCGTGGGCATATTTGGTCGGAGATTTATCTTCTACCATTTGATACTTAAGAAACTTGGTTATAGAATATTTTTCAAGATCGAGGATTCAATATTGTATTTCTGATCCAAGATAACCCATAGATCTTTCACTTGTTGTGGAAGGAAAATAAGTATAAATGTCAAAAAATATATTTAAGAGTGTTGACAAAATGCAAGAATGATACAAAGTGTCCTCCTTTCACTCGATGGTTTTATTTGAGTTTCTAGGGTCAATATCATCGGGTAGGGGACAATTTGACTCGATAAAAGTATGCAACCCTAACACGGTTAACTGATATATAGGTAGGAATTAGGGAACCCCAAATCTTCTTTTATAGAAAATGTGGTGGATCACAGATCTTGAATCCGATCCAACCAATGCACCTCTTCATCCCATAACCATTTCTGTGTAAATCCATTTCACCGTTAGGACAAAACTTTTTCTTGCAAGACTGATGACAATTTCCAAGCCATACCTCAAGGCCAGGACCAATGTGCACGTGTGGTGTAGCATGTCCTCCTCAATCCCTTTGAACTAAGATTTATGAGCTACCAAGTATTTAAAAGGACATGTAGATTTGTTTCATTCTTCAATATAGGATTAAACTTTGTCTCTTGGTCTTCACATGCACAAGCCCCTCACATGTGACTTTTACACTTTAGGACTTTCATATATATACAACAACAACAACTAAGCCTTTTTCCATACTAGACAGGGTTGGCTAAGTTGTTGTTGTAATTCATGGTATAAAAATCTGATAAAGTTTTATGCTGGCTGTCAGAAGCCTAACACAACCCTCCTCCTTTATCCGGGCTTCGAACCAGTATTACAAGGGTGATCCCTTACACCAGCAATGCAAGGACTTTCATATATATATATATATAATGATGACTTAAGAAGAAATAAATGTAATTAATATCCATGAGTTTAATTAACCCAACGATTATGCTGTATTAATTCTAACACATTCTTGGGGTAAATAGACCATTGTTGAGTGAGGAAGACTTCTTGGCCCTCATCCTGTAGAAAGAACTGCTAGAAATGATTGATTTGGATTTTTTTTTTGGTGGATTTGGTTCTCCCATGTCTTGCCAACTAGTGTGTCACCAAGCCCGACATAGATTTTGTGTCCTCAAGGACTTGGATATAGGTTTGGATTGAGTCTGGAGACAATGGGCAAAGATCCATTTAGAATAATAAAAACTACATTCAAACATAATCAAATTAGATCCAAATTGACTTTTGGGTCGTGATTTGAAGTCCTATTTGGATGTGATTTGAACCGACCATGAATGTTTAATATTGATATCTTGTTTTTATAATGATTCAAGGACTAAATTAGTGTAATTTGGAGAAGATAAGTATTCTTGGAGTTAGATTCAATTAGAAGTGTGATAGGTTTGATGTGTTTCCTCTATGAATGCATGCTAGAGAGATAGTTTTCCTTGACTTGAATAATATATGTGATTATGAAATGCCAAATTGTTATATATGATTGCTTATTAGGTGTATTAGAATGATTTTGTTACTTGCATTGATGTGATTGAGTGCAAGTGAAACATTATCTACTTTTGGATCCACCAGTTTCATGGTGGTATGAGACGTTCTTCTAATGGTAGATGGTCGTAGAATTTAGTGCTAACTCATAGGTGTCGTCCATGAATGAGGTGAAACATCAATCATCATGAAGCTGTTGTCCATTATGAACGACATCGTGAGGGGAATGTCAATTTAGGGGTAAGTATGTTGGGTGATGAGAACACCCCCAAACCCTACTTTGTTTGATCATGTTAGCCCATTTGTGGTTGCAAATGTAGCTCATGTTATCATAAGACATGCTTGGGTAGGGATGTATGTGCTAGCATGATAAACCTGTAGTAGTGAGTGTCTTAAAATAAGAATTGCAAAGATCAAGTAGATACTAATGGGTAGGTGGAAACCAAATATGATTGAGAATTATGTTAATGTCAACATCATTGACAAACTGAAGGCAATTCCACCACCAACTGAGCAGGATGGTGAAGATCATTTGGTTTGGAAAGCATCAAACTGAGGTTGTTTCAGAATAGCCAATTGTTATTTTCTCGGTGCTCCTAACTATCAAGCAAGTGGAAAGGCTCAATGCAAACATACATTTATATGGCAAGTGGTGCATGTCTCAATATATGTTGGGGTCGACGAAAGTCTGCACATCTGCTTTAGATGTCCTAGTGTGCAACAGAAGTTGTATGGTTGTAGAGAGAAGGAAGAAGATAGGGAAAGAAACAAAAAAAGGGGGAAGCACAATTACTAGCAGAGGGTTTTCTCTAGAAGAAACTGATGCAAATCTTTTTGTATTTTTTGTATTTTATTATATATACCTGATTTTTTCTTCTTCTGAGTTTTCCTCTCCAAGCTTCCCATTAAAAGTTATTCCATATTCATTCAGAAGATGCTTAAGACTTTTTTCAAAAAGCAAAAAAGGTTTTCGAATAAAGTATCTTTTTTTGAAAAGGCAACTCATGAAATCCGGAAAAAGGACCCTTCTTCCCATATTTCATGGTTGACATTAGTATTGGGCCGATAGTGGTCAACAACCAAGTATCCTATCACTTTCAGTTCATCTACTTCAAAGCAAAGTTTCAAGTCTTCTGTTCCTTTGAGATATCTTAAAATCCTTTTCACAGTTATCTAATGATATCATCCAAGATTACTTTGATATCTACTCACAAGACTAACAACAAAACTGATATCAGGTCTTGCACACAACATAGCATATATCAAGCTACCCACAACTTATACACAAGGAACATTAGGCTTATCGTATCCTTCACTAGGACAATCAACCTTATTCAATTTGACCATTTTTACAATAGGTATAGATACAAACTTGCATTCACCCATTTTAAATTTCTTGAAGATATAATCGATATCTCTCCTGATTTAGGAATAAGAGTTTAGATTTTCTGTCTCGATAAATCTTTATACCTAAGATATAGGATGCTTCTCAAATATCTTTCATTTCAATCCTTCGGTTTAACCATGACTTATTTTTGCAATCATCTCTTTGTCATTCTCAATCAATAATATATCATTTACATATAAAGATAAGATGACTAAGTGGCTTCTATTATTCCAAACATATACATAGTGGTCAAGTTCATTAGACACAAATTCAAGTTTAATAATAGCATTTTTAAAAGTTAAATACCATTGATGAGGTGATTATTTAAGGTCATATAGGGAATTCTTCAACCTATATACTTTATTTTCTTGGCCTTTAACAACATACCCTTCTAGTTGTTGCATATATATGATGTCCTCTAACTAATATAAATCCAAATCATAATATATCGATATTGCAACTATTATTCTTATTTTGCAATAGTAAAATATGTCTCCACATAATCTATTCCCTCATTCTGCGAAAACCCTTTGCAACCAACCTCGCCTTAAATTTGTCGATTATCCCATTAACTTTATATTTCTTTTTAAAACTCATTTGCAGCCTAAGAATTTTTTTTCTTTTAGAAATCCATCAATTCCTTGACTTGGTTTCTCTCAATGAATTTAATTTCTTCATACATGATTTTTTCCTAGTCTCACGATTCAAATGAGTCAATATCACACTGATATGTCAAGTTATCAATCAGTTTATTTAAATCTACCAAATTACACACTTCTTCTGCAAGGTAAGTGTGATAATCCTTTAAGTAGGACAGTGTGACCCTAGGTATTTTGTGTCCACTTAAAGTTTCAGTTTGATTAAGATCATTTATGTGTTCAAATGATGATGTATCTAGATCCACTAAATTGTCTACAAACTCGTCATTATTTTCAAGTATATCATTCTTAGTGTCCTCTAAGAATTCAACATCCCTACTTTTTATCAATTCATGGTCCTTATGATAAAATTAATATCCTTTAGATCCTTTAAGATATCCAATAAATATATATGTCAATGATCTACTGTCTAGCTTGTCTCTAGACTGATCAAAGATCTTTACATGAGTGATAGCTACCCATCTCCTAAGATGACCTAGGTTTGGTTTTCTTCTCTCATATAATGTACAGAATATAACTTTATATAATACTCTATTTAGTATATACATCTAGACACCCAAGAAAATTTTGCCTTTTTAAGAAAAAATTGTGGTTTTGAGTCTTTTAAAGGTTTTCAAATAAAACCACCTTAAACGAGCTCATTTTCGCACCAAAATTTCGTGATAGCCTCAAAATAAGGGTAAATTGAATCCCTCTCAAAAGAAATTCAATTTTGACAAAGATTCAAAAAATGATTGCTTTGCCCTCAAGCCTAAATTGGTAGGACTCTACCTTTTCAAAAGATTTCAGTCAAAGAAATTATGGTTTTAAACACGTTTCCTCAAAGAAACAGATGAGAATGAGATATTGAAAACCAAACCCAAAAATGTTAGTAAAATATTAAATTTGCAAAAACCTTTGAAATACAAATTAGGCCTCAAAAACTCGTACGATTTAAGATAGTCCTATTTTGGGACCCTACACCCATCGAAGGGTTAAAGCGGTCCAAAACCCTATACCCAAGGGTTAAAGAGGTTCGAGACCCTACATCCATCGAAAGAGTTAAAGTGGCCTGACACCTTACAGCCAACAAAGGGTTAAAGTGGTTGAAACGGTAAGGACTAACTCATGGATCGAAAGCAATTCACTCGTGCAAACAAACACTAGGAATTGAACCCAGTTGTTTTCAAAAATATTTAAAATTTTTGATAAAACTCATTGTTTTCAAATATATCTCAAACAAAAGAGTTTTAAATAATCAAAAGAAATATTTGAAACCATGAATCTAAAATCAAGCGCATGATTCAAGTCTTATTTAGGGGCAAAGCTGCGAACCAAATCCAAGAGAGGATAAAGTATGAAATAAAGACAAATTGATAAAAGTAATGCCATGATTTAAGGCCAGACCTAGCAAAGCTCAGAGCAAGGAATGAACCAAGACAAAGGATTAAGTCAAGTTGAAATCAAATGAGTCAAGATTACACCCAAGTCAAGGATTTAAGTCTCAAGTTCAAAAGAGCAAATGGAGACTCGCTCAGCCAAGGACCCATGAAGAGGGATACCTAGCCGAATCGAAATGAAGACATGAACCAAGCCAAGACTTCATCAAACAGGGTACAAGGCTGCCCCAAGTTGGATCTAGACGAGTCATATCCGAGTGCATCAAACCGACTACACTAAGGTAAGACCGCATCATGCTAGATCAAGTCGACGGTTTGTACCAAGGCCAACCGACCATGCCCAAGTGCATCTAGCCAATCTAACTCACCTTGGTTGGGCTAACATTGACTAAAGAGGGCCCACCAAGGGGCCACGTGAAAGCCATGTGGCCAGCCCAAGAGTGGATCACGGATTGGGCTCCAAAGACCGACCCATATCCACATCGCGAAAGCCTCTAGGCCTCCCCCTTGAGGCTTATAAAAAGCGCTCTTGGGGACTCATTTCTAACATTGGAGGATATGTAGAGAAAGCCCAAGAGAGAGAGAGTGTGTTGTAGCAAGAGAGAGAGGAAGAGAATGGAGAAGAGAATGAAGGAACGAGTCATTCCTATCTCATCTACAATCTGGCACCCATTTAAGGTCCAATTTCGAGGTCTAATTCATTTCCCTTGCTTGTTTTAATTTCTCTTTATCCCATTCAATTCAAAAGGGGTTGTATTAATGGAGTTTTGTCTTCTCCTATGATGTAATAAGAAGTAGTAATATTGTCCGTTTCATTCATTTATATTTATGTATGCTACGTATTTGATTTCAAGTTTCTCTACCTCTATATATATTATATCCTCTTATATCTCCTAATTTCCTCTATGCTTAAGCTATAAATATATTTCAATTCATTTTCCTTCAATCATTTACTTTGAATTTGCTGTAATTAGCATTTAATTTTGGATGAATGCATTCACGTATGGTTTAGAAACTAAAATTATGTTTTTAGCATCCCACATATGTCTCATGTTGCATTTTTCATTTTCGAATCTCTTCTCCAAATAATCTTAAATTTTGTACACCGAATCCTCACACACAAACCCACTCCTAATAAAATTTTTAAGAATTTTAGTACCGTATAACAATGTAAATAAAAAAGAGGAATATCAGATAAATTCAGAACCAAGTCTGTCCAATCTGGGTTTCCTACAACAGAGGTTGGGTAATCGTCCTATAACTTTTTCTGTAGTTACAAATGAGAGAAACATAGAGAGAGAGACCGTCAAGGTCGTTCTATCGCCACTGGCCTGGCCTCTGCTCTTCCTCAATTGTTACAAAGAGAGGGAGACCGCTAGGGCTTTTTTATCACTACCAACCTGGCGTCCTCTCCTCCTCCTCTTCCTCTTTGACCGCTACCTCCCTAAGTAGTTCTTGTCGATTACTCGGCATACTCCTCTCTCATCACTATCTTTCCTTTCCTCAATGGTGTTCATGTCGTTTGTGTTGTTTCAGGCCTACGACATACCTAAGGCTGCTTGCAATGGAAGGCTTTTAGCTATCGTCTAGTTCAACCCTAAAGATAAAAAAAAAAAATCTCAGCACCATTTTTAACACTTCTTCATTTTCTATAGAGTCGGTGTACCTCTATGAAGTCACGGATACCTACAATAGGCTCTAATACTAGTGTTGGGATTGACGGAAGTCTGCACATATGCTTTAGAGGTCCTACTTTATAGCAGAAGTTGTATGCCTGCAGACAAGAAGGAAGAAGATAGGGAAAGAAAGAAAAAAAGGAGAGCACAATTACCCACAAAGGGTTTTCTCTAGAAGAAGGTAATGTAATTTTTTTTTAATTTTTTGTATTTTATCATATATATACCTGGTTTTTTCTTCTTCAAAGTTTTTCTCTCTTTGCTTCTTGTTAAAAGTTATTCCTTATTCATTCGAGAGATGCCTAAGACTTTTTTAAAAAGCAAAAACGGTTTTCGAATAAAGTTTATCTTTTTTTTGAAAAGGCAACTCATGAAATTCGGGAAGAGAGCCCTTATTCCCGCATTTCATGATTGACGTTAGTATTGAGGCTGATAGTGATCTCCAACTACTTACACTACATACCAGAGAATGGCAAGCCCATTGGTCGGGGGAGATGCCAACTATGAATTTTGCAGTGACTAGATTTAGGATATCCTTCATACTCGGATGGCAAAAAGTTAGCATACCTTTGGGCCAAACTAGTGAAGCCAAAACAGATCAGCAATTTCTTTTCATCGACCTTACATGAATGGAACCTCACCCAACAACTTGGACGTGGCCATGAAGTGGCATGGGAATCATCGTTTGGGGATACAGCATGTTTAGCATTGCAATGGATAAATAATTTTTTGTTTGATGAAGATTATAAAGAACCTGGAAACAAGCTAGGCCATCTTGTCCTCCTTTTCACAACAACTTTCCAAGACAATGCAGAATATAGCAAGCTTTCTCAATAACAGTCAGCAGAGTTATGTGTAGAGGTGGTTAGCCCCGAGCACAGGGTGGGCTAAGCTTAACAAAGATGGTTACTCGAGAGGTTGCCCATGGAAAGCTGGCTATGGAGGCTTAGTACGAGACGATTATAGTAGGTGGATTTGTAGTTTTACTTGATCCTTGGCGAACTGTTTAGCTTAAAATGTAGAGCTATTGGGTATTCTACGAGGATTTGAAATGAGTTGGAATAGAAACCACAGAAAAGTTATCAGAGTGATTCACTCAAAGTAGTGAACCTCATTAGTAAAAGGCAGAAAAGAGCAGATTGCTTGGGAATCTGATAAATAGAATCGGTGGATGGCTGGATAGGGAGTAGGCAATAATAGTACAGCTGTAGGCAGAGAAGGAAACTACTACGGAGACTGATTGGCCAAACATATCCTTCTAGACCTGTCTATTAATGTAGACATCGATGCATTACCTATGTCGTCAATGGCACTATCGCAGAAAGATATCTCTGGATAAGAAGGCCTAGGGATGAACTATTTTTTATAAGCTTAGCCCTTTGTCACCAACCAAAAACAAAACAAAACCAGAATTGTTTGGGATACGTGATCTGAATATATATATGACATTCAGTTGATATATGTGGATGATATTGGGATGTGGTCTCAGATTGATGTATGTAAGAGTTTGGAGTTGTGAACATAATGTAATGTGTGTGAGCGTTTAGCTATGTGTGGTATGTGTTCGCACAAAGATATCTCTAGAGACTCGTTTTTCCCTGTAAACCTGAGGGAGGTGTTGCATGGCAGGTATGTGTGATACCGAGAACCACGTGACATGGTAATTGTGGTTAGATATAAGAGTGGTCTTGATATCGAAACTAAAACTGCATCAATGATGGGTATTTGATTATAAATGCATGTTTAAAATAATCCTCATATTGATTTGAATATGAGATGGATTTTTGTATATATGTCGTGTATGATTTTGAAGATGCATATCTTTAGTGTGCATATGGTTGTATAGAGATAACATCCACTTACTCGAGAAAGCGGTTGGTGTTCATTCTTGTTTATAAGAACTTTACAAGATCTAGTTAGCGAAGGGATTGAGGGGTTTGAGAAGATGGAAGGATTTCGATTAGATTTTTCTGCTATAGCATGGCAATAGGTGATATGCGGTAAATAATTTGACTTTTATTATTATTAGAGTGTTCATTATTGGTTTTACCAAGACTTGGAATTGGATGCATGATATATAAATAATTCTTATCAAGCTATGCTACTATGTCTAGTCAACGGTCCATATGATTTTGTCACATGCCATAGACGTTCAACGTGACATAATATATCTATATCTATATATATATATATATATATATATATATATATATATATATATATATCTATATCTATATATATATATATATATATAACACGGACACATTTTCTGGCTGGTTCTGGGTCCATGAACCCCACCTGATTTTTTATCACGTCACTTTGGAACAATCCGGGCTGCGGCCTATAGTGATTAACACCACCTTCCGAACATGAGTTTCAGGATCGTGTCTAAAACTGATATCCCTGCGATTGGAGAATTATTTTGGACCTTTTTCTTTTCATTTCTTCTTTCCATGGGCCTTTTCTCTGTTGATTTACCACAGGATTTTGAAGATGATGCGTCTGAGCTAATTGTGTCCTGTTATGAAAACGATTGATCTAAACAATGGTGGATCTACATGGAGGGTGGGGAGCGGTCGCCCCTCTCAAATTTTGAAATTTTACAGTAAAAGCTTTACGGTGAATATGGTTGAGATTCATGCTTAGCCCCCCTAACACTATGAAATATGTGCATCGCCCCCTCTAAAACTATTTTCTAGATCCACTCATCTAAGAGACGCTGATGAAAAAGTTGCAAAGTGGAATTAATATGGAAGCATAATGCATCTGTATAAAAATTTACTTTATACAAGCATCGTCGAAATTCCTTCATTGTAGAAGGCGGATGAAGTTTGTCTTCATCAAAAGACCGTGATATTGGAAAGTTTTTTACAGGGTAAAAATTAATGAAATGCAATATACCAGCCAATTAAGAAACTCGTTCAGATAGGTTCTTTATATTTCTAGAGGCTTGTCACCTAATGATTTGCATGTAAAATTTCCACCTTACTTTTGTGCATGTATTAACAATTTTCCCTTAAGAAAAGGTTGGATTCATTGACCATTGGACGGAAGCAAAAAGATCTTGGATTCACTGCTGTCTCCACCTCCTTTTTCTCTTTTCTTTTCTTGTACTGCCTCTCTTCGGCGATCTCGTCTTGTTCCCTCTTTCTCTTTCTCCTTCTTTGATCACCATGCTCCTCTCTCTCTCTCTCAACAGAAGGTAGTTCCACACTCAATCAAACAATTACACGAAGGTTGCAATTTTGTATTCCTCTGCCAGTTTCATGGCTAGGGTTCGTGATTCCCTTCGGAGCTTGATAGTTATCGTTTGAATACTTTTTCATTCGGTCGGCATCAAATTCTCCAAGCCAGAACAGCAGGAAGGCGAGCGTATCTTTCCAACCATAGCCGCCGATCACTTACTGTACTAAATTTTACCACCATTCTAAATCCAAACTGAGTGATTTCATGCAACTCGTGCCTATATTTTACTAAGAGAAGGGACATGATACTGAGCAATGTACCACCGTTTCCGCAGCAACATGATAATTGCAATACATGTCATCAATATCTCTACGCTGCTGTAATCTTGTCCTCACTGGAATAACGCTATGTTGGCTTTTCCATATAAAGGTCTTGACTTTAGATTGTACTCTTAGTCTTCAAATGGTCAACCAGAATTTTATATTCATCATTACCAGTGACATAAGAGGGACTGAGTTATATGTAAACATCGAACTGCTACATCACATCCGGAGGAGATAACGTACTTTCTTGATGAATTAAATCTCCACTTATGTTTATCCTCTAAATTAATTGGCATGATTTTCAAAATTGCTTGGGCAGCCCTGGCATGAAAAAGCAAGAATTGTGCACCAACTCTGTCTCCCAATCTCTTTCCGGCTTCATTAGTTAAAAACCAAGATCAACCGATTGTTAACCAAGTGGAGTTGCAGGACTTTCTAGGGGAACTGAGATGGTACGCATGGTTCACCAATCATAGTTCCTTGTCTGCGGTCAAGTTCCTCCTGTCCCAAGAAGGAGAACGATGTGCTGGTGCACTCGTGAAGTCAGCAGTATGCTGGAAGAATTCAGAAAATTATAACCTATGTTGCGCCTGTATCAACCTCCAACGTTCGTGCTTTGCTACTCTTGCAAGGTTTAAAGCATTAAGTCCATGAAATCCAAGCCTTACTCAAGTTTATGTTGGCTGTGAAGGTGAGAAATGACCATTTTTGGTAGTTTTCGAGAATGTCTCAATTGACCATTTGAGTCATTTCCTGTCAAGGCAGTTATGAAACAAATTCACAACAGTCGGTCGGTCGGTTACAAATAAACTTTTTAACCGATTAAATAAGGACTCCGAAAACGGAAAGTCCTGCCTAGATATTCGGGAGGAGGAGCTAGGTGCTTCTCTATAAATACAATAAATACAAACAAAGTAGTGCACACACATATAGATCATTGCAAGGAATAGCAACCAGAGCCTCGCAAAACTCCAACATTAGTATCAGAGCCTCAATTTTTTTTTAAAAAGTACACACATTAGTGTTTTAAGGAAAAATAACACAAAAAAAGAATCTGAGAAAGAAAACACCCTCATTTTGCTAAAAAAAACTGTCGGAAACCACGTTTTGTTGCTTGAGATACCTAGAAAATAAAATCAACGAGACAATAAAGGCAAAGACTAAACCGACAAAAGAGAAAGAGAGGTCAAGCCAAAGCCGTCAGACTGAAAAAACACAAAGTTTAGTTCATCGGTTTGAAAAGGAAAAACCCAGGCCAAGCAGAAGGAGAACCGAGGCCAGGAGGAGGGAAAATCAAGGTCATCTAATGGAAGAACCTAGGCCAGGCGGAGGGAGGCAAGAGCCTCCCGTCCCTCTCTCACAACGCTGTCTCTCTCTCTCTTCTCATTTATAGCCTTAGAAAACTACCGAGCGGTTTCAAAAAACTATGGGCGAAAACAAGCGATTTTTCAAAATCGTCCTCTTTTTTAAAACATCGTCAACAGTTTTTATAAAACTGCCTCGAGCGATGAACTAAAAAGTTCGTTCTGCTCATGACCGGTTTGAGAAACTATTAGTTGTCACAGGGTAAAATTATGAAAAAATCTAAATATTTTAAAGTAGAAAGATTGTTTTATCCTTAAACAGGTGAAAAGACGGTCTTGCCTTTTGGTTGTGTATAAAAATTACGGAATACTTATTCCTGCCCTTACCCGATAAAAGGTTCACAGTTCTGCCACTATGTTAAAAGACAAGATTGCTCCTATCTTTTTGAAAATTTACAATTTCAGACTGAGAGAAAAAATTATGGATTTACCCTCGATCAGTGACGAATTTCACAAAAAAAATAAATATCAATTTATTGTTCTTTCCCTAGTCTTTTTGGAAAATTACAAAAGTGGATATACACATAAAATTACTAGTTTACCCTTGTTGTTTGGAGAAATTAGTAGTGGTAGAATTTTTTGAGAAAAACTACAGACTCATTCCAAGTTTGATTATATAATAGAATCAAGTTATTAAAAACTCAATATGGTACTTAAAATTTATATAAAATTAGTTTTAAGTACCATGTGTTATTTTAAATTCAGTAGTTGGATATTATGCATTCTATTAGTTATATATTTATTATTTGTTGCTTGTTGCTTGGTATATGTTTTCTTTTTAAACCGTCTAATTGTTAATTTTACCAAACACATAAAATGAATTCAAGAATATGTGTAATTGAACTGTCAAAAATAGAAAAATTAAATGGTTTAAATTTTCAAACGTGGAAGACAAAAATCTCATTGGCTCTTACACTTGAAGGTGTAGCTTATGTATCAAAGGAGACAATATGTCCACACCTCCTGATGCTACTGAGCAACAAAAGGAAATGTATAAAGTATTTCTAAAAGATGACAAGATAGCAAGAACGGTCATGTTAACATACATGGAGGATGATCTGATTAGTGTCTTTGAAGAATATGAGATCGTAAAAGAGTTGTTTAATTTAATAACAACTAAATATAACACTACAACTAAACTACATGCTTAATTACTACTATAAAGGTATAACTCCTATAAAATAAAAATATGTTGGTAATGACAAAAATTTAGCTATAGTCAAATTGATTATCCTATAACCAATGCAAATATCCATAATACTAAAGAGTCTTTTCCCATCTTTGAACATAGTTGATAGAAAAGAAAAATTGGTAGTAGTAGAAGATGAGATAGGGTCCAACTCCAAAGCCAAATAGAGAAGAAATAAACCAAACAAAAAGTTTAATAAAAATAACAAAAAGAGCGATCAATCTTTTAAGAAAATACCGAAAATCGCTTCTCGAGTCAAGTGTTTCAGATGCAGACAATCGAAGAAGCAAGATATAATTTGCATGGTATCAGAATGCTTATACATGGATCGCCCGGTGACTAGTTGATGAATTGACTCAAGAGCGACGAGACTCATCTCAAAGAGGAAGGAAGAGACAATGGAAACATCATATATACATGTGAAATAACACCTTCTCTGATGTTCTTGGAACTGGGTCATTTAAAATTTATATACAAGACACACCAGTTGTACTGGCTGATATATTGATTGTGCCATTTATAAGGTGCAATTTGGTTTCGAGGCCTGCCTTGGTGAAGAAAGGTTTTGAGGTGAGGTTTATTTCTAGCAAATTGACCGTGAGAAAGCATGGGAGAGTGTTTTTCTTCGAGGAATTTGATATAGAACATGAATTGTTCAAATTGAATATAAATGAAAATGAAAGTTATTCTACTTATATTGATTGTACCTTTAATGTTGATATGAATATATGACATAAATGCCTACGACATATAAGTCTAGAAAAGTTGAGGAAATTATTCAACTTTGACTTATTGCCAAGGTTTGAAGGAAACACTTTCAATAAGTGTGAAACTTGTTTACAAGAAAAAATAATGAGAAAAAAATCTTTCTAAAGAAACAACAAGGGCAACAACCCTGTTGAAAATTATTCACATTGATTTCTATAGACTCTTTAGAGTAAGATTACATCGATGAAAGGTCTATTTCATAACCTTTATTGATGGTTACTCGAGATATATATATATATATATATATATATATATATATATATATATATATATATATATATATATATATCAGTACATAAATCTAAGGCACTTTAAGTATTCAAAGAATATACGTAGAAAGTTGAAAATCAACTAGGATATACAATCAAAGTCTTGAGATGAGATAGATGTGGTGAGTACACCTCTATAGAATTTTTAGAATTCTGTAAAGACTTTCGTATTTCGAAACAAAACACAATGCTCAGGACACCTCAACAAAATTGTGTAGCTAAAAAATATAACAGGACTTTACTACACATGATAAGGTCAATGTTAATAGATGTCTCTTTATGAAGGATATTTTGGGGATAAGTAGTAAGTACAATAGTATACATAATCAATAGAATACCATGTAAAGTTGTATTCACTATAACATATGAGATGTGGTTTAGAAAAAAAAACTCAACCTAGGTTATATCAAGAGGTGGGGATTTATTGCTCATGTGAAGATCCTTGATCAGTCTAGAGACAAGATAGACAAGAGGTCCTTCAAATGTATATTTGTCGGATATCCTAATGGCTCAAAGAGATATCGATTTTATCATAAAGACTATAGATTAATAGAGAGCAAAGATATTGAATTCTTAGAAGATACTAAGAATGACATTCGTGAAAATAGTGATGAATATATTGATGATCTAATAGATCTCGATTAATCATCATTTGAACCCATAGAAGATCTTTCTCAATCAACTGAAACTTTAAACGGACATAAAAGGCCTAGGACCGCACCGTTCTACTTAAAGGATTATCACACTTGTCTCACACAAGAAGTGTGTAATTCGATAGATTTAGATGAGTTGACTGATAACTTCACTTATCAACAGACTATTAATTCATCTAAAGCAATAGACTAGGAGAAAGCTATGGATGAGGAAATTGAATCTAGTGAGAAAAATCAAGTATGTGAGTTGACTGATTTGCCAAAAAAAAGAAAAGCAATAGGCTGCAAATGGGTTCTAAAAAATAAATATAAAGTCGATGAATCAATCGACAAGTTTAAAGTGAGGTTGGTTGCAAAGGAATTTTCGTAAAATGAGGGGATAGATTATATTGAGAATATTTTTCTATTACAAAATTTGCATCTATAAAAATAATCCAAGTGATATCAATATATTATAATTTGGATTGACATAAGTTAGAAGTAAAAACTGTTTATAGAGATTTTGATGAAATCATATATATACATCAGGCCGAAGGATACAAGGCCAAGAAAATAAAGTATAGGTTGAAAAAATCTTTATATGGTCTGAAATAGTCACCTCGCCAATGGTATTTGAATTTTTAAAATATCGTTGTTGAACTTGAGTTTGTGGCAAATGAGTTTGATCACTGTGTATATATCTAGAACAGTGAAAACCATTTTGTCATCTTATCATTATATGCAGATGACATATTGTTGACTGAGAATGACAATGGGATGATTGTCATAATCAAGTCATAGTTAAACTCATGGTTTGAAATGAAAGATGGGAGAAGCATCCTATATCTTGGGTATAAAGATTTCTTGAGATAGAGAATCTAATCTTGTATGCTTGAGTTAGGAGATATATATTGGTTATATCCTCAAAAAGTTTAAAATGGGTGAATGTAAATACGATGCTCCTACACCAGTTACAAAAGGGGTAAAACTTAGCAAAATTGATTGTCCCAATGAAGGAGACAATAAGCCTATCGCTCTTTATGTATAAGTTGTGGGCAACTTGATATATGATATGCTATATAAAAGACCTGATATCTGTTTTGTTGTTGGTCTTGTGATCATATATCAAAGTAATCTCGAATGACAATGTTGGATAGCTGTGAAGAGGATTCTAAGATATCTCAAAGGAATAAAAGACTTGAAATTATGTTTTCAAACAGGATGAACTTAAAGTGGTAGGATACTCAAATGCTGACTTTACTAAGAGCAAAGATGACAACAAATCAACTTCAAGACATATTTTTATTTGGAGGTAGAGTGGTTTCTTGGGTATTTAAGAAATAGGATTTGTAGCATTGCATATACAGGAAGTTGAGTATTTAGATTGTTGTATGGCTACAACGAGTGTTGTCTGGATTAGCCTCTTCAGACGAGATTTGAACCTAGACATATCTAACGAGCCAGTTGTCATTTATTGTTACGACAATGTAGCAATTACTGTAATTAAGAGTAAAGCTGACAACTTTAAAAGCAAGCATATAATGGTGAAATACCATTATGTTCATGATATGGTTATGAGAAGGAAAATATTCATCTCATATATGCCAACTCAAGATATGTTGATAGACCCCTTAACTAAAGGCATAATAGAGGATATTTTCTCAAAATATGTTACAAACTTGGGTTTGAGATATGTTTGATTAGATAAAAAACCACACAAGTAATTATTGCAATAGCAATTATAAAATGACATTACTAAGAAAATCCCACAAAAGTGAGGAAAACCAGTATGTCAGATCATTTTGCTAGAATGGAAAAGTGGGAGATGTGAAGCCGAGAAATTTCACGGGAACGGCTAGATTTACCATCCAACTGTTTCCCATGAAGGCAGTTATGGAGCAAATCCATAACAACCGGTTTGTTATGGATAAGCTTTGTAACCGACCGAATAAGGACTCTAAAAATGAAAAGCCCAACTTGGATATCCGGGAGAAGGAGCCATACGTTGCTCTATAAATACAGAGTAGTGCACACAATGATAGACACTAAAAACGAAAGAAAAACCTCCTTGAAAAAAACTGGCTGTGTGAAAACTGGAAATCATACCTGAAACACCTTCTAGCCTTCGTTTCTTCCATTTCATCTATTGCACAACCGTTCCTATGGGAAGTTGTTGTTGAGATCATTACATAGAATAGCAGCCTGAGCCTCGCAAGACTCCACGTTGCTCCCATTTTCACGAGTATTTTCTCCGTTTTCTACCCACCAAGAGCCACTCAAGATACGTCGAAGGTCCTCGATCAAAGTATCTAGGAGAAGAAAGCAACCCAAAATGTATGTCGGGATAGCTGATGCGACTGCTTCAAGAAGAATTTTCTTGCCTCCGATTAGACATTTCTGGTTCAGGTTAGCTTGGAATCTCAAGTCATAATCTAATGGACCCGAGCTTGGATCAGGTTACAGTTTTGGAGCCATTGGATTTGAGTTCGGAACCAGTCAGAGCTGGTAATTTTATTAAAAAATTTAAAATCATAAAAAATAAAATTTCCAATAGTTCCGGTTCCAGTTTTATAAAAGGTGAAACTGAAACCGAATCAAATTGTCCCCAGTTTCGAGTTCAAGTGGTTTGAGGTCCGATTATGGGTTCAGCCAGTTCGTAACCTAGTTTCCAGTTGAAACCATCGGACTGGTTAGGAACCGACCCTGTCTACCTCGGGTTGATGATATTTTATTATTCTTTTAAAGGTTGTGCGATCTTTTCCTTGACATAGTCAAATTTTTGCTCCTCTAATCCAGCCATATGAGCCAAATATTAATTTGTCCTGTATGCTGGTATGATTTATACCTAATTCTTGTGCTACATCTTTGCTAAGCTTGCTCATCACCAGAACAATATTTTTTGTTCTCATTTTCCTTCTTGTTTTAAAAGTATTCTTTTCAATTTTGATTACGTCAAGTTTTTCTATATCCATTCACTTTTATGGTTTACTAATTGCAATTTTTTGAGTTTTCTTTTTGGTTAATGGTCCTCTTAACTTTTATCTTTTTGTTGTTTATGCTGCACTCTGTAACATGCTTCTTTGTCATAATTGTTTTTCTTTACACTATTTAACCCTACCACTAATCCTCATTTTGTCTAACTTGTTTCTTGTAGATTCATTCAGTCCATCGCGTTTTAAAGTAATGTCTCAAATATTGCTAGAATTATTTAAAGTATTGATTCTTTAAATAGATCTTATTCGTTTTAAAATTTCATTGTTAACATATATTACAAATTAGCTCTTTTTCATCTGTTTTTACGATTGTATAGACAATATTCATTAGTAATAATTTGATGTTGGGCTTAAAATCTCCCTTAGATGACCACACAACACTTAAAACATTATCCGTTCCTTTAATTCCAAGTAAAATATATAGTTAATCATTATTTTAATAAACTGCTCTTGTAAGTAATTAAATACTTGCAACACTCACCAACAACCATTTTTTTTGTTGATATAAAAACTATATTTGGAATAAAAATATCATAATATTTGTTTTGTTCCACAAAAGCAGGCTAAGGAGCAGTTTTATGCTCCAAACCCTCTTTATCTATATTTTCTGTTCAGTTTTCTTTAGAGAGAAGCCATTTCTCTCTGTTGGCCTTATAATCACCTTGTATAGTTCATTCTGCTTACTCTTTGTTTCAATCACACTAGACACATTTAATATTAATGATCATTGTTCAACATTAATTTGATCATTATGATTTCTATACTTGTACCATGCATCTTACCTCTACTAATCTCCCTTTTTAATCCTTTAATGTGTTTTGTTATGAGAGGAGGCTGAAGCCTAACACACCCATGCCCACACATGCTATGCACCAACAACAACAATACTAGAGAACCGTGCCATTGAGCTAACACTCTCGGTGCGTCCTTTCTAACTCTTTATTGTAAGAATTCTAGCTTCATTTCCAATATTATCTGCTTTTTTGTACCACTAATAATTAGTGTTAGACTGCTAATGAACAGCATCCAGGGCTTGCCTCTTCACGTTTTTCTCTTTTTGGTACAACAAGAGGGTGAAATCAGATGCACTTCTCGTGGTATCGAGCTCATGACCTTCATCTCTTGAGCCAAACCCCAAGCCAGTGAGCTGTTGCTGGTTGCGTTCTTATCTGCAAGTCAAAAGTCAAAACCGTGCCTCCTGGCAACCCTCGTGGCCAAAGTGTGAAATAAGGTCTTGACTAAGCAGCAGAAGCCAAGTGAAATGGATCGGGAAATATCTGACTTTTCCACAAAACAGCCGCGTCTTGTGGGGCCGTGGTATTCCAGGCTCCGAATCAAATGCCTTCTTTTCTTCTAGGAACCGGAATTTCATTACCTCTCATGAACCGGATATCCTTTATCCGGTTATTTCAGTAGTTTTTGGCTCGGCCAAGCTACCGACTGTCAACCTGAAACAGATTAAATGCATCAATTAAAGCAACGGCCCTACCCTTCTTGTGTCTTTCCCTTTCCTTCATTAAATCAAGGTGCATGACTGTCGACTCGGTTCAATTTATGACTCGGTTTCTAATGACCCGTCCCTTTCGCCCGATGGATTTAAGGGTCTGTATCATATGTCTTTTCTCATAAACAAGGTTTACGTCCAATCATTCATGTTAGAAGCGTGCATCCTCCATCATAAGGCAGGTCCTGACGCGAGTTAGCAAGGCTTATCCTTTTCGTGTCACTTGCGTTCTTAAGAAAAGAAACGGACACTCCGTAGGAAGCTGCACATCTAGACATGGCTGGTTCCAGGAGTTCCAATCATAATGGAACTGCCTAGAACAGGAACTCTTGAAATCGAGTCCCGAATTGGAACCACCCTATTTGGTTCCAGTTCTACCTTTTATATAACAGAAACAACCCAAAAACGTCACCGGAAGTTCTAAACTACTATTTTCTCATATTTTTTTATTTTGTAATTTCGAACTTATTAGAATAATTTTTCTTGGTTTCGAATGGTTTCAACTTCAAACCAGAACTGAAACCAACCTGATCCCAATTTGGTTTCTATTCTTGATTTTTGAGTAAACTAAAACCGGTGATCTGGAACCACAGATGCTGATTTACCCGAAACCAGCCATGTCTATGTATCGAGCCCAACAACCGCACAAGCTAATCGGCGCTCCACCGGAGTAGCAACCGGCATGTTCTGTGTCTTTCTACAAGGGCTTCTAGACGAGCCAAACAAACTGAATACGGGCTGCTTGCGCTCACATTTTTTCTGAAACTAGCTAGCTTGAACAGGCTTAACCAAGTAGATCAAGCACCTCCTTACCATAAGCTACCTGCCAGCTGCTATACGGTAGAGGATTGCCTGAGCCACGGTT
This sequence comes from Brasenia schreberi, assembly GCA_036023115.1. Classification (NCBI taxonomy): domain Eukaryota; kingdom Viridiplantae; phylum Streptophyta; class Magnoliopsida; order Nymphaeales; family Cabombaceae; genus Brasenia; species Brasenia schreberi. The sequence continues at coordinate 11,325,527 of JAYKKT010000052.1, forward strand.
CCATCTTGTGACTGCCAGTGGTTCAAGTATTTGGTTAAAACGGCTTCACTTACATGAATAGTCCTTTGCTGGCTCAGGGTTCGCCTGATTCGCACCATTGTCAAATTTTATTTCCAAATTTTGTTGAAGACAAGGCTAAAAGAGCAGATTGTTTTATGTAAAGTATTTGAGCAGCTATGGTGTATATACTTTGTATACCAATATGACATTCTTTAACCAACTAACTTAAAGAGCCCTACAATATTTAATTATAAGAACTTAATGGATGGTTATTTTATCAGAATATGAGTGGTCATGGGGAACACCTGAAACTATATCGAATGTAAAAGTCAGTTGAAAAATGGTCCTAAAAGATTCTCAAAATATTAAATTCAAAAGTCTAGACGAAAGAAAATGGATCCCACAAACTCTCTCTCACACACACACATCCAGTGGCTAAATTTGTAGAGACTTGGTTTGATCGAGCTACTCATCAAGGTCGAGCTGTTTAGCAAGGTCCAGCCTACATTCATCTTGCTTAGATTTGCTTCTGATATTGTCTTGCTATATATCAAATGTGAAAGAGGGAGCTGAAAGAACAGAAACACGAGCCAGTACAAGCTCAAACACGAGCCGAGATGAGCTTGAATTCAGCTTTATGGTATGGAACTTTGCCCGGCGTGAAGCAACGGAGAGCTCCAAAACATGCTTGAACATGATATAAATTGTTTGTAGATATTCGAAAACGAGCTAGCTGGTATTGATAATGAACTGACTGACACACGAGCAGCCCACATTCAGTTTTCCGGCTCGTTTACCAGCTCTAGTTCAAGGACACGGGACTCGCTAGTTTTTTCAGTAGGAGTGAACTGCTTCGCTGACATATGTTGGAGACTCAGCAAAGCAAGCCCTTTGCTCGCTCGGGTTTCGCTGAGCCATTCTCGGACCCGTAACAAAGTTGGCCCGTTTCTCATCATTTGTGTTCTCTAATGCGCTTGCGACTGTATGAGGAAACCCAAACGGAGTGGCATTTAATCATCTAATTTGAACAAAGAGTTTATTTACAAATTCTGCTGTGATGCATTCCAACCTTATGTTAACTTATTTCTCGGACAACCTGTGAGCGCGCCTAATTCTAATCAGGACAGAGACATCACATACGATAGATCAACCTCAGAAAGTGTGGTCTAAATTTAGTGTGTGCTATTATACAGCCTTGGCCCTTCACATTTCTCTCCCTCTCTCTCTCTACATTTATCTATTTACCTATCTAAAACAAAACTCAATCATTATTCTTAAGTGATGGGTGGTTGAAATTTTAATTTAAAAAATAAAAAATACATATATAGGTTTACAAGTATACTTACACCTTTAGCTTTTTTAATTTAAATTTCAATACCATTGATGTTTGTATGGATTTACTAATGTCGAATCAGATTATTCGTTGCTAGTTACATAGGCTATAAACCAACTAAACGAATAGAGGACGTTTCCTCATGCTTGGTTCATGCTCTGTACACCAATAAACTCGATGTTGAATAAAAAATAAATAAAAATCAACTCGATGAGGTTTATTCTAACTTAAGAATAGTCGAGTCATATGTCAAGAGACTTCTTATCAAGTATTATAGTAGGAAATACTGACAGTCTTTTTCTAATTTTACGTGGTATTATCAATTATACAAAACAATATACAATAGTTTATACGTAGAAAATATGATGTGCAATGTCCGAACCACATCGTCGCTCGTCCCTTGTACCCTTACAGCATCCTTGTGTTGTAACAGCCATTAGGCCTATAACCAAAGCACTACGAAAATCCGGTTCTCCCAAACCGAATCGGATAGACCACAAGACTCAACTCGGGTCGACCTACCTTCCTCCACCGTCAAATCTTCGTGTACGCCCGCCTGCTGCTGCTCTCTCTCTCTCTCTCTCTCATTAAATACTGTAATACCCTAAATATAAATAAAGGGGGAAGGGCGGGCCAGAGGCCTATATGCTCTCTGCTCTCTTCCCATAATGGCTCCTAAACCTTTACCTCTACCACCATCCTACTCAGCTTCTCTCCCTCTGATATCTTCAAGACTCTGAATTGAACCACCAACTATATCGGACATAATAACAGTGGGGATGATGAAACACCTCTCCTGCTCGGCCGGCGCGGCGGTGGCCACCTGCGACTCCGCCAACTTTCCCATCATCATCAAGAAAAAGAAAAAGAGAAGCAACGAGGGGTTGAATAAGCAGCAACACCGTCAAGAGGTGGCCGAGATCCGCAGGTTTGAGTACGTAGAATTAGAGAGGGCGACGGAGGGCTTCTCTCCCTCCACTCTCCTCGGCCGCGGCAGCCACGGTTGCGTCTATCGCGGCGTCCTTGACGGTGGCCGCCTCGTTGCCATCAAACGCCCTACTCGGCCGCGCCCTCCCTTCCTCTTAGACAACGAGATCGAGATCCTCTCGAACGTTCGGAGCCCGCGCTTAGTGAATCTCCTTGGTTTCTCGTCGTCGTCGTCATCGTCGGAGCGCCTCTTGGTGGTCGAATACATGGCCAACGGAACCCTCTCCGACGTGCTGCACTCGCACTCGGACCCACCGGGATGGCCTCGCCGTGTTTCGCTCGCGTTACAGACGGCGGAGGCCATTGATTCCCTGCACCGATCCAACCCCCCCGTGATCCACCGCGATATCAAGTCCACCAACGTTCTCATCGATTCTCGGTGGCGCGCAAGACTCGGTGACTTCGGACTCGCGCTCCGGGAGGACGATGCTCGCTTTCGCGCGACGCCGCCTGCCGGCACGATGGGCTACCTCGATCCGTCGTACCTCACGCCGGACGGGCTCTCCACAAAGGCGGATGTATTTAGTTTCGGGATCCTTTTGCTTGAGATCATCAGCGGCCGCCACGCCATTGATGTAAACCATGCTCCGCCCTCCGTCGTCGATTGGGCACTCCCCTTCATCCGCAGGGGGAAGTTTTCGGCACTGTTCGATCCCCGTATCGGCCCACCGAGAGACGCGGGAGTTCGCCGTTTGCTTGCTGTCATTGCTGCCAGCTGCGTTCGGCCCTCCCAGGAGCGTCGGCCATCAATGGCGGAGGTGGTGGTGGCTCTCAAGGAGATCAGCCGGAGCGTCCCACTGCACGTGTGGGAAGGGCTTACCCACCGGATTAGGACGCCGTATGTCTTTGTGAACCTGAACCCGTGCTCCATGGTGGAGATCGGTTGCCGGAGGGATGACGTCAATGGCGGTGACGGTGGCGGCAGCGTGAGGCGGGGGAATCACCAAGGAAGGAGCACGATTAGGATCTCCAATCGCAAATCCGATGGCAGAGAAAATGGGAAGGTGGTCGCCAGCAGGCCGACGATGGTGGGCGTCATTGCCGCGGATGTGAATCCGCAGTGCGAATCGTGTAAGATCGCAGTGGTTAATGGGATCATTGCTGGGGAAGATGATGGTATTAGTAATGATGATAGGATCAGAGTCGGAGACGCTGAATTGGGGAAGGTCGTAGCCAGTAAGGCTACATTAGTGGGCGTCATTGCGGCGGATTCCGATCGAAAATTTGAAGCGTGTAAGAAAGATTTAGTCAGCAGGGTCATGGATAAGAAAGATGGTCCTATTGGTAGGGTCGGAGTTGAAGGTAGCAAATTAGGGAACGTGATCGCGAGCAGGAGAACATTGGTGGGTGTCATTGCAACGGATTTGACTACTCAACGCAACGTGGTTGGCGGGATCATGGCCGCCGAAGGTGGTGATGGTAGCGGCGGTAGGATTAGGGTGGGTGTTAGCTTGGCGAAATCGCAGCCTCTGTTGCGAGTTTACAACGGAGATGATGTTTTTAGATTGGTGAAGGAACAATCAATTGAAGGATTGAGACGATCACGGTCGCTGATGATCAGTCAAATGCAATACAAGGTGGAACTATAGCTACTTGCTTATGAATTGCGTGCTTCAAGTTAACTGCTTGATCAGTTACTTTGTTAATATGCTGCCATATGCATTGCATGTATTATTTTTCTTGAAATCATTTTGTTCATATTTTGATTTTGGGATAAGCCATCTCGTGTTCGATGAATGAAATAACAAATCCAGCGGGTGGTCTGCATCAGAATCTTTTGCTCAAGAGTGTAACTCTGCTGCATGGTGATCTTCTGTACCAAATCTTTTACGTGAATTACATTTGTTATTTCCTTTCTGTCAATTCATTTTGCTGTTGACTCTCTCGCAATCGTTTATTCACTTGTTTGGAATATCTGTAATGGAAGCTTATGACAGGAAGTAACCATTTTTATGATGTTTCTTTGTTTTCCTGAATCTCATGAGGAGGCGTAGCAGACAGAAAATTTTGTGTAAATGGCGGATGTTAGAGTGTGTGTTGTCATGTCTCCCAAACAATCTCATGCAGAAAAGAACCCTGTTTAGTGATTACTTTCATTGCACATAAATACCAAAGTAGATCATAATGAGAGGATAAATTCATTTCGAGGTGAATCTGGTGCAATGAGAGCTGAAATGACCCGTATGCGTCACATATTCATGTTTGTATCCAACAATTTGAATCCATCCTTCGTATTCTCTGCCCCACATCCTCCATTAGGAACCCAATTCTCGCATTAGTGTAGAAATGTAGCAATAAACGTGGATAGCAAAACTTTCACGAGTGAAAGAGTGAGTGGTGCTTTCTTTTGGCTTGTTTAAGGGGAAGAATTAGAAGAGATTTTGATGGGACAAAGTGCTGGAAAGGTATAGAGTTCTTCCTTTTTTTGGGCATAGAGGAAGTTTTATTGGGAACCCCTTGTATTTTCTGGAATTTGTAGTCCTGTTGTATTCCGTCTTGATGTATATGGTGCACAATATTAGAACTTATTGGTGTAACTTGTCTTATTTATTGAGAAAAAGCATGTGTTTTTCTTCGTAAAAATGCTGGGAGGATATAGGCCTGTGGCAGATGCATCTGTTGTTGTCCTAATCTTCCATTAGGGAGCTGACCCCTCACCACTGCAGCCCCTTCTGGGTGAAATGAACATGCTGATCTGCGTAAGATGTGACAAAATTCTTGAGTCCTTAGCGTCAAGGGCTGTTAGGCTCTGTATAAGAACACAGAGACAGAAAAACATGTTCAGTCATCAATGGCTGTGTTTAAGAGTATTGTTCGCTTAGTGGTAGATGGGGATGACAGTGTTGGGGACTGCGGACAGATTTGGTACCCAAAATGATGCTCCATTCAGGGTTGCAAGCATCATCACGGGGAGATCTGCGAAACGAGGTTTCACGCTTATAAATGATGCATTTGGGTGACAAAAAGATCGGTTCTCTACTCCGATCTTCTACAATCCCGATTCATCACCATCACCATCACTTCTCGAATAATTCATGTAGTTCAAGTTCCTACTTTCAGATAAGGTATTGACGGTGACCGTTGATCCAAGCTTCTGTTACAAATACATATAAGCGGCAGTTTTGTCTAAAATTTTCATTGTTTTCATCAGCAGTTTCATTTGTCTTGGTTAAACCGGTTTGGTTTTCATTCTGACACTGGATCTCTTTTATTTTGTCTGCCTACTTTTTCCTGGAATGAATAAGCAAGGTAGATGCTTTGTAATGGTAAGTTTCCTAATGGAAATCGTGAAAACTTTGCCCAATACAAATAGAAATGATGCAGACAAGCCTTGGTGATTCCCAGAAGATGTATTGCAAAGGCCGATACATATCGAACCGTAAATATTGTTATTCTTTTTCCACAAAAGAAGTATTGAAAAGTTCAAAGTTATGGAAATTAAAGAATAACAAAAGTATAGCATACTGACTTGAGTTTGATAATACGGTACTGACAGGGTACATATGAGTCCAGGCTACATATGAGTGCTCACGACACTGTTTTAAGGTACTCTACCTCTAGGGGTGTGCATCGTTCGGTTCGGTTAAACCAAATCCATCCAAAATGGCTTGAAATCTGAAAGCCAAACTCGAACTGAATTGTATAGGTAATCAAACCAAATTATTTCAGTTCGGTTTGGTTTTGCTATTTGGTGTGCCCTTTATGGGGTGATTGCTATTTGGTGTGCCCTTTATGGGGTGATATATATATATATAATATTTATTCGGTTTTCAAACCCTAAAAACTAAACCAAACCAAACCGAAATAGAAATTTTGATTTGGTTATATATGAAAAACGCTCACCCAGCAGCATAAGCCCCAAATTTTGACTATCCCAACCACCGGGGCTGGGGCTCTAGGGCGCTGATGATCTGACAGTCTCATTGTCCATGTGCAATTTCCGTGAGATGAATCCACAAGAGCTGCACAATGTGCGAGAGCTTGTCTGGGTGAGGTTCCGACTCACAAGTTGAAGGTCATGGTTCAATACTTGGGGGTTTCTTCTGGCTTTGGCCTCTCTACCATACAAATAGATTCTTTGATGCTATAGCACACGATGTTTTTCTGTTTAAGTAGTTATCTTTAAAAAAGCCATATTCATGGTATCATGTTTTATAGTTTCTTTTTAATGTTTTTGTGACCTCTTTCTCTCTCTCTCTCTTAAAATGTTTATTGTCTAGTTTTTCAATCTTATAAAAGCATTCTTTGCACATTTTTTTACTTTTTCAAATAATCTTAAAGTATTTTTCTCATCTTAACTTACTTTTGTGTTACCTCAACTTTTCTATAATAACCTCAATATGAATCTTCTGTGATCACACATCCACAATTTTTTCATTTTTGTCATAAACATCCTTTTATAATATTTGTTTTTCAATTTTAATGATCCTATCACATATAACTTTGCAGGCAGCTATTTTACCCTTTAAAAAAATAGCCATTTTAAAAAAAATCACTTTTAGTACTTAAAATTACCCTTTTAAGTGATGCATTGCCTACTAATTTTAACTTTTGTATCATCTATTTCAATGAAATTACTAAACTACTGCTCCATATATTCCATCTTCATTCTATAATTTTACTCTTTGTTTATGATGTTTCCTCTCACTACTCAAATTTCTTGTTAACTTCTTTCTTTGACTTATTCACCAATATGATATCAATGGTAAATGAAATACACCAAGGTTCTTCATCTTAAATGTATATCGTTAAGTCATTTATAACGAAAACAGATAGGTGTGGATTTGGTATTGGCTCTTGTTGCAATCCAATATTAACTTGATAAATCAGTACTTCCTTCATAAGTCCTCATACATCTTTTTCACCATGGTGCATGCTTGTTATAAACTTAATTTATAACAAGAAACATTTTTTCCTCTAAAACTCTTCAGAGAATATTACTTGATACTGTACTATAGGCCCTTTCTCTAAATCAATTGAATATCATGTACAGGTTTTTCTTCTTGACCCTAAAGTGTTTCCTTAAATATCTCAACAAAGTGAATAACATCAATAGTAAATACTTGACATGAATCCAAATTGGTTTTGATATTTGTTTTAACCTTGGTTTGATGTCTTTTCTATAGCTTGATTGTATGACTCATTAACTTTATGCTTACAATAATTGTGCAATTTTGAGCATCTCCTTTTTCTTATAAATGGATATCACTTTACTCTTTCTTTGTTTCTTGGCATTTTCTTGTCTATCTAAATAACATCAAATGAACTTGTAAGCAAACCCCTAATTCCTATACCTTAATGAAAATAGCATTTGGTCTTACAAATTTATTATGTTTTGTAAGGGTTTCTTTCAATTCTTTCTTTGAAATACATAAGTAGGAATCATGGTTTATGTATACTTTTTAAGTTGGTTAGCTCTTCCTGATATTAGTATTTATGAACTCAATCACAAATCATATGAAAATAACTTTACAATATGTCTTGATATCCTTGATCGCCACAAGAACTCTCTCATCCGCATCTTTAATGCATTCAAAATGAGTAAGATCCTTAGTTTTTCAAACTCTAACTTTAACTATCTTTAAAAAATATTAATGATATCTAGAAACCTAAGAAGTAGTTTAATGCCAAACATGTGTTGAACTTGGTCGATCTGCATTGGGACATCCCTTTTATAAGTGAGTCATTAACTTAAAACCAAGGATGACCGGTTGAGACAGAAATAGAGGCCCCAAGTTCAAACCAACAAGCGATTTAATTAATATTGAGAAAACTGATTTTCCTTCTTCATTGCGCATAAACAGTTGCATCGTCTGGTTTACCATGAGTTCCTATTTGGCAATGGAAAGGTCCTTTGTGTTTCACCTATTTATTCATGAAAATGATGGATTTATTTGCCAAACTGAAGCAAACAATTCGTGTGAGAAAATTGTGGGTTCCACGGCCGACGAGAAAGCCCTTTCTCATCAGCCCCCAAGTTAGATGCTTAGGTATCATAATTCTCTCTCTCACACACAGAGTGGACAATGAGAGAGTGTCGCTCAGGGGTGTTCAAGGAACCGACGAAGCAGAACCAAACCGTTTAGAGGTTGCATATATAAAAGCTTATAACTTGATATACATATAAATCCTAATAAAATTTGATGAATTATCTGATGGCCCATATCCTATGTTTTTATCTACTAAATCTAAAAGTTTTTTTTGAAGTTCCTTCTCAATACCTACTTCCGTCTTCACCTCCTCTCCTCTGCTTCTTATGCGATTTCTCCTCCATTTGAACCATGAAGAGCTCATCAAGAAAAGGCCGAGCAATTATTGCTGTGGCATTCCTTTAGAACGAATGGAAGAAATTGAATTACTTTCTAAGTTCGTTTATCTTAACATAATTTACTTATAGTGTTGCTCCATATTAATTATTTCTTATACAACACAACTGTTCCATATTAACATAATATAGAACTGTATTCTGAAACCGAACCAAAGTGAAACCGATGGTATGGTTGGTTCGGTTCATAAAAAATTCAGAACCGATTACATTGGTAAGTTTGTAGGTTGTGGCTAGAACCGAACCAAACCCGACTATGAACAGCCCTACTAGTGTCACCAATCTTCTTGTTTCCACAGTGATGAATTGTGTGTGTGCGCACGCGTGTCATTAGCAGAAGGAGCAATACTTTAAAAAGTTAATCTTCGGCAAAAGATAGTTCACCACTCTTTCTAGTTTCGTAAAGAACCTGTGGTCTGTTCTCAACTTTGGACGCACTGCATTCTTGGGAATGCTGCATTCAACTCGCACAATGCGAAAATAACCGTATGTAACACGATACGATGATTGAAATATAACCTTATCGAGATAAGTTTAAGTCAGAGGGAGAGAGAGACTGCAATTTCTCAAACGTCTTGAAGTTGCATCACTGTCAGAATATTTTTCCAGGGTGGAATAATAGCCCAAAGTTATACCAGAAACCGTGTATTAGAGTTCACGGATTCAGCCATGGGCTATAATATTATACAGGCGATCATACACGAAAAACTTTGAGCTAAACAAGCTGAATACTTTATTGGACGATCCAGTTAATCAATAAGCAAGATACAGTATTGCTTGCATACACGCATCTATATGGATCATAAACCTAATGAGTGGAATATTAGTCTACTTGGTTATGGACATAAAAGAGCAGCCCATCAAGGCAATTAGAAGGCATTCCCAAATAAAAAGCATAAAGGAGTAGCTCCCACCATCCTCTGAAGAGATCCAACATGGGTAGTATCCTTCTTCGAAACAAATATTTGATGAAAAGGAACATATCACCAGGCAGGGGGGGCCAATCTCACAAGTTGAAGGTCATGAGTTCGATTACCAGCGGAGTGCATCTGGCTTTGGCCTTCCCTTTAACAAAAAATGTATTTGATGAAGTTGATCGAAGCACCATCTTATATATTATATGGGCTTCTTCATCTAAGTAGAAAGAGTTTGTACAGGCTCCACCGTGAAACTTGATGAAATTTTTGACTTCCCCATTGATGATGATACTAGCCATCTAATTAGGTTGGCTACCACGCTTTCCTTTGCATGCGTATAAATGAACTCTTTTAATGTATCTATACTCACCTGAAAGTGACCATGTCAAACTATGAGAAGCTTGTTGTCCCACCAGCTCGCGGGTGTGCTCGCAAGGGAAATTGGTTGTGGCGGCCCATGTCTGCCAGGAGGCTTACCTCGCATGAGGAGAATACAAGATCGATGAAACTTGCAGCAAAACAGAGCCAGGGATGATGGTGGCACACCAGATGAGATCTGGCCACTTACCTAAAGAAAAAGAAAACAACGATATATGCCACCTAATTCAGTCGCAGATCTAGAACTTTTTATGGATGAAGAACTGCCAATTCGATCATTTTAAGTGGGATGAATTATGTATTCAATCTCTCTTTATAACTTTTTCATTGGTTCTCTGAATTTCAGGTGAAAGGGCTGCCCCGCTAAGTTCGCCACTGACTTGACTATACCCTGCTAAGGAACCGGTCACGCTTCAACCATCGGCCATCACAGTAGGATGTGATGGTGCAGAAGTGGCATTTTCGGCGTCAACAGATAGCAAAGTTGATTACGAGCCAAACATAACCAAACAACCATAATATTATAATATAGAATAACAACGTCTACGACAGAACATCAATAAACCTTTGGGGCCTACATCCAACGCAGCTCTACCAGAGGCATAAAAAAAAATCCCTACAACTTCAAATAAAAATAAAGCATGACATCTATGCATTTTCATCTCCGATTCATACAATGCTCGTCTCACCACTGCGCAGCAACCACTCTTAACTTGCTTGTCTCTAAAATGTCTGTAAAATGATAAATATAAAAATTTTGAGCACACCAACACGTGCTCAGCAGGCTCCAAGGAATAATACACTAAAAGCATCCAATTTTTGAAAACATAATAAACAACTATAATGCACCATTATTTCTAAACCAATTAAAATGAATTTGTGACAAGAGTGGTTCGACCCTCTCTCCACAACCGTGGTCATTTCTGTTCAAACTGAGAGTACTCAACAACACATTCTAATTATCGTACATGAAAATACCTAAAGGGCACAGAAATTACACTACTACAACCTATATTTTTGCAGACTGTCATCTTTCATATCATATTATCATAGTTCCATAAATCCATACTCAGAACCACAAATCATTCTTCCATATCAAACAGTATCTCATGTTATCCATTTCTCAATAACACACCACAATCAAAGCATGTCCATATGAAGTATGCACATTCTAAACAACTTCATAAAGCAAATACCGATTCCAAGGTCATATAAAACATTCACAAGTTCAACTCATGCACATTTAAAAACTGTGTAAAAACTATCTATCCCTAGCATGGTATTATAAGGAAATATGAGTCCACCTACCTTCATGAAATTTTAAATACCAAACGTTAAGAATACATATCCATATCTTTCCCTTCAGATCAACTAACTTGGTCATAACATCAGTATAATATAATAACCATATTAAAATAATTCATTTACATATCTACAACTTCATAGATGTTATAACACCAGCATAATATAATAACCCGATTAAACTGTCAATTGGAGATCAGCCATGACATGATTTCACCGAAAAACAATAAAATGAAAAGTAAACAAAACTCACCGGAAAGTTCCAATTTTCACCACCGATTGTTGGTGATTTCATCAACCAAAGAGTGGTCCCATCACATGATTCATAAACTTCAAATTGGGGCATGTTATCGCCAAAATTGGGTACCTTTAAATGACATGAAGGTCACATTATTTGATAAAGTGTGGGGCATGTCGAGGAGCATTGACCTCTGCCCTCAAGAGGATCATGCATGTTGAGTCCTTGGAAATCCGATCGAGCATATCCTAGTATAGATTAGTTGTGGTCGGGAGCATGGAGGTTTTTGGAGATCTCCTTGGGCTGGTTCGAGATTCGGGTCCGATTTGGTCAAAACCTCATAAACAAGTCACATAGTCGGGTCAATCACAGATTGCACGACAATGTCAAAGGATTTTGATCATATCTCTCTTGATACACATCTGATTGTTGCACTTTTTTGTGCTAAAAACTAGACACATAGGACTATCCAAGTGTCAAAAGCTATTGTTTCCAATGAGAATTGGAAGTTTAGTGGCTTTTCCCAACATTATCGAGATTCTGTTAACAACTTGATTATAAACCTCCTAACAAGGTCAATTTGTCATTGTTGTAACTCCCTCGTCCATACTCTCTTGATTCTGTGGAAAGAGAATATAGAGGCCTTTCTATAAGTTAACAATTCGCTACGATAGCTTAGAAATGGTGGAGTTAGTGTCATTCCTCAAGAAGGTATGATTGGTTGACTTACACCTCGAGTTCCTCTAATAGGGTTTGGTATTTTTCATTGTACCTCAATCGCCAGAGCTCTGACTCAAGTGATACTTATTTCACGAAGAAGCATACATGATGAGATTTCTAGACATTCAGGAATTAGGAAAATCTTCTAAGAAATAGATTTTTTTAGTAAATTTTGTATCTCTAAGAACATTTCTTATAAAGTAATGTTGTGAGTATGATTGTAAAACCAAATAGAAAAAGACTAAACTCACAAAGAGAATGTAGTAGAGAACGAAAAGAGAGAATCATATCGATTAAAATAAGAGGCTACAACTATTAAAACTAGGAAAAAGAAAATAAACAAGCTGGTTGTTATTCTTGATTAAGGTGAGTAGCCACCCATGTTTATAGTTGATTGTGGGTGAGTTCCATATACTTCTCGACTCTTCTTGATCAATTTATGTTACTTTAAGGAGTGTTTGCTGGATAGTGGATGCATGCCTATCTTTTAGAAGGTGATCTAGTCATGTTTGTTAATAGGCAGTTACTCCACAAATCTGTATGTAATATTTGGCATCAACATGGCTAAAATTCGACCTACCATGATGCGTAAAACAATGATGGAGATGTAGTGGTGGATGGTTGTTACCACCCATACCATCTCCTAATAACGTACAATAACCTAGAAATGGGTTACGTCTGATTCCAACTATGATCCAAAATTCTCACCTAGAGCACTTTCTATCCTTTGCCTAGCACGCGCACCTTCAGTATGCAGCATGTTGCACCATCACAACACCGTGCAAGCCCTATCTTGTGGCCTCTTTTTAGCCTCTTGCATCTCCACAGAGGGTATTGATCCTCCATGAAAATTGGCATCCCATCTCGTTGCCTCGTAGGCCTCCCTGTGTGCATTATTGTCTCCCAGCAAGTTAAGCTAGCTTTGCCACAAACTCGATTGGATGGTGTCCTCCATGTAATCTCTAAGAGAGGTTTCGAATTGAGCGTTTAACCCCGTCAGCATAAGCCCCACCACAAGGCTGGTATATGCTTGAAGTATTGGCTTCCTGCAACGGAGGTTTAGGCGTTCTCTACCCAGCACTTCCCTAATGCCAAACCAGGTACATGGCTGCACAACTGATTTTGGAGGGCACTTTTCTAGGATTGTACCTTGGAATGAATCCCCACTACCTCTCGTCGATATATACCAGGCCTCCCAAGTATAGCGCCACTACTATTTTGGATGCATGGAGAAAATCACACCTCAAAATAAGGTGAAAGTCCTTTAGCTCCACGTCAATGAGATTGAGTGCACCAAACCAACATCCTACCTACAGACAATACCAGAGAGCAACTCCATCTACCCGGTTTGCTACCCTGTTCCCCAACTTCAGTTGCTCTTATGATGCGATGAGTTTTAATGCCAGGCTCTGTGTGGTAGCTGATGACACAATAGAGTGTGTCTCCCCGGAATCCATAATGACATGCACTGTGTGCCCTCCTAAGTGAACCTTCATGAAAATGAGACCTCCACGAGGATCGGCCCCCACCTGCATTGTATTGAAGAAGTGGTATGAATCATCACTTGAACAACAGTTTCATTGCCGTTCATGTTGGCTTGAGGCTTCCTATGCTCGGCCATGACGATAACCAATTTCACCTTTTTTGGGCAATCTCACACCAAGTGAGGCACATTGTAAAGATAGCTTGGATCGAGCTTTCGGTCGGCACGTTCCTCCTTCCACCTTATGATGATGGTGCTACAATGTGGCTTCCACCCGCACCTAATGTTGCTTGGGGTGCCCTCAATAGACTCCTTCGCCTTCGAGACTCACCCTTCAATCATCGTTGCATTGGCTTGATCCCTCCTCCTATGTCCCAACATCTCCACTGCCCTATCGTGAGCTTGGAAGTCAATAAGGAACCATACAACAATCATAGCTTATATGATTGTCTCCATATCACAACAACGATCTTCGGCTTGAGCTCATGGCTGCAAGCCCTCATAATTGGGAGAGCTTGTTTTCTTCTGTCATGTTGTGGATGTATAACAATGTAGAGTTGAAGTGTTTCATGTAGTCTGAATGTCCCCCCATGCTTCAAGCTCTATAGTAGTGCCCAAGCTGTCCACCTATAATCGGTCAGAGAGAATTGTGCCCGTAACTCTGCCTTGAGTTGAAACTAGAACGAGACTCTTGGCCTCCCAACTTTCTCTTCCATAGCCTCCACCAAAGTTTTGTATCCCCATAAGGAAGAGTGTAGCCACCACCAACTGATTGGCCTCCTCTACCTTAGTTGCAAAGAAGAATGCTTTAATGTTCCACAAAAAGTTTTCAAGGAAATTCAAATCCTGTCTCCCATCAAACGGCTTTGGATCAAGGACTTTCAACTTGTGAATTATACTATGGTTGCTGGTAGAACCCCCTAGTTTTGGATGTTCTCATGGGGTCCGTAGATCCCACACTTCGGCCTCCAAGTGCTCTTGATTCACAACCACCTAAGTGAGTTGTTCAGTGACACACTTCTCGTTGGCCTGCATGGAGCTGGGTTCCATCGGTTGGTTTTTAGCCATTCACGACTGGTCCCTCCCTCGCCATCGTCTCCCTTCAACAGTTTGTGAGTACAAGGCACAATAGGCGACAAAACAACCCTCCTTTAGTTAACTGCATCGGTTGGTTCCTAGTCATTCACGACTATTTCCTTGTCGTCGTCTGAAAACCGAGTAATGTTAAACATTTCTCCCAACGAACCATGGTCGATTTAAGATTGCTCGGTCCTTCAAAATGTTGGATCTAATTCACTCTTTTCTGAGGTGTTCAAGAACAGATCTGGATTGGTTTGTGGACATGAAATATCTGAGCCTCCCCTTGTTCATTGGTAAACTCATCTCTTGATTTTTCCAACCTATTATTATCAAGATGCAAAGTTAGTTACAAATGTGGGCTCAATCACTACTTTCATTAGTGGGACGCATAGTAATGATTAGAGTTGCATTGGGAGCAACTTCTTTGTAAAGCATGCTCAGAAAAGAGCTAAACACACTACTTTCAATCAGGCAGTTCTGGCTAAACACACTTATCCTAGTCACATCGAAATATTTTCACAGTTTTCTTGGAAAGTATGGGAAAAGGCTTAGTTGTTGTTGTTGTCGTCGTCTTGGAAAGTAAATATTATAGGATCGGGATGGGAATGAGTTTTGCTTGGATGTAACACACTACATAATAAAGTGCATTGGGGCTGGATGTAACATAGAATTCTGGTTTAACCCTTCACTCAATGATAAGAGCCCTTAAGCATGTTATATTGAGTGATATATCCCCCTTTCCAAATAGACAATTTATAATACAAGATGCTCGATCCTCTGAAATACGAAGTAGGAATTATCACATACCTTCAACAATTTATGTGAGCACCTCCCCATAACTTCCTTGTAAAGTGGAGCCTAATCACAAGACATGGACCAGATAGACTATTATGGGAACTTAATCAATCATTTACAACTTCTCTTGCATGGAATGAGATCAGAAATAGAGAGAACCCACTTTTGTTGGCAAAACATGTTTGGCGTAACCACCATTATTCCCGCACAGCTATTACTCTTAGGATTGCACTCCATAGGAAGCTCCTTACTCTGGTTGGACTCCAGTAGTTTGGCATTGTAGATGGAGGCTCCTGAGGTGAGGTGTTACCCGCTCCATATGGTATGAAGTTTGCTATAGAAGCTGCGTACAAATCATGTTTCCTCTTTACTGGGAGTGGAGTAGATCTCGGTGCAAAGATAAAACGATTAAAAGACTACTGATGGTCTCTTTCCAATAAGTGATCTATTTTCTATGGGAACAAAGTAATAGAGTCTTGTATAATGGGATTACTGAGACTTTTCCAGAATATTAAGAAGGATGTTCTTTATAGAATCAGGGAGAACACGCAATTGAGGATGCGAAACACTCAGCATCCAACTCATAACTAGTGGCTGTTTTTATATATCGATGGATTCTCCCACAGCCTGGATTGATGAAACTATCTGTTTTCAGCATGAAGGCCTGCTTCTGGTAAGTTGGCTTCACCCTTCGCAATCACGATGGTACTTTTATCAAGGCAGGATGGATGGCTTAGAATATAGACGAACATGTGAAAGAATTGGTATTGGTGGAAGAAACTACTTCCTGATTCTGATAATAATAAAATTGTTATCGAATCATGATGAATAGATATTGTTACAAGATTCAATTGAGTGGATTCGTACCAAGCAATTGTTCTAGAAGCAGACATTCATGGTTTCTTCAAGTAGTTCGTGGAAGTTCAATGTTATTGGATTCCTAAAGAATGGTACAAGCTTGCCCTGTCACTAGCTTGCATGAGAGCCACTGGTTCGTCTGTTTATTGGAAACAATAAGCTGCCTCATTGTATGCCTTCACTATCATAATCTTTTTCATGCTCCTATAAGATGAAGATTACTACGTAATAGCCAGAGAACACGCTATGATGCATAACTCGAACTGCGGAACATAGTGATTTTTGCTTCGTGGTGCTAAAATGAAGGGGTACCAAACAGTGCTTTCTGTTGTAATTCTCGAACTACAGCACATTGTGCTTAAGTCTAGTGAAAGAGGTACTTGTACAACAGATAGACGTGTATATGAGCTTGTTCATCGCCCTTGTCCAGCAGACGAAGGGTCTTATTCAGCAGACTCAATTCCTTGTGTGAGAATAGTATGTCGGTTAGTCGCACATGGCAAGCATGATGCAGAACCTTATGCTGCAAATCCCATGATGCAGAACATTGTGTTCATTGTGCTTAGATTGATTTCAGACCGTTTCTTCATTTTGCAACTCCCGAGCTGCAGAATATTTTGTTTCAGCTCAATGAATGAGAATTTGGAAAGCAGATGGATTTGTCTTCGAGCTTCCCAATTGCAAAATCAAGATGCAGGACATTATGTAATCGATATGTAGGCAATTTATCAAAGTAGGTAGATATGTGATATGTATTTCCTTGCAGATCCCAAGTCCCAAGTATATTGAATCTACATGTGCAAAAATAAACGTTAAGAATTTCCTCATGCAGATCTCAAGTCACATATATGATCTTAAGAACAGCAGATGCAAGGTTCTTGACAACAGTGGAATTCCTCTTGCATGTTACTATGTTGTGAATGTACATATAGTTGGTGTTCCTTCATGGTAAGCGTATGCCTATTGCTTTGACACTAGTCACGGACAAGTACAACTAGGACACGATTGGATCCTAATCGGCCCAGCAGTTCCAGCTGAACCCAGAGCCGGAACTGGGGACCACCTGATTCGTTTCCGATTTCACCTTTTACAAAACTGGAACAGGCAGTTCCAAACTACCAGTTCGAGTATTTTTAAAAAAAATTCTTATAAATTTTTATTTTTTAATAAAATTATCAGTTCCAGGCAATTCCGAACTCGAGCAAGAGCCATTCTGGAATGAACGGTTTCAGAACCGTAATAGAATCGGGCCAATTTGGTTATGGTTCCAGGTTCCAGATTAACATATGTACAATTATTGTTAGGAGTTGTTTCTGCTCTTGCTTGTTTGCAACATCGGATCATGTTCCTGATTCAAGGTTTTCTAGCTACCTTCCTGTGTTTTTGCATATATCCACATCTTTTATGCTGGTAGGGGTCCTGCCAAACCCCATCTTGGTAATAAAAAAAAACTATAGTGTCCATATCAGCTTGACTCAACTAGAACCGTCGATTCCGGACCAGAGTATGAGCCTTGTGCTTTGCTTGGCTCGGTTCAGTACACTGAATGTTAAGCTCATAAGCTCATGCTTAAACTCATCAACACCAAAGTTCCTATTAGCTCTTGCTGCATCGTCTAGAACGAGTAACCCAGTCGAGTCAACACAACCTCCATTCAGTTGATTCACTTGGCACGAGCCAACACCATCCCTTCTCTATTCGACCACTTTGAGATGAATATGGCAGCATATACAACATACCAAAAACTGCTAGCTTTTTCTGGGTTACAATGGGGAGGCCAAAGCTAGGTATGTCTGTGCTGGGAATCGAACTCACACCTGCAACCAGTGGAGTTGAGAGCCCTGCCTCCAGAATGTGTCAAAGCTTTGTCCATTACCAAAACTGTGGTCCTCAAACCCATACGTCTAGTAACAAGAAGAGAGTCAAAATTTTGTCAGTGCACCAACGCGTCTATATGGGATAGGGGACGCATGAAGATTGTGGCCCTGAATTTCAGGAGATATTGCACATGCACGCACACACAACAACTATGTGTGTGTGTGTATATATATATATATATATATATATATATATATATATATATATATATATATATATATATGTATATATATATATATATATATATATATATGTATATGTATACATATATATATATATATGTATATGTATACATATATATATATATATGTATATGTATATATATATATAGAGAGAGAGAGAGAGAGAGGTTCAATCAACTTGAGTTTGAACATAAAATGCTTGACTTGAGATTGATCTCGAGCTCCAGCATTATTCTTCTGGCTCCAGGTCGAAATCATGTTCAATCAACTTGACTTTGTCTCGTTTGAGATAGGTGCAAACAAGGTCTACTCAATTAACCGTGATGGTGACCGAGCTCGGTGAGCTCGAATTCAGTCGAGCTTGACTGAGCTCATTAATTTGCTCACTTGAAAAGTTTCCTTTAGCAAGCAAACTAGAGAATTCAAGTGATTTATTCTAAGGTAGATAATACAATTAAAGATATTAATGTTTCCTTTAGCAAGCAGAAACTTGGGAAATCCATCATCGCTTCGAGCTAGAAGCGGAGACCAGATGAAGTTTGACAAGGTTTCATGTGGACCCCCAACTGGCTACATGACCTTTTTTCCCTTTCAAGCAGTTGGAGCACAGTTCCACTCTTTTGTTTGACAAGAGACTTAACCATGAAAATCACAGGCTAAAGGAGCACTCAGATCTTCCCTTTCCATTGCTATGTTCTGAATCTTAAACCCCAAAAAAGAACAGAGAAAGATTTGGTTTAATGGACATTTACTGCAACTACTATCAGTTGAATATACCATCTATCGCAGCTAGACCAAGGGAGTAGCTCATGGTTTGGCTCAATGTGGCCCTTACTAAGCCTGAAATGCTGGGTTACGCCTAGAGGTGTCCGGTTTGGACCCAGCCCAGTGGGTTCAACTGGACCTGAACAACCTCCAAAAATAAAACGGGGAGAAGTTAAACTGGAGCCACAGGGTTCTACTTCCATGTAAGGGTTACAGTGGTCTGGAACTGGGGATTCCAATTTTTTTTCTTTTTCTTTTTCCAGCATTGAAATCCTACCTTTTGTTTGATGAAATTTTTAAATGAAATTGGAACTTAGGCCGGAACTGAAGGAGGTCAGCAATTGGATCCAGAACCAGAACTGGACTAGGATCTCGAGGGGTCCAAGGTATGGGTGGAACAAGCACTGTCGATCCAAAACTAGAGGTCCCAGATCATCCAAAACCGGGCAGGTCTAATTGCGTCTACCTACATGCAGAGTATGAGCTATATAGTGTCCATAACAACTTGGCTCATATAACTTGTGCAGGTTTTTACTTTTCCCCTTCTTAATGACTACATATAGAGAAAAACACTCCATATGGTGAATAGTTTGGATAGTCCTACTAGTAGACACCATTAGGTGTTTGATTATGAGGCTTGAACTTATGAAACTAGAACTGATGTAGGCTCAGGTCTTATAATCAAATATAAACCTTGACCTGTAGTGATGCAGAGTCGTATAACCCCACTTTTTATGGAGCTCACCAATAGATCAAGAGTGGGCAAGTGAAACATCGCCTAGGGCAACAGTTTGCAAGCTCAGTATCATAATCATACACCACGTGTGGTCCACCGTATAATTAGAGTAAGAAACACATGGTCTCGTAATCATACACCACGTGTGGTCCACCGTATAATAGATCAAGGGTGGGCAAGTGAAATATCTCTGGGATCGTCTTATCCTGCCTCTTAATTTGTAGTTCTTTTTATTTGTTTGAGATTTAACCCTTCCCCTCACTAGAAAGAGGATTAGTTGGATGGTTCACTGGGGTTTCTTTTTAACAATGAAGCTGCCTAAATTTTACTCCTTTAAAGGACTAAGTTCATGTTGACTAGGGTTATTTTCACAACAAAACTTATCTTCTATGTTCGTTTTATCCAAGGAAGTTCTTTTTGGGCTGTCAAGTCCCATTAACCTCGATTCAGTTGACTAGGCTTGTTTACCAATCGTTCTCTATTCAACCACTTTGAAATAATATGGCAGCATACACCGTATACCAAAACGCCTTGTCATTACCAAACTGTCGTCCTTAATCTCCAAAGTCTATGAACAAGAAAGGGAGACAAGATTGTCATACCCTACCGATCGAGTAGGGCATAAATGAGTACTGTGGTCCTGAGATACAGCAGATACTGCAGACACACACAACACATACTCTCTCAATATTCTCTCTCTCTCACACACACACATACACATCTATTTATAACAGAGAGAGAGAGAGAGAGAGAGAGAGAGAAACCAGATCCTATTACTACTGATGTTATTCACTAATGCTCGATCATAATTGTTGGGAGCATGGATGTAATTTTAAAGGTTGTAAAGGTATTTGAAAAATCATGAAGGACAACCTTGAAAAGAAAGTCAAGAATGATAAAGTAAGATCTAACCAATATGCATATACATTATATTAATGTTATTCACTCATACTCGATCATTGTTTTTGAAGAGTATGAGTATAATAACAATTTTTTTTTTTGAAAAAAAAACTTTAACTTTTTAAAATTATACTCATGTTATTGAAAAGCAATAGATGAGAATGTTAGAGATAGATAACATCTAATTTTTTATATTATATATATTATAATGTTATGTTCTATATTATCATATCCTTAAAATTCTCACTCATCCATGTAAAAAGATGAATGGTTGAGCTTAAAAGTGTAAAAGCACCAATTGCCCATGTACTCTTACAAGTATACTTATATTCATATGAGTTTTTTTATTTTTAAACTCAACCATTTATTTCTTAATATTGAATAGATTAACATCTTTATGTTTTTTAACTTTTAAGCTCAATCATTCATTCCTTAAAAATATATGGTTAAGACGTTCAAAGAAGAGCAGGCATGTAAGGCGGGAACCGCATTATACGCGAGAGAGCACTGATATGTGTTTTTTCAGTCCACGATAGTTACTGCAGTGCAGTGTGGTAAGAGCAAAGGTATTGAGTGTTGTGGGCTTCAACGTCGGAATGAAAGGTGTGGAGTGGGGGCACAAGCTCAGCCATGGGAAGAAAACAAAAAGAAAGGTTTCCTCAGAGTTGGTGTCCCTAACTGCCTTTCTCCAATGAGAAAAAACAAAGGGAGAGAACGAATACAAAGGGAGCAAGACAGAGCGGGTGTTGCCGCCAAAAGTACCTGAAATCGTATTGAACATGTGAACTTATGTCCTCTATGTGAATCACTAGCTGGCGATCAAAATATATGTCTACCAGCACACACACTCTAACAGAAAAGAAAGTTAGCAAAATATATATATATATATATATATATATGAGAGAGAGAGAGAGGGGGGGGGGAGGGGAGAGGGAGAGAGAGAGAGAAGGGGAGAGTGTGTGTGCTGGGTCCTGTTAACTGGGATGGATTTAGTGGTCATTGGGTCTCACACTGATTCAGAAAGAGACACAACTTTACACCACGATGCAGTGTGACCCGGGAGCTTCCTGAAAGGTTATGACCAAAAGCCAGGTCTTCTCATTGAGCATATATAGAATCTTTTATTGATGCATTTGAGATTGATTAATTAGAGAGATTAATGGAGATATGAATTAGTGATGACCCTGATACGAAACTGTTCTGTTGTGATTCTCAGCCTAACCACTATACACACACTTTTTTCTCTAATTAGCCAAATCAAATAACCTGAAGTGGTTAAGTTAATTACATGAGTTTCATTTCAAACTCCGATTTGGATAAATAACCAGTTTTATCTCTTTCCAACTCCAAGAAAAATATCTCCCTCTATAGTTTGAGTTTTCTTGTTAACCGTCTCCATATCATTTAAAAATTCATATAGAATCTTTGAAAAAGGCATTCCTTACATGAGGATCTAATTACACTGCATTGCTAGAATCCATGCTGTATATTTGAAACAGGTTGACCTCCTAGTTGTCTCATGTTACAATCCTCTTCCAGTGAACCCTCCTTTCTTCTTGGTTCACAATATATGTGTGTATACATATTTGTTTGTGTGTATATAGAATCAACATACATTATATGGTACTGTTGATGCCCATGCTCTCTAGAGGATCGTGGCCGTCTCAAACCTTTGTCTAGTTCTCTCTCGAGTCGATCAATAGGTCAAAAGCTCATGACCCTGCATGTTCTACCTAAATTGGATGGCCATCTTTTAGGACAACAAGTATCCATTCTTATTTTCATAGATCCGACAATGATGGATCCAACCATGCTAATATATATCTATAGATACATACATGTTGTGGATCCAACCATGTCAACATGAGTCGTCGTTTATTTAGTATATCAAAAAAAATTGTCAAGTACAATATGTTCTAATTCATGGAAAAGAAAATGTTCTTAAACTAGCTAATATAACATGTTTTAACCAAAATTTATGCATGCAAATATCACATAATATTTCTGTTTGAGGATCCAATCATTCAAGTAGAATTTGCATTTGGACATTTGATTGGCGCAAATCAAAACCAAAAGATCATATTTGATTTTTGCAACTAAGTACCACAAAAAGATATGGTTGTGGTGATTCCCAATCACTACAATAGTGGTCTTTTGAATATAATCATGCATTTCTTGTGACCAAGTACTACAATAAAGATATGGTGGTGGTGGTACCCAAGCACTACAACAGTGCTAATTTGGATTTAGCCTTGTATTTGTTAGGAATCACTTATTTATGCACAAGGTTTGCTTGGTTGTTCAAGGTCTAAAGCAGGTATGATGTACTTGTTCCTCTAGGCAATACGAGGACACGGAAGACAGTTTCAAACTTGACTAAAACAAGCACACAGTTGAATCAATTTGTATCAAAACATAAATAAATGGATCGAAAATCTACATATCTGTTACATGGTGTTTAGATTTATGTAGTGAAAAAGTAGATTTACAAAGAATTGTTGCTAATATAGTTTTTAGATTTATGTAATGTAGAAGTAGATTTACAAAGAATTGTTGTTGGGTTCCAATGTCTAGAGAGCATAATGGGACCGCACTAAGCAGGGGTTAGTTGGTGTTTGCAGGCATGCGAGCCTGTGTTTGGGAAAGTACGAAACAAAGCAAGCCCACACGCTTCGAAAGGCAGAGAGAGAGACGCCTCTTCTCTGACACGGTCGGCGCTGCAGAAGCTCACCTCTCTCTCTCTCTCTCTCTCTCTCTTTCTACAATAATTTCTCCATAATTATCTTCTCTGATTAGCCCACACCAGGAAAACAGCTTATTTACTATTTGTTGTGAAAAACAACTGGTTTTTCTTGGATTTCCCTTATGCGTGATCAAGATTATCCTTCAATTTGTTCTTGGACAGAAATAGGACTTCCTTTCTATAAACAACATTCTATTGTGAGAGACTATGCATCAATGGAATTATGAAGACTGAAATTAATTGCTCAAATGACGTTGACATTCTAGATTATAAAGTGATGCTAATTGAATGGGTAGCACTTACAAAATCGTCCCTTTTAGCATCTGGTGTTTGATTCGTGACTCAAGTAAACTTATAATTATAACTTTAAGTTTTAATGAGAGACAAGATAACAAAAGAGCGAATCTGCTTACATTTTTATGCGCCCACATTTGATGGACAATGAAACATAGAACTGTTAACACCAGAAATCAGGATACTTTTATAACAAACACCATCAGTGGCCTACCCTATTGACTAATCACTGTAAGTTTTAGTCATTTTCCTCGGAATACTTGGAGGAGACTTGCAAAGCACCATCAAGTAAGATAGACATTAGACACAATCCATTTTATACAATTAATTCCATAAGATGAAACACCACATGTTAACTTGCCCAAGATAATAACATATATAAATAGTGTTATCTCGTAATCAACAAAATCCTTTAAATAATCTTTATAACTCTCTCTCTCTCTGAGCTCAACTAACACCACCTGCAAAATAGGACCAAGACATCCCTAGTGTAATCTTGGAAAACCCAATCAAACTGCGTTGCTGTTTTCTACCATTTCTCACACTTGCCCTTGGCTTGAGGAACCTGGAAACCGTAAAACAACAACCTTTTCTCCTTTTGTTTCAACTTCAGTCTAGTGAGGTTCGGACAACCTTTCGCCAAACTTGTTTCTTTATTCTGAACTTCAGTCTGTTAAGAGTGTTGGTGCCCTGAAAACTTCACTAAATCTGCTGTTTACCCACAAACTCGAAGACTATTATTCTGCAAATTTCCTTCTTTTACATGGATAATTGTTCATTGCTGCTCCCTCCACAATATTGGAGCCCTCCATTGAAGACGTTAGACCTTCTCTTGAGCCCTCATAGCTCAGGCAAGCAGCTGCATC
This sequence comes from Brasenia schreberi, assembly GCA_036023115.1. Taxonomy (NCBI): domain Eukaryota; kingdom Viridiplantae; phylum Streptophyta; class Magnoliopsida; order Nymphaeales; family Cabombaceae; genus Brasenia; species Brasenia schreberi. The sequence goes on from JAYKKT010000052.1 coordinate 11,350,307, forward strand.
CAAAACACCCGCAGGGCTCCCTGGCATAGACGACCCAGAAGCCAGTGTCTTCGCATTCCACCATTGTTTTACCAACATAATCTCTTGAATCAATTCATAGCATTTCAACACTTTTTCCTGGTTAATGCAGAGAAACACAAGATGTCCATATGAGGAAAACCATCAAAGACAAAACAGTGACATGCATTACTACATAAATAAGCATAATTACTTACAGAAAACAAGTGGAAAGCAACAATTGATGCATGAATTCTTAATTGCTTATCTACCTTGTTGAGGCGTGAGGAGCATGAATCTACAGCCTCCATGAAATCCCTAGCCCGTGGTTCCCCGATCACAGATATTGCCGCCGCCAGGGCGATTTCCGAAGGCATAAATTCAAGAAATTCAATACCTATCTCAAATAGAAGAGAAAAGTGATATGAGCATAATTGTAACAGATGTATGAAGTTGCAAGCAGTGCAGCACAATCTGAGGCCAGGAAGACCTTGTATACCTTTGGTTGCTGTGAGAATGAGGTCCATCGATTTAGAAACAAGAGAATCAGGAGGTGGGTTTGCATGTGTAATCCTGCAAAGGAAGGAATGGATGAAGGACAGAGGAGTCACCGCATTCATCTTCCACTTTAGGGTGTTGAGCAAAAGGATTTCCATCCTCTCGACGGTTCTCGGTTCAAACACGAACTTAAATTCTCCCATCTATTGGACACAAATCACAAACAATGCAAGAATGAAATCTAAGCAAAACAAAAGATATCATTTCGTGATATTAAATACTCAAGTCGTATATTATAAAATCTAGGTATTGCCCCCCTCACCTGCAAATCTAGAAGCAGAGGCACCACTGTTTCCTCCATTTTTGCTGCTACAGATAAACAAGCAACAGATAGCAATTGCACCATCCATGATTTCCCTTCCTAAACAACAAATAAATCCCATCTCAGAAATCCTGCAAATAACTCATAGAGAGAGAAGATGGGTGTGAAAGATTATCTGATTGAATACTGGCAATGCATCTTCAGAGAGAAATCTATCCAGATAATTTACAGATAGGCAAGCTGTAAATGGTTCAAAATGGTAGAGAGACACAACCTGAAGAGAAAAGAAGAACAAAAGTAATGAACCCATCAACAACCACAAATAGGGAAAGCAATGAAGAAATCAATGTGAATGACCTTATAAATCCATTCAACCGAGTCGTTCCTAGCAGACACATTAAGACTCCCAGAGTTAAGCCTGGCCAGATAGTCTTGTTTAGGAGAGAAACAGCTTTCTTTCTTCATCAGCAACGCTATCTGATCCTCATCTGCCATTGTTATCAAAGATGGCATGCTTCCCGTAGCGATTCTCACCAGAGTCACAGCCTCTCCCTCCCTTTCATCTACACAACTCTCGCAAACATCTTCTCCACACAAGAGACTCATTTTCAATGCTTCCTTCTCTCTTTTTCTTCGCCTTTCCGTGGTTTAGGGGCTACCGAAGGATGGTGGTGGCTCTTATTTCTCGTCCGAAGGATGGGAGAGAGTGAGTTTTGCCTTATATTAGTTCTACCATTGACATTTTGTTCTTGGTGCTTCAATGGTGGTACTGGCGGAGTACGAGAGAAATGTTGCCCCTCTGGAAGGAAAGGAGTATTTAGAGCAAGGAGATGTGCATAATTCCTTCATATTATTATTATTGTTATTATTAGGATAATTGTACTTTAAATTTTTAATTACCTATACTAATGAATTTGTCAGACAGTCATCTCCTGAAGAACCTAAATTTGCTCCGTCATCACCATCGAGCATCCGTTCTTTGACAAAAGGTCGAGCTCAAAGGCAACAAAAAAATCCATGTAGCGGAGTTCAACGGGAAAGATCACGCGGCTAGGGTGTCGACTCCCAAGTACAACGTCACGAGTTCGACATGTGGGGCGAGTAGATGTGCATATTGGCTCACTACTTATAGCTTCCCACAACAAGTTGGATACCAAGAACTGCTGAGTAGCCGATTCAAATCAGACATCTGCTCGACCACCCCATGGCCGGTTTAGAATAACCGGGCGGTTTTACTGGAACTGGATCAGCTAGGAATAAATCAGAACCGGAACAGTCAAACCAGATCTACAATCGAAGACCACCCAATTCGGTTCCAGTTCTAGGCCCTCCACTGATTGGCTTATGCATATTAATCCCCTACCTTCAATCAGACTCCCAGTTGATTCACGTTGATATATCCTAGCATGCATACCTTAACAATGTTAAATCTTCTTGACGTTTTGGGAGTGTTCGATTACAAGGCATGGAACTGTAGAACTGAAATATCTTTGTACCCTCATAATCAAACATGGGCCGTAGAGACTGTGCTTTTTACCTGATTACAAGGCTCGAGTAAGGGAGCGGCACTAAAACTAGCTAGGTCTATAGTTACAGTCTCATAGTCCCACCTTTGTAATCAAACACTGCCTTAGGGTTCCCTAAGTTCCATCCTTGGCTCATATCGTATAAAGTATGTATGTTTTATGTATAAGGTGTGCATACCTCACAAGACCCTTGAAAATAGCATGATGTGGATTATTTCATAAAACTCCCATGTCTTTTGGTCAGGATTCGAATGTGGTGCAACATGTGTTGGTCAAACTAAGAGTCGGCCACAATTGTTGAGTTGGTCACCCACCGGGTCATGCGGTCCTTTTCCTTTATAGCCGGCTAGGTAAGTCAAAGTTTCCGCCGTAAATTAAATAAGATCCATAAAGAGTCATGGAATCGTCTAAAGATCTATAGATTATTTATGAAGTACATTTGAGTCATTACACATGCATGGGCTCGTAGTTGATTATTTATGAAGTACATTTCAGTCATTACACATGCATAGGCTCGCAGTTGTTCCTAATGCGTGTGTCTATATATATATACGGCTTGGTGGTTTCAATCAGAATTGAACCCAAATAGGAATCAGTTGGAACTGAATTTAAAACCGGGGAGGACCCAGTTTGTTTCCGGTTCCAACTTCTATGGAATCAGAACCAGCGGTCTGGAACAGCTGTTCTATAATTTTTCAATATTTTTGGTAAAATTCAAACTTTTTAATATTTTTCAGTTCCAAATAGGTTAGGACCTAAACCGGAACTAGAACCCAACCGTGGTTCGGTTCTAGTTCTTAGTTCCAAGCTAGCTGGAACCAGCCATGTATATAAAAATATATATATATATATATATATATATATATATATATATATATATATATATATATATATATATATATATTATATATTTATGAAAACATGTTGCACACACATTGATCTTGGATGGCATGAGTATACTCCATTTACCTAAAATGTTTCCTACTCTTAATTTACCTTAAATACCTTAGCACAATTACCTTGAGAGCATGGTTTAGGAACCCAGCACGAACGAGCTAGGAAGGAGACGAACTTAGCCAAACTGCGGCTGGTTTGGTTCATTTACCAGCCCAAGCTTGTTCTCCTACATCGTCGCTCTTCACGGGCTGCTCGCTGAAGGTCCATTACTGAGGGTTCCGTTTCTCATCTACACCTAGCATGTTCGATAAAACAGTAAGTGTACGTGCATGAAATGTTCTCCATACATGACTGGTTCAGAACCCGCCCAGCAGTTCCAACCAGAACCTAACGGGGCCAGGAACCAGAACAATTGAAACTAGCACAGAACCGGAGGGACCACCCAATTTGGGTTCTAGCTTCCATGTAACAGAAACCAACAGTTTCAAACCACCAGCTCTTTATATTTTATAACTTTTTTTAATTTCAAACTGTTTTATATTTTCTACCTTGCTCCGGACAGTTTGGACCTCAAACCAGAACCGGCCCAGTCCCTATTTGGTTTCAGTCCCTGGTCCTAAGTAAACTGGAAGTCCAATTTACCCAGAACTAGCCATGCCTACTATGCGCACCTTTAAAAGAAAGCTTGAGCCAAAGCAGTTTGCAATCCGTTGTACGAACCGAACCTCACATTGGGATGTGAAGGGCATCAGATTCAAGTTCAGATAGTAATTTGCCAAATCCAGCCTGATCGCTATCAGGCGAGCACAGTATCCAATTTAGAAGAATAACCAGATTCGAAAATTTAATTAAACTTAGATCTGTCAGGTAATATAGAAAAGGTTTTGAATCCAAATCTAAGACAACTATCAGTCAGGTTGTCTTTTCGGGTACCAGATTTGATTATTGGTTTAGGACTCGAATCCAAACTTGTATATCTAAGATACCGATTCACATTTTTTACCTCACATGGTTAGACCTATTTGTTTCAATGGCGAGTATTTTCTACATCATACCAATATGCATCACAAAGAGTCTTACGCGAATGCCTGTTGAACTTAATCGTCTCTCACAATTCTTTTTTGTTTTGGTACAATAGGGGAGACCAAAGCCAGATGCATTCCTTGGCCATTGAACTCATGGCCTTCCATTTGTGAGTCGACCCCTTAGCCAGGTGAGCACTTGCTCTTTGTGCATGTACTACTACAACCTTTATTCAATCTAATAACATGCTTCCTTGAATCTTCTAAAATCCAATCAAATATGAAGAGAAGTCCCAAGTGAATATTTTCTTGTAGAGAGCTAGAAATGTGTCAACTTTAGAAAGCATGCACTACTCCTCAACTTCAACCTTAGCTAGGCCTTTTCCTTAATGCTGTAAATATAGTATCGGATCCCATATTGCTTAAGCACTGATATAGGTGAAGTTTTAAATTATTTTTAAAAAATCATAAGAAACGTAAAAAAAAGGTTGTATAATATGCACCACACCAAAAGACAATGGATTCAACTTGAAAACAAACCAAATCACATTTATACATCCTTCAAGAGCCTTATTTTGAAACTTAGGATTTATGAGATTTCTAGAGAGAAAGGAGTAGGTCTTGAAGAGAGGAAGGAGTAGATACGTAAGAGGCTAGCTAGTAGGGTTTAAACACACTCAAGCTTTTGATTTAAAAAATGTTTAAAATTTACACGGCATCATATGATGTGGGATGTATCTCGGTAAGGTGCAATAAATGATGTTTTGAGACACAAGTACCTGAATCATTTAACATTGTTTTTCTTTCTAAAGAAGAAAACTGCTAAGTAGGGCCGACTTCGAGGTCCAGGTGCAACCATAGTATCTACCCCACTACCGATCATGCAAAATACCGGGGATTTCGTGTCCTAAGCACTTCCAAAGAAGTATCCCATACTAATGGATTCAGGTCCATAACCAGCAACCATTCGGCGGTTTGACCTACTCCATCAAAGATGCAATCTCTCGAACAGCCATAGGTGCATTGATAAGAGATATAAAAAAGTCCTAGTTGCCTTCAATTGCGAGTCGTCTTCGTAGCATCATTTATGGGAGTGCCACCAAGCCCCGGCTTGTACTATAAATACCAATTCAAACAGCAGAGAATGCGATCGGAGGCACCCCTTCTCCAGAAGTTCCAGGGCTATTTTGTTACCGATTCTTGCTCGTTGGTCGAAAATACATCACTGAGATTAATAGCTATAGGAGTCCTATCAGCTATAAGGTTGCATGAGCAAGTTCTCATCTTCATCCTCCGCTTCTTCATACCAGATTATTAAGCCAAGAAAGCAGCGGGCTGCAGGGAGGGGAAACCAAGAAGGTTAAACAACCACCAGGTACATCGTTATGTTGTGACCAGCATTTGCTTTTCTCTACCCGAACCCAGGAAGTTGCCAACAAACAATATGTTCAGCACTTTTTTATAAATCTGACAAATGACTTGATTTGGTTGTTCAAGTTCTTAAGATATCAGGTAAGTATAGCTGGTTTTGAAGACAATGAGCATAATGAGATCCTAGGCCACGAGGTAGGCTTCAGCCACGCTAAGGTGAGAGACACCAAGAGGCATTAGTTGGATAACTAGCCGAGGCGGAATGGTTAGGCCCATAATGTTATGCTAATGAGGATAGTCGGCGGCGGCGATCGGTCGTTTGCATTTTCATATATGTTTGGCTTTTGGAAGTTGATGTGCATGACGGATGACATGGTCCGTTCTGAAGGCCCTTAAGCGGGTGGGCTGTGTCACACAAGTTAGAACGAGGGATAGGATGCTGAAAGAATTAAGACCTTCCTTCAAAACATGCAGACTGTGCTAGATATTGAAGTCATGATCTCCATCAACTTGAAGGCTTTTTCATTGATACCTCGCCGAGAGAGTTGCATCTCCTTGTCACAAATTCCCCAGAGAACCTTACTTAACCAATAAAAGAACTAAGAAACTCAGGATAACCAATCTCTTCCATTTCAGACTTGCGCAAATAGTTCTTCTCAACAAACTCCTGTCGCATTGATCTCTTTCGCTCATGCAGATACTATCAAATGCTGAAAAACAGGGTAGGAAACACTCGTTGGAAAACACCACAAAATAAGCACAAGTTGAAGGTCACGAGTTTGATACCCTGGGTGTGAATCCAGCTTCAATCTTTAGAAAAAGAAAAAGAATCTGTTGATACAGACAGTACATAAGCACAATCAGCAATTATTTTACCAGCATGCGGAAGTCGTATATATACCGGAAACAAGCATACGCTCCTTGACTAACAGATAAGCAGCAAAATGTGTACACAACCCTAAATGGAAATGATCGAGAAGCTGAGAGATCAAACTTGGACTCCAATCCTTTGAGCTACCTGCATCAATACAACAGTTGGTACCTGAATATTTTAGCTACTGATGGCTACATAAGCATACATACATACACACACACAAATATACAGATATATATATATATATATATATATATATATATATATATATATATATATATATATAGAGAGAGAGAGAGAGAGAGAGAGAGACTTCCAAATATGAAAGAACCATGATTCTTATTATTAACTCCCTGAAAGAGTGGACATCAGTTCCCCAAAGCCAAGCATCACAACCAGCATCTCTGGCACCCCAGATGTCATTCCTGCGGTCATCACCAACATGAACTGCATCTTCAGGTTTTACACCAAGCAGTTCACATGCCTTCAAAAATATTGTCGGGTTTGGCTTCTCCGCTTCGACCTAACCACAAAAAGACATGATTGTGGGGAAAAGTGGAGTACAATGAACAGGAGAGAGAGAGAGAGAGAGAGAGAGAGAGAGGGAGAGGGAGAGAACCTTGCAACTCAGAGAAGATTCACCTACTCAGCAGAAACTGCAACTGCATCAAACAATTGGTCACACTTTAAAGGATGCAGAAGAGGTCGTAAACGTGTGTCGAAGTTTGATACAACGACTAATTTTATGCCAGATCTCCTGATGGCCTTAAGTATTTTCTCTGCCTCAGGATCACACAAACACCAGGCCTACAATCAAAATGAAAGGAACAATCAGAAAAAACAGCAGAAGCTTTAAAATATGTGACAAGACGAACCGCCAAACTGGAAGAATGAAATACTGAAAGTGGACATATCTCGGTGAAGGAATTAACCTTATTCGTGGTATAATATTGATAAAGTTCTTCAAAGTATTGTGGATCTGAACAGCCAGTGGAATGTCTGACTACGTATTGCCAAAATGGTCTCCCATCCGCAACGTATCTACATCAATTAATAAATCAACCGTCAGAAAATTAAGCTTCATACATGTTTCACTCGATGGTTTCTTCAGGGTTTAAATCCAGAATCCCAACATCAGCATCAAACACAGAAGTGCAGCAAAAAAGTAGAGGCTCAATTTTCGTTGATTTTCTCTGCTTGAAACTTGACAGAAGAGTGGATCCCTGGTCATACCAGCAAGATATCCAGGAGTCGGTTTGGGAGTACCTTACTCCATTGATAGTTTGAAGACAAGGGATTACTGTCAACTCAGTGGCACAAAAGCTACAAACTTGTTTCAACTTTTCTGATAACAAGACAATGGTATCATAACATTTATTGCTCTATTAAGCACACGTTTTTGCAACTCTAAAAAAATTTCCATTGTACTATGAAGACAATGTTAAGAGCAGAGAGAGATATACTCCAACAAAACAGACAGGAATGATAACTCTGACGCTTCTATAGTAAATCAGGACCTGCGTCCATCCTACGGAGCTAATGTGCCACCACCAAAAGATTCATTCTACAGTCAGACTCACAGCCATGGAAATGTCAATTATTCACGAATTGCAGCATTTGAAATGCTAAAATAGAAATTGCAGCACTCTATGCCTACACCAATTAGCTTTTGCATAACTGCTTATTTTGAGGAGCCATATCCAAAGAAAAGGTCTAATACATTTGAGAGCCTCTTTCCAAACATTCTTGCTTCACTAACTTAATGGCAATTTAACAGTATCAATTGAAACCTGGATCTTTCTTAACTGCACGGTTAATAGAGGAGGAGATAGAGCAAGAGGTAGAGGTAGTGGTAGTGGTAGTGGGATGCTTTCATTTTCTCCTATGTACAACTCCTGGAGTTAAGCAAGGCATTAGATTAACTATGACTTCAAAGGAGGTAATTGAGAAAGTAGATTTAAAGTATGCTGATTTTTTTTATGAAAATTGTCTCCCCTTCAATGTTGGGGACTCATTTTCTTTTCAAAGTATGGCGAATGTTATTACGAGTATGAGATCGGGTTATAAAGTCCCTACTTATCATGCTTTGATAGGTATATTATTATTGGAATTGGTTGATATTGTTAATGCATTGAGTTCTGAATTTAGGGAGTCGTGAAAGGATATAGGATATTCTATTATGGTTAAACAGTTGGTCAGTGCAGTTCTTTGATGAACTTCATAGTTTATTGTTCCAAAGGAACACTATTTTTGAAATCATATTACTTGTCCCATATTGATAAAACTACAAATAATTTACTCCCTATTTTCGAGAAAGTTGTTGAGAAAGTATATGTTTTAAATATTGTTCAATTTATTACTGATAATATTACAAATTTTAGAGCAACTCGTAAGATGCTTGAGGCAAACCATTCATCCTTAGTATGGACTTCATGTGTTGCATATTGTATAGACTTATGCTTAAAGATTTGAGTTCAATGGATGAAATTAAGAGAGACTATAGATGCATGCACAAATGTTACAAAGTATCTTCTCTATTGTATTTGATGTTAATCCATATAGGTAAAAGAAAATTGATTAGGCCTTCATTGACAAGATTTTCAATGAATGTCATTTCTGTGCAAAGTCTTGTCATATAGAAAAATGTAAGAAAAAAATTGTTTTCATCTAATGAATGGGGCTCTATTAGTTCATCTAGAAAGCACCAGGGCATTGTTGTAATAGATATTTTTAATGCTATTTTTTGGAAAATTACAGTAAATTTTTTAGGATGATTCTACCTTTAGTTCAGGTTAATGTTATAAAAATCATATTGTATCGTATCGTACAATATGATTTTATCGTGTATCGTATGAGAATACGGTACGATACAGAGGTATGTATCACAATAAGCGATTTATCTTCTTGTATTGTACGATACGGGAGTGTATTATATTGTATCATACGATATACCCCATATCGATGTTGATTTCTCTGTTATAAAACCTGAAAATAATAAAGTTGTGGAATTCATCTATGCTTCTTTCCAAACCCTTTTTCACGTCATTACCTTGCTTTCAAATCCTATTAAACTATCACGGGTTAAAATTTTAAATCAAAACTTCATCACCTGTGATGACAGAGAATCGACGCTTCAATTCCCTAACCCTCACAATCTGCACGTGTTTGCTTATGTTCGTGTTTTTTAACTCAAAGCAACAACACTTCAACTCTTGCGGAAGATCCTTACATTTGACATCGAGCTTGCTCACACAAGAACATGATCCGCTTGCAGCACACATCTCATGTAAGAATAGAATCACTCACCTTTATTGATTTCCAATGCAACTCGGGTTACAAATTTATACACACTCGGTCTCAACCGAACACACCTAGATCTGGACACTTCACTTGGAATCCTAGCTACGGTTCACACCTGAAGCGGCAAGACTCTTGCCTAGCTAGGGAGGTTCACACTCCACTCACAAGGGAACACTCGGCTCACTCAAAGCACACACTCTCTCACTCGTGGAACTCTCACTCAACCTCTAACCTCTACTTAGCCAACTAACCGAGCTCCTTTTATAGACTTGGTTAGGCTAAGTTCCAACAAGGATATTCCAAGGAATATTCCCCCTAACCTAATCACTCTAGTTAGGACTAACCTAGGTGTAGTTAACCCACTAACCCGTGTACATTATCCAACCCGAGTACATGATCCGAATCATCATACCCGACCCGAGTTACATGACTCACACGAATTACACTTTAGACTCGTGTATTTACAAGACACCAAACATACCAAACGACACCAAGGCACAAAAACAAAACCAAGGGAGGTTTATGCTCAACCATGTGAGTACAGTGTCGTGCCTCCGCTCGAGCATCGTCTGGTGCGCATGCCCTCTGAAGCCGTCATATGAAGGATGTGGAAGGATGCGCCCGGGTGCGTGTGCAATGGAATTCTTGCATGTAACAACTCTCCCCTAACCAAGCAGGACCTTGCCCTCGAGGTCTCGTGAGCGTGTGTCTTGCCACTCCCCCGGCCGAGCACTTCTCATGTCCCCGGCTATCTACTCCTCTGCCCTTCCTAGCTTCTGGCACGTTCCCCTTCTTCCTGGATGTCGCACGGTGTGCATGAACCTCCTTAGGAATAAACCTCTCTGTCAACCCCGACTTAGTGCTAGACACCCGCCCCCTACGGCACGGCCTCAGCGCTAGCGCTGACGCACTGTCCTTGTCCCCAACTACCCGATGAAAACCTCCCTGCCTGAGGGGGGTTTTCCTTTGCGGCTGGCACTCCTGGCTCTACCTTGTCCCGACCTGGTGTTTGGTCCTACCCCCACTAGACGACCCCCTGTCTCTAGTGATTCTTGGCCCTCTCTCCGGCTTCTCACTTATCAGGTATAATGCAATGTATCTCAATGCATCAAGTTCCAAAACTGTCACGGGTGAAATTTTCAAATCGAAATACGTTCACATGACAGAGAATAGCACCTCGACTCCCTGAGCCTGTTCTCCTACGCGTAGATGCTTTAGTTCAGCGTCAAGTGTAAAACCGCAGCACCTGTCTTGTTCTTGCGGAAGGTCTTCACACTGCACATCGACTTCACTAAGGAATAAGCTCAGTCGGCATCAAACTCACGCTAGTGGAAGAACAGAATCAACTCCTTGAATTCACATTCACATGCAACTCAATTAGAGGAGTAAACACTCACTCGGTTATAGCAGAACACACTCATGGATTATGGCTGACAACACTCATATCTCAACACTACTTGGAAGCCTAGCTATACACAGTTCACACCTGAACCAGCAAGACACCCTCTTGCCTAGCTAGGGAGGTTTTCGCTCCACTCACAAAGGATGAGACTCGACCCAATCAAGCCTCTCACTCGGGTGAGACTAGCTACCTTGATCCACTCTATCAAGTAGCTCTCAACGTCTAACCTCCTCTTCCAGCTGACTAACCCAACCCTATTTATAGACTTGGTTAGGCTAACTTCCAATTGGAATATCCAAGGAATATTCCAACTAACCTAACTACACTTGTTAGGCTTAACCTAAGTGTGGTTACACTAACCCATGTACACAACCCAACCCGAGTTACACGACTACCTACACACATGACTCGAGTACATGACCCAACTACTTACATTACCCGAGTACACTATGTACAAGACTCACTTATGTACATGATGACACCAAGCCAAATGCACCAAAGCACTTCAACCGAACCAAGGGAGGTTTATTCTCAGCTTCGTGAGCCTGGTGCGTGCACCTCCGCTCGAACGCCAGGCAATACACACAAAAAAAAATTCTTTTTTCAAATTTTTTTTTCAATTTTTTTTTGCTCGTCGCCTCTCTTCACTTCTCTCCAAATCATCCTCCGATATGCTTGTTTGGGATTAAAAGTTGTGTATGTAACATGTAAATTCGGGTTTATATTTTTATTTATTGAATAAGAATAATTTATGAATAAATAAAAATTATGACAAAATTATTTTCCTTTCTAATACCAACTTTTAGGTATATTTCTGCTATCAATTTCTAATTTCATGAAATCGCAAACAATGAAGAACAATTTGGTTGTCTCGGTTCATTGAGTGGGCATTTCACAACTTCACTATTTTAGGGTTCACCTTACATGACTTCCATTGAATTGAACATGAACGTGTGTGAGGCTTAACTCACTCTGTGAAGTGAGAAACGGAGCTCAAGCATTAGTTAAAAAGCTAGTCTCCAGGAAGAGAAAAAGGGGATATCATCAAGTAATAATATCACATCACTAAGGTGTCATAGACTTCATAATCAAAGAAATGGAGCTCATCGTTTTGATTTCCAAGCAGAAGGTGTTGCTGATGATAATGATGAGGATCTTCAGCAATGAGAAGATGAAGATTATTTAGTTGATGATCCTTATTATAATTTGTAAAATATAAATGTATTTCATTTTTTTATTCAAAATATATAAATTTGGATGCAATTGTTCAATGTTGAATGCTCAATCTGTACTAAATTTTGTATTATATGAATTTAAAGCAATTACCAGATTTTTTCAGATTTTTCCAAATTTTTCTTGATTTTTTTGGATTTTTACTAATTTTTCTTATTTTTTCTTATTTTTTTTGTATTTTTTTAATATTAAAGTATGATACGGGCGATACAATACGCTCATATCGTGGAGCCCAATGATACGATACGCGTCACACAACATTGCTCCTCATGTCCCCGACCATCTACTCCTCCGCCCCTCCTAGCTTATGGCACTAGCATGTTCCTCGTCTTTCTAGATGTTGCATGTCGTGCACGAGCCTCCCCAAGAATAAACCTCTCTGTCGGCCCCGGCCTGGTGCTAGCCACCCGCCCGCCCCCTGTGGCACGACCCTGGTGAGCTCTGGCGCACTGTCCCTATCGCCAACTACCCGATGAAAACCTCCATGTTAGAGGGTGTTTTTTCTTTGCGGCTGACACTCTTGCCCCTGCCCTGCCCCGCCTTGGCGGCCAGTCCTGCCCCCACTGGACGACCCCCTCCTTCTAGTGATTCCTAGTCCTACCTCCTGCTTCTCACTTGTTAGGTATAAGGCAGCGTATCTCAATGCATAAGTGTCATGCCTCTACCACGTTCCCTCTTAAAACCTCTCTTGTACCAGCGTTTAACCCCATCCCTCTGAGGAGCCTAGTGACAAGACCTCACACATTCCTTGTAAAACATGATCTATACTTGGTGTGTGCGTCGTCTACTAGCCTATCTTGTGGTACCGCCCCCACACACCTCTTGGGATGTACCTCCCATGCTCAGAACTCAAGCAGTCCCTAGCACGTTGCTTCCTTACTCGGGACACACTTCGAGACTTTTGGCTTCTTTGAGGACACTCAACCCTCACCCAAACTCTCAAACACTTGTGCTCCCTATGGCCACCATTGGTGTTCCGATGCGTGCAACCCCAACACCACCGGCAACTCCACTTCGACCCCTTCCTAGCTCGGCTCTCGTCCCCTCTTTTCCTCTCTTTTGAGCAACACACCCACTTTCTGCTCGTATACACGTGCCTACCGGCTGCCCACCTGGCTGCCTTAGGCCCTTTATGCGGCTTTCAAGATGGCACCTCATCCACCCTACGTGAGTCTCTTCATTTCGCAACTCCTCACACCAAGAAAGGTCCCTTCCGGTCCCTCTCATGCTCCAGTGTGCGAACGCCACCACACTTCGCACCTACCTCTCCTTGACTCGCACTAATGCCCCTTCCATCACCACCTACTCGGCTCTCATCTACCGATGTTGTGGCCTTTGGAACAGCCTGTATGTGCGTTTCACTCGCAAGGATTGCAGTACACTCACTTACTTTCGTCGCACATGCATTCGATAATGCAAAAATAGAGGCAAAAGAACAACGTCCATGTTCACACGTATCAACGTGTTGTACCAGAACTTTTCTCTCTTGTCGAATACCCTCACACAGACTGCTTCTGCAAATGGGTCACCTGCACGTCTATCAGATCCTGATTTTGCCGAAACTGCACCGAAGTTGCTTGTAGTGCAGCTAGCTGCTGCAAAATCTGTAAGAGAACGTCGTCCAGCGTCGGCCTGCTGGAGGAATTGGCTTCCTCCACCATCTCTCGCCTTGTCTTCCCCATCCAAATGATTGTCAACATGAATTACAAGTTACAAACCCAAAATTGGACTGAACAGAACAAGTTACAGACTTCCCGAACCGAACTGATTTTTCCGACCGCCAGATCTGAAGCAATACATATGCTAATTTCAAATTTTCAAAACACACTGATCCTTACTGATATACAGACTAACTGTGTAGAGATTTTCACAAAATTCCGACTAATAAAACCCGCTCAAACGGCTTGCTCAAAATCAGGAAAATCCATATATTTATTTTCTATATTGTTTGCGTCAGCTGTTTTGTGGCTATTTTTCGATGGATTTCCTTGAATTTTCCGTCAAACCACAACTGCTCCACATAGATCTGAACCTGTCCTTACCTCACATTCACTTAGAAAAAACTTCATTAGTTGAATTAGGCAACAATCAGATCAGAAACCTCACGCTTTCTAGATCAAACTCACTGTCCTAAAATTTCTGTTTTTCCATCTGACTTTTCTGAAGTTCCGGTGACAGATCCACTCCGATCTGTCACTCTTTCGATCATGATTGATAGTGAAGATAGGTATGCTATGTCTTATATATATGATGTTATAGATAAGGCTAAATTGGAAATATAAGTAAACCTTAACTACAAGCAGTCACTTATAAAGAATGTTTGAAAGACAACTGATGCACATTGGAACCGCCAAATGCAGCATGAATTACATGTTGCATATTTGTTTAACCCTTTTATTCGATTTCTCCCAACTTTGTGGAGGACAAAGAAGTAAAAAAGAGCATATAGAGTTAAGCAAATATATCAAGTGTTGGAGATTTTGGAAGGCCAATTGCACTCTAACTCTGCTCTTAAATGCAACTATGTATTATGTGTTTTTATTGATATTCATTTAAGTTATCAATTGATTGACTTTGAGTGTTTCTTATTAATCATTATCGTGTTTTATTTCAGATGAATGGTGGGTTGGCTTTGGTGTACATGCACCAAACTTGGAAATGTTTGCTCAACGTATATTGAGCCAAATATGCAGTTTGAGTGGGTACGAGAGAAATTAGAGTTTTTTTGAATGCATTTACGCGAAAAAGCGAAACAGACTAGAGCATGCTCGACTGCGTGATTTGGTATACGTTGCTTACAATATGAAGTTAAGGTAAAGGTAATAATTTTAAAATATGTATTGTTTGTTGCCTAGTTCTTTCTTAATATTATTAATAATGAATGATCGATATGACTATATTGCATTTGATATATTCTTTCTTTACAAACAAATGCAAGAAGGGCAAGCAATGTGCTATATGATCTGTCGAGTTACAAAAATGTTGATATTCTTCATTGAGTCGAAGAAGAGGAGCCTATCAATTTAGATGATGAAAATTGAAAGATATTGTAAGCCGAAGAAGAACTTGAAGTTGGAGATAATGATGAAAATGAAGGTGTTGGATGGGCGGATCCAATTGTGTAGGAGAAAGAGGGATGAGATGATGATGGTGGTGATCATGACTGTGTCGATTATAATGCTTTTGTTGATTACGATCCACGTTGTAGATGATTGTAATTTGTTTTAATTTTTAATTGTAACTTTGTGACGTTCGGTTCTTAAATCTCTTGATGATTGTAAGTTATAACTTTGTTGTTTATTAATTAAACCCTAAAGGTACTATTTAGTATTCACATTATGGCATGGATACTTCTTCATTATAAGATGTTTTGTTATTACATGGATGCTTCTTCATTGTGTTATATATGTTTTGTTCATTAATTTCAATTTTTTATTTTTTATTTTTTTAAATATTTTTTAAATATTTTTTTAACACAAAAAATAGAAATTTACATTGTATTATACCATTCTGTATGATACTGTATGATACAGGCATATCGGTGTCTAGTGCAATATGGGCACCGATACGGTTTTTACAACATTGCTTTAAGCAATACATCTTTAGCAAAATTACAACTTTTATAATTGAACTTTCAGTTATTTGTAGATTGTCATTTAATAGCTTCTAGCACTCTCCTAACTTTGCCCGTAAAAGAGTAACTTATTTCCTAGTTTATGCTAGGGGATGTTTCAAAAGAGAAATTTCACAACTAATCACGTTCTCACAAAAAACACGTGATTTTCAATCTTTTTCCTTCAATTTCAGTACCCCACTGCCATGATGCATTATCAGACGGAGTTTGAGAGTTCCTAACACCCCTTCATGCCATTTTAATTTAACACTCCAATCTTAATAAACCTAAAAATAAAAGCACTTCATAAATCTCCTATCTTCATTTCATAAACCACCAAAACACTCAAATAGACTATTATAGAGTGTCTCCCACTTTATAAATAAAATGAAAAGATATTCATACGCTTCATATATTATTATTAAAGAAAGAAAAACAAATAACACAAGAAAATACCAAATAAATATAGAAAAAATAAAAAAAACTATACCACGTAGTGATCATGGTGTTTGAGACGTTTAAAACTATTGGAGATGCCTCACCCAAGCTATAAGTCCCCTTTGAGCAATCAAAAGATACACATGAAAGCTAAAAACCCTATAGAAACTCCAAGATTGGAGTATCACCCATATTGTACGATAAGTTATGTCGTGCGATACAACATGTTGTATAGTCTCACGATACAATAGGTACAATACAATGCGATGTAGATAACATTACCCAAGAGTAGAAGGCACATGAGACGGCCCATTGAAGCTTCTTTTGCTCAAGGCGCTCAAGTCTAGTCTCCACTTAGACCAACTCTCCGATGAGCATAGCGGCAACTGCAGCGACCCAACCATTGCACCCACCTTGAACGCGATCGAACCCCCTGGTGATTGTCTTTGAGGGTCGAGTAAGCCATGCGCTGGGATAGCCCAGCCATGTAGTCTTCTTCATCACTCTCTATTTCAGTGGAGCTCACCACTAAGTTGACGTAAAGGAAGTCACACGACAGCTGTTTATCGAGGAAGACCATCTCGTCCGACAGCACATGAGATGGCGGCCACAACTCTCCGTCGTCCGACAGCACATGAGATGGCCTCCTTCTTCCTACCTGTGTCTCTCTCTCTCTCCGTGTGCATATGCTGATTACCAACACCGCCACTCGCAACCCAACTCTAAAACACCAGAAACCAACAAAGACCCGCCATCCTTAGCCATTAGGATCCCCTTTATCCTCCCATCACATAAGTAGAACACCCCAACTTCAAACAACCCAAAACTCTCTAAATTTCATCCTAGGCGAAGACACAAATCCAAGGGGTCATCCTTCATCCTTGCAACGTATCGCCCATCAACAGCAAATCAAGATACAGGAGTAGCATGTCCATGACAATCTAAGATGCACAAGTGTGATGCATTCTCCGGCATAAAGAGGAGAGTCTCACAACTTGTATAAAAGTCGCGAGTTAAGGTTTTTGGTGAAAAAGAAAATAACGAGAGAGAGAAAAGGGATTCATGTCTATGTGATCTGCATACGGAGGGATTGAGGTATGCATTTAGTAATTATATTATTTATATTTAGCCTTTAATATGAAGTTCTTATAGTCCAAAGCCCGTGCTTCGACGTACTAATTCGATTAATTGTTAATCTCGGATTGAAGGCTAGCTAACTGTTTAGTGAGTCACATTAACGTCACACGTGACGTTGATTGCAGATGCAGCAACTTTCAAATTGTGATCAAGTACAAGAAGTCAAGCAACTTCATAGCAAGACGCCATTGGTACGCAACAAAATTGTTATATTATATATATATATATATATATATATATATATATATATATAGAGAGAGAGAGAGAGAGAGAGAGAGAGAGAGAGATCATGAATAGTTGTGAGTGAGCTACAGCTTGGGTTGAAATTGGATTAGATATTGAAATAAATTCAGAACAAGCAAATGATAGGGAAGTCAGTCAATTAATGAATGCTAGCTGAGAAAATCATGATAAGGACCATTTCATAAGGTCCCTTCTTGATATGTCACGTAACATGCTGCCACATGCTCTAACACAGCACCAAATCAACAACATTTTATAAACCCAAGAGTGGTTGAAATTTAGGTAAGGCAATTCATATATAACTTCTCTTAAAAATTATGACTACTACCGCAGATTGTCTGGTTTTCTGGAATTCAAGTGTGGCAAGCTTCCTCACCTCGCCCACGAATAGGTTTGATCTGCTCTTAGTTTACAATCATATGGCCTAATTAATCTTGGATGTGCAATGCGACCCTATGGTGATCTTTCTGTCGACCCTTTTAGTTTGCTTTGATTGGCTTTATCTTAGAATTTGGAAGTGCAACGTTGCCAGAGCATTTGCTCATCGGGCAGGGCTGTTTGACTCGAGTTTGGTCCAACACGCACGCCTGGGTGTGTGCGTGTGTTAGGCTTCAGCCTCCCATTGTATCCAAAAAAAAAAACTTGGAAGTTCATCCAAACACCTCTTTTTCCATAATTTTAGAAACCTTGATCTTTGAAATAAAAAAACTTTCCAATAGACGCTTGATAAGCTTGTGAGCGTGATCGAGCATTATATATTTATCCTTAAAAGTTTGAGGTAATCTATATGAGGTTGATCTCAAGTAAATTCCTTGGTTGCCCCACAAGCGAGGCCAACAACCAGAGATCGAGTCCATATCTCGAGCTCGATCTGAGAATTTTCTTGACAAGACATGCCTAGCTTGCGTATACTTGAGCTCAACTTGGCTCGACTGTTCCCTACTTCACACATTTTTTAGTTCATGCAAGTGCACCATTTATATGCTATACAAAAATGTGCTTTCTATATTCCAAGGTGTGCCTCGAATTATCTCAAAGGGGCACAACTCACAGGTTGGGGGTTGAAGGTCGGGAGTTCAATTTCTAATCCTAAAAAACTAGAGAAATCCAAACACTTACATGTGTTAAGCATATAATTAGTGTTAGCTCTGAGCTAAGATGAAATTTGTAGACAGATGCATGTCCCAGTTATTGAACTCATGACCCGGTGGCCAAAAGAGTTGTTGCTGGTTGTGTATATTCCTCGATGTAAAGAGTAGAGATTATTCTAAGCAAATTTAAATCTCCAAAATATCAAGAAGCATCTCTCTCTCTCTCTCTCTCTCTCTCTCTCTCTCTCGTGTAAGATCATGTTAAGCTTGAAAAACAGGGCGCAATGACGTTGATCTTCATTGTGGTGCCTGATAGCAAAATCTGGATCGATTTAATATTACTTTTTTCCTTTCCCAATTGGTACTGCCTTATCTTTGAATTGCTCATGAACCATTTCCCCACCCTCCCCTCCAGCAGTTGATCTTCATTGCGGTGAGGTAGGGTATCCTCCTGGAATATGCAGGTCTGAATTAGGCCCAGACCCGAACATAAAACTGAAAAGAATGTGAAGGAAAACCTAAAATGACCGTTCTTAGGGTTTTCCTTACTCGACTGGGAATCAACAAAAAAAGGGTATTTAAGACATTTGACACAGGGCCTTTGAGGCTCATGGACCCGAGATCACGAAAGAACCAAGAATGACAACAAACGGTTGAGAATCGAGCAGAAATCGGTGAAAACACCAAGTTGAAGTAAAAGTTTTATATATCATTACTATTAAACGCACACACCATTCACGTTTTACTCCTGACTCCCACTCTGCCTCACGAAACACTAAGTTGACTTTCACGTTTTACCCACACCCCATCATGTGGATAAAAGATTTCCTCTCAAGTTTCATCTTAACTGACCAAAACATATCGATATTCCCTGAAACGTCCGAATTCAAATGACGTTTTTCCTTTCAAGCATTTGCGTGCAGCATGAAATCACATTCGAAAATCTAATTCTGGGAAGTTTTCCTTCATATGAATGAGCCTCATAAACACGTAGAAGATGGCTTTCTAGCGTCATCCTTTGACAATATCATGAAATTAGGATTCACAAAGAAATCTTCCAACTTTGTAAGGGGCCCTAGACCTGGATAATTTTGGTAAATCAGGTCTGGTGTTTCCATATCGTCACTTCCAAAACCTGGAACTGGAACCAAATCTCCCCCCCCCCCCCGGTTACGGTTGTGTTTATTCTTGGTTCCGTTCCAGTTCCATTGGGTTTATGTTCGGTCTCATTTGAAAAAGCACATGAAATAAAAGTAATGTTTTAAAAGAAGCACATGAAATAAGCACAGTTTAGTTAGACCATTAACAACTTCCTTATGGGACCTAACTTCCTTATGGGACCTTTTAAAGCATGTGAGGTAAAGGAGATCATTGAACAAATGAAAGCTACAATACGCCATGTTTTAACTGCAGTGTGGGCGGTTAGTATATTTTACAAGCTAAAGTAAAGTTGCAGCAAACCGTTTTATCTCCCTTGCCTTTTAGAAAATCAAAGTGCTTTTGTTAGGGGTTGGCATCATGGATAATATTCTCATATCCTAAGAAATGACTCATGCCATGTGAAACAAAAGAAGAGATATGATGGGTTTTTTTGGCTGGAATGAGCAAGGAATATGACTGCATAGAATGGAGATTTATGGAGTAATCATGAAGAAAATGGAGTTCAAAAGCTGCTCAGTGAAATTCATCTTGCCATGTGCTAAATCAGACACGCTATTTTGATAAATGGTCGCCCGGGAAAGAGCTACATGCCTGAAGAGGACTTTGAGCAACGGCTTGTTGCGATAAAAAATAGTCAAAATATGGTCAGGAACTGTTCGTTTTGAACTATTACTTCCCGTACGCTTCTATGCATTGTTTAAGCAACAAAACCACGAGGGCCCCCAGATATTTCCCTATTTTTACCTCCAGTTCATTCAGTTTCAGATTCGCCCAATTTCAGAAGTGGTTTTAGTTAGACAAGAACAGCTGCTTACAGTCTTAGAACCGCCAGTTCTAAAGTGGTTGTCTTGAGCCCTAGACGCCATTAACTAATAAGATAATAAAAAGTGCAAGAAATGAAGCAAAGCAAAAACCACTAAACTTACATCTACCCTACATGCTACCCCTATTCTCATCGTGGTGGTAGTATGTAGTCAGCGTAGCCTTAAGAAACCACTAGGAACAGTTAAAAATAAATAAATTTTAAAGATTTTTTTTTAAAAAGATCTAAAACCGATGGTTTTGAACTGCTGATTTTAGCTCGAGTCAATTATTGTATCATGAAAGGTGGAACTAGAATCAAACCAGGGAATCCCCTATTATGGGTCTAGTTTCACCAATTCCTGTTCCTGGCAGGTTTGGTTCCGATTGGAACTGCCGGACCGATTTAAAACCGACAATGTGTAGATTCGGTATGGCTTGAACTCCCACATCAGGTCAAACCTGCCACCCCTACCCATGATTTGGGTATTTTCTCTAGTTCCTAAAACCAAAAAAAAGTAAAGTAAACGACACTTGCACGTGCTAGCATATAACCAGAGTAGTTCTAAGGCAGAACGCATAGCCATGTCAAATGGTAGTTTGTTTTAAAATGGATTTGAATAACTATTGCCCCTACTTCCTCGGATCTATGCTTTTCCATCGGTCAGCTGTGTTAGGCAGTTCAACTTTCAACTCGACCTACCAGCCAATTTGCTCCTTTGAACGGCTAACCTTTTGCTCAAGATTATTTTTCTGCTATTCATGCTGCGCAGCCACCGATAGAGAACACAATTACGAAAAACTGTTAGAAAATACAAAAGGTACAAGAAAAATGGAATACAGTAAGAGCTACGCTAGCTGATACACACACACCCAGACCCAACCGGCTTTTGCCAGGTTGCTTCGGGTTCACCTGACCTGGGTGTACAGCACCTCGACCCAGACTTGGGACACCTTGGATTACTTGCAGGTCCGATCCCAAATTGCCACCCCTAGTTGATCGTGAGACAGTTGCACTCAAGTGAGCACGTGACTACGCCATCTTCCTTCGCAAGCTGGCGTTGGAGCACACTCGGGTATTACTCGGTATCAAACTCCCGTCCTTCGTTAATGTCTACTGAGCAAGGCCAGTGAGCTATATCCCTTTCGGATGACTATGTCCGTTTCGCCCTCATTCGAAAGGACAAAGAATAATCGTATTAGTGGCATGTTCAACAAAATAACTTGGTGCAATGGTACACCATTTTTCTATAGGATGGGTGGTGGGTCCAATTCCTAGTCATGGCCAACAGTAACATAGACCCCAAAAAGAAGAATCAACTTGCTTAGACCAAGCTAAGCTAGACAAAATCAAACATAGACCTTGCATCTTGTTTTTCACGAGAACCAAGTCCAAATTATCACAAGGTATTCCAAAGACATGGCAGGAGCAATCAACAAAAAGTAACTGAAAATATATATATATATATATATATATATATATATATATATATATATATATATATATATATATATATATATATATATATATATCATCAAGTAGACAGATATAACAGCATTATTTTAACAAGTGGCTGAGTTTGGGCTTCAAAAGATATATTTTCTAAGAGTAGATTTAGGATTTTCATTTCAAAGAGGCACTATATGAAAGTTAATCAAGCATAAGATGTTACCTCAATATTACCACATTCTACAAGTTCCTCATTCAACAAGCACTGCAGTGCCGTACTTGCATTCATCATCGGAGGGAACCCCCCATAGCAAGAAGCAAACAGACAAATCCCATCGTTCTTCTGAAATGTCACCCACCTGACATCCGCTCTGCCTGAGCATTCACCAGGAACAATGTAAGGCATATGCATATCTTGAATGCTTAGGTCATAGATTCCAACCTCGGCAGATTCTTTTTGATCTGGATAACATTCAAAGGGGCCTTTCCCTTACCATTTTATGTGTTCAAGTGACTTGTCTAGATGAAACTCCAGCCCTATACGTGGTAGAGATGGAAGGTTAGGCTTTGGATTTATACTATAATCTACAACAACATCCCCAGTACCATAGATCCAGTAACTGATGACAATGTTGAAGAGAGCAAAATCTTTCAATTTTACTTCAACATGGGCGACATGATCCGTTAGATTCTTCAAAGAACAGCTTTGAGCATGAAATATCAAGTCTTCAAGTGAAAACTCCGTCCACTTAGAACCATAGCTTTTTGACCCACCCCCTTGGTCATTATCTGTTGGAGCTCTCCAAAAGCATGGTTGAATGCCCTTGGTCATAATTGGAAGGCCTCAAACCTGCAGTTGATAGCCAGAAGCAATGTTTAGCAGAAGCTGTTCACTATGGATGGCAAACTAAATAACTCACGTTAATAGATTCAGGAAAATCTTTCTCTTCAACAGAAGCAACTAAGTCTATCTCACCAAAGAAGAAAAACAATTAAGCATGCTTTGTTGGATGCATGAAAAGAAACCTCCAAATATAAACTAACCTTCCAATTATCTATTATTCCAGATCTCGAGTTTATATTGATTTCCCAAGAATCTTCTTTGCTTATTCTGATGTTTTCACCAATGAATTCACCTTCTAACCTTGTATTATCATCCAACTTAATGACCTGGAAAAAAAGTTAAAAGTGTATGGTAAGGAGATGCTAAAAAAGGAACTTAATTAAAACCAAAATCAAGAGTGAATGACGCAATGGAAGGCATTGTCCACAGCGGAAACACATACTGAAGGATTTGGTGAATTGTCAACAGGAACGCTAAGCTGCTTGTGAGCCAGAACATGCCCATCCTGTGCCCATCTTGTTGCATTGATGAGATTAGCAGTTATTGTTAGAAAAGCTTCTTTCGCACATGACACTTTGCATAGATGATGCCAAGGAGATGATTCCTGTGCAATATCGAGGCTGTTTTGCGGTTGAATTACAGACAGAGAAAGAACCCCAGAACCCAAATAGCAACCATCTCCAATAAGCCTCCAACTAAATTCAATGTTCTCCGTTGATTCAAAAAATTGTGCGTTTGATATCTGCAAAATGCGAAATTCAAGAGAAATATATTATATGATCTGACTGTGGGCAAAATTATCATTCATTGCCAAATGCCTAGGTACCTTGAGCACACCTCCAATCAACATAAATTTTATTGGCTGATAGAAGTACTTGACCTCTGGAAAATTTTATGGAACCAATCATTATAAAAGAAATTTACATAAATAGTTAGTAGAGAGCATCACTCAGCCCATGTAAGGGATCACCCTTGCATTGCTGGTCTCAAGCCCGGATAAAGAAAGAGGGTTGTGTTAGGCTTTGGACAGCCAACGTAAAACTTCGTCGGACTTTTATAACATGAAGTACAAAAATTATGAGCATTGCTTTGGGGTGTCCCCGCCTAGCGATGCGCTATAAAGCCCGAATGCATAAGTAAGCAAGGGCCACTACATTTTCGCCCGAATGTAGTGAATCAATTGTAGAAAGGATTCCCACATAATAGACGGGTGTGGGTAAAGAAGTTAGTCCCGCTATATTGTCGCCCGAATGCATAAGTAAGCAAGGGCCACTACATTTTCGCCCGAATGTAGTGAATCAATTGTAGAGAGGGTTCCCACATAATGGACGGGTGTGGATAAAGAAGTTAGTCCCACTATATTGTCGCCCGAATGTAGTGAATAATTTTTAAAGAGGGTCTTCGCATTTTGAATATGAATGGATGTGGAGGGTAAGGAAGCTAGTCCTAGATAATAAGATTCGTATTGTTTCTTGAAATATCATAACATTATCCGATAAGCTAATAGAAGTAGTAGATACTATGATTCGGAGAAAGATTCATATTCTATGTCTACAAGACAAAATGGGTTGGAGAAAAAGCAAAGGATCAGTACATTCAGGCCACTAAAACACTATAATGCACTATTGATAACATAGGCATAGTGGCCATGACTCTATATTTTGCCTTCGTAGATGATAGAGACACCTTCTATTGCTGTTTAAATCTCCAAGAGATTAGAGAGTCACCTAAAACACACAAAACCCAGTGGTGGAATGTCTCTCATTGACATTCTCACCCAATCAGCATCAGTATAAGTCGTTAATTTAAGTGAACATGATGAGGTTAGAATGATCCCCTTTTTAATTATATCCTTTATGTATCTCACAATCCACATAACACTCATGTGTATACTGGTGAAAGCTTGTTGAAATTGACTTGCTAATGTACTACTTTTAAAGTGCATCTTTTATTTATCTCACCATCCGCATAAAAGCACTCATGTTATACTGGTGGGAGTTTATTGAAATTGACTTGACACATGTACTGCATGTGCTATATGCATATGCTATGTGTGATCGAGTGATTGTAAGATAGGTCAAAGCTCTTATCTTTTGTCTGTAAAGAGTGAGATCTTCAAATTTTTCTCCATCTATAGCTTTCAGTTTAGTCCTCATCACCTATGACGTATTGACCTTTTTGTCATCTATCAATCTTAAA
The DNA here is from genome assembly GCA_036023115.1 of Brasenia schreberi. NCBI lineage: Eukaryota > Viridiplantae > Streptophyta > Magnoliopsida > Nymphaeales > Cabombaceae > Brasenia > Brasenia schreberi. The sequence goes on from JAYKKT010000052.1 coordinate 11,375,726, forward strand.
TTGTTAACAACATCACTAACAAATTTTGTTTATGACATAAAATAACCTCTGTCATTACGAGTTACTTTTATTCCCAAGAAGTAACTATGGAAGTGGCAGCAGCCTTCTGTGCCAGATTCCCAATCTCTATATATGCTGTACTGATTGAGATTGATAAATAAGATACCATTTTCAATAGATATCCCACTTAGCTAATCAGATCTAGGTTCAGTGTTAGCATTTTCCAGCCATCTGTCTCTGATTAATCAGATGCAGTAATAGTAGTGTCTGAGTCTGGTACAAGCATCCCTAAAAATTTAAAGAGGATCCACCTGAATTTAACCAAAAAAGATGGGCAGAAATAAGTACACATGCCTCAATTGAACAAGGAAAATAAGAAGGTTCCATGATAGTAGGAAACGTTGTACCACCATTAAAGCAACACAGAATAAACGATGAACCAGAAAACAAATTAGAAGTGACTGATAAAAGTGTAACAGCAAAGAAGATTCAAGATGAATGGTAGAATATATATAAGAGTTTCCAAATTACACAAGATTATTTATACATTCCTCTTCCAGATAGCATGCTACTAACCTATATCCAACAGGAATGCCGTTTACCCAAGCTTGGAAAGCAGAATCAACACCCTCAAAGTGCAACAGAATGCGACGGCCTCAATAGAACCATTGTGAAGCAGTGAAATCCAATCAGGGTATGGAGGTAACAAAACAACACTCAAGTAATTACTGCCATCTGAACCACAAAGATACTTACCTTTCCACTCTTTTGGAAGAGTAAAACGCCTTCTATAACAACCAGTTGGATTGTCAACTGGAGTATTTGGTGGTTAAGTGGAAAAGGGTACAGAGTATTTGTATAAATAGGCTGATCAAAACCATGCATCTGCAAATTAGATGGTACTGCAAAAATTGAGGAAACCAATCATTCCATTAGGAAGTCTGTCTCTGCGGTTATATTTGTTTCGATCAAATAATTCTTAAGGATCACCAATCATGAGAACAGAAGCAAGATATCTAACAGACAAAAAGTTCAAATTATAATGCCAGCCTATGTCAGATGGATACAGGTGGGAGGTGCAAGCATGTGGGGACACACACATTGAGAAGATAGAGGAAGATCGAGTCATTGAATCACACAATGCTGAACTCTTTTTTGCCTGGTAAATGCTCATTACTTGCTATGTAATGTCTGATCAACAAAAGCCTTGACTTTTGGAGATGAAACGCCATTGAATCACAATGGTCTACAGCTTTTCAGCCTTGTGTTGGTTGGGAAGTCCTTATTAACGTACTCAAATCTAGCATGACAAATGTGTTCCAATTAGATGTGCTCTCCTGCAGCTTATTTGTCCAACAATCACTAATAATATTGTGGAGAACTTGCTGCCATTTGTATCAAACGAAAAAGAGATGATCAATCTGCATGAAAACACTGATGAACACAAGTAATTTCTCCATCAACTATTAGAAAAATTATATGCATTAATCAAGAAAGATCAACTTACAAGAACCAGCAAATTGGAGACATTCCTCCAATCTACACAAAATCGAAGATTGTGGCTCCTATAGTGCTGCCATCCAGCCTCTCTCTTATTTTCTGACTTAACCCTAATCACTAATATTTATACTCTTTCTAACTTGAATTCCTAAACTACCCCTAATCACTACTAATTAATACTAACTAGACATAACCCGTGAAATACACTTTAACACATGAAAACGTGAAATACACTTTACACTTTAACATTCTTTAACACTCCCCCTCAAGTTGGGTGAAGGATATTTATAACACCCAACTTGGATAACGTCTCCTTTAATTGTCTGTTGGTAGTAACTTTAGTTAAGAAATCATCTCTCTGTTTGATAGTAGCTTTAGTTAAGAAATCATCTCTCTGTTTGATAGATTGAACATACTCCAGCTTGAATTCTTGATTAGATATCTTCTTTTTGATGAAATGACTGTCAATTTCTATATGTTTGGTTCTTTTATGATACAAAGGATTGGAAGCCATCTGAATCGCTGCACTGTTGTCACAGTATAGTGGTATAGACTGATTAGAAGGGAATCCCAATTCACTGATCAATGAAGATACCCATTTCCCTTCACACATGGCTTGTGCTATAGCCTTGTATTCTGCTTCTGTTGTAGATCTAGCAACAACTGTCTATTTTTTACTCTTCCAAGATACAATATTATCACTGAGTAAAGTAACATAACCTGTAGTTGATTTTCGGTAATCACGTAAATTAGCCCAGTCTGCATCAGAATAAAGTTCAATGTGCAAATTTGATGATTTTGAATAAAGTAAGCCCATTCCTAAAGTTGATTTCAAGTATCGAAGAATTCTATATACTGCATCCATATGATTCTTGGTAGGAGAATGCATATATCTACTCACAATACCAACTGCATACGTAATATCTGGATGAGTAATAGTCAAATATATGAGCTTGCCAACCAACTTCTGATATTTGTGAATGTCTTTGAACTCTTCACTATCACCACTGAACAATTTTTTATTTACTTCCATAGGAATGTCACTAAGTTTATATTCTAGCATATATGTTTCTTCAAGAAGATCCATTAAGTATTTTCGCTGTGTTGGGAAGATACCTCGGTTAAAATAGAGAACTTCTATGCCCAAAAAATAGTGAAGTCGACTCAAGTCATTAAGATCAAATAATTTGTAAGGATTCATTTTCAACTTGGATATTTCTTCAAGGTCATCTCCTGTGATAATTATGTCATTAACATAAACAGCAAGAATAGATATTTTGGTTCCTTTATTGAAGAAAATTATATGATCATTGAGGCTCTTGTTGTATCCCATACTGTAAACTACCTTGCGGAATTTATCAAACCATGCTCTTGAAGACTACTTTAACCCATAAATTTCTTTATTGAGTTTGCACACTCTATTAGCAGACATTTTTATATTCATTCTTGGAGGCGATTCCATATAGACCTTTTCATTTAAGTCTCCTTGTAAGAAAGTATTTTTAATATCTAGTTGCCATAGATCCCATCCCAAATTTGCTGTCATACTGAGAAGTATTCTTATTAAAGTGAGTTTGGCTACAGGTGCAAAAGTTTCTGTATAATCAATGCCATATGATTGACTATATCCTTTAGCAACCAATCTTGCTTTATATCTCTCCATGGTTTCGTCTGCCTTATATTTAATAGTAAATACCTACTTGCATCCTACAATATTTCTATCAGGAGGTAGTTATATGATGGTCCATGTATTGTTTTTCATAAGGGCATTCAGTTCTTCTTCAATTGAAGCTTTCCATAAAGGGCACTTATTGCTTTTTTGAACTTTGAAGGAATCTTATGTTTCTTAGCATTCATAATAAAGTTATGATAATTCTGAGAGGTATTGGCATATGAGACATAATCAGAAATCGAATAACATGCACATATATGCTTACCTTTATGAATAGCAATAGGAAGTTCGAGATCTTCTGTCACTTTCACTTGAGGATCTGAGTTAGGGGAAATATCTTTGGTGTTTGTATACGGGGTTGATTCTTCTTCAGAGTAGATAATGTTTCTTGATCTTCTCTTGTACATTAATATCTCCTCTTGATTTCTGTCCTCATTTCTATGATTATCTGTATCATCTTTGGCATCTCCAAGGATTACTGGTAGGACATACGGAGAAATTTGCTAAGGTATAGTTAACTCTCCCTAAGAAGTATAATAGGAAATGGATTCTGTAAAGGTAACATCCATGGAAACATATAGTTTCTTAGGTAGAGGATCATAGCATTTATAGCCCTTAGGAGAATTAGAATAATCAAGAAAAATGCACTTTACAAACTTAGGATCTAGTTTATCACGATTAGGTAAATGAACATGTACAAAATAGGTACAACCAAAGATACGGGAAACTATATGAAATGGTTTTGATTCCTTATTAAGATACTTCATTGGACTTTCACCCTCAAGTATAGTATTGGGCATTCTATTGATTAGGTGAATTGCAGTAAGAACGGCTTCTCCCCAATAGAATTTAGGAACATTGTTCTGAAGTAAAAGAGTCTTGGCTACCTCTAGAATATGACGATTTTTCCTTTCAGCGATTCTATTTTGTTCAGTATAGGTACAAGAAGTCTGATGGACTATACCATGTGTGTAAATATTCTGCTAATTACTTGCTAATGTACTCCCTCCATTGTTTAAACGAAGAATTTTTACTGAAGTATTGAATTGGGTGAGAATGAATTTATGCACAATTGGAAAAATAGACGAGACTTCTGACTTTGATTTTATTAAATATATAATTGTAAGGCGAGTACAATTATCAATAAAGGAAACAAAGTATCTCTGATAAAACAACGAAGTAACAGGACTGGGACCCCAAATATCTGAATGAAGAAGTTCAAAAGGCTGAGATAGTCTAGAGTCACTCAATGGATAAGTGGCTCTTTGATGTTTTCCAAGTTGACAAACTTCACATTCAAACTGATGTTTATTGACTCTAAGATTAGGTAGAATATAAGGAAGTTTTGACACAAGTAAATGACCAAGACGACAATGCCAAAGTCGAATCTCTGAATCCTGAATTGTTGTTGCTGAAGCTTTATAAGAAGTTTCATGCTGAAGATGATCTTTTAAAATGTATAAGTCCCTCTGTAGTCTACCATGACTAAAGACTTTCCCCATCTTCAGATCCTAAAACATACAACCAGTAGGAGTAAAAGTTATACTGCATTTCATGGTACGAGTGAACGAACTGACTGAAAGTAGATTTATTGGAAAACTAGGAACATGATAGACAGTTGTTAAATTAGCAAAACATGTGGGTACACTTCCCTGTCCAACAATATACGAGTAAGAGTCATCTGCTAACTTAATAGGCTCTTTTTTTTAAGAAGTCTGTACTTTGAAAAATATGATGATTCTCCTACCATATGATCTGTAGCACCTGAATCAATAATCCAAGTCTTTGAATTAGAATAAGAGGAGTTACCCTTCACTGTGTGAGTCGCCTAAGCTATTGAAGATTGAGAGGAAGATGGTTGAGATTGTTTAGATAGTCTTGTCTCTAATCCTTCTATTCGCTGAATAAGCTCTTGCATTCCATCTGTATTAGAAGTATTATTCTCGGCATCATGAAAAGAGTGATTTTTGTTTTTATAATAGTTTGGTTTGCCATGTAATTCCCAATAGTATTCTTTGGAGTGTCTTGATTTTCCACAATGAGAACAGATGAGTTTTTCTTTTTCATCAGAATGGGATCTACCACGTCCTCGTCCATGACCTTGATATCTTACTCTTCCACGATAATGTGAATTTTTTCCTCTTGTTTGGAATGCATGTTGGTCTGGAGCAGGAATGTTATTCTTTTCAAGATTTCTACGATCCACTTCCCTAATTAATAATGAATACACTGTCCACAAAGAAGATAGTTCATCTCTTCCCAAGACATTGAGTTTTATTAACTCAAATTCTGAATTTACATCCCACAGTAAGTCGAATAACTTTTCTTTTCAGTCTCTGCATTTCTTTTAGTTTGACATGAAGAGCACTTGATACTAGTATAATACAGAAGTTTATCCCAAAGTCCTCTAAGATCTGCATAGTAGTTACTGATAGAACATGAGCCTTATTTACAATTCCTAATCTTTTCTAAAATTTCATATTCTTTTGCTACATTCTTCTCCCTCTAATAAGCTTCAGAGACTGCACACCAGATTTCATAAGTTGATTCAAGAGACATAAATGTCTTTGCTATTGATGGAATCATGGACTGTAGTAACCAAGATGAAATTAGTGTATCTTCTCGTCACCAAATAGGGTAATTAGTATCGTGTATATCTGGAATAGGTGTTTGACCCATAAGATGAGCCCATCTCCCTCTCGCTATAATAGCCAGTTCCACGGACCTAGACCACTCTAGATAATTTCTTCCATCCAACTTTATTGTTGTAATATGAAAATTTTCTCCTTTTTCATTCATGGCATATTTAGACATCATGAATGGAGTTTCAATCGCCTTGCCTTTACTTGTCATAGATATTTAATTCCAAATATGAATATCCTTAGTAATATGATTCAAGCAGTAATACAAAAAATTTGTCTTCTGCACCTCTTTAATTCATTTGAACTTCCAATAAATATCAAGACTAAGAATGATTAGGTATGAGACAGCTGCCTCCAAGAATTTGTTCATGATGATGAAGAGTATTCATCAAAAAATCAATCGGCACCAATGAAAATTGATTGTCCACGATGATGACGATTATTGACAGTCCACGAATTTATCCACGATAGGAATATGGAATCTATCAAATCGTAGAATATGATCACAAAGTCAATCTACACCAACTAGTATTGACTGTCCACAATGATTGACTGTCCACGATGATAACTCTATATTGATCAATAGATTAATATGCAACAGAAATCTGTTCAATCAATTTTGTTTCAATAAAATATCAATAACCCTCTAACTTCACTACATAAATGTCATTTCAATAAAGCAATGACAACCCTCTGATTTCAATATGATAGAGATACACTTGTCAGGGTTCTTGTATTTTACGTTTGTTGCAGCAAAGAAGCACATAGCCTCAACCAACGTGCACAGAAAGTTAGCCTCTGCACCCTCGTTCTTCAATGAGGAATAGACAGTCACAAATTTGATTCTCTTATAAAAAAAACATAGATTTACCAGCCTTCTAGGCTCTGATACCATATTAGGAAAAATTATATGCATTAATCAAGAAAGATCAACTTTCAAGAACCAGCACAATCTGCACAAAATTACAGATTGCGGCTTCTATAATGCTGCCGTCCAGCCTCTCTGTTATTTTCTGACTTAACCCTAATCACTAATATTTATACTCTTTCTAACTTGAATTCCTAAACTACCCTTAATCACTATTAATTAATACTAACTAGACATAACCCGTGAAATACACTTTAACACATGAAAACGTGAAATACACTTTACACTTTAACATTCTGTAACATCAACAACAACAACAACAACTAAGCCTTTTCCCATACTAGACGGGGTCGGCTACATGGATTCTTTGTTTCCACAGATCCCTATCTGTGCCATGTTAGCAGTTAACTCACAATAAGCTAGATTATTCTTTATTGTTTCTTTCCAACACTTTTATGGTCGTCCTCTACCTCTTTTAATACTTTCCAAATTTAGTTTTTCATACCTTCTTACAGGTTCTTCTTTTGATCTTCTTTCTATATGTCCAAACCATCTTAAATGATATTCTCTCATTTTATCCTCTATTGGTGTCATTCCTAATTTATTTCTAATAACCTTATTATTGTTCAGTAATCACATAAGATTACTCAGAAATTAATAAAGAGATTACAGAGATTACAGAGAAGATGGAGATGTGATCGGCCAACAACTACCACCACCTTAAACTCTTTCTTCCTGTTTCAAAAAAGGATTACACGGCTGATAGGGTTTCACCCCTTTAAATAATAGAATTATAATATCAAATTTATTAAAGTGTCATTAATGACGCTTATTTAAAACTACCTTTAAAAACGTACTTAAGATATATATCTATATAAATATCATAATAAAAAAACAGGTTATGTAGATGGTCTGCGATCACTTCTGTAGATGGTCTACGATCATTAAGTTCCAACACTCTCCCTCAAGTTAGATAAAAGATAGATGTTACACCCAACTTGTTACATAGTCTCAAAAGTAGATTCCTACTAATTGCTTTAGTTAACATATTTGCACACTGATTTCCTCACTTCATATGTTCCAACTGAAATTCTTTTGTATATACACTGTCCCATATAAAGTGACAATCTATTTCAATATATTTTGTTCGCTCATGATATACTAGATTTGAAGCTATCTCTATTGCTGTTTTGCTATTACAAAATATAGGTATAGGTTTTCCTACAAATAGGCCAATTTTCATTAGTAGAGACCACAACCACTTTCCTTCACACATACTTGATGCTATCGCTCTATATTATGCCTCAGTTGTCGATCTAGCTACAACTAACTGTTTCTTACTTTTCCATGATACTATGTTACCTCCAACCAATGTTATATATCCTGTAGTTGACTTTTTATCTTCTATAAAACCTGTCCAATCAACATATGTATAAATTTCAATATTAGTGTGACCATTGGCTTTATAAATGATTCCATGTCCTGGAGTTGTCTTCAAATATCTTAATATATGAAATACCGCATCCATATGATATTTCGAGAGTAATTGCATAAACCAACTTACTATGCTTACTACATAAGTTATGTCTGGACGTGTGATAGTTAAATATATTAGTTTTTCAACTAATACATCAACTCTTTCAACTCCATCTTTCATATGTAACTTATGGTTTACATCCATTGGAGTATATGTAGGTCTACAATTTTCCATCTTAACATCTTGCAACAGATCCAACGTATATTTTATTTTATTTAGGCAGATATCAGTACTTGAGTAGGTTACCTCAATGCCTAAAAAATAATGTAATCTTCCAAGATCCTTAATATTGAATAATCGATGAAGATCTTTCTTTAGTCTTTGAATTTCCTCGATGTCATCACCTGTTACAATAATGTCATCTACATATACTAATAGTAATGTCAATTTAGCTCCCCTTTTAAAAAATTGTGTATGACCACTCACACTCTTTTGATACCCCAAATTTATAATATTTTTGCTAAATTTTTTACACCAAGCTCTAGGAGACTGTTTTAATCCATAAATAGCTTTCTTTAATTTGCATACTTTATTTTCTGGATTTGGATACCTAGGTGGTAACTCCATATAGACTTCTTCTTTGAGCTTCCCCTATAAAAATGCATTATTCACGTCAAGTTGTCACATTATCGAGTTTCTTTGAGCAACAATTCTAATAATAACTCGTATAGACGTAAGCTTTGCTACTGGTACAAATGTCTTCTCGTAGTCAATCCCATATGCTTGACTGTAGCCACGAGCTACTAGTCTTGCTTTATATATTTCCAATGAATCATCTGCTCTGTATTTTACTATATACACCCACTTACAAGTGATTGCCTTTCTACCTGGTGGTAAATCACTAACTTCCCACGTTTGGTTTTTTTTCAGTGCCTGAATTTAAGATTCCATAGCTTCAATCCGCTGCTTATTCTTTGACGCTTCAAAGTAATTCTTTGGAACTTGATGTGATTCAGCTTTTAACACAAAATTGTAATAATTGGCTCATAATTGATCATAAGAAATGAATTGAGTAATCGGATACATACAACATGATCTTTTCCCTTTTCGAAGTGCTATGGAAATATCTGAGTCCTTATCTCTTATTTCTTCTATGATCTTATTTGAATCAAAGACTGTTTCTCCCCCTTGATTCATAGTATCTATTGGTCTGTTCATAAATATATTTCTCTCCTCCTTTTGTATACTTGCATCATGTTTTCTTCTAGCAGTTGATCATTTTCTGCAAGAGAATTATCCTCCTCTAGTTCTTCACTTACACTATTCCTAGGTAGAACTATCTCTTCGATGCTAGAGTTAGGCAAATCAATTGAATTTTTGTAGAATGGAGTAGTTTCAAAGAAGATTACATCCATGGAATCATACTTTCTATGAGAATTAGGATCATAACAAATATATCCTTTTTTTTCACAAGAATACCCAATAAAAACACATTTTATTGCCCTTAGATCAAGCTTATCTCTAAATTGATAATGAACATGCACATAACAAACACACCCAAATATTCTGGGAATAAGGTGAAATGGGTTATCTTCAGGTTTAATCAATTTGAATGGAGGCTTTCCTGCAAAGATCACAGTTGAAATTCTATTCATTATATATATGTAAGGATTGCTTCTGGCCAGAAATATTTTAGAACATTGTGTTCAAGAAGTAAAGTTTGAGCAATTTCCAAAATGTGTCGATTCTTCTGTTCAGCCACTCCATTTTGTTGTAGAGTATAAACACAAGATGTCTGATGTATTATACCATGAGTCTAAAGATATGATTCCAACTGAGAATTACAAAATTCTCCACCATTATCAAATCTTTGAGTCTTAATGGTATAACCAAACTGAGTCTTAATGAGATTGTGAACCAAAGGAAAAATCGAGGATATCTCTGATTTGGATTTCATTAGATAAACAAAAGTAAGTTTGGAATAATCATCAATGAAAGTAATAAAATACTTAAAGTTTCCCAAAGAAGGTATCACACATGGTCCCCAAACATCAGAATATATCAACTCAAAAGAAACAACTGATTTTGATTCACTACTAGGAAAATTAACCCTATGATGTTTTTCCCTTTGACATACATCACATTGAATGATCACATCACTACGGATTAAAAAAGGAACTAACTCTCTAATTTTAGACACAAGCAAATGTCCTAATCTATTGTGTCAAATTTTTATTTCTTCTTCTACAGTAATAGCTATCAACGCTCTTTTCTTTTGCTTTGATGAAGAGGTTGAAGGTTGGTTATATAGACGTGTTTCGATTTCTGTAATCTGTTTCTTCAATTCTGCCATTTCATCTATAAGATTTATTTCTACTTTCTTTTCGGATATAGTTGTCACGTGACTGCCATAATTTTTATATTCTGTGGGTTTTCCAATAATTTCCCAATAATATTCCCGTGTGTATTCTTTTGCCACAATGAGTACACTGTACTTTGTTCTTATCATCATAATTTTGATTTCTGCCTCTTCCTCTACCTCTAATTGAATCTCTTCATCTCTGATAATTACTATGTCCCCTACCAGTAAATGCAGATTTCTCAACTTGTTTATGTTCTCCTTTTTCTAAATTGTTCCAATCTTCTTCCCTTAGTAGGAGTGAATATACTATTCCAAGAGATGGGAGTTCTTATTTGCTTAGAATATTCAACTTGATAGATTCATATTATGATGAGATTCCCCAAAGTAAGTCAAATATTTTTCGAATTTCTCTTTCTGTTGTTCTTTCTTTTACACAGTGACTACACTTATTTTCCACAAGGTGTCTTTGTTCATTCCAAAGTTTTCGTAGTTCTCCATAGTACTCACTCATTGATCTGGTTCCTTGGCGACATTTCCTTATTCTTTCAATAATCTCATATTCTTTAACTATATTCCTTTGTCTGGAGTAAGCTTCTTCAACTACAGACCAAATTTCAGTAGTTGATTCCATATACATAAATGTTTTACTGATGGAAGGATTCATGGATTGAATTAGCCATGAGCTTACTAGGGCATCATCCTTGAACCACCTTTCAAAATTTGTACTGCTTCCCTCTAATGGTGGTTGATTCTGTATGGTAATAAAGACTTTTCCTCTAGATCGTAATACAAGTTCAATAGACTGAGCCCATTCTCTATAATTTCTTCTATCTAATCGGATATTTGTAATTTAGAATGGTTCCAACTTTTGATCATTTCCATACGCAGCTGATAGTGATTCCTCTTTCATTCTTCCTTCTATGTTAATTCAATGTTGTTTGATTTGTCTCTTCCTTTTCTTAGTTACCTGTAGGTTTTCTTCAGATATTTCTGTCAATGGTTACTACACACAAAAATATCTCAGGTACTATTTTTCTTATTAAATCTCCTTTGTATCCACTTGTTTCTTTTGTCATAACATGATGATATCAACTGTGCAGGCCGCTGTCAATGATGCAGTACTAGACTTGATGATCAAATGTGGTTGTAAATCAACATACGATGTTTCTGATGCAGAATTTTTTATTGTGCAGATCACTGTCAATGGTGTAGTACAATACAGTTAAACCCAAATGAATCAAAAAGAGGAAACCTATCCTAAAGATGTAGAAAAAAAAAATTCTGTTGTCGTGAGATAAAATCTGTCTTGCTTATCCTGACGATGCAGAATTTTTCTGTTGTCGTGAGGCAGGATTTGTCTTGCCTATCACTCAATGACTGATTTTACTTTTTTCAAGGATGTAGCTCCTTCTATATATCCCGCTCTGATACCATGTTCAGTAATCACATAAGATTACCCAGAAATTAATAGAGAGATTACAAAGAAGATGGAGGTGTGATCGACCAACAGTGGTCGCCACCTTAAACTCTTCATTCCTGTTTCAAAAAAGGATTACATGGTTGATAGGCTTTCACCCCTTTAAATAATAGAATTACAATATCAAATTTACTAAAGTGACATTAATGAGGCTTATTTAAAGCTACCTTTAAAAACGTACTTAAGATATATATCTATATAAATATCATAATGAAAAAACAGGTTCTATAGATGGTATGCGATCATTAAGTTCCAACAATTATCTATATGGTCTTTTCTTGTATGACCACTCATCCATCTCAACATCTTCATTTTTGTCACAGACATCTTTTATAGATGTTGATGATTAACTGCCCAATACTCAGAACCAAAAAACATGGCAAGCATAATTGTTGCTCTATAATATTTTCTTTTTAACTTTAATGGTATCTTCTTATCACAAAGAATACATGATGCTCCTCTCCATTTTAACCAACCAACATTAATTCTATGTGTAACATCTCCATCAATTCTTCCATCACTCTAAAGGTTGACCCTAGGTATTTAAAACCTTCCTTTTGGGGGATGCAATGTGTGCCAATTTTAATTTCTATGTCCTCTGAGGTAACCAAATGATCAAACTTACATTCCATGTATTCTGTCTTTGTTCTACTAAGTCGGAGGCCTTTGCTTTCTAGTGTTTCTCTCCGTAGTTTCAAGTTTCTATTAATTTTTTCTTAGACTCCTCCACTAACACAATGTCATCTGCAAATAACTTACACCAAGGTACTTCATCTTGAATATGTTTTGTTAACTCATCAATCACCATTATAAATAAGTATGGACTTAAAGTTGATCCTTGATGCAATCCAATATTAACTTCAAAGAAGTTTGTCATTCCTTCATGAGTCCTCACACATATTTTTGCACCATCGTATATGTCTCTTATAAGGTTAATGTATGTCAATGGGATACCTCTTTTTTCCAAAGTTCTCCAAAGAACCTCCCTCAGTACCCTATCATAAGTTTTTTCTAGATCAATAAATATCATGTGTGGGTCTTTCTTTTTTGCTCTAAAGTGTTCCATAAAATGTCTCAAAAGGTGAATTGCTTCAATAGTAGATGTGCCTAGCATGAATCCAAATTGGTTATCTATTGTACTTGATACTTGTCTTAACCTACATTCGATAATTCTTTCCCATAATTTCATAGTATGACTCATTAACTTGATAACTCGATAATTCACACAATTCTGAATGTCTCCCTTGTTCTTATATATGGGTATAAGTGTACTCGCTCTCCATTCGTCGGGCATCTTTTGGTTTCTCCATATTTCATTAAATAATCTCATGAGCCAAGTGATTCCTATTTCTCCTAATATTTTCCAAACTTCTATAGGAATATTGTCTAGTCCTACTGATTTACCACCCTTCATATGTTTAACAGCCTCTTTGACTTCATTCTTTTAAATACGTATACGTCGATAGAAATTGTGGTTTATATACTTTTATGATTTGGCTAACTCTCATAAGCTAATACTAACATCTTTATTTTCATTAAAAAGCTTATAAAAATAGTTTTTCTATCTATTTCTTATATCATCATTTGCCACTAGAATTTTTCATCCTCATCCTTGATGCATCTAACATAATTAAGATCTTTAGTTTTCTTATCTCTAACCCTAGCTATCCTAAAAATATCTCTTTCACCCTCTTTTGAGTTGAGTTTTTTATATAAATCCTCCCAAATTTTAGCTTTTGCTTCACTCACGCCTTTTTTCGCTTTCTTCTTTGCTTTCTTATAAGTCTCTAAAGTTTCACTAGTTTTCTTAGCATAATTTAATTTGTAACATGCCCTCTTTGCCTTGATTTTATTTTGCACTACTTCACTCTACCACCAAGCTTCCTTTTTTGCTAGTACACCTCCCTTAGATACACTTAATACATCTTTCACCACTTTCCTAATATGTATAGCTATATTGTTCCACATATCACAGGGTGTACCAACATAATTCCAAACATCTTCTTGAAGGACTTCCTGTTTAAATATATCTTCTTTCTCGCTTTTGAGGTTCCACCATTTAGTCTGAATAGCTCGATGCACTCTTTTCTTCTTTGTAAATCCATAAGTAAAAGTCGATGTTGGGTGGTTAAGATTTCTCCTGGAATTACCTTGCAATCTTTACAACACGCTTTATCTTTTTTTCTACAAATAAAGTAATCAATTTGTGTTTGTGATAAGCCACTCTTATAAATAATTAAATGTTAATCTCATTTTTTGAAGATTGTATTTACTAGTGTTATCCGTATCGCACACTGTATCATACGATACGGGTGATACACAAAAAAAAAATTAAATTTGTTTTCAAAAAAAAATCTTTCTTTTTTGCTGGTTTTTGGCTTCTCTTTGCCTCTCTTCACTTCTCTCCAAGGCATCCTTCGGTATGTTTGTTTGGGATTGCAAGTTATGTATGTAACATGTAAACTTGGGTTAGTTTATAAGAAATTTATTGAATAAGAATAATTTATGAACAAATAAAAATTATGACAAAATCATTTCTCTTTCTATTGCCAACTTTTAGTTTCTGCTACCAGTTTCTAATTTCATGAAATCGCAAACAATGAAGAACAATTTGGTTGTCTCAGTTCATTGAGTAGGCATTTCACAACTTCACTATTTTAGGGTTGACCTTACATCACTTCCATTGAGTTGAACATGATCAACGTGTGTGAGGCTTAACTCTGTTTGTGATGTGAGAAATGGAGCTCAAGCATTAGTTAAAAAGTTAGTCTCTAGTAAGAGAAGAAGATGATATCATCAAGTAACAATATCACATCACTGAGGTATCATAGACTCAATAATCAAAGAAATGGAGCTCATCGTTTTGCTCACATATGAAAATTAGCAAATATGACAACTATATGTATAAAGATAGCAATTTGTTAATTTTGATATATTAGATGAGTGAATTAAGAAGATAACAAAGAAAATGCACTCCTAACCGAAGAAGACATTATATGAATTAATTTAAAAAGAGCGCAACATCATGAAGAAAATGAAGATTTTGATTTTGAAGCAGAAGGTGATGAAAAACTTTGAATCTTCATCAAGGAGAAGATAAAGATTATTTAGTTAATGATCCTTATACAAATTTAAAATATGTAAATGTAATGTATTTCATTTTTTGCTTAAAAATATGTAAAAAAAATTCAATTGTTCAATGGTGAATGATCAATATGTACTAAACTTTGCATTATATGAATTCTTTGCAATTACCAGATTTTTCCTATTTTTTTCTCTTTTTTTGTTTTTTTTTTTAATTTTTACTAATTTTTCTTGATTTTTTTTATTTTTTAATATTAAAGTATGATACGATACGCCTGTATCATGGAGCAAAACGATACACGATACGATACGCGTCGAACAACACTGGTATTCACTATAAAGAGATCAAATGCCATAGCAAAATTTAAAATCTCCCTACCTTCCTCATTTATATCCCTAAAACCAAAGTTTCTATGAATACCTTGATATCCTAATGCCTCTTTACCGACATGTCCATTTAAGTCTCCTCCTAAACAAATCATCTCCCTTTGTGGAATCTTTTGAATCACCTTATCTAACTCTTCCCAAAAAGTTGTCTTTATACTAACTTCTAGTCCTACTTAGGGTATGTAAGCACAAACTATATTCAAAACCTCTGCTCCTAACACTAATTTCAACATCATGATTTAGTCACCATATCGTTGTATGTCTACTACAGTATCCTTTAAATCTTTATTTATTATAATACCAACTCCGTTTTGAGCCTTTTCTTTACCTGAGTACCATAATTTAAAACATGTATCCTCTATCTCCTTTGTTTTTTCTCCAACCCATTTTGTCTCTTGTAAACATAGAATATGAATCTTTCTCCAAATCATAGTATCTACTACCTCCATTAGCTTACCGTATAATGTTCCGATATTCGAATAACCAATACGAATCTTATTATCTAGTACTAGCTTCCTTACCCCCGCATCCGTCCATATTCAAAATGCGGAGACTCTCTCTCAAAATTATTCACTACATTCGGGCGACAATGTAGCGAGGCTAACTTCTTTACCCACACTCATCCATGATATGGGAACCCTCTCTGCAATTGATTCACTACATTCAGGCGAAAATGTAGTGACCCTTACTTACTTATCACTACATTCGGGCTCTGCAGCACGTCGCTAGGCGGGGATGCCCCAAAGCAATGCTCATAATTTTTGTAATCCATGTTATAAAAATCCGACGAAATTTTATGCTGGTTGTCGGAAGCCTAACACAACCCTCTTCCTTTATCCGGACTTGAAACCAATAATGCAAGGGTGATCCCTTACATGGGCGGAGTTACAAGTAATTTCTCCATATAAGCATAAATTAAGCACAAAGTCTAACCTCGGTATCTTCTCTACTTTTACTTCGGATGTCTACTCGCACTCTGTTGAGATGAAAGATTAGTTGCAAAAATTCTATCTTGAATACTTAACAGTAACAGCTAAATCTTTCCAAGGATTGTCTGCAATACCAAGTCGACATGTAAACACCCCCTGGTACAATTAGTTAGAACATTGTAAACAACAGGTGCGTTGGATGTTTCCTTCAATATGTTCCACTACATATAAATGATGAAAAGTAATGTTTTTCTCAACACAAAGAACAAGTGATGCAATCAAATGCACAAATGGACACAAAAGCTGCACTTACATTAGACTTCAGGGAAACATGCATGTGGCATTATTCTTTTATGTCATCTTACAACTCTACAATCTCAAGCGATGTCAAGAAAATTTTGAAAAGTTGCAAAGATGGTAGATCCCACCGAAGATCGCATGAGGTTCCAATGATTGAGGATTGTTTTTTTTAATTATATGCATGTATACATATAATTTATAAGAATCGTATAATTTGTAATTTTGTATCAGAATAATTATATGAGTAATACCTTTGACATCATTATTCTTATGTTGCTGCCTTAGGATTCATGAAATTCAAGACTAGGAAAAACATTTCTCATGTTGTATGGACCCATTTTCTTCATTACGAGATCCTAAGGATCCCAAGATCAAGTATAGGATCCCACTAAGTTCATACAGAATGAGATGCTTCACTTGGGATCCGGCAATTTCAAACTACAGAATGAGTTTGATTCCAAGAGAGTGCATGTGTGGGTGTAGGTGTATTAGCCTTCAGCCTCCTCTTGTAACTACATTATGGTGACCATCCATGAGCCTAGTTAGCAAGCTTCTAAAAGCTACATTATGCTTAAATAAACTGGCATTTGACCGAAGATATATATTGTATTTGTGGTTGATTTACATGACAAAGTGAATGGGGAGGAGCTCATCACAATCTCAACTGTGCCCAAGCATGAGCAATGTCGTTCACACACATACTGAATCAAAGACGCCTATCAGTTGGATCTACCCGATGGTTACAACATATCTCCCTCTTTCAATATGCGGGACTAATCCCTACTTGGAGGACCTCAACAATCTAGATTCAGGGATGAATCTTTCATTATCCTGAGGTGATGATGCGGACATCAAGTACAAGATCCTTCAACCACACAGTGGATCACTAGGTCCATGATGAAACTGTTGCCAACACTAGTAGGGTTGGCCCATGCCAACTAAGGACCCACCAGTTGGAAGCATCTAGGTTCATCGATGCCTCCCAACTCCAACTAATCAACCACCGGCCTTAATTAACACCTACCATTTTGTCAACTGTCGACTTAATTAGGCATTAATCTCCTCAGTGATCATCCTTGCAAGGCACCTAAACTCATTACTCTACCTTGGTTGATGCCCAACCTGCTATTTTGATTCTCCATGTTGTTTATTTTGCATTATTACTAATTAATAGTTGTTTGGTGTAGTAATATAATTCAAAGGGTTATCTTGAGCATAAATAAGGTTATATTGAAAGGAATGAGCATTTATTTTTTCTCTCATTTTCTCTCATCCGAATTACATAGGATTCAGTAACTCTTATCACTCGAGGGTTTACTTGAAAGCGGGATCTTACGCCTATGTAAAGACTTGAAATAAAATTTTCAATCTACTTCGTTCTTACGCGAGCGTGCCAACTAGTTTCACTTAAACTAACAAAGTTATATTTCTGACTTCATAGAGCAATTGTAGAGAAGCGGGATCTTTTCATCTTAAGTTTTCTTCAACCGGTACTCAAGAGTCAACCTAGATTCTTTGAGGATTAATTTGAGCATGATGTGTATTTCCAAAATTCACTTTATAACTAATTTGAATAAAAAAAAATTTGTGCACTTGGTAGGGAATGAAAACTTTTCAAGTTCTGGAAAATAAAAACTGGTTGTATTTTCAGAGCTTGTTTACAGATTTTTTTTGAATAGTTTAGAGATCTCCACAATTCATGAAACTTTTATAATATATAAAACAGAATGTGGGATCCTAAGACTATTTTTATTTTGTTTTTATGTGCTGTGAGTTTACAAAATTAAATCCGAGAAATGTCTTTACTAAGGCGTTTCAGAACGTTTTGTTATAGAAATATAGAGGTCTAAAGAAACTTCTGTATTTTGGTATACAAAGCTCCGATTTATATGAATTTAGTCTTGTTGGAAAGCTATGGATGTCACCTTTTCAATGAGACTAGTTTCAATAGATTTGGCTCAATGCAGACAAAGTTATGGGAAGATTACCCAACTCCTATTATAGGAAACTCAGATTGGATAGACTTGACTCTGAATTTGTTCGTTCTTCCTCTATTTTATTTATGATACTATACTGCCCTAAAATTCTTGAAAATTTTATTATGAGTGTACTTGTGTGTGAGAATTCGTTTTTCTAAATTTCAGGTCATTCGGAGTAGTGGTTTGGAAATGAAAAATACAACAATAGACATATACAAGATAATAAAAACAGAATTTCAGTTTTTAAAGCACACGTGAATGCATTCATCCAAAATTAAAATCTAATCACAGTTAATTCAAAGTAAATGACTGAAGGAAAATGAATAAAAATATGTTTATAGCTTAAGAATAGAGGGGATTAAGAGATATAGAGGATATAACATATAGAGAGATAGAGAAACATGAAATCAAACAAGTAGAATGCGTAAATGTAAAAGGAATTAAACGGGCAGCATTTCTACTCTATTATAACATGGGGGGAGACTAATGCTCCATTAATATAATCCCTTTTAAATTGAATAAGAAGAAGAAGGGATTTAGATCAGCAAAGAGGAATAATCAAACTTATAATTCTTCCAATAGACCATGGCTTCAAGGAAGGGGATGATTCCCTTCTCTCCTTCTTTCACTCTCTCTTTCTTTCTCTCTCTCTTTTTTTACAACACTTACTCTCTCTCTCCTAGGCCCTAAGATCCTCCTTCAATGCTGTAAACCCCAAGGCCTCTATTTATAGGCCAAAGGGGGGGGGCTTCTAGAGCTTTCCACGATGTGAATCGAGTGGATGTCACTTGGCCCGAGTTTGTTCCAAGCCCCCATGGCCAGCTCACTTGACCTTCACGTGGGCCTTGTACTAGTCCCTCCTTGGGTCATGGGTTAACCAAGGTAAGTTGGGTCTAGGTAATTGGGTTGGGCATGATCAATGTAGTTTGATCAAGCTGTGTTCAGCTAAGGGAGTTCGGCCTAGGTGACTTGGTTAGGCCCAGGTCAAAAGGTGACTTGATCACGGTTGGCAAAGGGGTTTTTGTCAAGGTTTGTCAAGGTGGTGTGGTCAAACATAGCTAAGGTGGGCTTGCTCGGCCAAAGAGTTTTACTCTACCAAGTGGGCTCGATTGAACTTGATATGGTGGTCAATTGGATGCACCTTGATATGGCTCAACCAAGTTCGATTTGGGGCAGCTTGGTACTATGATTGATGAAATCTTTGCTTAGTTGGGTCCACATCTTTGTCCTCCCTTGATCCATAGCTTGATTTACACGAACTTGGTCCTGGCTTAATGCGGGCTTGACTCAACTGTCACCTTGATCCTCGATCCCATCCTGATTTGTTCTTATCCTTGATTTGATCTGGCTTTCATCCCTTTTCGTATTTTCAAATTTCTAAATTTGATCCATTGACTTTATTTTTTTTGAAAACTTTAATTTCGAAATATTTGTTTAAGAATTTTGCGAAATTCACAGTTTTCATTTTAAATCAAGGATTTGAAATAAGCCTATTTTCACATTTTCGAGAGCATGCTTTTACATAATTTTTAGGGTGTTTATAGTGGTTATCTATCGAATTAAAAATTAAGTGATTCTAATAAGAATTAGATTTTTGATGAATTTTTCAATATTATTATGATCATGTCAGTAGCCTACTATTAAGTTTCTTGATAAGGTCTGCTTAACTTACTTGATTCTTAATGTTTTGAAAAGAAGACAAAGACTTTCTCAAAGAATAAAAAAATTTGGTTGATTTCGATAATAAACCATTGCATTATTGCTTCCCGATCAGAAGATGCATTCTTTTCACTAAGTACCATAGATTGTTTCCTCCATTTCTTGGCCATTTGATTTCCTATTTGAATGATTTTTTATTCATTTAAAAATATGCAAGAGTAAGTTTTATAGAGAATCATAAATCTGCACAAAACTGAACCTTTTATAAATTTTAGAACTTGATACAAATTTCTTGGTTATGGGTTTCATTGCACGATTTTTGCAAGAAAACCAAACTCACTATAAAACCAAATATAAAACTTCATTGCTGATAGGAAAGAACTACAACTAAAACTATAGCTACGAATTGTGACTAGAACTAGAGCATAAGAAACAATAAAATAAAATAAAATAAAAGATAGGCGGATGCTTGAGTTGATGAACTCTAAGGCTGCTGGTCATTCCTTTCTATAGATAAGGTAGGTCCGTTTTCATATTATTCTTAGTTGTTCCACCCCATTGGTGACGCTTTGGCTTCTTGAAGTTTCGTTGTTGTTCAACTTATGGGGATGATGCTTCATTGGTTCCAATAACAGATGACACGGTGTGCATTGAGAAGGAGAGACGGTCTCACGTTTCTGATGTCGATGAATTAGTAAGAGAGAGAGGGCAAGAGGAGTATGGGAGATTTCTCACATTCATGGGCTAGAGAGAGAGAGAGATAAGAAAAGAAAAGTGAGTCAGAGGAAGACGCCATCTCTTAAAGACACCAATTAAGAGAGTGATTCAAGGGGCAATTTTATTTAGGGAGTGGCTCCTTAGGCTCCATGCAAATTTTGCCATTAACAACTCCCCATCAATGGAGAAACATCTCTGAAGTTCATCGGCACTACTATAGGCGTTGTCACATCATAGGACAACGCATTTGATCCAATTGTTTTCTATGTTGAACTTTATTAAAAAGTCCATTTGAATAATAAAAGTAAGTTTACATGCTTTTTGTAGCAAGAAATGTGGCCATTATCATCTTCTTGTCTTTTCTTATGCCTCCGTTTAATACATAATCAACGGTTCATGTTTACTTCGTAGGCGGTTTTAATAAATCATGATAGTGGGTGCAATTCGTTGTATACTCACAGGTTTTATACTGCGCTAGCTTTTTCCTTTGAGGAGGCGGGAGGGGTACAAGCGGAGGCCAACACACACGTATGCACTCCTTGGGAGTCGAACTCCCCATTAGCTAATGCTCTGGGTACTACTGTGATTGCTATGTATGGTGTTATAGCATCCCAACTTCTCGATACTGAAAACGTTAAAATGCTTCCAAGGGAGAGATTACAAACAAATATTAGGAAGGTCGAAGAATGTACCAATATTTCTTAGTTTTATCCCCCACAGATTCTAGTGATGGTAGATATTTTGTTGATATTCCCAAGTCTAGTTGTAGGCTTAAAAATCAAGAGCTAAAAGGGATTCATTCCTTTACAAAGATGAAGAGGACACATATACATATAGCACACTTATGAACGTGTCTAATTCTTCACTCCATATTTCTTTTTAAGGCACAAAGTATCATTTATAAATTAAAAAGAATGTTTGAGAAAATAAAAAGGGCAATCATATTATACTTATGTTTCCCATAAGTTTTTAAGGACAATATAGTACATACTAAGAGTGTGCATAAACATATATATATATATATATATATATATATATATATATATATAGAGAGAGAGAGAGAGAGAGAGAGAGAGAGAGAGAGAGATAGTGGTTCGTACTTAATATTCCTCAAATATCTTCACCATTCGATCAACATTGGAGATTTGAATCTCAAATTATACTTCATGTACTCATATTTAATGTACAACGATACACTATTTTTTATTTCAAATTTCTACCGTTGATCACCATGATCAAACGGTAGAAATGTTTGAGGAGATTTAATATACCACTATATATATACCTCTCTCTATATATAGCGATTATACCATATCCACCATTGACGTTACCTACCCATTGCTTTTCCGAGGGATGAGTAATAAGATTGTCTTTCGTCCTTTTTTGACAATAGTTAAAATTTTTAAAATATACTCATGCCACCAAAGAGCAATGGGTGAGTATACCAAATATGAGTAGGATCTATTTTCCTATATATAGAGAGAGTGATAAATGCATAATGTCTTTGGTATATAATATTATATAAATGTCTCCATGGTTCAATTGGAATAATCATTAGTAGAGATTTGAATTAAAAGTATAATTATACTTTATACTTTGCATTTAATATATCATTAAATGTTTTTAGTTTTATTGTCTCTTACAATTGAATTGTGAAGATCAATTTTGATGGGTTTGTATACACCACTCTCTTTTCTCTCTCTGTCTATATATATGTCATTCCTTCTTATATCAGCCTTTCATGTAGTTAAATTAAGAAAGCAGAAGGATGGGCAAAAAGAGATAGCAACTCTAATGTTAATCATTAAATGTAATCTTTGCAGGTATTACCACTCATATATGTAATATGTTTTCAAAATAAAAGGCCACACTACTAGGGTTATGTGTGGAGAATATTGAGTCATGTAGTCTTTTTATGTGTGACCATATTGAGCTATGCAGTATGCTTACATGCTATACATTTCTCTATATAAAAGGTAGATATAAGTGATTATGAATCACCTTAGAGTATGAAGGAATTAAATAAATTCACCTAGAATTGTGTGGGGTTAGTATAAAAATGGCTTGAACTTCTATTTTTATATGTAGTACATTTTTCTTTATCAAGTTTTGAAAAATTAAACAAAACCTTTAGCAATTTTCATGCATGACTAGAAGGAGATGCTCTATAAATAGAGGCATAGGGTTAGTGTAAAAATGGCTTTAACTTCTAGGCTTACATATAATACATTTCTCTCTATGCTTACACATAATACATTTCCCTCTATCAAGTTTTGAAAAAATAAACAAAACCTTTATCAGTTTTCATTCATGGCTAGAAAGAGATGCTCTGTAAATAGAGGCATGGGATTAGCATAAAAATGGCTTTAACTTCTATGCTTACATGTAATATATTTCCCTCTATGTTTACACATGTTACATTTCTCTGTATAAAGTTTTGAAAATTAAACAAAACCTTTATCAGTTTTCATGCATGGCTAGAAAGATATGCTCTATAAATAGAGAAATGAGATTTGTGTAAAAATGGCTTGACCTTTGATCATTACGTTACTCACCAGCTTATTCCTTATTTCATCTATTTGAGAAAACCCATCATCATAGTATACCATTCAGTCTAGGACTTGACTACACTAGTGTAAGGTGAGTCAATGGGTCTTCATTTTATCCTACAAGAATTTACCAACAACCTTTATGCTCAGTCTTTTGATATGAGAGACAATGAATAAGCCTAAAGGATAGCAAAACCAGTGCCTTGAAGACAACTATGCATCACCATCTTTATTATAGAAGCTCGTACAAAGTGCAACATTAGCAAAATTGAAATCGAGCACTTGTCATTTTCAAATTCAAAAAAAGGTTCCAATACTAACAGTCTTAGACTTACTTTCATTTTTTTAGAATATAGCTTCTTTAAAGGAGATGACTTCTAACTTCATTAAGTTGGAACAATTCGATGGTGACAACTTCTTTGGTATCAAAAGAATATATTTTTTTCTCACCACACCAAGATCATAGGAGAAAGGATGAAACTCTCGAGAAAACATGCAAAAGTGGGATAACGACAACTACATTTGCATTGCCTTTATCCTTAACAGTATCTCAAATGCTTTAATCAATACCTATCAAACTAAAGTGGGTGCAAAAGAACTATGGGACAAGTTGGAACCGTGGTATATGGTTAAAGACTCAACAAGTAAAAAGTTTCTAGTTCACGCAATTACAAGGCAGATAGCATATTCATTGTGAAATAATTTCATGAATTAGAAAGGATCTTAAATAGTTTTAGATAGTACAATATTAACATGTTACCATTATCATAGACAAACTTTCCTCTTCTCAAAAATATTTTAAAAATTCTCTTAAAAATAAGAAAAATACCTCTTTTGGGTAGTTAATAAATTATCTTAGTCTTGAGAAAGAATGTCACAAGCAAGATGATTCCCAAAGATGTAATTAATCAAGAGAAAGTTCTTATGAAGGAATATATGTTTAGGGCACTTTCAAAGGGAAGAAACTCAAATTATGCTAAATCAAGTCTATAGTTCCAATTCAAATGAGTAAAACCCACTACTTGATAAAAGTTCAAATCATGAAGTATCTTTGTTAAAAATCTAAGATTTTGTATAATGGTGATTTCAAATTTATTTTGAAAAGTGTGGGCAACTGTAAGATGTTCTCATAATAAAAGGTTGCATCACCATGGTTATGTGTGGAGTATATTCAATCATAAAGCTTGTTTATATATGGACCATATTAAGCCACGTAGCTTGCTTATATGTAGTCCATGTCCCTTTATAAAAGAGTGATGAGTTCATCTAAGAATACAAGGGAATTAAATAAATTTATCACGAACTTTGTAGGAATTAAATAAGCCTACCTCAGTTTTTGTAAGGTATTAAATGAACTTATGTTGACTTCTAAAAAATTAAATGAAACCTTTATTGAGTTTTGTGCATGATAAAAAAGAGATGTATGGGAAGGGAGGGGTGGGTTAGTGTAAAAGGGGCTCAACCTTCTATCCTTCGCTTCCTCAACTGGTTTATTCCATTTTTCTATCTATTTGAGAAAACCTACTGTAATTCTTAGTCTCATAACTAAGGATTACAAAAACACATCATATCCCATTCTACGTAGGACTTGACTACGCTAATAAAACACGAGTGAACGGGTCGTCATTGTATCCTACAGAAATTCAGAAATTCGATGACACCCTTTGTATTTGGTCTTTTGATACCAAAAGTAATGAATATGTCTAAAGCTTAAACACGCACCTTGAAGATAACCATGCATCACCATCTTTCTTATAGAAGCTCGTAGAGAGTACAGTATCAACGAAGTCGAAACCGAGAGCTTGCCAATTCCAATCTTCAAAAAGTCTATATACATCCAACCCAGCAACAATGGATGTATCCTTCTATTCTACAATTTCAACGAGGTTTATAGCAGAAATCTTGTCCAAGAATGCACACAAACCAATATGTATTCTTCAGCCATGATAATGATGGACTCTTCCTTCCAGAAAGTTTGCTGTTAAGAAGGTATCACTGCTGAACTACATGAGATGGTGCCTGTATATACAAGTAGAAAATCGTTCAATATGCATTGCTGCTCGTCTGGGGCACATGAGTACATTGTTTTGCGTGACGGGCTTATAAATCTGACCCTCCCTACTGTTGTGGACGAGAATACTGGTTTTATGAGCTTTTAATAGATTGCATTCAATTCGGCACAACTCACAAGTGAGTTTCTCTGTTACATGGGAAATACTGCACGGCGAAAGCACATCAAAGCAGGTGAAGCTTAAAAAATAATCAGGTTCTTGCAAAATTCATATCAACTTAGAAGAGAAAGAAAACATAAAATTACTGTGAAACTGCACCATTAAATAAGCTGAAGCTAAAACAGAAAAATTTGCTGACGAGATGTTATATGATTGATTATATACTCCATTATACGTTATAACCGTCATATATTAGCATATTAAAGTGTAATGGACCATAGTTTGGAACTGAACCAAACTGGACTTGATGGTTTGGTTTGGTTCTCTATCAATCAAGAACCAATTATATTGACTTGATTCGAGATTGAGCCCTGGACTGAACCAAACTGGACCATGAACACCGTAGTGCATAGCCTAGCATGTGTTCATATGACTGCACTTGTTTCAATCAGTGGTAAACCTATGCATGGCAAGGTGAGGCAGCTGCTTCACCTGAAATTAATCCAAAAAAAGAATCCAACGAATCAATACAAACAGTCGAATTTTTTCCAAAGTCCTCACTTGAATTTGACCCAATTGGACTTCGCCTTTCCCCTTAAGAAACTATATGTCTAACACTGCTTTCAAACAATATAAACAAGTAAAGACATTTATCAATCGTGGAGTTCAAGAACACATTTCTTACCTCTTGGCTCCCACAAGAGGGTACATTAAGATTGAGAATAAGCTACATTGCGTAATTTGATCCATGGGCGTGACCAGTATATATATTTTCCATAAGAATAATGTGCATGCATGCGTGCTTGTGCGTGTGCGTAGTTAGTGTTTTGCAATGTTGATGGGTTTGGGGCCCTATATATCCTTTCATTTCATTTTAAGCACACTATTGGAGTTTGTCTACAGCTTCTTAGCAAAGCTACTATGGGAGACAAGGGTAAGCTTCCATGCTAAGAGCCACACCAGACAGGCGTCTCAAGCGAAAGGATCACAGTTGGTGGGTTTTGGTAAAGATTCAGATCTAATTGCACGATTGACATATAAACTGTAAGTAGGTCGTTTTTTGGTCTAAGCAACCCATATCCGGGAGCCCAAAAGGACACTGCCTAATCCGGTTTGAGCCGAGTTGGTCCACTATGGGTTAAAAATCTCCAAGGGACTATAACTAGGTAATTGTTTGGTTTGAATTCAGTATATAAAGGTTCACTCCTGAATCCTTGATTATGTCAAACCCAATTCGGTGATGCTCAGTTTTGTGAGATTATTGAGATCCATTGACATCCTTGAATGTGAACAAGCAGGGGATATGTCCTTCTGCTGAAGAGCTTCCCTTCGAGTTTGCATTGTTTTTTGAGGCAATAGTAACATAGACTTTATTTGCAATACTAAATGAGGAAGCCTTTCATAAGCCATTAATGGAAGTGTCTAATAAGAGGAACTTCTGTGGTTAGAGAAGTAGTGGATGAAGATGGTAGCACAAAGAGCACAAGCTCACCTGGTTAGGGGTCAATTCACAACTTATAGGTGATAAGTTCAAAACCCGAGTGTAGATGTACTTACCTCAACAAGCTTGTTGCTAGCAGTGGGTTTGAATGTTGGGTGAGAAGTATGGTTCGCAAAGTGAACAGTAATGTGTTAAGCATTGCGTAAATTCTTCAACTAACCATAGGCATTGGCCCGAGCATTGTTTCGGTCCGGGCCACAGTAGTTGAGTTTAAGTTAGAATACAACTATCTCTATCTATTCTATTAGATTAGCTTACCCCTACTCGCAACTCCCAACTAATTAAATACCGTTTCATTTTGTTTAGGCCTACTTAGCTGCCCTACTCGCCTACCCCTAATCAAATTCGAATCCATGCCGACGTATTCACATAATGTGGTCATGCCAACGAGTTAAAGAGAATATTTAGGCCTCCCATTGTACAAAAAGAAGATGGTGTATAAAAATTGATAGGTGAGCACAACTGATTCATGAGCTCATCAAATTGCATCAGTTGGCAAAAACTATCTCTTTGTTGCCCAAATTCTAAAATGAGTATTATCTTTATCACCAAAACAATCTCTATTACACCCCAACGACTCTCATATTAGTAAGTTAGGTTCCCATAAGCACAATTATTTACATACAGCTGGAAATATGGCTGCGATGTTTCAGTGCCTCCGAACGAAGCCTATATTGAGATTGAAAGGGAATGAAAGTTGGTGATATTATTAGTGGATTTAGTGTTGGTCTTTGAGCAATTATGTTCCAAATGCATCGCGAAATAGTGTCGTGTCCGCCTGGGTTTTCCTGCTTCAAGCCAAGTAGCAAGCAAAAGCCAATTATATTACATGGGAAGAACTTACATTTAGGTCAGTGTTGTATAAACACTTAGACAACTAGAGCTTGTGTATACCTGCAAATGGCATTACCACTGAACCCACCCACAAACTACCATTGATCTCTTCAACCTCACTCACAAATCTCATGCTTCTTCCTTCCTTGTCCTCCACTGCATCCAAGATCTCGCCATCTTGGCCGAGCTTGAAGGCAAGAGGATAAGATTTGGTCTTCATGAAGAATTTATAGAGGCGTGCAATGTCGAGTGGGAACTTAAGGATATCTCTTTTCAACCAAGAGTCATACTGAAGGACTGGTGCCAATGGCCCTGTCCTGCCGTGCAGTGCCACCCAGAACTCTCCTGCTGAGTTCCTTCTCACATTGTCAGGGTAACCGGGAAGGCGGGCGAAAACTTCGGTGTTCCCGGTGCTAGGACCCTTGGCAGCCGAAACCTTGTGATCTGGCACATGCTTGTCTCCACTATAAGTATGAAGGGATCGATCTCGACTCAAGGCTACTCCATTTGCAAACTTGAGACCTTTTAGCAACACCTTCACTTGGTTCTGGGATTGTAACTCATCAGCCTTCCTGTTTTATCACCACTTGCAACCAACATTGCAAATGCTCTACAAAAGCAAAAGATCTTATGCATTGATCAAGAATGTCAACCCTAAAGCAAGTCACAAATGAACACCATGGTCGAACTTATAAGCATAGGCCAGGTTGGGTGTCTAATTCCCCACTCAAACTTAGAATCCAAATAATCATGGTTGAACCCATAGGTTATAAACATATGCCAAGGTATAACCATGGGCTATTGATACAAATATTTTGGGTTAGTCGCCCTGTAATATAAAAAGGAGTATCTCGCACAGTTGAATCCGTAAGCTATATACGAAATCCATGTTAAAACTGCCGGTCACAGTATAGAGCTCATGGTATAAACCGTAGCCATTCTCCCACCTCAAAAGAATTTCTTGATATGCCATTCTTTTTAAGAGTCCGTTTACCAGGAGGCTAGCGGTACTTGATGATCACACTCTCTAGCGTGATAACTACTCATCTCAATAGACATAGTTATTAGAAAAATTTATGTGGCGAAGCGAAGTCTAGCCGGATGAACTTCAGATGAGCCCGTCCGTGAACTGTTAATATTGGTCTAGTTTGACCGGTTCTAATTCCAGCCGGTTTCTGGCCTGGTTCTGTTCTGGTTGGATCCGCCTGACCGATTCCAAGCGGGTCATGTGTAGCTGTCTGCACCTTTGTTGGCAAACCATCTGCTAACTGTCAAATAAAATGCATCCGACCACTGAATGCGACCGTGACTAATCCTCAGTGACATATCTACCACTTTGTTTTCACCTTGCAATCTAGGATTTAAGGCATTGAGATGGAGTCCAATAGCTTATCCAAATCCAATATAATGACATCAAAGTAAATCGACGGACCCTACATAGCCATAATTCACATATAAAGACGCACCCACGTATATGGATATAATCGAGACTACATCCTGTTACTATTTTTGTAATTTTGACATTGTTATTTTAGTTAGATTATTAACAGGGATGCAAGCATGTCTAGCTACTACTTAAGCTTGGGTCAACAAAAGGTGACTTAACCTTTTGAGTTTGAGTTACCGAGCTTGAACTCAATAGAACTCAGCTCAAATAGCTCAAGATCCAAATTGAGCTTTATAACGGCCTGACTCAAACTATCTGAGCTTGAGTTGTGCGAACTTGAGCCCGAGTCTTAACATATGCCCAATTGATTCCTTACGAGTCGAGTCGAGCTATCCTGTACAAGCTTGATGCGGCTCGATTTCACCCTAATTATTAATCAACAATTATTTGAAAAAATAAAACCCAGAAAATTGTGTGGCCTTTTCTCGTGTCACCGTGTCCACCAGCCCCCAATTTGTGCACACTGTGGCAAAACGACTATTTCTGCCTGAGCGAAGATGACAAATCAATTAACAAGATGTACGCACACCAATACGTCACCGTCATACACCGCACTTCACCAGTGGTTTGACAGGAAGACGGAACACGTGCACCATGGCTTTTGGTTTTCAATTACTTATTAAATGACAACAAGGTGCTTCAGGAATTACTTTATATATTAAAGAGAGAAGAAATAAGCTCATGTGTAGAATAAATATATGCTTAAACATTTTCAAATATTTCAAACAAGTCTATGTTGAAGATTACAAAAAGTACAAACTTACTTTTTGTTTTTGAGATTTAGATTTCAACCGTTAATCTGGCTCATCGAACGATTTGAGATTCTTGAAGATGTTTAAGCATAAATTGACGTTTTTGTAGACTATATATAGAGAGAGAAAAAATAATGCATCCACACTTATCTATATCTCCTTAAACCCACTTAAACATCTTTATCATATCAATAGAGATATGAATTTAAAAAACATTAACTACAAAGTACCAAAAGTTCATCAACACTTCTTGCTCTATAAATTCAATATAGAGATCTTTGAGTATGTTGGATCATTATGCTCATATATAAAAAAAAATTCTATGTATATACACACATAGTGAGAGAAAGAGAAGTCCATACTCAAATCAATACATGCTTAAATCCACTCAAAAATCTCTATTGTTCGATTGATATAATCAATAATACAAATTTGAATTTAAAAGCAAAATATATTATGCATTAATTGTGAAGTATAAAGTACAAGTACATTTCTCTTTTAAATTTAAATTTCTACTATTAATCATGTCGATAAGACGATAAAGATATTTGAGTAAATTTGAGCATAAATCGGTTTGAGCATATACTACTATATATATAGAGTGATAAATACTCTAACTCCACGCATGATCAAATTTTATGTTATCATCTTACAAGTTTGATATTCGTGATGAACAATTGAAGTGATAAAATAAAAAAAAATATTTAATATATATGGTATATTCAATATAAAGTATAAGAGTATATTGATACTTTTAATTGAAATGTCCATAATTGACCATATAAATCAAACGGCATAAACTTTGAGTAAATTGAGTATGAATGGAGTTTGAATATTTATCACTAGAGGAAGATCATAGTTCATGCACACACCTTATTTGTGCTCAAATCTACTTTATTATTTTAAGTATTCAATCATCGAGATGAAAGGTTGAGATAATAAAACAAAAATACTTAAATATAAAATGAAAAAAGCACAATGATACTTTATACTCTTTTTAATCCAAACATCTATTGTTTAAATGAATTTAAGCATGAATGGTTTGTATGCAACAATCTAGTTCACACAAGCTCATGCACCTCTCTTAACCATACATACACACACACACACACACACACACACACACACACACACACACACATATATATATATATATATATATATATATATATATATATATATATATATATATATATATATATATATATATATATATATATATATATATATATCCTACTACTAATGTTGCTCACTTTTTTTCAACTATTGTTTTTGATAATTTCAAAAGTTATAAAGATATTTGAAAAATGATAAATATCAAACTTATTAAACTCATACCACCAAAAAGTAATCGTCGAACATGAGTAGGCAGCGTCGATGTAGGCAAGCACTCACTCATATATATAGAGAGAGAACATGATAAATACATACAACACAAACATTTTTAAAGATCTAAATTATTTGATCATTGAGGTCAACAATTGAGATTTAAAATAAAAAGTATCATAGTATTTTTTATACATCCATTAAATGCACTGGGTCTTATTTTGCTTTTTAAAGTAAAGATCTCAATTGTTAATCTCAACGTTTTGAGACGTTGAGATCTTTAAAACAAGAAATAAAATATTACTAAGTGCAAATCTGCGAACCTAGATGGGATCCTTTTCTTATTTTGGACCCTAATATTCATGCCAAATATGACTAGTATAATAGATTGGAGATCGATCTGGGTTCGTGTTCAATTGCGACCAAGATACATATCCGGTGACTTAGACCAGAAATCACATTTCATGGGGCAGTTACTTGCCACCTTTGTACTGTGCAATATGTCATCTTAACATAGATTGTCGCTTATGTGCAATGCATACATTGGCACTCAGCATTATCAACAAAGGAGAATCCTCCCTTTTATATATAA
Organism: Brasenia schreberi; assembly: GCA_036023115.1. Lineage (NCBI taxonomy): Eukaryota > Viridiplantae > Streptophyta > Magnoliopsida > Nymphaeales > Cabombaceae > Brasenia > Brasenia schreberi. Next base: position 11,407,951 of record JAYKKT010000052.1, read on the forward strand.
TCATTAATACATAATATTTTTTTTATAAATATTTCATTTATTTGATTTTTAAGATCAATTATTGAGGTGATAAAAACATTTAATACACGTGATATATTAATTATACAGTAAGAAAATACAATTATGTTTTTAATTCAAATCTATGCTATCAATCATATATAATAAAAGTATTTATACAATGAAAATATTTATACAAGGTTATAAAAAAATACTATGCATTTTTCTTTATATATAGTTATTGTTTGTTGGTACCTGACCGACACAAAGCTCATAATTTTAAAATGGAGTACTGTATAGATTTTAGTAAAAGCTGCAATCTCTCTCTCGCATCATGCGCATAAATCTCTTTCATCAAGGAGGAGAAACGAAAGAATAAAGCAGATAAGGCGGTGGCAGAAGAAAATTGAAAAAAAGAGGGCATTACCTTCTTTGGAACCGGGTGCTGGGGTCGGTAAAGTAAATGATGCCATCAACCAGGTCAATGTCCAAATTGAACTTCATGCGAGGATACCGATAATGGAATCAATACCGGTATGGAACGAATAGAACTCGATCCAAAATGGGTCAAACAATAAAGTTAATACAAAATTGATCAAATGAATTGAGAAACAAAGAAAGATGACACTAAGAGGATAAGCTTTTATTTTACATGAGCTTTTACCGGCTCATTAGCCTGTGTCGTACTATTTTCTAGATCAGGGAGCATTACCATCTCCAACCTTTATGATTTCACCTTGCAAGATCACATCAATATGATGACAATTTTCCTTTAATTTCATAGCAACATCATGTTCAACTTCCAATTTGCATCTAGTTCTTTGTAGTTTTTCTCCATCTGCCCCTGTTTGAGAGCGAGACCTCTCATTACCTTCTCTTATTGGCCTGTTTTAAGCTCCCCTTTTAGGCTCTTTCAAGAAGAAAATAGGAATTACTACAACACATAAAGAATCACGGTAATAAGTTTATATGTGAAAGTATTGAAAAGAATAAAAAGTGGATTTTTCATACAATTTTTTATTAGTTGTTAACTCAATCACAACTCCATTCACAATGTCATATGGGTCACGCATGCATACATATACTTGCTCATACCACTATGTTCGTCGTATTGTTTGTTGTAAAATATTATACATGTCGATGTTTCAGTGTACCTAACACTCTGGACTTGAGTTTCATTTCCTTGTACTTGTGAACATAGGTTAGTTAATCTAGTTAAGGTATGCATGACTATTGTATATACAACAACAACTAAGCCTTTTCTCATACTAGATAGGGTTGGCTACATGAATTTTTTATTTTTACAAAGCCCTATCATAATTTTTAGAATCCATGATAAATAAGTCCGATAAAGTTTTATCGTTGGCTTTCAGAAGCCTAACACAACCCTCCTCAAGGATGATCCCTTACATGGACGAAGTTTGACTACTGTATATACAAACCACAAAATAAATGTAGAAATATGGATACGATCTCAACCAAAATATAAACAACATATTTAGTCACTACCTGTCAAAAGAAAATCCTCAAAGATAGTAGAAAGTATCCTCTTCAAGTAAAAGAATCCTTAAAGTTGATAGAAAGTATCCTCCTCAAGTAAGGGGAATTCCAACAAAGTTTGTGTTGCATGTGGTAAAGAACCTTGAAAGAGTTATGAGTGAAGAAAAAGGTATATAACAAAGTACAAGCACTTCAAGAAACTTAGTTGAATAAGAACAAGATACATTGATGAGAATTGATACATATAAAGACAACTTATGGCATTGAAAAAAGAGAAAAGAAAATGGATATAAGCACTATCTAAACCAAGCAGAGGAGATTATAAGGATACTAGTAAACAATATAATGAATAACAATTAGTGATAATGAGAGCAAGATTTACAAAACCTCTCACGATATTGGCCAACATAAGCAATAAATAAGCAATTTTGGCCAACATAAGCATAAAAGCAAAAAGAACCACGATTATAACAAACTCAAATTAAGATTTATCACAATTCTTCCACATCTCTAAAAATATAAATTTCATAGAATCAACAAACATAAAAATAACATGACACAATAAATAACACTAACAAGAATGAGAAAGTGTTTCATGATACAAAAGCAACAAATGTAGACTAACAATAACAAGCTTAATGGCATTCCCACACTCCCTTTCAATGTTGTTCACGTGCTCCTTTTATCCCTACATGTTACCAAACCAATTTAATGAAAATTTATTTCTTAGATGATAACATGATACACCAAAAAAATAAAGTAATACATGAATGTACCAAATAAAGAAGAGAAAAACTTAACAGAATGATAACAAATCATGTCTTAGTCAAAGGTACTTCTTATGCTATTCATTGATTTAAGGTATCATCTTCTTAAACTTTTGTTAGTAAAACCTCGGTAAAGTATAACAACAAAAGCCAAGCATCCATTAAAGTTAACTATCAACATAAATTATAGAAAAACAAATACTTAATTTGATGTTATACCTGATTCATACTTCTCTCAATCTTTGGTTTGTTCCACAAAATCTTTTTCATTAATCTCGTAGCATAACCAATATTGGGTACAAATGAGGGCTTCCATGATTTTAGGAGTAAGAGATCTCCTAAATGGATCAAGTACCCTACCACCATTACTGAAGGTTGATTATGAGACAACAAAAGAGATAAGAATAGCAAGAACATCATGTGTTATCATTCCTAGTATTTTATACCTGCGAGAATATGATGCCCACCAACTTAATATCATCACATTTCTCCTCAACTTCCTCTACAAAGTATTTTTCAACTTTTCGCTTATATTCACCTATATAATTGTTTTTCATATGTTGTCTAAACATATTCATATGAAAAAGTGAGAATCTTGTGGAGCATTACCTTGATCATTTGTTGGAAATAAGTTTATACCTTGTGACGTGCCCTCTTTGCTTTCATACTTTTTCTTATAATATTGATAGAGATTGATCAAAACCTCATATACATGTGCATACAATTAAGAACACTTGTTTTTCTTACATAACACTAAAGCTCTATGAAAGAAATTCTAGTTTATATTGAGGATCAAGCACAATAGCTACAAATAATAAAGCATTAACCTCCTCTGGCTTTTCCTAGTATTATCAAACTTCTTTCTCATGTTCATAATCATGGTCGTACCAAATAAAGCGTAACAAACTCATGGAAAAAAGCATTTATAGTGACATAGGTAGAACCTAAAAAACTTAAACTCATCTCATAAAAAATAGCTAGAAACTTCACAAAATATTAGCATTATCCCAATCTTTCCTTTTAGGTGGTCTAATCCTTTTATCTAAGAAATAAGAAAAAATATCTTCTTCCAAACTTTCAAATGCTTGTTCAAATTTTAATGCCGAGTTCAACATTAAGTACGTGAAATTCCACCTAATCTTAACATCAAGTGATACAACACTGCTAGAGACTACTAGTGAGAAGCTTCTCCACTTCGACACACTCTCTAAATGTTTTCAACCATGATGGGTAAGACCTCACATATTTAATTGTATTACAGATACTATTAATAGATGCATCAAAATCTTTCATATCCTTAGCCATAATTAAATTAAGTATATGAGCAGAACATCTGAAATGCATAAATTTTCTGCTCAAAACATATTTTTTCAAGCATTGACTTTTTTCTTTTTAAAAGCAAAAGCAATATCATTACAAGTTACATTATCTAGAGTCATAGAAAGAATTTCCTTAATACGCCATCACACAAACAAGATTCAATAAGTTTGTCTATTATTTCCCCTTTATGATTGGACACTTGACAAAAATTAATGATTCACTTATGGTAATTCCAATTTTCATCAATAAAATAGGTGGTCAAGACCCAAAACCATATACAAAAGATTTTAAATAAAAGTTCATGTTAGTTGTCAAGGAGATTTTTTGTAATGACTTTGTCAATAACTTCAATTTTTGTTTTTCTAGGTATAATGAAAAACAATCTCTTGCAATAGTACTATGAGATGTAACTCGAAAATAAGGAATATGTTCTTCGTAAGATAATGATAAAAATGTCAGCATTATGGATCATGCCATTTTTTATCTTGGTTTTCCTGGAAAAAAATGTCACACGAAGTATCAACAAATCAATGCATTACTATACATTATATAAGCTAAATAGAAGTATATTTTTTCTCTGAAAACAAACGGTTAGCATGCCAATGACCCTTGAGACAATGAGTTGATGAAATCTAACTGCAATATTCATTTGAAATGAAGTTATGTACACCTACTCTAGATCAATGTTATTTGCAATACTTATAAGCAAGTACTTTTTGGCAGAATGGGTTCAACAGTGGTCTTAGATTCATTTTCCAAATAAATCAATGAATTACAACATCTTAATGAGCTAACTATTGAATAATTCTATAACAAAACTTTAAGACAAGGACAAACTAGTATATCATAATGTTATCATGCTTTTCTTAATGTGTAGCCATGCTTAGTCTGCATTAAGCCTCTCGTTTCTCCCATTCTACTAGCAAGAGCATCCAAGCGAGTATATTTTCCCGTGTCCGCTAAGAGAGGATTCCTTTGCACTAAGGTGGTTAGTGATGATTGGCATAGGGTGCTAATCATGAGAATGAAACTTGACTTCCCTCGTACCGACAAATTAGAAGAGATGCCAACCGGCAACCGTATCTGGAAACAAGCCTTTCCAGAAAGAACTATAGCCCACCGGCCTTTGAGGTCGAACCCTTTTCAACTCAAAGAAGGAATTGAACCGCCGATATGAGGATGGTGTGCAGAAAAAGGCACTCTCTATACAATTGAAAAACAACATTGATTATATAAGTGACACGATATGTTCTTGAAAATTCAATTCTTTGTCATATCAAGAACATTTCAATTTAGAATCTCCTAACATCGGTGATCTTTGCCTTGAAAAAAAAGGCATTGTAAACGAAAATCACCAGCTACTACCCATACTATCACATATTACTTAAAATTCTATCTCAACTCAAAATATAAATGTACCTAGCATACCACAAATATATAAGAGGAAAAGCATTCACATTTATGAATGCACTCAAGGAACAATATATGTAAATCTAGTTCCAGAGGTCATTAGACTCATTACAAATTCTCGAGGTAATTCTAAGTGACTAAGCACAAGAAAAAACAAAGGTTAACTTTCACCTAAAATAATATGGCCCCAAAATTTCCTAAGCACTAAAAGCCTAAAACAATGGTACTAAAGAAAATCATATGGTAATCATCAATATTCACCAAGTTTCAAAACATCTCAAAATATACTAGAAACTAAGTTAAACGGACAAAAAGAAGCAAATAAAAATGACATACCTATACTCCCGACTTCCAAATGAAGGATTCTATGAATAAACACCAAATCGGAGAGAGCTTGCTTTTTATCTTCTAAGAACCGATCCAAACCATTTGATTTCCAGCCGAAAGGAAACGAGATGTCAGATGACAAAGATCCCTTTTCGACATAACCAAAGTTGATCATATATTCAATATCCTTCTTTGAGATCAGTTGATAAAACTGCTCAAATGACATTGGATCCAACTAAGGGAGTTAAAAGGAAAAAAATATGGTGAATGAAACAATGTTGATCCACACAATACAAATCAATGCCTAAATTTCTGCAAGGTAACAAAGAGGGCCATAAAGGAAAGCTATCTCAAGTTGGTTGATAAAGATCTAGTCATGAATACAAATCTAGTTACATTGGTTCCAATATCTGTAATCGATCCTTATCCTATCTTACCTTTTTATATGGTATCATATATATCAAGAAAAATATGATACTACAGAGAAAAAATTGTTTCTCAAATGATCACTTATCTAGAAGGTGTGGAGGTTGAAAGGTGAATGCAAAAGACAAAAGATCAACATTGTTGAGGTAGAACACCCTCAGCAACCTCATGTTTGATCTTCGTTCCGTCAAAGATCCCATACCTATGCGACTTTAGGTAAGAGCACCAATGAGGAGAAGCGCTATGTGGATTCCCAACTACAAGAGAGTTAGCATGACCACCAAACCGATACTAATCAAGTTCAAATTGTTACAAAGATCAGTCAACCTATCAATCTAATAGGTTATCTCTGGATAACCATCAATTAGATCATTGATTCAAGAGAGAAACATTGGAAGTTCAAAAGGAGGAGAAGTTCCCACACTAAAAATATAAATGATAAATAATTGTTGAAGGTGAGGTTAAGTGATAAAGCCTAGAGCAGATGCTAAGATTGATGAATGGCTCGAGAATATTTACATGGAAACAAAGAAGAATCAACCTCACTGAGATTAGCTTCTCAACCCTCCCAAACTTAAAAGAGGAGGTTACGAAGAAGAAGGGCAAAAAAAAGGTTGGATGAAATGGTCAAGATGATGACTGAAGTACCCAAAGAGAAACAACAACAAATTGTGCCATCAAAGATCCAAGACATTGAACCTTGGAGGTCAAACCAACTAATTAGGAGGATGAGGTCCTTCGGTACAAGACATGACCCATTCCTATAGGAACTCTGCAAAAAGAAGAAAATCCTATTCACATAATGAATCTAATCAGTTATGTGATTATCCAAATGGAAGAAAATCCAAGAACGGATTTGTCATGGATGAAATTGATGATAGGAAGTTATTTTCTCCTATTGATACAGGCATAGAGAACATGCCAATCACATGGAAGTTATCATCTTCTTTAGTGGCATCCTAAGTAGTTAATAGCACGATATATCGTATTCGTGGCCTAGTGGCCATTATAACATTGTTTATTTAATGGATGACCTGAAAATAATGAGTTGGAGACACTACTAGAGCTATTATGGACTGCTATAGCAGTCCATTAGCATGTACTTAAGTCTAGTCAATCCATATGAATATGGATCGACCCAGTCTGATTCAATATTTTAACAAAACCCTATGCCCTAAATAGATTCCACTAATGCCACTCTTTCTCTCTCTCTCTCTTACCATCATCCCACAACCTCCACCAATGGCGACCACAGGTGATGATAACGGTGAGACCATTGAAAATGGTGACAATCTCTCTCTATTGTATCCCTCTATTGCACTGGCAGCTAAACTCTAACCCTTGATTCCATAAATAGTTCTCCATATTAGTAGGTCCAGCAAGAAACTTTCATTACTTAAAATTTCAACTAAATTATTTAGGCATATAGGGTTGTATTGTTTTTGTCTCTCCTTAGACAAGTGAATAGTGACAATGTCACATTCATTTCTCTTCATGCGGTTGACAATTTCCTGCATCTACGTATTACATCATGCTAACTGATCCAAGTCCAATTACTTCCTATATAATCAAATATTGAAAAAAGAGTATACTCCGAAATGTAGATTCAACAACTTATCAATCAAATATGGTTTCCAAGAAGTTTGTTCAGTTGCTATTGCTTTAAAATAGTACAAATATTTTGCTGCATGCGGTTTTGTTGTGGGTGTAATATTTTCTAATGGTTCTTGAAGATATCTTTATCTTTCCAGAGCATTTCTTCTCCACCCATTTGATTCAACGTAAGTATAGCACGTTATTCAAATTATATTAGACCATACACAAGAAAATAAGTATATTATTATTTTTTAATTCTTCTAGTTAGAATAACGTGCTGACATTTATGTCTTTGTTTTCTAATTTAATAATTCAATATGCATATACAACATGGTATTTATTGTTTGTTTCTATCATATTTGTTTGTTTAGTTTTGTTCATATGTATGCATGTTATGGTGATATGTTTCTTGATATTTCTTATAAATTATATAATTCATTACATATACATATATTATTTTTCAATTTTAAAGGATAGTGTATTGTTCACATTCTATGAATCGATTTACACTAACCATCATATACACCTTTCACCCAGTCCCATGTACCACCTTAATGCAGGGCATATTTGGCAAGATCAGCCAGATAAAAGATCAACTAGTGAACCCACTTTCTTGTTCAAACCATAAATTTTTTATCTTTTGTTTCTCAATCCATCTCATTTTTGGATTATTGGGATCCCAATTTATAAAGATTTCACTATCCAAACAGAATGCTGATATGTGCAATGACTAGGTATGCAAGCTACCCCGTTACTGGGTTTTTGTCAAACTTTTCGGTGCCACATTAGAAGGGGGACAACCCTGTTAGGTGCTTGGTTTACAGCGCAAACCATAGGGGGATTTTATGCTATAGAAATGAAACTTCAAGGTATTGGAGTTGATCTTTGGTTTACCACAAGGCATTTTCTTGAAGTTCCCCCTATATGTTATACATATGTAATAACATGTACATATATACATGTACCTTGCGTGGTGGTTCGGTCAAGTCAGACCCAATCAGGTCGGGACTAGGTTCAATGAAAATGACCTGAAGAAAAGAATGCATCAGGTTAATGCCAGCCTACTTTTGAGCTGACTCTACCTGACCCAAAAGCAAACTAGTTGACCTTATTTGCCACGGCTACCCTTTTATTTTTCAGTTTCATGATGCACTGCTGGCTAGATCATTTAAAGCGAGTGCATTTTACCATGAAAGTGACACATAGGTTTTGAGGGACATGAGCTTGCTTTCATAGGGATATATATATATATATATATATATATATATATATATATATATATATATATATATATTCGCCTATACTTGAACTTCACCATATTCAACCTAATAAAGGACTTAAAACTAAACTTTTTCTACTAAAACCCAATCATTTGTAAATCTAATCCAAATAATAATTTTTTAAGGGTAGGCAGTTGAATATATATATGTATGTATTCGGGATGTTTGGGTCGGGTATGAGATGAGTACTTCTAATCTTGTACCGCTCGAAGATGGAATTTCCTCTCCTCTGCTAAATCCAGCCAAACTAGTTAATCTCCATCATGAGGATATAATGTTCTGGGTTTTCACTGGTAGGACTACCATCGGTAGCTAATATGCTAGTAAGAGAATCAGGCTTCGATAAACTTATCATCATGCCTGAACTGTGTAAGAAAAATAAAACCATGTCTAGCTTGAAAACTACTATACCATATTTTAGTGTAAATGGACCACAACAAGGCCTTGTTGTTGGCTTATTCTCGGATTTAGGTATATTTTTAGTGTTTTTCTTCATTTTTTATTTTATTTGTTGTTTTTTTATTTTTTTATTTTTTTTTAATGACAAAATATGAAGTTATTGATATGATTTTTATTGCATTCATGAAGTGGGAGACATTCTATTTGAGTGTTATTTGACGATTGGGGATTTACGAAGTGCTTTTATTTTTAGGTTTTTTATTGAATTAAAGTACTCAATTGAGATGATAGGAAGGGGTGTTAGAGACTCTCATTCTCGTTCTGATGATCCGGCATGGCAGTGGGGTACACTAGTTGAAGGTTCTAGATTAAAGATCAGATGTTTATTTTGTGAGAGGGTGGTTAGTGGTGAAATTTCAAGGTTGAAATACCACCTAGTAGAGACTAGGAAAGAAGTTAGCAGTTCACGTGCACCTAGTAGGAGAAAAAGAGTTACTGAAGACTTTGGAGGTGGTAGAAGAGGAAGTTCAGGAAGGAGTAGAGGAAGAGGTTCTTCTAGTATACATTCATTTTTTCCTCTTCCTGCTACACCTGGTGCTCAACTTAGAATTCGTGCTGCTATGGCTTCAGAACAGTTGCATGATCAGGCAGACCTTGTAGTGGGCAAATGGTTTTTTGATTCATGCATTCCATTCAATGCAACAAACAATTTTCATTTTTAAGCAATGACAGATGCAATTGCTAACATCGGTCCAGGATACAAGATGTCCTTCTATCAGAAGTTGAGAGGAAAGATCTTAGATAAGACCATCATTGAAGTGCAAGAATACTGTTCGACATTGAGAGTCATGGAAGGAGATAGGTTGCACTATCATGGTAGATGGATGGACAGATAGGCGAGTAAGGACCTTGCTAAACTTTCTTGTCTACTGTCCTAAAGGACTTATGTTTTTGAGATCTTTAGATATGTCAAAGGAGAGGCACACTACGGATATTCTACAATAAGAATTTGATAAGGTTATATAAGAGGTTGGGCTAGAGAATGTAGTCCAATTGATTACAGATAATGCAGCTAACTACAAAGCAGTTGGGAAGGAGTTAGCTGATATTTATGGGACTTTCTACTGGACTCCATGTGCAGGTCATTGTTTAGATCTCATCCTTGAGGACATTGGTAAGATAGATGAAATAAAGGCAGCAACTGAGTGTTGCCAATATATTACAAAATTCATTTACAACTATGCATTTGTTTTGTATATGATGAGGAGATATATAGAATGTGTAAAACTACTTTGAACAGCTGCAACTCGGTTTGCAACAAACTTTTTATCTGTACAGAGTATTGTGAGATAGAAGCAAGCATTAAAGAGAATGTTCTCCTCAAATGAGTGGTAATAATTTGTAGAGTTACCTCAAAATAGAAGAAATAGAAAGTTGAATGAGATTTTCGAGAAGTATTTTGTGTTAGACTGTTGAGAATTACATGTCCTTTAGTAAAGGTTTTGAGATTGGCTGACAGCGAGGAGAAACCATCTATGGGCTACCTTTATGAAGCTATGGATAGGGCAAACGAAGCCATCAAAAATAATTTTAATAGAAAAAAGAGAGATTATGTGTCCGTGTGGAAAATAATTGATAATAGATAGAATAAACAATTGCATCAACCTATTCATTCAGCAACATATTATCTAAACCCACCATTCAGGTACTCAGCAACCTTCAAAAGGGACGGTGAGGTTAATCGAGGAATCATTGATTGTATTGATAGATTAGTCCCTGATGAGAGTATAGCAGATGCTATACATCAAGAGATGGAGATTTATGATAATGCTCTTCACTTGATGGTTTTGGTTTGCCTATAGCAATTCACAACCTTTTCTACAGATGTTTGGTGGAATAGGTTTGGAACTGATTGTCTGAACCTTAGAAATTTTACAGTAAGAGTTTTGAGCCAAACCTTTAGTGCAACGGGTTGTGAAAGGAATTGGAGTGTCTTTGAACACATCCATACAAAGAAGCGCAATAGGTTAGAACATAAGAGACTAAATGATTTAGTTTTTATTCATTGTAACATGCGCCTTCGTGAAAGGTAATGTTGTATTACTTAAATGTTCAATTCAATAAATTGTTTAACTTCAATTGTTAATATTATTTACTAATTGTTTATCTTTGTTTGTTGTAGGCAATTAAAAAAAGTAAATAGACAGAAAGCCAGTTTGATCCAATAAGTTTGGATAATTTTGATATATTAGAAGATTAGATTATATAAGACAGTGAAGAAAATGTCCTCCTAACTGAAGAAGACATTGCATGGATTAATTTGGAAGGAGCGCAACAATAATATCAAGGAGATGAATAATTTGATTTCCAAGCAGAATGTACTGCTACTGATGATGAGGAGGATCTTCTACAAGGAGAAGATGAAGATTATTTAGTTGATGATCCTGATTATAATTTGTAAAATGTAAATGTATTTCATTTTTTGATTCAAAATATGTAAATTTGGATGCAATTGTTCAATGTTAAATGCTCAATCTGTACTAAACTTTGCATTATATGAATTTAAAGTAATTATCAGTTTTTCTTATTTTTTTCAGATTTTTAAATTATTTTTTGTATTATTTTAATACTAAAGTACGATATAGGTGATACGATAAGATACGCCCATATCGTGGAGCCCAACGATACGCGATACGATACGCATGAGACAACACTGGTTGCACCATCTTGGTGCTTTTGCTATAAAACTATTCTTTCTTATAAAAAAGAAAAACATAAAGAAACCTAAGATCACTCATTTAGAAAGAATGTTCTCAACCAAGGTCTTCCTTTCCTCTCATTCTTTATGAAAAGCTTCCCCTTTTCATTTGCTATTGGTTTATTTTGGTGTTTGATTGACTAATTTCATGTAGAGATTGCCTTAGACCTTCTTTTTACCACGAATGCAACTGATATAACTTCAAAGTATCATTCATTAACATGCCATGCAGGTCTTTAAAACAACATACAAAGTGGAGAATATATAGAGGAGAGCCAGCTCCAAACGGCTAGAAATCTAGCCGTTGGAAGCTAGGCTGGCTGCAATAAATAAAAAAGGAAAAGAAAATTACTGTATAACCTAGGTACGTTCTAATCTCATTTATTTATTACATTTAATATAGTCTTTCGTACAGTATACGAGACAAAGGTATTATATGCAAAATAGTATTCCTGATACTGTTGACAAGTCCACATATGATGTCAATTATTTGGTTCTGATATCTGGTTTCAATTATTTGTCTATATGAACATATTTCATCAATGTTATGTGTATCACCCTTTATCGTACGATATGGGGTGTATTTAGGGAAATCATGATATAATACACGACCAGTATCACAAACCCACAATGTATGCTTTTATCGTATGGTACATGGGTAGGATACGGGCGATATGCTCCTCGCTTATAAAGAGTAGCATTTTTTCGCCTTTTCGTTCAATATTTTTGTTTTCTATGAAATAGTGATATAACTTGCATATTACACGCTATTTTGGAGTCAATTTGCCCCATTCAAATTCAGTAACACTAATTAATTATGGAGTGTACTGTTAGTACCTTGATTTGCTGCAACAAAATTAGGGTTTTACTGAAGAAAATAAAATCTTGGTCGTTGTTGTGACAATTTTCACTTCCAGATCAAAATGTGGAATTAGGATGAAGACTTTTGGGGTTACTAAATCATGTCATTTATTAATTTTTGAGTTGGACAAACTAAGTATTTTTTTTATCATCCCCAAATTTTCAAGCTAATTTTAAAAGCATTTGAATGGAGGAGTTGAGAAATACGTCTACAGGAACAATTTCACTCCATAGGAACTAACATTAGCATAAATACAGCCATAAGAATATTGTGATATAAGATATCACTCTTTGTACCTATACTATTAGCAAAAATACATCCATAGAAACATATTATAATATAAGATACCACTCGTTATTCCTATATATTAAAATCAATTTGTTGTTTATTGCACCATAGGTATGAGTGATTTTTCTTTTACCTATATACTAAGAACAGTTTGTTGTTGTTGGCTATTTCTTCAATGATGAAAGTTGTACTTGTGTATCAATGTTTACCCAAAATTTGATTTATTAGAATTTTTTAGATTTTTTGTTGATTTTCTCTTTTTTTATTTTTAAAATATTTTAAAAATATGATATGATATGATATACTTATGATTTAGAAAAATAGATACACATTACGATATGGTACAGACAATACTACAACAACAACTAAGCCATTTCCCATACTAGACGGGGTCAATCACATGGATTCTTTGTTTCCAAAGAACTCTATCATGTGCCAAGTTAGCAGTTAACTCAACATAAGCTAGATCATTCTTTATTGTTTCTTTCCAACACTTTCGTGGTTACCCTCTACCTCTTTTAATACTTTCAAAATCTAGTTTTTCATTCCTTCTTACAAGAGCTTCTTTTGATCTTCTTTCTATATGTCCAAACCATCTTAAACTTGAACAATATTCTCTCATTTTATCCTCTATTGGTGTCACTCCTAATTTATTTCTAATAACCTCATTGCGTATATGATCTTTCCTTGTATGACCACTCATCCATCTCAACATCTTCAATTCTGTGATGAACATCTTTTGTACATGATGATTAACTGCCCAACACTCAGAACCATATTTTGATGATTAATTGCCCAACACTCATAACCATAAAACATGACAGGTCTAATTGATGCTCTATAATATTTACCTTTTAACTTTAATAGTATCTTTTTGTTACAAAGAATACTTGATGCTCCTCTCCATTTTAACCAACCTGCATTAATTCTATGCGTAACATCTCCATCAATTCTTTCATCACTCTTTAAAAATTGACCCTACTTATTAAAACTTTCCATATATTCTGTGTTCTCTGAAGTAACAAAATGGTCAAACTTATATTCCATATATTCTGTCTTTATTCTACTAAGTCGAAAGCCTTTACTTTCTAATGTTTCTATCCGTAATTCTATTTTTCTATTAACTTTTTCCTTAGACTCTTCTACTAACACAATATCATCTGCAATTAACATCTTAATCTGTTTTCAATCAACATTATAAATAAGTATGGACTTAAAGTTGATCTGATATCTATGTTATCAATAGCGCACTATAGTGCCCGTTATAGCGTTTTAGTGGTGCTAAAAATGCTATAGCGGGTGGCCCTTAGCGAGCGACTCGCTAGGACCGCTATAGCACCGCGAACAGTGCAATAGCGGACCGCTATAGCACCGCGAACAGTGCTATAGCGGATCGCTATAGTGGTCCGCTATAGCACTGTTAGCATTCATTTGTTAATGACATCATTTTGGGTGGGTCGATCCAATTAGATTGGGTCACCCATGTTGAAGAGTGAATTAACATTTTATGTATTTTTGCATTATTTTATGTTTATATAAGTAGAAATGTGTAAGTAAGTCATGTGGATCCAAATGGATCAAAACCTGATCCATTTAGAGTCACGTATAAATAGTAGGTAATGTTTTTTAATCAAGGGCATTTTGGTCTTTCAAGTTAGAATCTTGTATAAAGTCTGCCCTAATTGTAATTAGAGGTTTAAGCAAGAAATAAAGAGAGAGAGGTTGCGGCAGCCATGGAGGCGTCGACCCCTTGCTTCCATGCTTTCTTCCTTAGTTAAATGTGTTGATGATTTTCCTAGGTATGTGGGTTATTTTCTACATGATATCAAAGCCTAATCTAGTGGATTAGCGTGTGTTTAAGCAAGATTCGAGTTTATAATTATCTACAACAGCGAAAAAAGGTATTCAACACAGATTTGGGTTATTTTTCAGCAAGTTTGTCTATTGGATATTATTTTTCAGCATCTTCCTTATTCTAAAATCAAGAAAAAAGAAGGTTACACTCAGCCCTAGAGGAAAAGTTTACATTTGATCATGGCCGATAAAGGAAAGATTGGCGATAGTGGTGACAATAATTCATCAGACAAAAGTGAGGTGTTCCAAATCACTAATCTTAAGTTGGATGATAAGAACTACCTTTAATGGGTCAGATCCATTGAATTAGCTGTGATTACCTAATCAGAGACATTCTCCAACCACCTACAATTGATCCTATGTATTCTCGATGGCGAAGAGAAAATGTTTTGGTTAGTGCGTGGCTTATACAATCAATGGTACCATCGATTGAGAGCACTTTCATGTTTCTAGAATCAGCAAAGGACATTTGGTTGGCAGTTTGAGAGGCTTATGCTCAGAGGAGCAAAGAAATACGATATCATTGAGAGGATTCATAAGTGTAGACAAGGAGGTAGATCCATAAGTGAGTATTATGCAGAACTTAGAGGTTTATGGAATGAATTACAACTTTATTCTAAAACCAAATGTCAAAGTTGTATGCAAGAGCGTAACGAGGAATTTAAAGAGAAGAAAGTGTTTGATCTTTTGTGGGATATTTCATCTGAATATAAGGCTGCAAAAAATAATATTCTTAGTAGAGAGGAACTTCCTTCCTTAAGTATAGTGTATTCTCTTTTACTAAGGGAAGAAGATAGAAAATACCTCGAGAAAGAAAACAAGACTAATTCAGAGTCCACTGCTTTTGTAGCCAGGAATTCTTCTACCTCCTCATTCTCTCATGGTAGAAGAGGATATGGAGGATATGGACGTGGCAGAGGTAGATCATCAATTACTTCTAAGGAAAGAGATAAATTGACTTGTTCTCACTATAAAAAATCAAGACATACAAAGGAGACATGTTGGGAACTAGTAGGCAGACCTACTTATTACCAAAATAGGCCTAATAAAGCCTACTTCAACAGTGACCAAAGTGAAAAGCAAACTATTGAAAGTAGTGTAGATTCACTAGCAGACATGAGGAAAGAAATTGATATGCTTAAAGCTCGTCTAGTTGATTCTCAGACTACTTCCACTTGTAATATTGGTTCTCAAGCAACTATGGCATATCCATTCTCATTCATGGCTAAGGGTAATGTAACTATTTCTTATTTCAAGATATGGGTTATTGATTATGGTGCTACATATCATATGGTTAGTAGAAGAGAGTTCTTTGATGATTATTAGTTGACCCAATGTAAAATTAATATTAGGCTGGCCGATGGATCACATACTCTCATTGTTGAAAAAGAAAGTATCACTACACCTTTTGGAATATTGAAAAATATCTTACTTGTTCCAAACATTTTAGTCAATTTATTGTCAGTCTTTGTCATGACACAAGATTTAAAATGTTGAGTAATCTTTGATTCTACTAGGTGTTTCTTTTAGGAACTAAGGACGGGAAGGATCTTTGGTTAGGGTAGCATTTAGTGAGGACTCTATTTCTATGAATTTATTGATGATTGCACTCGTGTCACTTGGATTTTCCTAATGAAAGATAAATCGAGACGTGTGTACAAATTATTCATCCAGTTTTATCATATGATTAAAACTCAATTTGATAAAACTATTAAACGTTTAAGGTCCGATAATGGTAGAGAATATGTGAATCAAAATTTCTCCACCTTTCTTAAACAACACGGTATTATTCATGAATTTACATGTGTTGATAGCCTCCCAACAAAACGAGGGTTGCTAAAAGAAAAAATCGACACTTGCTTGAAATTACTAGAGCTTTATTGTTTTGTATGTCTATTCCAAACTCATACTGGGGAAGTTGTTATTTTGACTGCCGCTTATTTAATAAATCGATTACCCTCTAGAGTCCTTGGTGGTGTGAGTCTTGTTCATGTCATGAAATCATTTTTTCCTCTGCTCCTATTATGCAAAGTCTTGAAGTCTCGTGTTTTTGGCTATGTTGCTTTTGTTCATATCCATCGTCAACATCGGGGCAAACTTGACCCTCGTGCTATTAAATGCATTTTCATTGGTTATGCTCCCGACAAAGGATACAAATGTTATCACCCTTCCTCTCGCAAGTGTTTGTCTCCATGGATGTCACTTTTCAAGAAAATCAACCATTCTTCATTTCCTCTCACTTCAGTGGGGAGAACACTACTGATTCGGAAGTTGAGATTTTTCTCAGACATTAACATTCCTTGTTTCCTTCTTCGATATGCCTTCGATATACAGGAATTAGCTCTTCGATTGACAATACCCACTCCCGAATTGAAAGAATTGCTCTTGGACTAAAGCAAGTTCGCCAAAAGTGGTGTATCAAAGGAGAAAACAACCCGAATCGGTCCAAACCAACCCCAAGTGTCCGAACCTGGAGTAGTATTGAAAACACTAATCCATTATTTTGAACCTATTCCTTTGTATAATTGTGATCCTAACATTGATGATGACTTACCTATTGCCTTAAGAAAAGGAAAAGGTCTTGTGCTAAGTATTTATTTCAATTTGTCTCCTCCAAAAACCTTTCTTTGCAAAGCACCAAAGTTTTATTGTAGCCATTGACTCTATCCAATCCCTAAGACAAGACAGAAGCATTGAAGGATAAGAATTGGTTCAAGCCATGAATGAGAGAGATGCGAGCTGGAAAGGAATGGAACATGGGAAATTGTTGAGAGACCAAAGGAAAAGAGATCAGTTGGGTGCGGATGGATTTACACTATGAAATAATCTTGGTCCGATGGTACACTAGAGTATAAAGCAAGGCTAGTTGCAAAGGGTATACACAAACCTATGGGATAGATTATGAGAAACATTTGCCCCCTGTGGCAAAAATGAACACTGATTAGAATTGCTCTCTCTCTTTGCAGCACTTCCAATGGGAACTTCATCAGGCTTGATGTGAAGAATGCCTTTCTTCATGGTGAATTAGAGGAAGAAGTTTATATGGAAATCCCTCCTCTGGTATGACTCTATGGTGAAGAAATAAATAAAGTGTGTAAAATGAAGAAGGCCTTATATGGTTTGAAACAATCACGGAATCAAATTTATACGGAGTAAAGATTATTTAATTTTAAGTCAAAGAAAATATATTTTGGACTTGCTAAAAGAAACGAAAATGGAAGATTGCCAGATATGTTCTACTCCCATTGAAATTACAAAAGAAGATAAAGATGAGACAACTAAACCATATGAAGATGTTGGCAGATACCAGAGATTGGTGGGAAAGCTTATATATATCACTATTATAAGACCTGACATCAGCTTTGCAGTCGGTTATGTGAGTAGATGGATGCATTCCCCATCTAAGCACTACACAAGTATGGTGTTTCACATCATTAGATATCTGAAGTAATCAATTACTTATGGTTTATCATATACCCCACATTGATCTCTTCATCTAGAGATTTATTCAGATACAGATTGGGTGGGCTCCAAAATTGATAGAAGGTCTACCTTAGGTTACATAGTATACCTAGGAGGTAATATGGTATCTTGGAAGAGTAAAAAACAATCTGTAGTGGCTAGATGAAGTGCAGAGGTGGAATATCGTGCAATTGCCCTCGGCATGTATGAAGGTTTATGGATCTTATCACTGTTAGAAGAAATTGGTCTAAGAAAGATTATTCAAATCAAGTTTTTCACTGATAGTAAAGCAGCTCTGTAGATGACGTCTAATCCAATTTTTCATGAGAGAACCAAGCATATTGAAGTCGACTGTCACTTTATTAGAAGGAATCTTCAATATAATTCATGTTCATTCTGAAGATCAATTAGCAGATATTCTTACAAAACTGGTTGCAACAAATGAAATAAAGAAAGCTCTCGAAAAGTTGGGTATTTCAAGTGTTCAAGACCCAACTTGAGGGGGCGTGTTGAAGAGTGAATTAACATTTTATGTATTTTCGCATTGTTTTTATGTTTATGTAAGTAGAAATGTGTAAGTAAGTCATGTGGATCCAAATGGATCAAAACCCGATCCATTTGGAGTCACGTATAGATAGTAGGTAGTGTTTTTTAATCAAGGGCATTTTGGTCTTTCAAGTTAGAATCTTGTATAAAGTCTACCCTAATTGTAATTAGAGGTTGAAGCAAGAAATAGAGAGAGAGAGGTTGCGGCAGCCATGGAGGCGTCGACCCCTTGCTTCCATGCTTTCTTCCTTAGTTGAATGTGTTGATGATTTTCCCAGATATATGGGTTATTTTCTACAACCTGATCCAAATAAAACAAAATAACCCTCACCTTGCCTCTAATGCAGACGCAACCTCTCATCATTTCTCTCTCCCACCTCTACTATCTCTCCTGCCTCTCACTGTTGCTCCCTCTGCCACCACCTGCATGACCTCCAACCATCATTCATCGCTGCCTACATGTACTCATTTCTCTCTTCTCTCTCCCCTTTCTCTCTTTCCTCTCTTTTCTTTGCTGTCTCTCCCACCTCTCACCGCTGCTCCCTCTGCCACCACCAGCACGACCACCACCCATTATCCGCTGCAGCCTACAGGTACTCCTTTCTCTCACTCCCTCTTATTTGTCCCTGTCCCACCTCTCCCTCTCGTTCATATGATAAGCAACACACTACCCATTATCTGGGTAATCACCATGTTAACTTGAAGCATGTTAAAGACCTATTGCTTGCAAAATTTCCAAGTCATTATCTAGAGATTTCTGGCATTGTCATATGACCTAGATTCACCGTCACATCAATCTGTTGGTTGCCTCCATATATTACATGATCAAAACCAAAACCAAGCAGGGTATGAATCTAGATTCCTAATCACCATTGTTGCATTTCTATTGTTATAT
Organism: Brasenia schreberi; assembly: GCA_036023115.1. Taxonomy (NCBI): domain Eukaryota; kingdom Viridiplantae; phylum Streptophyta; class Magnoliopsida; order Nymphaeales; family Cabombaceae; genus Brasenia; species Brasenia schreberi. The sequence goes on from JAYKKT010000052.1 coordinate 11,427,638, forward strand.
TAGCATTCAAGGTTAGGGAAAAGAAGATAATCTTTTGTTGCTTCCTTCCAACACTTCTTTTTCTATGCCTCTTGTAACAATATTCTGGATCTCATTTAAGTATGTCTTTCATCTTCTACATTGTCTACACATATTATCGTATAATGACAAAATTTGTTGGCAGGAAACTTTGTTACAGTCGCATCCTCAAAATCTTTGAGGATCACTTTATATGCGCTGGCATACAATGACAAACTTCTAGAGGTAAACTGTCATTTATGATCTTAATGATTGACCATAAGGGTTCTGAAATTCAAATAGGAGACTTTAAGAATTTGCATAAATCAACCTGACAATGGGTTATAATCTCAAATATCTCAACATATTCGTGTAACATAGCTTGACCCTTCTTTTAGAAGTTTGTGTAAAATTTCAAATTTTCAGAAGGGGCCACCCGTCCAGCAGCGGTCGGAGAGTGAATCACGAGAGCTTGTCTCACCTTGCATCCTATCCTTCTTTTTGGAGCTCTTCACCATATACTGATAAAAGAATTGCCATACTCGCCAGATTGACTAAGAACTATGAGTTGTATAAACAGCACGTATGCCTGATTATTTACATTTTTCAAAGAAGTGGTTGTGTTTCTTGATATTTCTTATAAATTAGAGAACCTATTATATATGTATATAATTTTTTAATCATAAATAAAAGTGTACCGCTAAATCCACTATATCCCCGCTATCGCTATATCAGAGTCGACTGCTAACAACCCGCTAACCGCTATTGATAACATAGCCTGATATAACCCAATATTAACTTCAAAGAAGTCTGTCATTCCTTCACGAGTCCTCACATATGTTTTTACACCATCGTACATGTCTCTTTTAAGGTTTATGTATGTCAATGGGATACTTATTTTTTCTAAGGTTCTCCAAAGAACATCCCTTGGTATCCTATCATAAACTTTTTCTAGATCAATAAATATTATATAAAAGTCTTTTTTTGCTCTAAAATGTTCCATAAGATGTTTGAATCGCTTCAATAGTAGATCTGTCTGGCATGAATCCAAATTGGTTCTCTATTGTACTCGATACTTGTCTTAACCTACGTTCGATAATTTTTTTTTCATAATTTCATATTATGGCTCATTAATTTGATATCCCGATAATTCGCACAATTCTCAATGTCTCTCTTGTTCTTGTATATGGGTATAAGTGTACTCACTCTCCATTCCTCGGACATCTTTTGGTTTCTCCATAGTTTATTAAATAGTCTTGTGAGTCAAGTGATTCATGTCTCTCTTAGGATTTTCAAAACTTCTATAAGAATACTGTCTAGTCCTACATATTTACCGACCTTCATATGTTTAATGGCCTCTTTGACTTCATTCTTTTGAATATGTCGAAAGAAACCGTGTTATATATTTTTCTAATTTGACTAACTCTCCTATGCTAATACTAACATCTTTATTTTTATTAAAAAGCTTATAAAAATATTTTTATCTATTTTTATATCATCATTTGCCGCAAGAATTTTCTCATCCTCGTCTTTGATGCATCTAACAAAATTAAGATCCTTAGTTTTCTTATATCTAGCCCTAGCTATCTTAAAAATATCTCTTTCACCCTCTTTTGAGTTGAGCTTTTTATATAAATCCTTCTAAATTTTAGCTTTTACTTCTCCGACGGCTTTTTTCGCTTCTTTATAAGCTTCTAAAGTTTTACTAGTCTTCTTTGCATAATATAATTTATAACATGCCCTCTTTGCTTTGCCTTGATTTTATCTTACACCACTTCACTCTTCCACCAAGCTTCTTTTTGTGTTGGTACACCTTCTTTAGATTTACCTAACACATCTTTCACCACTTTCTTAATATGTATAGCCATATTGTTCTACATATCACAATGTGTACCAACATAATTCTAAACATCTCCTTTAAAGAATTTATATTTAAATATAACTTCTTTCTTGCTTTTGAGGTTCCATCATTTAGTCCAAATAGATCAATGCACTCTTTTCTTCTTTGTCCACTTTTTTACTTATAAATCCGTAACTAAAAGCCGATGTTGGGTGGTTAAATTTTCTCCTGGAATTACCTTGCAATCTTTATAACACGATCTATCTTTTTTCCTACAAACAAAATAATCAATTTGTGTTCGTGATAAGCCACTCTTATAAGTAATTAAATGTTTATCTCGTTGTTTGAAGATTATATTGAATATAAAGAAACCCTCCTCCTTTGTCCGGGCTTGGGACCAGCCATACAAGGGTGATCCCTTACATGGGCAGAGTTACGATACAGACAACACTGTATTTTATAAATATGTCAATGTTTGGTACCCTCTGTGACATTCTATTTACATATTGTGTTAATGTTTGGCAAAAAGAAAATGTTTGGTATGAATTACTTATGCAAACAGACTGAGCTTGCACCCTTTTTGTCTGATGTTGTAGGTGTTGGGAGATCAAGTCTCGACTTCAAGAAGATTTAGTACATTTTGTTTTTAGTTTATTATGTAATTCAGAAGTAGTTAAGAGTTTTGGGTCTAATCTAGGGTCTGGGTCCTAATGAATCAGATTGGATTCATTAGAAACCGTGTACTTTAAGTAGGGGTATTATAGTCTTTTAAGTTAAAATAGTACTTAGTATAAATTGTAATTAGGGTTGCCATTTTGTGATGGACTATGGATTAAAATAAAGAGATGCAGGGGTTGGCAGATAGAGTGTGAGGCGACAACAACCTTGATTCAGTCCATTTTAGTCTAAGTATTTCTTGATCTTATTTAGCATGATTTGATGCATGAAAAACAACATGGTATCAGAGCCTAAACTCATGTTTTGGCCATAGTGGATCATTAACAGGCAGTTAAATGGATTCTGGTAGAAAATCTGTAAGTTTATTCAATCGTTTGGCTTACGATTTCATTCAAATATAACAAAAGAATCTAGTCTTTTGTTGAGTACATTCACAACTTCATCATTGAAAGAAGAGTTTTATTTTTGAGACAATCGACAATCAGCTATTTTTGGTTACTAAGTAACTTTCAGTTCAGATCATCGTGGTTAAGACTGACTGCATATTCCAGATTTTGGTTTTGAGGCTTTACTTCTTGTGTATCTTACTCTAATAAAACTTATCACAACTGATTACTCTAGTGATTGATGGAAAAAACCAAAATGGGTGACATAACTGAAAATTATTCTGCAGATAAAAGTGAGGGGTTTTAGATAAAAAACCTCAAGTTAGATGGAAAAAAATTTCTTCAGTGGGCCAGATCTATAGAGCTAGTAATAATGGCCAGGGGGCACTGGGATTATCTGACTGGTGATGCAGTACCACCTCCAGTGAATGATCCTTTATACACCAAGTGGCATAGAGAAAATACACTAGTTAGTGCCTGGCTCCTCCAGTCTATGTCTCCATCAATTGCCAGCACCTTCATGTTTCTAGAGACTGCTAGGGACATTTGGTTAGCAGTGCATAATGCATATGCTCAAAGGAAAAACATAGACAAGAAATATGATATTATCAAAAAGATTAGAAGATGCAGACAAGGAAACAGATCTGTTAGTGAATATTATGCAGAACTCCGAGGTCTCTGGAAAGAATTGTAACTTTATTCCAAAACAAAGTGTCAAAATTACACCTAAGAGAGGAATGAAGAGCACGAAGAAAGAAAGGTATTTGATCTTCTATGGGATATTTCTTCAGATTATGAAGCAGTAAAAAATAACATTTTGAGCAGAGAAGAACTACCATCTTTAAGTATCGTCTACTCACTTCTACTTCGGGAGGAAGACAAAAAACATTTAGAAAAGGAGGCAAAAATCAATACCGATACAACTTCATTCGTTGGAAGGAACTCATCAAATTCGTCTTTTTTCCATGGCAGAGGGGGATATGGTCGTGGTAGAGATAGATTTATACCTACTTCTGATGAACGAGCAAAATTAACATGTTCTCACTGTGGTAAAACCCGACACACAAAGGAAACATGCTGAGAATTAGTTGAAAGACCTCCTCAATTTCAAAATAGATCAAACAATGCGCATTTTACAAGTGATAAGAATGGCAAACAAACCATTAAAGATCCTACAAATTCTCTAGTAGACATGAAGAATGAGATTGAGTTACTCAAGGCTCGATTAGCTAACTCACAAACTCCATCTACATCTTCCAGTAATGAAGCTCAGGCTACCATGGCTTATCCTTTTTCATTTTTTGCCAAGGGTAATTTAAACACTTCTTATACTCATATATGGGTTATTGATTAAGGAGCAACTAATCATATGGTCAATAGAAAGGAACTATTTGATAGTTATGAGCAGATTCAAGAACGAGTCAATATCCGTTTGGCAGATGGATCACATTCTCTTATAATGGGAAAATGAAATATTACTACTTCTTTTAGTGTACTAAAGAATGTTTTACATCTTCTCAGTCTATCAGTTTATTTATTATCAGTCTTTGCCTTATCCTAGGATCTGAAATGTCGAATAATTTTTTACTCTACTGGATGTGTATTTTATGAACAGAGGACGGATAAGATCTATGGTCAAGGTAGTGTAAGGAAAGGTCTCTACCTCTATAAAGAAAAGAATGGAGCGGCTATGCAGTCTATCAGCATCACAAAGAAACAAGAAGCTATATCCCGCTGGCACCAACGATTAGGACAATTGCCTCTATCTAAAATTAGAATATTATTGCCTGAATTCAGTTTATGTAATAATTTAAATTTAAATTATGAGACTTGCCAGAAGGCAAAGCATCATCGTACTTCTTTTCCTTTCAATGAACAAAAGTCATCTGTTCCTTTTGAAATTGTTCATTCTGATGTTTGGAGTCCTTGTGCTACTACTTCTCTGCATGGATTTAAATATTTTATAACCTTCATAGATGATTGTATTAGGAATAAATCTTGTATTAATCAAAAGAGAAATAACTTACAATATGCGGTAGATTGGAGGCATTCCTCCAATTTGCATTATACCCAAAAACGGCACCCACTGTGTAGCCATCCCCTTCCTTCTCTTATTTCTCTAACTAAACCCTAATCAACTATTAATACCCTATCTAACTTAATTTCCTAATCTACTCATAATAAGTGTTAACTATTTCTAAGATGACATAGACTCAAAATGACATGAGTATGCATTTACACGACTTGACTTTCATTACACTACACAACTTTCCTTAACACTCCCCTTCAAGTTGGGTGGAAAATGTTGATGACACCCAACTTGGATAAGGTCTCTTTTAATAGTTTGCTGGTAGTAGCTTTAGTTAAGAAATCAGTCATCTGTTTGATAGAATGAACATACTCTAGCTAGAATTCTTTATTAGATATCTTCTTCTTGATGAAGTGGCAGTCAATTTCTATATGCTTGGTCCTTTCATGATATACTACATTAGATGCCATCTGAATTGTTGCACTCCTATCACAATATAGAGGTATAGGATGGTTAAGTGAATAACCCAATTCGTTAATCAATGAAGATATCCATTTTCCTTCACACATAGCTTGCGCTATAGCTCTATATTCAACTTCTGCTGTAGATCTTGCAACCACTCTCTATTTGTATACTCTCTCAAGATATAATATTACCTCCAAGTAAAGTAACATAGCTAGTAGTTGACTTCCTGTTATCATAAGAACCAGCCCAGTCAGCATCAGAATAAAGTTCAATGTCCAAATTTGATGATTTTGAATAAAGTAAACCCATTCCTGAAGTTGATTTGAGATATCGAAGAATTCTATACACTGCATCCATCTGATTTTTAGTTGGTGAGTGCATATATCTGGTCACAATCCCAACTACATACGTAATGTCTAGCAGAGTAATAGTCAAATATATGAGCTTACCAATTAGCTTCTGATATTTGTGGATGTCCTTGAACTCTTTACTGTCACCGTTAAAAAAATTCTAGTTTACCTCCATAAGAATGTCGCTAAGTTTGCATTCAAGCATTTGATTTTTTAAGGAGATCCATTAGGTATTTCCGTTGAGTTAAGAAGATACCTTCGTCAGAGTAGAGAACTTCTATGCCAAAGAAATAGTGAAGCTTACCCAAATCCTTAATATCAAATAATTTATGAAGATTCATTTTTAACTTTGATATTTCTTCAAGGTCATGTCCTGTAACAATAATGTCATCAACATAAACAGCGAGAATATATATTTTTGTCTCTTTCTTGAAGAATATTGTATGATCATTGAGGCTTCTGCTGTATCCCAAACTGTACACTGTTTTGCTGAACTTATCAAACCAAGCTCTTGGAGACTGTTTCAACCCATATATTGCTTTATTGAGTTTACATACTCTATTAGAAGATGACAAATTTTTGGTCATTCCTGGAGGTAGTTCCATGTACACTTCTTCATTTAAGTCTCCCTGTAAGAAAGCGTTTTTAACATCCAATTGCCATAGATCCCATCCCAAGTTTGCTGCCATACTTAGAAGTATTCTTATTGATGTAAGTTTAGTCATGGGTGTAAATGTTTCTGTATAATCAATGCCATATGACTTACTGTATCCTTTAACAACCAATCTGGCTTTATATCTCTCTACTGTTTCATCTGCCTTATATTTAATAGTAAACACCCACTTGCATCCTACAGTATTCCTATCAAAAGGCAACTGTGTGATGGTCTATATATTGTTTTTTACCAGTGCATTCAATTCTTCTTCAATTGTAGCTTTCCATAAGGGGCACTTGATTGCTTTTTCAAACTTTGAAGGGATCTTATGTTTTTCAGCATTCATAATGAAGTTTTGATAACTCTAAGAAGTGTTGGCATATGAAACATAATTAGAAATTGGATATCGTGCACATGCATGCTTACATTTGTGAACAACAATAGGAATCTCAATGTCACTGTCCACTTGCACTTGAGGATCTGATTTAGGAGAAATCTCTTTTAGCACATGGTTCTTCTTGAGAGTATACAATCTTTCGTTGTCCTTTCTTGTACGTCAGAATCTCTTTTGATTGTTGTGTTTTATCACTCTGATGTTCAACTATCTCATTATACTCCCCCTCACTAGGAACTAGTGAAAGGACAAAAGATGGAGTTGTAGTAAATTCTATGGGAGTAGAGTAATAAGGAGTAAGTTCAAAGAAAGTAACATCCATGGAAACATATAGTTTTTTAAGCAGTGGATCATAGCATTTGTATCCTTTTTTAGAGGTCAAATAGCTAAGAAAAATACACTTATTGGACTTGGCATCGAGTTTATCACGATTGAGAAGATGGATATGTACAAAACAGGTACACCCAAAGATATGAGGAACTAGATGAAATGGTTTTGATGCTTTATCAAGACTATGAATAGGACTCTCCCCCTGAATAGTATTACTGGGCATTTGATTTATAAGATAAACAACAGTAAGGACAACATCTCTCCAATAGAATTTTGGAACATTACTTTGAAGGAGAAGGGTTCTGGCTACTTCCAGAATATGACGATTCTTCCGTTCAGCAATACCATTCTGCTGAGGTATATAAGGACATGTAGTCTAATGAATAATCCCATGCTTGTAAATAATTTTCTAACTGAGTCCCAATGTATCCTCCCTCATTATCGGACCAAAGAATTTTAACAGAAGCATTGAATTGAGTACAAAAAAATTTATGCACAATGGAAAAAATAGAGGCAACTTCAGACTTTGTTTTCATTAAGTAAACGATTGTAAGACGAGTATAATCATTAATGAAGGAGACAAAATACTTATGACCAAACAAAGAGTTGACTGGAATTGGACCCCATACATCAGAGTGAGTAAGTTCAAAAGGTTGAGATCTTCGAGAATCACTTAAAGGATAAGATGCCCTTTGGTGTTTCCCAAGTTGACAGACTTCACATTCAAACTGAGATTTATTGGACTGGACTCTAAATTGAGGAATAACATATGAAATTTTTGACACTGAGAGATGACCAAGACAATAATGCCAAAGATGAAGATCTGCATCTTGAACTGGTGTTGCTGAAATGCTGTAAGAGGTTGAAGGCTGAGAATAGTTTTCAAGAATGTATAATCCTTTCGGTAGTTTACCATGTCCAAAGATTTTTCCCATCTTCAGATTCTGAAATACGCAACTAGTAGGATGGAAAGTTACACAACAATCCAAGGCACGAGTTAAAGAACTGACTGAAAGAAGATTTATCGAAAAACTTGGAACATGATATACTGATGGTAAATCTGAAATATAAGTAGGTATACTTTCCTGTCCAATCATATAAGTGAAAGAACCATCTGCCAATTTAATTGGTTCCTGAACTTTAAGAGTCTTGTAAGCTGAAAAATATGATAATTCTCTTACCATATGATCTGTAACCCCTTAATCAAGTATCCAAGTTTTAGAATGAGAAGGAGAGGAGTGGTTACCCTTTACTGTATGCGTAGCCTGAGCCACTATAGCTTGGGTGGAGGAAGCAGAGGATTTTTTAGAGAATCTTTGTTCATGTCCTTCTATTCTTTTTATAATCTCTTGAATTCCATCGGTGCTGGGAGTTGAACTTTCTGCAGAATGGACTAAGGTATTGCGATTTCTATAGTAATCTGGTTTACCATGTAATTCTCAATAATGATCTCTGATATAACACGATTTGCCACAATGGGAGCAAACAAGTTTTTCTCTATTGTTTGAATTAAATCGACCATGGCCACGACCACAACTCTGGTGGCTCCCTCTACCACAAAAATGAGAACTATCTCCTCTTACTTGAAGTGCATGATGATCTCTACTAATAACATGATCTTTCTCAAGATTCCTACGATATTCTTCTCTGATTAATAAGGAGTAAACAGTACCCAAAGAAGGAAGCTCTTCTCTGCCTAAGATATTCAGTTTTGTTGATTCAAATTCTAGATTCACACCCCATAATAAATCAAATACTTTCTTCTTTTCAATCTCAGCATTTCTTTTATTATAACAAGCAGAACACTTGATATTCATATAGTAGAGTAATTCATCCCAAAGACCTCGGAGATCTGCATAATATTCACTGATAGACCGATTGACTTGTTTGCACTTTCTGATTCTTTCCAGAATCTCATATTCTTTTGCAACATTCTTCTTTCGAGAATAAGCATCTGCTACTCCATACCAAATCTCATGGGCAGATTCTAAAAATATAAAAGTTTTAGCAATTGATGAAATCATGAACTGGAACAACCATGATGATATTAATGCATCTTCTCTTTTCCAGGTTGAATAAAGACTGTCATGAGGCTTTGGAATTGGAGATTGACCCATTAAATATATTATGTACTTTTGTTCGTTTCATACCATTAAATTAAGCCTGCTTTGGCCACATGCACGCTCTTTTGTAGTTTCTCTTTTGGTGTAAACCACAGGTACCTGCAAGCCCACAAATACTGTGTTAATCCGGTTTGAGATGGGTCTGGCCACATTGGGTTAAAGCTCTTGGTTTTCTCCATTCATGAGTCAAACTTGAGACCTTTCTAAAGGGGAGGAAGTTCAAACCACTTGAATCAACTAAGCTTTAAACAGTAATAACATTGAAAAGGACATAACCTACAACACTCTTTTCCCAACCAACTTGTAACAAGCATTTTTCTTCAATGCATTTTTTTGTATGACAAGCTTTTGAAATGTAATAAAGATTGATAGTAAACCTTGTCACTACAGGCCTAATTAATTCCTTACTATTAGTTAGATTCTCATCAAATGTAATATATAAACTTTATGACATTTCTACATTGTTTTTAATTTCATTCATTCCACTTAGTATTGTCAAAATCAAGCCTAAGTAATGTGCAAAACATGGGGTTCTCATTAAAGAATGATCATTTTAAGCATCTTGCAAACTATTTTACTATTCGTAGTGTCATCAGTAATGAATTGCATAATATTTCCATACCTACTTATATAATTTTAGAAATATAGAACATATTTTTTATAGTTTTATCAATATGAGATAAGTCCTATAACTTAAAAAATAATAAACTTGTTAAATTTTTACATTTGTTGTCCGTCCACCAACCGTAATCTAGATATAGTTTGTTTTGAATTGGACCAACGATTCCAGTTGGGAACAAACTTAACCTTGACTTGCAACATTAACTAACCTGGGATCGTCCAGTCTGGGGAACTATGGAATCAGAACTAGCTCAGGACCGGAATGTATTCCAAAACATTGATTTGGCTACTCTTATTCGTTTTTTGAAAATTGTCAGTGTTTCTATATTTTTCCTAGTTTTAAATGGTTGAGTAAGACAGGTTTAAGAGCCCAATTCCAACCATTGTTTGGAAATGGATTCGAGGTTCCGAGTGGAACCAAATCAGGTTGGGAACAAATTGAACTTGGCTTACAACGGAAACGAAATCTGGAACCCTCCAGTCTGGTTCCAGTTCCCCTCTATGGAACCAGAACTAGCCTGGGACCAAAATGTATGGTCCCTTATTTTTTTGGAAAATTTAAATTTTCTATATTTTCCCTACTTTTAAATGGTTTAAGAGTCGAACACGAATTAAAACTGAAACCATAGAACTGGAACAGATTATATGAATTTGGTTATGATTTTGGGAGAACCTAACCAATGGTCTAAAGCAGACACCGGAATCAGCTATGTCTATTGTAGTCTTTTATGATTCCCTAAATTTAGAAGTTTATTCAATCACAATGTTAACACAACTTTAAAGCAATCTAATCTTAATCAATAAGTAGGAACCTTATACTTATTTTGATCTTATACTAGCTATGACATCTATCATGTCTTGAAAAGAAAATAAATTAGCAATATTAAAGGGCAGGTTATTATCATGAAAGAACTCAGTACAATTGAGATCAATTGTCTCAATTACCTCCTTTGAATCCATAGTTGATATAATACCTTGTTGATCTCCAAGGGTCGTTCTTGTTGAAAAATAGGAAGCTGTTGGTTGTGCACTCCCATTTCTTTCTCTACCACGCCTCATTGGACGACCACGGCTCTTACTATATAGAAGTCGAGTACCTTTGTCATATCAATTAGGGTCCCGATACACGATAAAATCATAGTGTACCTACAATTTTGATAACCAAGAATATGACACAAGAGTGAGGTCAATGGCAACATAGAATCCATGTGGTTGGTCTGAGTTAGTGTAAGAAGAAGGTTTCATTTTGGTTCTGATTGGTTGGTTATATTTAGTGGTTCGTAGTATAAATTGCATTAGCATGGCGATTCGTTTTTTAGTTTGGATCAACATGGTCTTTGCATTAGCATTTCTTATGATGAATTGCGATTGTGGAGTTTCTATAATTGGTATCCGCCTCAATGGAATGAAATGATATAAGCAAAAAGCAATTCGGAATTAAGAGCATCTACTTGCAAGCAGTGGAAGGAAATAGATTGGAACTACAAAGTGAGGAACCAAGAGAACATAAAAGCCTCAAAGTCTACGTACAAAGTTCCTACGCATAAATGCATGCAAATGCCTTTTATTACACGAGAGAGGAAGGAAAGAGGTAATCTAATAGAAGATCCACCAACGATGAAAAATCACGCCCTTTATGCATTTTGGCTATGTTGTTGAATGCCCACATTCGGTCTGTTACCGCACCGTCGGCTTTAACGGCATTGGCTTCCAAAGCGAACAAGTCTTCAAGTCCTTCGTCCTTGGTTCCAGGCAAACACATACAAGAATGAAATGCAGGTAGTACATCTTTGGGTTCCAAAACATCCTCAAGTGCATTAAAGAGATGGCACCCAACCATCTTCCTCTGAGATTATTTAATTACCAAAGGTATGCTGACTTTCCGAGATAGATGTTGGTATTGTTTGAGGTAGGTAGATACTCTCTTATTCGCGAGGTGTTACTTTATGTAATTTTGAACGTGTTGCCAGAGTTTTCTTTTTATTCATGCTTTGATGAAGCTAGTTGATTTATTCGTGATCGAGAATTGCTTTATATGCATGTTTTACCTGAGTTGTATAGTGTCTGTATGTGGTCTCTTGAGGTTCAGTGGCCATTTCATAAGCGTTCTAACATAGAGTGAGTGAAGGGTGTGCTTCCGAGCACTCTACCTTGTCAATCACACTTTTTACCTGTTGTTGATGGCAATGATTGAATGACTCATGTACTCATGATTTTTATGCTATATTTGCGATAATAACAAAAATGAATAATATGTATATGCAAGCGAGTGTGCAGATTTACTTGATTAAAAGCAGTGTTATTCGCTAGTCTTTTCAATAACCACGAATAAATCGATATTTTAAATGTGTAGGCATGTGAGTGTTGAGAAGGTCCCATACTACTGAGTGAGCAGTGTGGTTGCCCTCGCCCGTATTATCTATGCATGTGACTTGTTTGAAGGTGTGTTGCAATGTTACTGTTATAGATTATTTCTTCGTGTTTTGGAAAACTATTCATGTTACTGAGTGAGCAGTGTGGTTGCCCTCGCCCACAAGATTTGGAAAACCATTTATGGTGGGAATTTCTTCGTGTTTGATTTCTCTGGTCGTGTCCCACCTTGGGCAGGTCAAATAAAGGCTGACCATAGGTAGAACCTGACGAACTTGGGGTGACATGTTTCACAAGAAAGCAATGTAATATCTCTTCTCATGAAGCCATTGCATTTCTATACCAATGCTTCATGATTTGTATGGCTAATATAGAAGTACCCACTGCTTCAATTAGACATGTTCAGGGTGGTTCTAAACTATCAGTTTTGGCTATCCTATAACCTGGAACCATAATTGAACCTGTTGAGGGATTGTTTCAATTGCAGTTTTAGAACCATCAGTTATGAGATGATTTTGGTTTGAGTCCAAACCAGTAATTTTGTTAGAAAAATGTAAAAATTATAAGAATTCCTTTTTGTTAAACCAATGGTTTGAAACCGTAAGTTCTGATTTGGTTCAGGTTTCAATCTAATAAAATATGAAACCAGAACCAAACAGCATGGTCTTCTGTTTCAGATTCAGCCGGTTCATGGCTCAGTTTGGTTCTGCTTGAAACCGATGGACCGGTTAGGAACTGGTCATGTCTAACTTCAATCATCTTCTTTCTCCATTATTGAGTAAAATGGATAGATAGTTCATTTTACTACATTAAATTAGTTAGGGAGTTACTATGACCTTCTGTTTGCACATTGCGGCACTCCCACACTGTTTCGTGTCAGGTAAAGTGTTCATGTGCCTAAGAGGCAGGTATTTACGAGTCTCTTTTTTCATTTTTCTGTATCTACGAGATGGAGTTAGGAGACCAAGAGTTAGCATACCCATGTTTCAACTAGTCACCACCTTGATATGCAAATCTTCGTCTGAGGTAGTTCCCCACTTGAGCATTTTAAACTCATCTCCAAGTCAGAAGAGGCAAGCCACGCCCAATTTGGTCTGCGTCCATAGCAAACTAAGTTCACCCTAGACTTGGCCCGTTGTGAGCGAAACCTAATGACCAAGAACCAACTAAAACTGGAACCAAGCCCGTAACTGGGGCCACCTGGTCCTATTCCGGTTTCACTTTTCATGAAACCAGAATCGGAACCCATGGTTTCAGTATTTTTTAATTTCTTTAAAATTTAATTTTTTAACATTATTTGTCTGTTTCTAGTGGTTCGAAACTCAAACTAGAACCACCCTGAAAATGGCAGTTTCGGAACTGGCTTCAGGCTGATTCAATTATGGTTTCCATGTTTTTTGAGAAATCCAATCCCATGGTTCCAAATTGCCGGTTCTGATTTCTCACCGGAAACTGGGTATGTCTAGTTCACCCTTCAAAGTTGTGTTCACCCTGCAAAACTTATCTGATTCAGATCGATATGTGATCCAAAGCCATGTTTTTCAATTTACTCTTCCTTCTCCTTTTATGAGATCCTAAGACTGAAAACCCTGTTCGTGTCGGGTCAAAGCCAATCAATTTATTGCCTCTGCTGCACAGGAATTTATTGAAAAGGAGTGCTGTGTTGCACAATACAGGGGACGTGTGAGCGCGTGTGCTTTGTATCGTATCATAGTCTATCCGAATTCCTCGAGGAAGGCTGTTGCTTGCTTTCACTTATAAGCTGTAAGCAGGTGAACTCTGACATGTTTTGGCACCAACGAATACCTTCATTTATGAATCGACCCAGCAGTTTTTTCTATTCATGTTGTTGTTGCAGCACCCAACAACTCTCAAATAAATACTAACGCGGATGCATCACATGCCACATTTATCACAACAGATGCCCAGAAGGATGGAAATATTGATACAACAGGCGCCCATAAGGATGGGATGACAATATTAATCCGACTCCCGATCAGAGTATGGCAGGAAATACTTAAACCGCTCAGTTTTGAGTTACGGGAAAAAGGTGGGGCCCTTGCGCTTAGCCCACCGCAGGTGCTTTGATAGAGATTTCGGGTTGTAGGGGGGGATGAAGAAGAATTGCCAGTAGCTAGTTTAGATATGGCAAGCGGTTCGAGTCAAGTGCCTGTTAAAGAACCAATTGTTGGCAAGAGTCACAAATATGAAGAGTAAACGACTTTGGTCTCTTCTGGAGAGTTAGACAAAATCAAGTATCATTCCGTATAGGGGAAGGAAAGGCTCTCGCAGTAGTTGTTCTGTAAGGGCTTGACCTGAGAAGGCATTGAAAGTATAAGCTACGAATGCTTATACAGCGCAACCTCACACCTGGCAGTGCTTCTGGGGTGGTAGGGCCCTCACCTAATATTTCAAACACACACAATATAATATAATACAATATATAGTTTAGTACATATCCAAATAAATTTCAATCATTCAATTTAAAAGGCAAATAATTAATATTTGAATTTTAAAAATAAAAAGTATAAATATGTACTTAATTTAAAAAGTATCTTTTGCTTTTTACTTCATATTAGACTCTCTCTCTCTCTCTCTCTCTCTCTCTCTCTCTCTATATATATATATATATATATATATATATATATATATATATATATATATATATATATATATATATATGTGCGCCCTATTTTTGTCTCATACCACCCCATCACGGTTAAGAAAAAGGAGAAGTCCAGTACATACCTGCCTCGTTAAGGTTTCGTACAAGTAAACAAACCTGTTGCCAACATGGTTCATTGCCAACCAAGTCCAATGCAAGAAGTGTCAATTCTTTCAAAACTTTTGTGATCTGGAACACCTTTTGAGGAATCAAAAGGTGGTCCATTTAGTGGGCAAGATGAGGCGGTCTTCACACTCCCATATATTATCAAGTCCAATGTTTGAATTTCATCCACGAATTTCGTCCAAATTGCTTGCAACAGAATTGGAACACCTTCCTTGTCCACCTCCACCACCACTAATGCAGCAAGGAACCGGACGTCGAATTGATCTTGTAATGAGCATCCATTTAGCGGTGGTTCATTAATATCTGGGAGCCCATTTAGGAAGATCCTACTTCGTTTGGTTTTATGCAAATGTTGAGAAACTAACATGATAATTCAGTACCCTTAAAGCGATTGCCACCGACGCTCGGGAGAGGTGACCGAGTGTACTTGAAAATGCCGAAGTACATTTGGGAACAAGTATAAAGAGGCATTCATGTCAGACTCAAACCACGATTTGATGGGCCTTTCATGATCGTGTAGCGTGTTGAAAGGGACTGATTGCCTGAAGATGCACCATGTGTGGTTATCAGTAAAAACCTTCTGTTGAGGACCGTGGGCGGATAGCTCAGCGTCCGCCCCCTTTGGTGAGACGTGATAGTGATTCCATCACCCGTGCATCGTCGCGGTGAAGATATATGTGAAGGTTCGTTGCCAGCGAGTGATGCAACGAACCAGCCAAAAATAGGTTCTTCTTAGGTTCCTAAGTGAGATCGGAGAAAGGGAAGATGGATGAATTTTAGGGTTTTTCACATACAGCTTTCTCATAAAAGATTTTTTCTCATTCTCAGTGAATCAATTATTTCTTATTCTCATATATAATATTTATAGTGAATCTTCATCTTCCCTTTATTTTACATCTAAGCTTTCCATTACAAGCCGTTCCTCATTTACTTTATGTAACGCATATGTTTTTTTGTGCGTATACAAATTTGCAACAGATAATGGCAACAATTTGACATTACATCTCTCACTTCGTTATTTGAGTCAAGTAATCAGACATACTAGTTTTTACCTCTTACTTTTGTGGGATTTTAAGTCATATCATTTATGATTATTGTTGCAATCATTATCAGTTGTGTAGTTTCTTACCTACACAACAATTACTTTTAAACATATCTCATCTAAATCTATTGAATTACACACTTCCTCTGCAAGGTAAGTGAGATAATCCTTTTAGTAGGATGGTATGACCCCAAGTCTTTTATGTCTACTTAAAGTTTCAGTTTAATCAAGAAGATTATCTATGGGTTCAAATGATGATGGATCTATATCTATTAAATCATCAATACATTTATCATCATTTTCAAGGATGACATTCTTAGTGTACTCTAAGAATTTAGCATCCCTGCTTTGTAGTACTTCATGGTCTTTATGATAAAACTGATATCCTTTGGATCCTTTAGGATATCTAATAGATATACAACTTAAGGACCTATTGTCTAGCTTATGTCTAGACTAGTAAAGGATCTTTACATGATCGATAGGTCCCACCTCCTGAGATGACCTAGGTTTAGTTTTTTTCCAACCCACATCTCATATGGTTTAGAGAATACAACTTTACAAAGTATTCTATTGAGTATATGCACAACTGTACTTACCGTTTCTTCTCAAAATACACTTTGAAGATAAACATTTATTAACATAGACCTTGTAATATTCAATAAGGTGCTATTATATCTTTCTGCTATATCATTTTGCTAAAGTGTTCTGATCATTGTGCTTTGCTTTGCAATATCAAAATCTTTATAGATTTCTAAAAATTCTGTAAAGGTGTATTGTCCACCTCTATCTAATATCAAGATTTTGATTGTATGTCCCAGTTGATTTTCAATTTCTTGCTTATATTATTTGAATACTTCAAGTATCTCAAATTTATGTACTAAGAGATATATGTATATATATCTTGACTAATCATCGATAAAGGTTATAAAATAAACCTTTGCTCGATGTGATCTTACTCTAAAAGATTTAAATAAATCAGTATGAATGGTTTTTAATAGGATTGTTGCCCTATTATTTTTTTGAGAAATGCTTTTCTTGTCATTTTCTCTTATATACAGGCTTTACACTTACTGAAATAAGTCAACTTTTTTATACTTATATGCCCTAGGCGTTTATGCCACACATTTACATCAACATAAAAAGCACTATCAACATAAGCACAAGAATCATCATTTGTAGTCAATTTGAATAATCCTTATTTATCATCAAACAATCCAAAAAAAGCTACCCTTTCATGCTTCCCATGGTTACCTTGTTTGGGACAAAATTGACTTCAAAACCCTTATTGACCATGGCAAGGATCAAAACCAAATTGCGCCTTATTGATGGCACAATTAATGCATAAGTCAGTACAACCGGTATGCCTTCTATATATATTCTAAATGATTTTACTCCGAGAACATATGAGAAAATATTATTTTTTGTATATACTCGATGTTCTCCTTATTTATATTCATTTAGTTCCATAGCTTCTTTCTTACTTTGAGATATGTCTCATTGTTCCTAAATCAATCCACCAACTAAATATTGGGCAATTCATGTAAAGGCATTCTGAAACCACGTAGATTATATCATGCTTCTTCAATTATTCGTATTGTTAGGTGTTTTCACCATAAGTTTTCTTGTTGCAGCAATCCCTCTAATAGTTTATCATCTTTCGACAATTAAAGTACTTGATCTGATAAACGATTTCTTGCGATTTCTTAAAAGTTTGACCACTTTTTTGTTATTGTTACCAAACTTCTTGCTTGATTTATTCTCTATGATTTGGTCTGGACCTTTACCCTATCTCATCTTGAGCTACTATCAATTTGTCCTTCTTATTTCTATTCATGTGTTCTTGTTCAATTGTGAGTTTAAGGGATAACTGAAAAAGATTTTGTTTAGCTCATAATCTAAGGGTTGTGGCAACCATATTTCATGATGGGAGAAAACTATTTAGGATAGTGAATATTTACATAGCCTCGGGATGACCAATTTTGTTACAGTTAACTCTCTTGTCATTACTAACATTTAGTTTACATATTCTATTACATTATCTCCTTCTTTCTTTTTATAGGAGTTGTATTTTTATAGTAATAGTTGAACATTTAACTTTGCTTAGTATCATATTTAACTGTTATAGAATCAAACAACCCTTTAACAATCTCATATTCTTAGAATACCCTAATGAAGGTCATCCTCGATATATGTCAGCATTATGGTTTTGGCTATTGTGTCATCTTTAAAAAATATTTTATAGACTTCCTTTTCTTCTTTTGTTGCATTTTGAGTAGGTGGTGGAGCTGTTTTTATTAGAAAATAGTTTACACCTTTAAGTGTAAGTGCCAACAGGATACATATTTTCTACTTTTGAAAATTTAGACCATTTAGCTTTTCTATTTTTTTATCTCCGATACACAGATTCTAGAGTTCATTTTTTATTTACTTGGCAACAAATAACAATAAGACTATCTAAAAAAAGAAACCACCAACATGCAACACAAATATTTAATAATGAATAGCTGACCACTCAAACATAATTTGCAAAATATCCAAGCATTGAACTGAAAATATCTCCAAGTACCTTAAAGTAATTTCAATTAATACTTAGGTATCAATTTGAAAATACTCGTAATTTGATTCTATTATTTTAGAATCAACCTAGAGACAAAACTATAAATTTTCTCTTATATTTTGCAACTACAATTTTTGAAAAATTTAAGGTTAAGCTAGGATTTTTATCTTTCTGTTCGTTTTTCTAATTTTTCAAAAAACTCGGGGCATAATATAAAAATGACACCTAGTTTTCTAGTAAAATTTGAGATTGATCGAGGGCAGGACAATAATTTTGTCCCTTAATCCAAATCTACATTTATTATTAAAGATAAGGATAATATTGTCTTTTTATACACTGACAAACATGTAAAATTATGCTAATCCAAGGGCAACAATATAATTTCATAGGCCGATATTTCATAATTTTCACAAACTGCCAGTGGACAGTTTTATCTTTTCGTTTGTAAAGGAAAAAATCATCTTTTTACTTTAAAATATCTAATTTTTTTGTAATTTCGTCAGTGGAAATTTTGTAAAAAATAAAAATGGCCAAGGGTATAACAAATTTTTCAGTTTGATGCACAAGACAATTTTCTAGAAAACTGTGATTTTTTCGTCCATAGTTTTCAAAAACTATTGGGTGGTTTTCCAGCCTTCGAGTAGAAAGAGAAAAGAGGTAGGAAAAGAGAGAGAGGGAGAGAGAGAGATACAACAGGAGAGGGATAGAGTAGAAGAGATGTACAATGGGAGAGAGAGGGAGAAGAAGAGGAGTGTTCTTTGCTCCGTCGCTCTATTGTTCTGCATTTGGGCCTATTTGACTGCCTTTGGGTATCTGCCTTTGAGCCTCTTTGAATGCCTTGGGACTTCTCTGTTTTCCATCTTTTGGGCCTCTTTGAATGCCTTGGGACTTCTATTATATATATATTATGATATATTATTTTACCTGATTTTTGTAGATTACACATGAACCATACCCTAATACCAAGGTCGGGGTGAAGGTCTATGCGTAGGTTTATTGTTGGTGACATCAGTGATACAATGAACGGGCCAAAAACAATTTCTTACCTTAGTGAGATTGAAGAAAGGAAAGAAGATTGGATAGATTTCACGGTTTCCTACATATGTCTTTCTTAGGGAAGATTCTTTCTCATTCTTAGTGGAATCGATTATTTTTGTATTCTCATGTACAATATTTATAGTGAGTGAGTTCAGCTTCATCTTTCCTATATTTTACGTTTGGGCTTTCCGTTACAAGTTATTTTTTATTTATTTTATATAATACATACGTTTTATATGCGTGTATAGATTTACAGCCAAGAATGGCTACAATTTGGCGTTGTACATACAATATGTTCGACTTTTGCTAAAATACTCATAGTTAAGTCACAAATATCATCAATAAGACACTATTGATTTATAAGAGAGAGAGAGAGAGACCAAGTCCATACCAGTGTCTCGGTTCATAAGTGGCAATCCAAGTTATAATCTTTAAGAAATTGTGAATTAGGGGACTCACATTTCCCTCTCTTCCTTTTCCTAAAAGTGACTTGATATGCTTTCATGTATCACAACTAAGTGGTAATGTTGTTAGATCTTTTCTTTCAAAGGTAAGTGGGTATTACCTCGGAACATTAAACCACAACTTGACTGGCTCGTGCTTGGTTCTGGTCACGGTTTCATAACTGACGTACGGAATCAGTAATTTTATTAAAAATAAAATAAAATAAGAAACCAGTGGTTTAGAACTGTTGATTCTGGTTCCGATTTAATAAAAAATGAAACCGAAACTGAACCGAGTGATCCCCAGGGTCGGTCTCACCATTTCTGGGTTCAGCCTGTTCCTGACCCAGTTCCATTCGAGTTGAAACCAGAGTACAACAACAACAACAAACTAAGCCTTTTCCCATACTAGACGGGGTCGGCTACATGGATTCTTTGTTTCCACAGATCCCTATCGTGTGCCATGTTAGCAGTTAACTCCCAATAAGCTAGATCATTCTTTATTGTTTCTTTCCAACACTTTTGTGGTCATCCTCTACCTCTTTTAATACTTTCCAAATTTAGTTTTTCTAACCTTCTTATAGGTTCTTCTTTTGATCTTCTTTCTATATGTCCAAACCATCTTGAATGATGTTCTCTCATTTTATCCTCTATTGGTGTCACTCCTAATTTGTTTCTAATAACCTCATTATGTATACGGTCTTTTCTTGTATGACCACTCATCCATCTCAACATCTTCATTTCTGTCACGGACATCTTTTGTACATGTTAATGATTAACTGCTCAATACTCAGAACCATAAAACATGGCAGGCCTAATTGCTGCTCTATAATATTTACCTTTTAAAAACCAGAGTGCCGGTTAAAAACCAAGACCCTATATCATGCCAAAATGTTATACACAAATCTTACAAGATACGGAAAGTAGTCGAGAAGATTATCCTAGCAGGATTTCTTCGCATCAAACATTCTAGTTCGGCCAAAGATGTGAATACACAATTGGATATATATTATATATATATCGTGCTTTAAGAACGTCAAAACTACATAACATGCAAGATTTGACGGCTTTAGGAACTATCCTTCATTAGCCTCCACCTTTAGGCGCTGCTTTAAGAGCCTTCTCTCGTGGGCTCATGAAGTTTCTACTATCACCCAATTATATGAGCTTAGCAATAGAACGATAATGTGCCAACTATTCCATTATCCTTCCCCACCTTGTCCATTGACAACGTCAAACTTTTTGATAAAATATACTACGAAATATGATAATGAATTTTATGGGTTTGCCATAAAATTAAAATTCATCTCGACATTTAAACTTTCATCTTTAAATAATTATTAATATTGATATTGGTTCATGTGCTTAATATCTGATCCATATATGTATCTAAGAAAATCAACAAGCTAGCAGAAAAATTTGCCAAAACTGCCTTGCAAAACTAACTATATCAGTGTAAATGCAGCATCTTAGTTTTTCCTTTTCTCTGAGAGGCAAGTGGGTTACGCAGATCCCTTATCAATTTTATATTCCTGTTGACACCAGAAAATACACAAAAGATACATAGCAAAAGGTCGAGAGTCTAAAAAAGGAAATAACACAGCACATGAAGACCTCGAACGTGTTAGACAGACAGCTCTAACTTCAAATTAGCATGACAACACAAAGAATGGCGTGAATATAGAGCCGAGGAGTTATTGAGGGTCATGTTCAAAAAGCTTTGCACGATATTTATCATTTATGTGAAAGTCTATAAATAGGCATGTATAACCAAAGATAAAGGAGATCAATCATGCAATCACAATTCTTTCTCCTTCCTTTACTTTTCCTAGGAGTATAAGTAATATAGCTTTTTTATCT
This sequence comes from Brasenia schreberi, assembly GCA_036023115.1. Lineage (NCBI taxonomy): Eukaryota > Viridiplantae > Streptophyta > Magnoliopsida > Nymphaeales > Cabombaceae > Brasenia > Brasenia schreberi. Next base: position 11,449,607 of record JAYKKT010000052.1, read on the forward strand.
TTTTTGAAAATAGAGTGTTTCACCTATTTATGCAATCCTGCCAGCAACCAAAATACGCACAATTTAATTCTCGAGAACCTATTGTGATACTTGATAACTTATCCAACATTCTTTCCCCCTTGAGAACAAGGGTCAAAGTTTTCTAACACACTCCATCTTCTAGCATTTCACTCATGTGTATCATGTTTTGTCATTCGTGTGGAACCATTTTTTAGATGGCAATAATTCCTAAAACAAATCTGTGTAGCTTATACAATTCAATCACGAGCACGATCCTATTAGGGATTTTCTCATGTACAACTTAGCTAATTTCACCTATTTTGGCTATGACTTGGATCTATATCTATATCCATTTTAATTAAAATTAATATTTGCTTGAGTTAGAAAAGCGATACCCTATATCCTTATTTGTATCCAGAATGTATCAAATATGCAACCGTGTGCATAAGTAAAATTAGTGGGATATGCACTCAAAGTAGTACCTCAACTGGCCAGGCTCTCTAACTCCTTTGTTGTAGGTAGAGAGTTTGACTACCAGGGGGATGCATGTGTGTGTGCTAGGCTTAACATATCTTGATGTTATATATATTGAAAAAATATGTGATAAAATCTTGTTTCTCATAGAAAATAAAGATAAAACAATTGATAGCATTAAGTTACATACGGACATGGAGAAACTAAGATTAATTCATGCTTTGCATGGAAAAGAATGTGAAAATAAAATTGATATGATGATCTTTCCATGTGCAGTATAAATTAACCAAAATGAGAAAGAAAAATTCTTCTTTATATTTCAAAGCATCAAGTTACCTAATAGAATGTCTTCAGATATATCTCAAAAGTGCAAGTTCATGAGCATACAATTATGGGTTTGAAAGGCCATGATTGATGCATTACCGTTCAGCAAACGCTTCTATCGATTCTAAATGAGCTGAGACACTATTCACGTGCAATTGGTCTATGTGTGATTCTTGTTAACTCACCACAGGTTTGATTGATAAGCGAGAACTAAGAATCTATCTCACCATTATTTCTAAACTGAATTAGATAATAGAACACAAAATTCGTCAAGAAATGGATATTATCCTCTTCATTCTACCAAGAGGTCTATTTAAGATTGGATAAGAGCCCTAAAGATAGCCATACAAAAATAAAATAAAACACAAGTTTTCATGCAACAATTAACTCAAGTTGTAGGTTCCCGGGTGGTAAATGTAATAGTATATTTTCTCAATCATTAAGAACACAAAACACAAGTTCCCATGCAACAATTAACTCAAGATAGTAGTTCCTATAATGATAAATGAAGCATTCTATTTTTCCAAGAACATAAAAACTAGTTTCCTAGACTGTTTCTATATTTCTCATGGTGTTGGATGAATTGTTACTACAATTACCCAGAAAGCACCATCATGAGATAAATCGGTAGTTTGATAATTTTTAGCATTTAAAGCTTGTGGTTCCTGAAGAGTGGACGTTTTTGAGATTTTTTGTAGTTGGATTCCAACCACTTCTAGTGGAGATATTCTCATTAACATATTTTTAAATCAATTGGACAAATTTCTCAATTTGTCTTGTCATGTACATGGTGTATGGCCGAGTGGGTCCTGTTGATGAATTTGGACCGATGTCCACATCATTCTCGTCAAGTTGGAGAAGGACATCCTAATCTTCAGAATCTAGCACATAAGAAGTTAGGTCTTTGATGTTAAAAGTCGGTAACATTGTTGTAGACTTGAAATTTTCACTCTGAGCCTATGTAGAGACTTGAAATAAAAGTTTCAGTTCTACTTCGTGCGTGAATGTGTCAGCTAGTTTTCAAAATTAGCAAAGTGTATAAAAATCCAACTTAATTGGCGATTGTGGCTAAGCGGGCTCTTTTTGCTTTAGGTCTTCTTGAACTGACACTCAAGGGTCAACCTAAGTACTTAGGGATTTCAAATTCATAGGTGATGTCTTCCAATTCACGTGAAAATAAGGTGTTTTTGTTAAGAAACAATGGGTGCACTTGGTTTCAAGCTTGAAAATCAATAAGTTCTAAAAAACATAAACTGGTCCAATTTTCAGAACTTATTCTCGAAATTTTTTTGGTGGCCTAGGAATCTTCAAAATTCATAAACCTTTTACAGGCTATAGCCTGAAGTGTTGAGATCTTATTACTTTGAATTTTGGGATAGTAAATTTGCAAAATTAAATCGGAGACTGGACTTAACTCAATAGTTTCAGGACGTTCTATGACATAAATACAAAGGCTCAAAGAATTCTCTGTATCTCAGTGTACAGAACTCCAAATGTTATGATTTTAGTCTTTTCAAAAAACTATAGATGTTAGCTTTTCGATGAGACTAATTTTATAAAATTTGGATTCCTAAAAACAGATATATGGGACTTTTATCCAACCCCTATTGCAGAAAAACTGAATGTGTAGAAAACATAACTGAGTTTGTCCGATCTTGCCCAATTTTATTCACGAGGTTGTACAGGTCCTAAAATTCTTGCCAATTTTATTTCTAATGTGTTGGTGTGTGTAGGTATTGTACCTAAAATTTCAGAGCATTCGGATCACATATTAGGGAATGAAAATTACGGCAATCAAAGTATACAGATGTTGGAAAATTAGGATTTCGTTTTTAGAACATACATGAATGCAAACTCACCCAAATTTAAATTGCAACAACACCAAGCAAATTGCTGAAGGAAAATTAATGGAAATGTATATCTTAGCTTAAGCATAGAGGGGATTAGAGAGTATAGAGTGTTTTATAGAATATATTGAGGTAGAATAACGAAATCAAACACATAGAATGTGTAAGTAAAAATGAAAAATTCATAGCACATCTATTTCTTATTACATCATAGGGAGAGACAAAGCTTCATTAATACAACTCCTTTCAAATTGAATATGAAGAAGAGATATGGAAGAATCAAGGATGAGAAATACTTACAAAGATTTCTCCAAAAATCGGCTCCAAAGGATGAAGCTCGGCCACCCTTTCCCCTTGATTCACTCTTCTATTCTCACTCATGGTTTCCCCCAAATATGTGCAGCACTTAGCCTAGGATTTACCCTCTTTTCCCCTCTCTCTCTACTCTTTCCTAACAGCTCTCACACCTCACAAAACCCTCAAAGTGCTAGCCTATCTCTCTCTCCTCCAAGATCCCAAGATGTCTCACGTCCTTCTCCTTGGCCTCAATTTATAGGCCAAGGGGGGGCTCTTCTAAGCTCTTCCTTGGGGCGAGTGACCCAAGGGTCTAAACCCAGCCCCAAGACTCATAAAATCATGTGGCCTTGGTGGTCCTTTGTAATCAAATATGGTCAAAAGTGGACCAGCCCCATGTTGGCTGGTTTAGCCTTGAGTCCCATATTTTGGTCCTAGCTGATTGGACTTGGAAGGCATTTAGCTAGGCTTGTTTTAAGGCCTTAATCAACCTTGTTTGATGACTCTTCTTTACTTTGCTTGATTTGTTTTGATATATGGGCTGGATATACATTTGATAAACCTTTGGAATCAGCCCCTAAGCTCAACCATTTTTAATTTGCATAAGCCGGCCAATCCTTGTCCCAAGGTTGCATTTGATCCAAACGAATCCTTGATTTGATTTAATAACCAACTCGAGTTGCCTTGATGTTGGCCCATTTAATTTGATTTGTTGATGAAGATGTGCTTTTGATTTGGTCTTCTCCTTTGCTTTCGGGCTTGAGCTCGATCATAGATTGAATTGGGCCCACCTGTTCGCCTGATTTGATCGAATCATTTGGGCTTTTCTAACTTCAATTTAAAACCTTTAATTTGAAACATTTTTAAAAGATTTGAACTTTTCATTTAAAAAGGTTTTAAATCATTTGAATTTTCGAAATTGGGAGAGTTAAGAAAATTTTTGATTTAGGATGTTTACAACTGTATAATGCTTAGGTAGGTCAATGGTGTAGGTGACACGAAAGACTCAATCTTTACACGACCCTAACCAGAAATTGGAGTTGGCCCATTATTTCTTTTTGTCATCTTTCCAATGCTACAATTCTAGCTTGGTCAAAATACATGCCTCTAAAGAAGTTGGGAGCTTCTTCACTAGAATTTTGGTTGGGTGTGTTTTTGTGGTTTGTCATGGTTTGGGATAATAATAAGAGTTAGGAAGGCTTGAGAGAGCTTACACATTTTTAAAGCAAAATGATGTATGGTTTGGGTTTAACCACCTCTTCAGCTAGTAGCAGATGTGATTAACTCGAATGGCTGAAGAGCATCTCAATGAAAGCACTAATGATGCATTCTTGTTCAACAAACGCTTCTATTGATTTTGAATGAGTCGAGACACTATCATGTACAATTGATCTATGGGGTGATTCTTGTTCACTCATCACAAGTTTGACTGATAAGAAAGAATTAAGAATCTATCTCACCACTAATACTAAAATGAATTAGATAAGAGAACACAAAATTCGCCAAAAAATAGATGTTATCCTCTTCATTATACCAAAAGGTTTATTTAAGCTTGGACAAGAGCCCCAAAGCTAGTCATGCAGAAATAAATCAAAACATAAGTTTCCATGCATCAATTAACTCAAGTTGTAGGATCCCAGGGTGGTAAATAAAGCATTCTATTTTTTCAAGCATTGAGAACACAAAAACTGGTTTCCTAGATTGTTTTTATGTTTCTCAAGGTGTTGGATGAATTCTTGTTATAACTACCCTAGAAAGCACCATCATGAATTAATTCTGCAGTTTAATAGTTTTCAACATTTAAGCTTATAGTTCCTGAAGAGTGAGGATATTTTTGAGACTTTCTGCAGTGGAATTCCAACTACTTCTAATGGAAATGTTCTTATTAAAATATTTTTGAACCAATTGGATAAATTGAGAAATTTGCGTGTCATAGATCTGGTATGTGACCGAGTGGGCCCTGTTGATGAATTTGGATGTCTACTTCAATGATTGTCATGTGTTGATGCAACATCTATTATCAATAGCGATACGAGGTATTGCTCCTAAAGATGTAGCTATTGCCTTCAATGAGTTGTGCATGTTTTTCCGTGAGTTGTGCAGGAAGACTATCGACATCAAAAAGATAAAATCAATGGAAAAATAATTACTAAGATTCTTTACAAATTGGAGATGATCTTATATCTTTCATTTTTTATATTATAGTACATTTAGTCATTTATCTTCCTAAAGAGGTACGACTTGTTGCACCTGTACAATTTGTTTATATTAAAGAATTATGTACGCAACAAGATAGTCCAAAATGATCCATTGATGAAGCTTATTTGTTGGAAGAAGTGACAAACTTTTACTTCAGATATCTAAATGATGATATTGTGATAAGAATTAACAAGCTAGTGCGGTTTGAAAATGTTCTAATTGGTAAATCTATGCTTATATCTTTATATACCAATGATATGAAAGAGTTATGCATATTTATTTTATTCAGCATGCCAAGCATTGAACCCTTCATAATGTAAGTTTATTCTATTTATTATACTTTCGAATAATATCTTAAACTTGATTGAGCAAAATAAATTATCATTTTGCTTTGCAGCATACATAGAAACATTTTGAATGAGAAATGTCAAGGCATGACTAATAATTTTATATAGAAAAACATGAAAAAATTGTTGATTGATTTGATGATTATGTAAGTACATCCCATGTTAATATATTATAGCGTTTATATGATATATTATAAGTAGTAACGTAAGTATGTATATGTGCTCAGGTGCGTAAAAATATCGATTTACCAATTGAAGTACATAGTATTTACATGGACCCTTTACCTTCAAATATTTAATGACATGATTCCTTCTTTTGTAATGGTTACAAGTATTATTGTCGAGCATTGCAAAGAGTACATATCACTCATAATAGCAGTGTTGCAACAATTGGTAGAAGGAAAGAAATTATTTATGAATTCTTACATGATATTATTAAAGTCCAATTTATAGGCATAGAGCAACCTATTTTTCTTTTAGGTGTGCTTAGTGTAATATGAATAGAGGATAGTATATGGATGAAATTAAGTTGACCTCACTATGTACTTCTTTGTTATCATATCATGGCAAACCACATATGTCTAGACAAACATTCCATGTATGGTATGCAAATGACCAAAACAGAAGAGATTGGGATATTGTTGTCATTGAAGACCAAGAGATACATATGAAATGTCAATTGAAGATTCAATAAGGGATATATTTTCTATAATTGATATAGAAAATGATGATAGTAGTATCATTTCTTATATTCGAGATTATATAAATGTGTGTACACATGTTTCAAAGCAATGGGTTAAAGAGTTAACTGAAACTAGAAGTAAAAAGGTTAGCTGAATTGATATGTTATTAGTAAATATATAGATTGTGATATTGAATTATTTATGATTATGTCTTTTATTTCATTAAGTTTATAACATTATGTTTTGTTTATTTTTGCTTCTTATTGATGAGTATAGATGCCTAATTATTTTTACAGCAACAAGAAGTCGCTACTATATCGACAAGGTAGAAGAAGGGGCAGACCAAATAAGGGCAGCAATAACATACATCATTATGAAAATGATAATGAGGGTTTGTTTACTTTTAACTATATTATATTTTTTTATTATAAAACTGAAATACTTAATTAATAGGTACCAATGAAAGATACTCACAAGCTATGATAAGAAATGAAAAGATACCAATGATTGTAGAGAACGAAGATGCTGCAAATCAAGAAATAAGAGAAGAGTGAGAAGCAATTTCAACATCTTTTGCAAAAAGAGGAAGAAGTAAGATTATTTTACACCATTGCATGCCTTGAGATGGGGAGGTGTGAATGGTGGAAGTGTAAGACTTCAAAGCCGTGGATGCTAATGGTTTGATATTAGACCATGCTCTTGGATGCTATGTAAAGCAAGATAATTGCTTTTCTCTATATGAGATGTGGCAGAACAATAATGTTGAACAAGTCTTCAACACTATTTGGGATGACATAACAGTCATGTTAGTAATTTAGTATGATTATATTTATATTTTAAGAGATTTATATCTTACTACATATTTATTTTTTTGTAGAAAAAGTTTAGAAAGTCATAAACCTATTCCAACTCATTTGATGCAAAAAAATTGTAAGACGAACAACTATCAAAATAAAGTAAAGAGGATGAATTTTGTACCTTACTTCAATACAAATCAGTCTCTTTCTGAAGAGAGTCCTATAAATTAAGTCTCAATCACACCGTATAACTTGTAAAACAAAGATGAGGGAGAGAAAAAATACACTGAACCTTGTAAAAATGATAACAAAGTATAATAAGGATTTGAATCTATTGTTAGACATCAATTTATTATAGTATATATAACTTTGTTTATTATTTTGGTAGTATATATCAATTTCTATACTTTATCTTACGAGACAGTCTATCGTAGGAGGAATCACGCGAGGAAGATGATCTGCCAATCACACCATATGATGCATTTATAGATTATTATGTGGGTAAAAAAATTGGACAATTTTTTGATGAGACATATGATAGAATATGAATAAGTATACATATTATTTTATATATTATTAGTCTCATCAACCATTTGATATATTCATGTTCTTTTATTGTATTATTTACTATTTATATATATATATATATTATAATTAACATGTTATTTTATGTGTTGTTAATCTCACGTACAACAAGAATATCACATGATTCATGAGAGTGAATACGGTTAATCTTCTACAGTAAGTTTTAAAAAGGTTATAAATCATACATGTGGAAAGCATCATAGAGGATATGAGTGGGGAATGGAGTTTGAAGCACTCTGTATGACAAGGAGAGAGTCTAGAGCATATTGGGGATCAACCTACTCCGACTTAATTAGATCACTACAAGCATAGATGAGTTATCCGCAATGACCGATATTGTGTTGAATTGAAGGATCTTGCTACTAAGTCACAAAACATTTGGTGTATCTCCATAAACTAAAATATAAATTTATCACAATTTAATATGTTGTATTTTATGTTATGATAAAAAATAGCATACATATATCATTGTATTATACAAGATTTACTTAAGTGTTCATTCTATTTATTATATTGTCAAGTTTGTGAGACATATCCCCAAATGCACCACACGTTTGCAACTGTATGTAATCTTTTATATATGTGACATTTGAGATAACAATCTATATAAGAAGAGTTATTTATTTTATTACTTCAAATTGTTAATAGTGATTGTTATGAGAATATTACTTCACATACCTTAAATTTTTCTGTTATATGTTTAATAATGATGGCTACTAATCATATCTTTAAGTATGTATCATATTTTATTTTGTATTACAGAAATCACATAATACAAGAACTGATAGAAGAAATTATCAAAAATATGTTAGAAGAGATGATCAGCCATAACCTTCTACACTAGCTTTATAATAAATCATGAACATTGATCTTGGTTATATTTAATTGATTTCTTTTTTTTATGTACTCATTTTAGATGTTTGTAATACTAGATATTGATCTTGTATATATTCGACCCATATGACATGTATGTACTCGGTTTAAGAGTTTGTAAATTGGACATTGATCTTCACACACACACACACACACACACACACACATATATATATATATATATATATATATATATATATATATATATATATATATATATATATATATATATATATATATATATATATATATCTGTAAGATAATTTATATTTTGATAACATCAAATTGCATATGAGGTGTTTGTGATGGGATTCTATTCTAAAATTCATGTAAAATTTAAATAATTATTGAAAAGATATTTTCGGTATAATATAAGTATATTATTTCTGGCAGTTTTTCATAAGACATTTTCGGTGGTCATGCTATTAACAAAAAGGATTCTGAAAATTCTTTTTGATGGTTTTTGGGTATATTTGTGACAGTCACAAGAAGCATGGGAAATGAATCATTTTCAGCGATTTCAACCTAGCTGACTATTTTTGGCAGTTGTTTGGGTATTTTCAAAGGTTATTTATGTTTTTTATGACGCTTTTTTTTTTGACTGATTTTTTCTGGGAGTTTTTAGCCTTTTCCGACGGTTTAACCGTCAGAAATGATTTTTTACCAAAATTTGAACTATAAAAAAAAGTAGTTTTCAGGATTACCGGAAATAACCCTTCTGTGCCAGTGTGTGAAGGGCTGGTCTGAAACCTAAAAACAATATTTACACCAGAGGCTGGTCTATCCCTGAGGAATCTTTTGGGCATTGAAGGCTGGGTGACAGTAGTGGATCTACCACTTTAAGGTATATTATAGCTAGACAAGGAATCAATGAGGAACTCGGTTCAGAACTGCTGGTTTTGATTTTTGTTTTCCTTGGACTTCTAAACCGTTCATAATCCAAAAAGTTCATTAGAAATTTTGAAAAGATTAATAATTTATATGAAACCACCAGTTCAGGTTTTAGCTCCCAGCTCTTACCTTGCAATTCGTTTAGGAAGTACATGAAAGGACCAGTCCATAATTAAGGGTAGGGCTGTTACCCAACCCTAGCTCTCACTGAAATAAGGAAAGCATTAAATACGTGCTTCTTTCTTCCTTGCATAAAACGATCTAAATTGTGAAAGCAACAACTGTATGACCATAATCGGTGCCCATCGTTAAGAAGGGCATATAAAAAAAATACTTAGATTTGGTCGGATCCAATGGAACTAAATTAGGACCCTAGGTTATTAGAACCTTTATTTGGGGTTAAGAGGCAACATCAATCTCAAACAAATTTGAATGCTACCATACTTATATCATACCTTCTTAAAGTAAATTCTTGCCGGATCCAAACTGGTGAATGGAGGAAACCATCGCTAGGAGACCTTTACCCTCATAATGGGACCATCCAGCTTGAACCCGGGGTCAGTCAGAGTTCACGAGAAAACTAATAGATCAAGGTCAACTTAATTAAATTGCTTCTATTCATCAAAGCATTTCTGGATCTGCTACAGTTTCAGACCTGAAATTTTGTGGGTCAAGGCGAAATCCAGTTAAGTGAAATTCAGGTGACACGATCTCTATAATTTTTCAAAAAAACAAAATTGTTGTATTTTTTTTAATTCCCCTCTCCCATGAATAAGTCGATGACTACGATTTGCCCTTTGAAAATTACTAGATTTGATTTAAGGATGGGCACTCATTATATGGTCACACATAGTGGGAGATCTAAAAAATAGTTTTGGAAGGGGTGATTGTATATTTCATCGTGTTAAAGAAGCAAGGCATGAATCTCAACCATATATTCACTTTAAAACATATGTAGGGGGCAGCTGCCTCCCACTCCTCCATGTACATCTGCCCTTAGTCACAGAGTGGCTGCTTTCACAATTAAGATGGGCTTGAGGACACTTTTCCAAAGATTAGGGGAACTCCGAAAGCTTGAATTAATGTTGTGTAGAAGAGTTTGATCCAATGTTTTATTTCTATTGTACCTGACCCATCTAATCTAAGCTTGTCCGGTTCCGACCTTTGTGAATAGTAAGCAAAGATGGGGACATACTGAAAGCGTCTGAATCCAAATAGAGAGGAGGGGGTTGTGCATCCCAGTGTCAAGTCGCACCCATTGCTTAAAAGCACCGTGAGATCCGTAGTCCTCCTCTCCACGACCACACTCGCCTTCTCCATATTCATCGCCCTCAACCATGGTCGTTCTCACCCTTCGTCTAAATTGGGTAACGTCCTGCCGGTCTGCAACGTCCTCCATCTCTCCGAGCTTGTGTACCTGAAGGACACAGCGGGGCCGGAAAGCTTTGCCTTCGATCCTAGTGGTCGCGGGCCATACACCGGCATCGCTGATGGCAGGATTCTTCGCTAGAGGGTGCCTCTCAATGGTTGGGTTGATATCGGCACTACTTCTCCTCACTGGTAATTGACTTTTGCTAACATTCTGCAATCAAAGGTTCTCGCATTCAAGTGCCTTCGTCGTAACCAAGTATTTGAGTAGAGCCAAAATCAAGTTTTTCGCCTGGCCTTTGGTTTTGGGCGCTTCGTGCAAATTGAAGATCAACAAAAGTTGAAACCGTTGAGGAAGCTTAAGAATATAACCTGGGCGAAGGGCATCTAAGTGCCACACACCTCAACAGGAGAGTTGACGGGAGCATGAGGACAACAAGGGAAAATTAAATGAGGTGCATGTGGGTGACAATGTTCGAAAAAAATATACATGTCGTCATCATAAACAATAGTCATACATCCAAAGTAAGTCATAATAAAATCGTATGAAAAACAAAAGCAAAAGCAAAAGCAAAATGAGAAATTTATCTTTGCAAGTCACCCATACGAACTTGGCTTAGAGAAATAGCACCCCGCTATGAATATGTACGAATACCTACATCTTCCTCTGAGGATAAAACACACATAACTCAAAAAGCACACACCTGTATTCGAGTCAACCTTGAACACATGTCAGTCGCTTATGGCTAGAGCAAAAAGAGAGACTATCTACGGGCATAGGGAGTAAAACAACACTACAGACAGAGAAACACAAGAGTAAGGAAGAGAGAGAAGGAAATTGTACGTTAAGAGAGGACTCATAATCACCTATTTATAGGTATGCGTGCAGAACACGGATCATGGATCTGATTCGAGCGATGCATCGCTTTATCCTCAACTATACCATCTTATTCGGAACCTCCCCACTTAATTCAAAACCATCTCATTTTATCCCTATTCGTGACCATGAAACTTTTGACTGTTAAATCAAAAGTTTTTCGTACAAAAAGATTAATTAAGTCCCAAACCCAAGCCCGACCCGACGTGCGCATGTGCGCATGTGTGGTATAACATGTCCTTCCTAAGCTCTTTGAACTGAGGTTTATAAGCTACCAAATATATAAAAGGACATACAGGTTTGTCACATCCATCAATATGAGACTAAACTTTGTCTCCTCTTAATCATCTTTTGAAACAGTCTCTCATAGGTTACTTTTATACTTTAAGACTTTTATATATATTAATTAAATATATAGGGATACCAACATATATTAAATACACATTAAATTCAACAATCCCCACAAAGTACTTAAGTGTAAAAGTGTCTTTCTAGTCTAACCATCATAGTATGCTTTCAGTAATGGTACTTTTTGGTTTGAATCGTTATCTGAGTTATCTAGTATTACCCTTACAGGAACTAGGTGAACATACTTCTTGAACCTGAACCTTAGGTGTAAAGGTGTTTATTCGTAACAACATAATAAAAGGTTATTGCATCATCTATAGGAGTGATACATTAATGTTCATACATCCATATCCTATATCATGATTGACTTCAAGGAACAACTCAATTCCTCTATTACGGCTACACAATATCAATCACTTAGCTAGGCATCTCTAAGGATGTACTGCTAGCATTCTGTCCTAGGACTCTATCTCATTCAGAGAATAATCTCTTACTAAACTTATAGTCATGACACTTTAGGTTTATAGGAGCAAACACACAAATACTAAAATGTATCACATAATATAAAATGACATCCTATTTACCCAAAAGCTTGTTACTACCACATTAAACCTACTTCATGGGATCTCCACTCATTTAGGTTAGGTTGTCACTGCTTGTAAATAAATCATGTGTTTCAGTCCTATCTCTAACTTGGATTGAATACCATAGATGAAAGGAATAACTGTATTATCTTTTGATCCAATAATATTTACAGTCATGATCCCATTAAACACAAAAGTCCTCACAGACTTTAGTCTGACGTAGATGTGTCTTTGTTGCTTTTAGTTGTACTTAGAACTACTGATCTTAGCAATTACAGTCATGTTATCACAGTGTACTGAAATTATAGGAAACAACCTTTTTACCATAGGTAGACTGGACATAAGTCTCTTAAGTCATTCAGCTTCCAATTCAGTCTCATCTAAAACACATAGTTCTGCCTTAAAGGTAGAATGAGCCAGAATAGTCTGTTTCTTAAATTTTCAGGTGACAGCGCCACCACCCATAAGAAACACATATCCAATAACCCTCTTACTTTTAAAATTCTTTGTTATCCAACTAGCATCACTAAATCTTTTAAGAAACGAAGGATATTTATCATAATGTAGCCCAAGAAAAATTATTCATTCACATAGTGAAGCACTCTATCTAGAGCTTCTTAATGGATTTTGCCTAGACAACTGGTGTATCCACTCAAGTTACACACTTTAAATGCAATATTTAGTTATGTACAATTAGTTACATACATCAAACTAATGATAATCTCAGAATATCGTAGTTGAGACATAGGAACACTAATTTCATTCTTATACAATGCCTTAGATGAATCATACAGGGTCTTAATAGGTCTACACTTTGTATATCCAAATCTCTCTTAAACTTTCTCAACGTAATGAGGCTGAGAGATTACAATATCATTATTAAACTGTGTGATTTTAAGCCCTAAAATCACATCAACCATACCTATGTCATTCGTCTCAAACTTACTACATAAGAATAACTTAGTCTCATTTATATTCTTATATCGGATCCAAACAACAATATATCATCTACGTATAGGCAAAGAATGATGAAAACATTATTGATCGACTTGTAGTAGACACACTTATCATAATAATTAGAAATGAAGTTAAAAGTTGATATCACATAATCAAACTTTTCATGTCATTATTTAGTGGTTTGTTTCAAACCATATAATGATTTAACAAACTTATACACCTTAGACTCATTCCCATAAGCCATAAATCCCTCTGATTGATCCATATAAATTTCCTCATAGAGGTCACCATATAGGAAAGTAGTCTTCATATCCATCTAATGGATTATGAGCTCATATACGGAGGCCAATGCTATAAGCATTCAAATGGTAAAATTGGAGAATAGCTATCAAAGTAATTTATTCCTTTCTTTTGTGTGTATCTCTTAGCAACTAATTTGATCTTTTACTTATTAATTGTTTCATCTGCATTTAATTTTCTTAAAGATCTACTTGCAACCCACAATAGAATAACCAAGAGGTAAATCCACCAATTCTCAAGTACCATTGAAAAGAATTGACTTGATTTCATCGTTAACGACCTCCTTCTAAAACTTAACCTCTGATGAGTTCATAGCCTACTGAAATGTGATAGGACCATCTTCGATATTAAAAGTAACAAAGTCACTTTCAAAGTCTTTTGATATTCTAGATTGTTTACTTCTCATTGGTTTAGTTATTTCCTCAAATTCATTTGATTTGGAAACAACATAATTAGGGTCATCCCCACATTTGTCATCTTTTTCATATGATCGAAAATGAAACCAATAGTAGGATCAGAATCTCTAGAAAATACATTTTAGAGAACTCCAGTATTCATGAAAAACATATTCTTAAAGAATATAGCACCATTGAGCTTAATAATTGTGTTAACGTTTATATAAGAAACATCATATCAAATTATGAAGAATCTTTACGCATAACTTGTATCCACGTAACCTAGAAATATAACATTTACTGTTTTAGGTCTCAATTTTTTTGTCTTGTATTCGGGGATGAGTATTTTGCCAAGACACTCCCATATTTTGAGATATTTAAAACTGATCTTTCAATCCTTATAAAGCTCAAGTAACTACTTTCCTTATACTTATAGAGAACTCTATTAAGAACATGGCAAGCAGTATTCAAAGTTTCCCTCCACATATAGGTTGGTAACCTAGAACTTTGAAATAAAATTAACCATATCACACAAGGTTCTATTCTTCTGTTCATCTATCTCATTAGACTAAGGAGAGTACGAAACAATAATCTCATGAATAATACCGTTGTTTTGACAGTATCCTTGCAAAAGATTTGAGATGTACTCTCCTCCCCTATCAAACCTTAATCATTTGAGTATCTTGCTTGTTTGAGTTTGTGTTTCATTTCTAAATATTTGAAACTTTTTTAAAACTTCATCTTTACTTTTAAGTAAGTAAATATAACAATATCTAGTACAATCATCAATAAATGTAATAAAATATCTTTTGTTATCCCTTATAGTCATCCCATTGAATTTACAAATATCACTGTGCACCAAATCCAAAAGATTGAATTTTCTTTTAACTGTATGAAAAGGTTTCCTTAAAGCATGATCACTTAGGATATTTTGGTGAATTAGTGGAATGTGTTTAACTCCCTAAAGAGTTAGAACATTTCTCGAAGGAAACATCAAGTCTACACACTCTTCTCCCTTGACTTTATCAGCCTAATGATCCCTTAAGGACACACAACTAGAAGAGCACGCCCTTCGCCCTTGACTTATTAGTTGAATGATTCTCACTACCATTTGATACTTAAGGAACTTAACCACGAAATACTTTCAAGACCGAGGTCTTCGGTATTGTATTTTCAGTCCAAGGCATCCCATAAATCTTTTACTGTCATGAAAGGGGAAGAACTATATGTATCAAATAAACATTTGACAGTGCCGATAAAATACATCAACAGCATAGAGTGTCCTTCTTCTTCCACTCGGTGATTCTATCTGAACTTCTAGGGTCAGTATCATGAGATTGGGGATAATTCGACTTGATATATAGATACAACTCTAACATGGTTAACCATATTTTCATAGTTGGTGTTACCGTTTAAAATGTTGACCGAAAAATCTTTTTGGCATCAAGGTCAAATCGACCTTAGGTTGGAGGGTAGCAGTCATAAACATATTTACCACAGTAAAAGCTTGTTGAAAAAACCATATACATACATATATAATAACATAATATGCAACAAATGTAAACATTCTCCAATCATAGACAACAACCACAGATCCAAAGTAAGTCATAACCAAGTTGTACGAAAAACAAAAGCAAAATCAAAAACTTATCTTTACGAGTCACCCTTGCATACTTGCCTTAAAGAAATCAACGCCCCGCTATGAGTACATACAGGTACATGTACCTTCCTTCAAAGATAAAATACACACAACTCGAAGAGCACGTACTTAGCTTCGAGTCGACCTCGAACAGACCTCAATCGCCTATGATTAGAGCAGAAAGAGAGACTATCCACGGGCATAGGGAGCAAAATAACACCACGGATGCACGTTGATCACGGATCATGGATCCAATCTAAACAACGCATTGCTTTATCCTCAATCGACCCATCTTATCTAGAACCACTCAACTTTATCCGGAATCATCTCATTTTATCCTTATCTGTGATCGTGTAGATCAAAAGTTTCTCATGCAAAAAGATAGATCAAGACTTAAGCCACAAGCCATAAGCCCAAGCCTAAGCTTGGCCTGGCGCACGCGTGTGTGGTATAGCATGTCCTTCCCTAACTCTTTGAACTAAGGTTCATAAGCTACTAAATATATAAAAGAACATGTGAGTTTGTCACATCCATCAATATGTAGACTAAACTTTGTCTCCTCTTAATCATCTTTTTCAAAAGTCTCTCATAAATTACTTTTTATACTTAAGGACCTTTACATGTATTAATTAAATATATACGTATACCAACATGCTTAAATGCACATTAAATCCCAAGGAAGCGTCAGAATATAACTTGGGCGAAGGGCATTAAGTGACCTCACCGGGAGAGTTGACGGGTGCATGATGACAACAAGGGAAAAATAAATGAGGTGCATGATGAGTGGGTGGCAATGTTGGTGAAACCGGACATATCAATGAACGAGGGAAGGCACTTCACTGGAAAGAGGTTCAACCAAGATCGAAGCTTGGTTTAACAGGCAACAATTAAATATTTATTTTATAAGTTTATTATATATCATATATTATTTGTTTAAAATAAAAAGATAAAAACATCAAGATGCTTCAATACATTTCATTCAATTAACCCCTTCCAAATAAAGCAAAGACTTCAAAATCCCATTTAAGTCAATAAATAGAAATTGTTAAATTTTGTTATTTTGAAAAAGTTCAAACAAAATAAAAATTAAAAAAACTACTATGATTTCAATTCGAGAACGAGTTTGATGGTCCCATTCGATTCTCCTAAACTATTTTCAAAGACAAATCGATTCAGAAACCGATTCTAACAACATTGATTGCTAAATTAATCCAGTGCTTTTCCTTTTATTTTTTTACTTCACCAAGGTTACGACCTCTTTCAGTCTTAAGGGTTGTTGCATACGTTTAAGGGCAACACTTTATTGATTAAGACTGTCAAAATAGTGCAACCTATGAATGCTCATGGACACATATAGACATGTTTTAGAACCTGGAATCATAAACGAATCGGTTTGAGACTGGTTCAGATTATGGTGCTGGTTTGAGTTCGGAACTTCTCGAAACCAGTAATTTTATTAAAAGAACATAGAAAACTATAGGTGAAATCATAATCGAACCGAATGGTCCCCGGTTCAGAGCTTGATTCCAGTTCCGATTTCACCAGTCCTCGGTTCAGTTGATTCCTAGACCGGTTAGGAACCGGTCATGTTACATAATCAGGAAATTTAAAATTGAGCACAATTATTAAGGTCATAGGCACTTTTCCTGTTCTTGCTCTTACAGTACAGCTCTGAAGGGGAAATGTATGCCTTTGTGCTTTTCTTTTCTTTTTTTTCCTGATTTAAGGGTCAATGTTGGCATTCTGTTTTTCACCGAGTGCTTACGTTGGGTACATTTCTAGCATTCTCAAAATGCCGAATGCACATTTAACATACCTCTTGCATTTGGCAATCCATCCTTGTCATGATTATTGCCTATATTCGACTTTTTCTTACATTCAATATCCAAATGAGTTTAAACTGAACATCTGCATTCAACCTTCACACTGACTGCTTATATCGTACATGTTCCTTGCATTCATTAATTTTTCAGCCTCTTGAAAACGTGATGCTTTAAGTATTAAAGTTCATTTGAAAGGGGGATGTGGGGATGGATAGGGATCAAATGGAGTAAACTACATGACTGCTTGTATTTCTTCTATCTAGCTTTCAGTGGAAGTTTACTTGTAGGGAGTCGTGGACTGACTTTAGGGTGAGCTGAGGCATGCGTCCCACACGAAATCTGAAAATTCTTCGGATCTATCACAAGGAAAACACAAGTGCTTTGTAGACCTGAAATACAAGTGTGCCTCGCCTAAAATACAAGTGCACCTCACCCTCAAAGAATTCCTGGGTCCGCCACTGCTTGGAGGATCGGGTCTCTTGAGCTGAAATCGTAAAAACCAGTCTAACAATTAACCAGAAAATCCTACATGATTATCTTGGCATTTCAAAGTCACCTAATGCAATTTGTGTAAAGATTATCTCAAGTTATAATCAGAATACTAGTATATATGTTAGTAGTATGATTACTCTCAACCTTGAACTTGCCTTCATGAACAGCATCTACATTGATACTTTGAAGCCTTCTTTTCTTTTCTTTTTTCTGGTACACCGAAGTATTGCATTCTCTTCTTGATTGGGGAGAGGTCACATTGTTCTAAGCCATTGGTCCATCAGCGAAAAACTCTTAGACTCGAATGAGGTTTGTATTGACTTCATTTGGATGCGCAGGTCATTACGGGATGAATGCACTATTATGAATCTTAGCTACTGCATTCAGGATGACCCAACCTTCAAATTTTGACCCATTTATAGTTTTATCCATGGTATAGCTTATGAAACAACCAATATTAAAGTAACGAAGTCGTTCCTTATCAATCTTATTTCAAGGTTTACATTAATCCTATCACGCTAAAGCTCTTCCGTTGTCCATAATGAATTTACTTCTCTACAATTTGTTCTAGGATTTAATTCAAGGACCAAATAAGCATTCTAGCGACTCTCACCAAACTCAGATTATCATCCCTCTCCAATAAGAGCCCGGCCGACATCGACGAATTACAAGGTGTTGTCAACCTTAGTTTGCTTCTTGACACTTGAGTGCATCTTGTAATGTTGTACATGTACATGAAGTCTTCTCAAGAGAGTTGAACATAAGTTGTCCATGAACTGCATTTTAGCTCTCATAATGAACTCACAGTCTCTGCATCTTTCAATTTCTTATCATAGTCTTAAAGCAAAATTAAATTTGGACCTGTTGAGTTTGATTAATCTCATTCATCGTCATCAGCCCAAGAAATACTGTGAATTTTGAAAAGGACTTTTAGGGGATCTGTCACGACCCCAACAAAAGATGCTGAAAGTTGCGTTAAGGACCTGTTTTTCACGGAAAGATTATTATAATCTCAAAAAAGAACACTGAACTCATAGTGAACCGGGTACCAACAAACTCATCAACACATTACCACGACCATCTTATATGAAAACCGGATCTAGTCCATCACTCTCCTTGATTATAATTTAGAAGGTTGTAAGAGTATTTGAAAAATGACAAAGAATAACTCTTATTATGCTCATGCTATCAAGTCTGACAATAATAGATAAGGTATATATATATATATATATATATATATATATATATATATATATATATATATATATATATGAAAACCATATGTTACCCAAATAACTCATACCGATGCTCATTCTTTCCATACACGCCTAAAGGGTACGAGTCTTTTTAGAAAGTTGTAATATCGTTCGAAAAAATACACTCTTATTACAACCTCTCTCTCTCTCTCTCTCGATATATATATATATATATATATATATATATATATATATATATATATATATATATATATAGAGAGAGAGAGAGAGAGAGAGAGAATGAGAACCGGGTTAGGTAAAAAAGAGAGATGACTGAAATCAAAAGGAAAATAAATACGTATATAATTAAGTATAACCTTAGAAAATATTTGTATCTTCTTTTTATTTCTGCATCCATCTTTTTTATGTATATTGGATGCCGTAATGGCATTGAACTTACAACCGGATAAGTGACCAGTCATTTGACGCCTTCTTGAATTCATAGACAAGTGTTGTGCATATATGTTGGCGGAATGGACAATCTTTACCACGTTGACAGGAACATTTCCGTGTGTCCATGACAGGGTTGTGTGCCCTGCCACAGACAATCAACGAATGATTATTGTCTTTACGGGGTGACGGATGATATGAAGACACAATATTGATCGTCTCTCTCTATCTCTCTACTGTGGGGATCGATGCATGTGCATGCGTCATTGTGTGTATGCAAAGTGAGACATGAAACGGACAAATCCTGAAACAAAGCAAAGAAGACGCAAGTTGATCTGTACACCAGGCACGAGAAAACCAGGAGCGACAAAGAAGGCTGCTGGGTTGCGACTTCGGATTCGGACTTCTTCTGGCCTGTCATGCGGACGCAGGGCTACCATGAGAGGAAGAAAAGGCCAAGCATGATGGTAGAGATCATGGTCCAAACTGTAAATCCCTGAATGAATAGTGGCCACAAGGCCTCTCAAATTCCCAAACGGTTACCTCGCGGACGAGATCTGCCTCCGATCCAAGCTCTCTCAAGGCATAAAGCTCCAACACAGAGCATAAATACCGAGACTGTGGGAGAAGACCAGTTCCAGACTCTGATTTCTGGGTGTCTATTTCTTGAGATGGGTGTAACGCACATCTTGAGAAACTTCGTTCAGGCAAGCGGTTCTTCGGTTTGCACAGTGAATTGCTTTATTTTCTGTATCCGATCTTTCCTCTCGAGCATACTTGGCTAGTACATCTGCAATTCTGTAGTCTTCTCGTGGAATTGCTTTATTTTCAAATATTCCGATTCAGACGCCTCCTTACGGATGTCTATGGAGGATCAAACCAGTATAAGTCCTCTTACCTCTTTCTGCAAGTCCTCCAAAGACAGCTGCTGCATCACCTTCTAACATCTGTATACTTGTTCCAATCTCTCGAGCCCACTGGATACCGACCTTTGCAGCTTCAACATTCTCATCTCTCTATTTCCCCTCTACCATTGACTTGAGTGGCTTTGCACTCTACAAAACCACCCCTCCAATTTCCTAAATCTAATTCCATATCCAACTTTGTTTTTGATCGGGCTAATAAATGCTTCGACATTCATCTTGAATATATTGTAAATCTTAATTCGCCATCTGTCTTTTGTTTGGAGTCTTAGTGGTTTCTCATTTTGATTTTCCATTCTACTCTGGAAAGCTTGCAACATTGCGGAAGCAGACATTTCAATCTCGAAAACGGATTTTGTGTCCTTACCTTTCCACGTTCCGTTTGGCTTCTCCTGTATCAAATTCCATCTGGGTATCCAACCCACACCAACTCGATCGGGTGGGGTAGAAAACGGGACCCACACAAGGTCAGGTAAGATTATAATGTCACAAGAACATGGTTCAGATAGGTTTCGGTTTTAGGATGAAATAGCACTGACCCGACCCAGGTACAGCGAACAAGGAATCATGGGATTTCGCATAATTGCTGTTACTAATTAGATTAACCATGTAATACCATTTGCAGGTTAAAAATGCAATACAGGGAATAAGGTTATATGCTTAATCATTCTCAAAGATCTCAATCTTGAAAATCAAGAAATAGTACCATATATATTTATTGTACTTACAAAAAGTAAGAAGATATTTGTTATTTTGAAATTTGAATTTCAACCATCGATCTTACCAGTCAAACGGTTTAAATTCTTGAGAACGTTTAATTATGAATTGATGTGGGCATAGACTATACTCTCACACACAGCTCTGTGTGTGTGTGACATGCACCTTACCAAGAACGACTCCAATTGTGGATCGAGTTGGTTCTTGTTGGGTATTTCAGGGTGATTTTGGGTGGGAGAGGAACCCACTCGAACCCTATCCATTAGCATTCCTAATTCAAGTGAGCAGCTCAAGTCTGGTGTAGACAATGTGGTTGTCCACAACTATGCATCTTATTAAGAAAAAAGACGTGGGATAAAATGCAGTAGAACTACATGCCAAGCCACTCGAATTTGACTAACACGTCAGACTTGTTTAAGCTCGAGTTAAACTCATTTTCTAACTAAACGAACCAATCCCGACAGGAGAAACAGAGCTAGTTTTAAGGCACTCAGAGCGTTAGCCCACCTGGTGGGGCTTTCGACTTGTGTATTCTATACCGTAAGTTCGATTGCCAGGATGTTCATACCCAACTTTGGTCTCCCATTGTACCAAAAAAAGAGAGGTTTTGTTAAATTTGATTATGTGTATTGAACTCTCCCTTGTGTTTAAATTCACACTGTACTTGTTCTTAATTTATAAATTTATAGTTAATCAGTCAATATAATCGAATGGCATCGTCAATCCTGACAGCCTTTTCATAAATATAAATACATAGGAAATGGAATGTGAGCTTAGTAAATTAGGGGTATGCACTTAGGAATCACGTATAATAATATAAGGCTACAACATTTGAACCCAATCTTTATTTAGTTCTTGTTGTCGGCCAATGGAGCCTAAATTCCTCTCAACTTCAGTTCTACACAAACTAAGTGGGCTCGATTGTAGATCTAGGTCCATCATCTGTTGGACTTGCTAAGTTCCGGCCGTGCTTGTGCCTGACATGGGTGGCCCATGTGGGTCTAGCCCGGTCTGGCTGGACCCACACTACAATCACCAACCTAGGAAGCCAGCACCAACAATCCTTGTTGGGATCGCCATCATATAAAAGCAATAGTTTTGAAGTTTGTGGACCGTCATATTGTGAAGATATGTTGGTGGTCCACATCGGAGGAAAGAGAAATTGAATAGCTCGACCCGCTCATGAAACATCAAGAGTCACTTAGACGCCATGTCGCTTTAGACAACATCAGCTTGCACGCTCCATTTTTCACTTTTCCTTTTCTCGGAGACTGCATTTGAATGTTGCGGCAGTCTTTAATCGCTTTAGGCACCTTTGCTTTAACTCTCTTCACACAACACGACTCTCTCTCTCTCTCTCTCTCTCTCTCTCTCTCTCTCTCTCTCTCTCTCTCTCTCTCTCTCTCTCTCTCTCTCTCTCTCTATCTATCTATCTATCTATCTATCTATCTCTATCTCTATCTATCTATCTATATATGTGTGTATATTAGGGCTGCTCAAACTGAGATGGAGATTGAATCCATAAACCATTTCATCAATTGAATATTACGAGTTAATGTGTCAAATGCTCGGCAAGCACCTGCATCTTTGGATGATAAACAATGTTTGCCAACTAAGTTTGCTCAGCAGCCATGTACATGATTTATTTTGTAAACTGTAGTCTTACGTGCCTTGTATTAGTGAGCTATGTGTGATGGCCATGTCTCAAAAGAATTAGGTGAAGTGTTGTGTTTGTTCCATCGCGACCGAAATTAATGGAGAGCTTGACATGTATAGGAGCCTTGAGGTCAACAGTTTCATAGCTAGGATTGTGCATATTAAAGAGAAAGGTCGTCTGCTCTAATTTTGAGTCGGATTATCAAAGAAGGTGAGAATTCAATCTACAGCAACAGGCCAAAGGAAGTTAAAGTTTAGAATTTAAAAAAAGAAAGAAAAATGAAGTTTTTCATTGGCCGTTAGAGTATAGTACACTATACGTGCACTTTGAGATGTTATTTCTTGCATAAAAAACTAAAGAATTCTTGGATTCTGGATATTGCTGGATCCATCGAGTGCAGAATCCAAGAAATTCTTCCACGTACCAAACACCAAAATAATCACTCTTCAACTTGTTACACCCAATGATTTAATGCCACAATCTGCATTGCACAAAAAACAATCCAAATGTATCGACTACGATAAAGGAAAACAACAGGACTCGATTTTATACGGTTTTACTGATCAAAATGCCAATGATGATAAGGATCTGGATGCCTTCATCATATTATACTACAAAACATCACCCTGATCCTTCCCTCGGGTATTGGGAAACTTTGTCCTTGTTCTCCGAATATCAGACCACCAACCATAGAAAAACCTATTGAAACAGTAAGCTACAAAAGACCACCAACCATAGAAACCTATTGAAACACAAAGGCAGATTTTTCAGTGTTGATTTCCACAACCAACAAACACATAGCTCCATTAATACCCTCAAAGAAAGATCCCTACGGATTAAAGCGCCATTCATTAATTAGCCTCTAAATTAGTACATTTACAGCAACAACCATAAGACCCAAATTTAAACCAGAAAGCTTTTCCTTTGGTACATAAACTGAAAGCATATTTAGAAGAGAAAAGAGAGTATTTATTCTCCTAATTCATATTCTGATGAGAAAAATACTGAACTCAGGGCCACCAGAGCCATCAGGGTTCATCATGTAAAACGCCTCCGAGTCGCAGCTACCCACCACCCTTTCGAACCGAGCCCTCATGTACATGACCTCACCACCCTCGCCGTTCAGCAAGGGAAGCACCCCGGCCCCTATAGAAACAGCCCGCAGCAAGCCCAGCACCTTCTGATCGAACTGACTACACTGTCTGGACACGGCGTACCCCGTCTTCCGCCCGTTGCAATACATGGTCCAGAATGGCTCGCCGAACAGCACCTTCCTCGCACCTCTCTCGCACTCGAGCGCGAGCCTAACGAGCCCAGAGGCCATCTCCTTGACAAGCGAGCTCGTGGGCATGGCGAGCTCCAGCACGAGGGCTGGGCCCGAACCGGGCTCGGCCTGCACGACGAAGTTCACGTGGCCCCTCCGGTGGCCGTAGATCGTGGCAGTGACCCTTTTGCCCAGAGAAGGAGGGCGGTTGAATGGAGAGGATGAGGACGAGAAAGTGGAGATCCTGGCCGTCCATTTACATGAAGGGAGGAAAGGTCGGAGGGGGAGGAAGGAGATGATGGATCTTAGGATTGTGGTTGCTTTGTTTGCCTTGGACGATTGCAGACTCCGCAAGGGTGATGTCTTGTGTTCGTCGGAATCGATGGTCGTGTTCGCCGGTATAATTTTCCGGCTGCTTCCGTTTCGTCGAAGGTGGGGCATTTCCGGCACCATTGTGGGAAGTTGGTAGCCTTGGAGAGAGAGAGAGAGAGGAGAACGAAATGGGCGAGGAGAAATCCTAAAGGTGGTGGTGAGTTCACACTGAGGAATATGAACGGGCCCATTGCTTTCTCTTCGCTTCTTTTGATACGATCTGAACTCCAACCAACCCGAATACTACCCGCTTTTTCTTTTTCTTTCCTCTTGTTGTTATTATGCTTGTTTTCTCGTTATTTTGAATAAAAAGCATGTCAACACAAAAACCACGTGGGTTTCTCTGTTTGTCATCCTCTGATTTGAAGACGGCCACTGGTGTGTTCGTTCAGAAGCATTGCAACTCGAATATGTAATCTCTTTTTTTTGCTGATTCACCGAGTGGGAGGAATGACGAAGAAATGTCAAATTATGTTGCTTTCGTGCTTGGAAATCACCGCCGTTGATTTTTTAACGACCGACCACAACGGCTGTTGATGATGTAATGAGCGTGTTAGACTGGGCCCACTTCATAATTGCACGAATACTTGAGGATACTTTTCTTTTTCTTTTTTTTGCAAGTAAATGCCTCTCAGGCAAAAAGCAACTTACGCAAGCAAGGGACGTTTTTCAAAATGTGTCCGTCATATTTTAAGAATAGAATAAATAGCCATTAATTATGACGTCATGCAATACTTGCTTTAAGTCTTCCCATCCATGTCATAGAAGAGTTTTGGGATGTAGCTTTTCTTTTTTCATTGGCCAGATTACAAAGCTAAATGACAGTATCGACCTTGTGAACGATCATCTATGCACAAAAACACAAAGGTACTCACTTCTTTTTGTCATTGTAGACAACGCCGGTTGGCTCAGTGGTTACGGCAGTTGTACATTTAAGTAAGGTCTCGGGTTCGACTCTTGTGAAGAGCATTACCCCAAAAGCGGGCTCAACCTGGTACGAACCGTATTAGCCTGGAGCCAGTGGTCTTTCAGGTGCCAGTGGTTTAGGCAAAAAGAAGAAGTTATAGATGAAAATTTTTAACTTAATATAAAACAAGAAAACACTGTAGAACTTGAAAGTGAGAACGGTGGTTGAGGGAGACTTATACTTGAGGATCACGTCCTTTCACTACAATAAAAGTGGCTATTTTTCACGCTTCAATCTTGAGAGTGTGAGAATGCTTTCCGATATAGTGTGGGAAGATAACGCATTTTTATATTACAAAGAATATAAAAAATTTTAAGGTGCCAGTGGTTTAGGCAAAAAGAAGAAGTTATAGATGAAAATTTTTAACTTAATATAAAACAAGAAAACACTGTAG
The DNA here is from genome assembly GCA_036023115.1 of Brasenia schreberi. Classification (NCBI taxonomy): domain Eukaryota; kingdom Viridiplantae; phylum Streptophyta; class Magnoliopsida; order Nymphaeales; family Cabombaceae; genus Brasenia; species Brasenia schreberi. Next base: position 11,475,644 of record JAYKKT010000052.1, read on the forward strand.
AACTTGAAAGTGAGAACGGTGGTTGAGGGAGACTTATACTTGAGGATCACGTCCTTTCACTACAATAAAAGTGGCTATTTTTCACGCTTCAATCTTGAGAGTGTGAGAATGCTTTTCGATATAGTGTGGGAAGATAACGCATTTTTATATTACAAAGAATATATTGAACAAAATGTGGAACAAATACTCCCTACATACAGCCAAGCATCAAGTAGTGTCTCCCAACTTTGTGATTCATCTCAATATTACAAAGAATGTATTGAACAAATCTGGTATGACATTGATATTTTATATTATTAAAAGGTTTGTTAGGGCATATCTGTGATTGGGAGGACGAAGACAGAAAAGAGAGTCAGTTTGGAGATTGAATTAGAGCCAATTAGGAGTTTCCTTTCCCAGCTAGAAAAATTACCAAGGGTTTAATTAAGGTAAAGAAGAGTCATTTAAAACATATGGAGGAAAACAAGGAGATGCTCAATAATTCCAATCGAAGTGTCTAAGGAGGTCGGGGCTCCCTTGGGGAGGAGTGAAAAAAAGAAAGAAAGAAATGGAAGCAAAAGGCACACGTTGTGGATATCTTGGAAGGGGAAAGCCATCATGGGAACCATGGTAAGAGATCATTGCGGAAATTACTCGTGGATGTTAGCTACATAGATGAAGATGAAAAACGTCACCTCAGAAAGACTGGAACGGAAGAGGGGCAAGATGATGAAGAAGAGACCCCCCAATGAAAATCCTCACTTGGAATCGTTGTGGGCTTGAGAACTCATAGGCAATTCAGGCTCTTTGGCTTTTATCGAGGCAAAATGATCCTACAAAAAATGACTTCAGAAGAGTTCAATGCCTTCAAATGGAAAGTAGAAGTTTCACAAAGTTTAGGCGTCAGTGAAGGGGGCTAAAGTGGTGAAATTGAGTTCATGTGGAAGGAGACAATAAAAAGAGAGTTAAAAACCATATTGCTCAAAGGTAGAATTCAATAGGTTTAAAAGAAAACAATATGGTTTAAAAGAAAGTATATTAAGTGATACTTTATCGCAAGAAGAAATGCATTATGCCTTAATAATTGAGTTACTGCTCTTCTTTTTTTTCACAACAGATGTTTTCTGATAATTATTTTATGTTTTTTGTTGATTTTAACACCATTTATGTCTTTCATCATTACATTAGCGTCATGTCAAGTGGAGTTGAACCCTAGCAGGACAAATTAAGGTTATGGAAAATGACTCAAAGGGAGAAACGAGTTGGTTTAGGGTCGACCTCAAACACAAACTACTTTACCCTTCGACTCCATTTCCCACCCCTATTGGCAAAGAATCATTAAGTTGTTTCTCTCATTAGTAGACAGTGGGATTTGTTTTGATGATCGAGATTTGCAATCAGTTTATGATTAGAAATGAGAAAACACAACCAAGTGACATTGTCACCTAAATGCAAAACTAAATTTCACGTAAATGCCAATTGCAAGCTACAACAATTTCCTTTTAGGGTGAGAAAAATGCTACAAAAATTTAATAGCACAAATATAAGTTCTACATAAATTCATCCTTTGATCCTTTCAACACCCAAATCCAAGAAAATTTCATAATTGGATCCGATTCTTTTGAGTTTTGTTTTGTACACCTAAAACGTACCACAGTTCTTGCTCTATACCTCCTCATGTCCTTGTTTCATACGTTTGGTAGACTCTTAGTAGACGCACATCTCTTCAACATGAAGTTTCTCGAACACATTCATTTGGTTGGGTGCTAGAGAAAAGATTCCATGGATGATGAACAACATGGGAATTAGGCAGGACTCAACCTGTAAAACGAAAAGAAACCTATACAAATAGCTTTACAACTTCATCTTCGGCGATTCATGTTGGAAGAATCTCTAGTTGAGGGTTCAAGAAAAGATAGTTGAGGCGACTGTCGAAGGTACCCGTGAGGAGCTTGATGGGGAAGTATGAATGTGATGAGTTCTCTCCATAAAACTTACCATAGTATGGCTTGCCGGTGTCATTGGTAGCAGAAGAGACTAGTGGTGGTTGTTTTGGGGTGGTAGTTCTTGGCCGTCTATTGGCATGCAATTCGAAAAAAAAGTTAAGTTAATACAATAGGAGTTACTTCTCAATGAGAGGTAGCTAACAAATATATCAAAGCACAACTAAGTATTGGTTTATTGCAAGAAGAAATACAACAAAAACAAAGTTGAAGTGCAGCCTAGTTGAAAAAAGGGATACAAACCCAAGGTTCTTTTATATTCGAGCTCGGGGAAGAAGGAAGAAATATAAAGTTACAATCTTGAGAGATAAGGAAGGATGTCTTGTTTGTTGTGTAAAAAGAATTGGAATTGGTAGAGAATGAATACTTTGTCAAACTCTTTGCACTTCAAATTGGCATGATACAAAATAATTTATGAAAGGAGAGTTTTATACTATGAATGAGACAATGAATGAATTTCTATCCATGCCATTCACTAGAGGTGAAATTATGAGGGTATTCAACAAATGGGATGGACAAAAATCCCCATCCCTTATGCCTTCAAGCGCTATTTTTTCAACAATACTAGAAGTGGTGAAGAAGTGTGTGTGGAATTATGATCATAATAATTCTTTGGTAGTGCCAATTATGGGAACCAAATCTCTAGCTTAAAGATCATCCTAGCATCACCCATATCTGAATATCAAAGTGCATTTATATGCAATTGGTTGATCACTGATAATATCATAATTGATTGTGAGACCATTCGTGCCTTGAAAAAACATGAAAAAAGCAAGGAAGGATATGTGTAGCCTTGAAGGTGGTTGAGTTAAGTGTATGATATAGTTGAGTGGGCATTCCTAGAATCAATTATGCATAGAATGAACTTTAATGAAACTTAAATTACTGGAGCTATAACAGGAGTGATTTAGGCAATTAATCTTTAAGGTCCGTCATCGACATTTCAAAAGATGTAGGCATGATTGTAGTTTCCTACTCAGTTCTTCTTAATGTGGTTTCTAGAAGAAAGTTTAAGCCAAGAAGCGGGTTGAGACAAGGACAACCATTATCTCCTTATCTCATTGCACTATGCAAAAAGGCTTGCACTATTTTCACTCATCCTTAAAGTGGTGGCAGTTCATCCTCTAAAGGCATCCATCATCTTAGAGGAGCACTCATGATTACACATTTACTTTTTTGTTCATGATAGTTTGGTGTTTATCAATAATTTAGAGCAAGACCTTGATATGTTACTACATATTATGGGATCTAGGAGAAGGCATCAACCAAAAATAAATGAAGGAGTAATATATTCTTTTTTTTAGAATACACAACATAGTGCAGAGAAGAAATCCTCTACAAATATGGTATCCAATAGGCAGCGTATGTAAGAAAATATCTTGGTTCACCAGCTATGGTGAGAAGAACTAAGAATAATTCATATTAGTCTTTAAAAGATAGGTATGAAAATATGTGCAAAGTTGGAAAGAGAAGCTCCTATCAACCAATGAGAAAGAAGTCCTAATCAAAGCCATGGTTAGATTGATTCTTACATATACTATGAGTTGCTCAAAGATACCAAAGTACCTTTTTGAATGGGTCAAGGTGGCCCTATAGTCCTCTTTGTGGGCACTCCACAGGATGCTTATAGTGTGGGGTGGCACTCCAAGTAATGCAAGGCAGCCATATAATGATCAACCTCTGTTGGGGTAATGCAAAAGAAAGGAAGGAAAAATATTCATTAGATTGCTAGGGATAAATTATGTAGGTTACAAGGAGTTGGGAGATTGAGGTTTAGGGATTTATATACATATATCATGGCCATACCGGATAAGTAGAGGTGGAGAATCTTAAAAAACCAAAATAGCTTCATGACTAAGCTTATTAAGGCCAAATAATTTCCAATATGCTCTTTCATACAAAAAAGGATTGTATCAAACTCATCATACACTTGAAGGAGTATAATGGAAGGGAGGAAGATCCTTGATATGGATTTAATAATCAGAGCGGGTGATGATCAAACTATTAGTATATAAGAAGACAATAAAAGGAAGAACAAGATCGCAAATGGCCAAGAAACAAGATTACGGGAATTGAAATAATAGATCAGGTTATTATAAATAAAGAACATCATAAAAGTTGAAACAAAAACCTAATTGATCTATTCTTAGAGCATGAGGCTAGAGCAATAGAAGCAATTCCATGCATAATGTTGGAAGAAGTAACCAGATGTAAGAGGTAACTTTCTGGTCTAGAATGCATATAAACTTGCATGGACAAAAGCATTGGAAGAAAAACAGGAAACAAGAGAGAACAATTATGATATAATTGATACTCTAGAGAGGTATTCCTCCTTATGAAAGTTGATTTGGAAGTGGAATCAAATGTGTCTCTTAAGGTTAGAGTGTTCCAATTGCTTGTAGAAATAATTGTGCACACAAGAAAGGTTGTTGGACGAAGCAATTGAAGTACCGAATAGATGTTATTTCAGTAATCACTTTTATGAATCTATTGAGCATATTTCGTTATAATACTTATATACAATAGAAGCAATGCTAGAGAGTTTGATGAGTATTATCATGATTATTATTGCTCGAGGTTGGTTGAGAGGATTTTCTCTATACTAAATCAGCTTAACCATGACAGCAAATTGAAGGCCACTAGCATTTGGTACTATTTGGTTGTATATGGCACTAAGAAGAGAGAATCTCCATCCATGACTCAACAAGATGCTTTGGGTTTTCTACGTACATTCCATGGACGAGGAGGGATGAAACATCATAACTATATTAAAGAAACTCAACCTTTAAGAATGTGTTGTTAAGAGGTTGTACTTAAATTTTTGGTCACGTAGTACCTCAATCCGAGATGTGATCCTCTTAATAAGAAAAGAAAAAGTGAATAGGAAGTAAACTTGAAAAGTGGAATAACTCCTAGTGTTCTCTTTATGTATGATGTGGGCCCATATGGTTCTTTTTGCCGACGTTCTTGCTCCGTGAGCAAGGGTCGATCTCTAATGTCACCAAGTAGTTTTATCTTTGATAAATATGAATTCCTTGAGTTGGGTATAAGAATGAGCATTAAGCTATGCAACTTGCCACAAATAGATTGCACGAGTCTTTTGGATATGATGTGAAATAATTTTGGATTGGTTAGTGGGTTAGACTCAATTGGATGGGTGAAGTTTGGGGTTTTGGTTGGATTCAATTAGATCCAATTCAAAATGAGCTTTTTATAATAGAATCAAATTGGATCTAATCAAAAGAGTGTTAGGTTATGGGCCTCAAAATGGATTGAAATTTGAGTTTCATCGAACCCAATTCACTCTAATTTTAAATTAAATAGATCCAATTTAGAATGAATTTGGTTTTGCTAAACTAAATGGGTTTTGGAAATCTGATCCAAAATGATTGGGTCAAGAGGAATGAATCGGATAGAAGGGGGCAATTGAAATGACATGGATCAAATGGACATAAGACCCAATTTGGGTTCCAAACAAATAAGGTCTATCGAATATGGATCCAAGTCATGACCTGATGTGGCCCATTTCAAGACTAAGGCACGATGAAGGCCTTCGTTATTTTCAATAGAAACAGGGGAATGAAGAGGGATGAGGATGACAAAAAGGAAGGCTGGCAGGGTGGCAACGAGCGACGAAGATGGTTCATCAAAGGATGGAGTTGAAGATGAAGAATGCCAATAAATGGGAGTGGTAGAAGATGACTAGCATGGTGGCAGTTGTTGGTAGGTCATGGTAAGCATCAATGGCGAGCTGATTCCTGTAAAGGGGAAGGGGAAGTTGGGCGAATGGCTGAGTGGATCCCAGTGAGACTTAGTTGGCTTCTGATGGCTAGAAGCGGTGAGGTGGGAGCGATTGTGTTGGCCGAAGGCGATGTCGGTGGTGCAAGTAAGTGTTGCTCTTCTCTCTCTTTTTTTTCATTTTTGCTTGCTGGTTGTGGAACAAAAGGGAGGAGGAGATGACGATGTGGCAGATGGTGGGACTATGGCATGTGGTGGTTGCATGGAAGATGAGGGCGACTGGTTTTTGATGCACACACATGATGAGAGAGAGAGAGAGAAATTGGTTTTGCTTTCAACAAAGAGAGATGGTCTCTAACAAGAGAGAGAGGTAGTGATGCATTCAACAAAGAGAGAAAGAGAGAGAGAAATGCAATTCTTTCCTTTTGTTGTTGTTTCACAACTACAAGTAGTGTATCATAATTTAATACTAAAAAAATAAAAAAAATCTAAAAAAATAGAAAAAAATCTGATAATTGAAAAGAATTCATATAATACAAAGTTTAGTACATATTCATCATTCATCATTAAATAATTAAAAAAATTACATATTATAATTAGGATCATCAACTAAATAATCTTCATCTTTTCCTTGTTGAAGATCCTCACCACCTTCTACTTCAAAATCAAAATCTTCATTTCCTTGATCATGCTATTACTCTCCTTCCAAATTAATCCATACAATATCTTCTTCGGTTAGGAGTACATTTTCTTCATTATCTTTCATAATCCACTCCTCTAATATATTAAAATTAACTAAACTTATTGGATCAAATTGGTTTTCTTCTCTATTTAACTTTTTTAAATGCCTATAAGAAATAAAGAAAAGTAATTAGTAAATAACATTAACAATTGAAGTCAAACAAAATATTGAATTGAATCTTTAAGTAGTAACTAATACAAGATTATCTTTGGTGAAACTACATGTTACAACGGATGAAAACTAAGTCATTCGCTTATGTTCTAACCTGTTGTGCTTTTTTGTGTGGATGTCTTCAAAGACACTCAAATTCCTTTCACAACCCGCTACACTAGAGGTTTGACTCAAAACTCTTACTGTAAAATCTCTAAGGTTTGGGCAATCACTTTCAAACCTATTCCACCAAACATATGTAGAAAAAGACAAACATCAGGAACTTAATCCATAATAAATATAAGATTTAAGAAACTTAAATACAAAGATAAACAATTTACCTTAGTGCATATTAATGCGGTTGTGAATTGCTACAGGCAAACCTATCAAGTGAAGAGCATTATCATAGATCTTCATCTCTCGATGTATAGCATCTCCCCTACTCTCATCAGGGACTAATCTCTTTATACAAACAATGATGCCTCGATTAACCTCATCATCTCATTTAAAGTTTGCTAAGTACCTGAATGTTGGGTTTAGATAATATGTTGATGCATAAATATGTTAACTCAATTGTTTGTTTTATCTATTATCTATAATATTCCACACGGGCACATAATCCCTCTTTCTTTCATTGAAATTATTTTTAATGGCTTCTTTTCCTTATCTGTGACTTTATAAAGGTAGCTCATATATGGGTTTTTTTAGCTATCAGCTAATCTCAAAACCTTTACTAAAGGATATTTAATCCTCAATAGTCTAACACATGTATTCCAAAATGTACTCCTAAAGATTGTCTCTTAAATCTTATTTAACTTTCTATTTCTTTTATTTTGAGATAACTCTACAAATTATTGTCACTGATCTAAGGAGATCATTCTCTTCAAGGCTTGCTTTTGTCTCATAATGCTCTGTACAAATAATAAATTAGTTGCAAACTAAGTTACAGTTGTACGAAAAAACTCTTAACCATTTGTATATCTCCTCATCATACACAATACAAAGGCATAGTTGTAGATAAATTTGGTGATATCTTGGCAACACTCAGTAGCTGCTTTTATCTCACCCATCTCACCAACATCCTCAAGGATGAGATATAAATAATAGGTTGCGTATGGTGTCTAATAGAAAGTCCCATAAGTATTTGTTAACTCTTTACCAACTGCTTTATAGTTAGTTGAATTATCTATAATGAATTAGACTACATTCTCTAGCTCAACCTCACATATCACCTTATCAAACTCTTACTTTAGGATCTCTATAATATGCCTCTCCTCTTGCATTTCTAGAGATATAAAAAATATAAGTCCTTTAGGATAGTAAAAAAGAAAGTTTAACAAAGTATTTTTTCACCTATCTGTCTGCCATGATAGTGCATCTTGTCTCTTTCCATGACTCCCTCAAAGTCAAATAATATTCTTGCACTTCAATGATAGTTTTATCTAATAACTTTCCTCTCAACTTCTGATAAGAAGGCATCTTCAATCCTAGACCAATATTAGCAATTGTATTTGTTATTGCTTAAAAATGAAAATTGTTTGTTATATTAAATGTAATACATGCATCATACAACCATCTACCCGCTACAAAGTTTGCCTACTCATGCAATTGTTCTAAAGTCATAGTAGTACAAATTTAGGTTGAGTATCATGTGTAGTAATAGGAGGAAAAAATGAATGTATGCTAAAAAAACTCTTCCTCTACTCCTTCCTCTTCTACCACTTTCACTTGCAAAATCTTCAACAACCCTCTTTTCCCTGGTTGATGGTCGAGAAATATTACTACCAACCTCTGTTCTACCATCAAAAGGAATACTATCACCCAATCTAATAGCATCATCATCTTCCTCAAACATCTCTAAATCATCCTTTTGTTGTCTCCTCTCATGTATGCTCTCAATCATCTAAAGACATTATCATTTAATAGCTTCTGCCAAACTTATAACTCTGCCCGTGTAAGGAGAAACTTCTTTTCTAGTCTTCTTTTTCCTGATTGATGGTCAAGAATTACTACTACCAACCTCTATTCTATAATCAGGAGGAATACTATCACTAAATCCAATAGCATCATCATCCTCTTCCTCAAACATTTCTAAATCATCCTTCTATTGTCTCCTCTTATATATGCTCTCAATCATATGCAGACATTATCATTTAATAGCTTCTACCAAACTTCTAACTCTATCGTATAATGAGTAACTTCTTTTCTAGTTCCTGCTAGGTGATATTTCAACCATGAAATTATACCACTAATCACCTTCTTACAAAAAAATATTTGATCTTCAATATGTTTCTCTCAACTGTTATACCCCACTATCATGTAGTATCATAAGACTGAGATTGGGAGTCGCTAACACTCCTTGTCATCTCAATTGAGCACTTTAATTCAATAAAAAATCTGAAAATAAAATCACTTCATAAATCTCCAATCTTTACTTAACACTCAAATAGAGTGTCTCTCACTTCACGAATGCAATACAAATCATATCCATGTACTTCATAACTTCATATTTTGTCATTCAACAAAAAAACAACAAATACAAAGAAAAAATTTCCAAAAAACATAAGTTATACCACAATCCGAGTTGTGAGCCTTGCACGGATGTCGTAGAGCACTTTTTTTGAGTCTTGAACACGAACGAGAGAGAGCGCCACCAGAGGATGCTTTGGAGAGAAGTGAAGAGAGGTGAATAGAGGCCAAAAACCCACAAAATTATGGGTTTTTGTTTGGCCAAGGACCCTTGGGTGCCGTATTGCATGATATGACACGATACTCACTATTGGCCGACATAGTGGCCTATATCGTATCGTGACGTTCCACGATATGGTGCGATACATATAAAACTGACTACAAGGCTGATGATGTGGGAAGAATAGGGAAAAAATGTAAGCTTCAAGTTCTTTTGGAGATATGTAATTTATGAGGAAGAGGTTCTATGGAGATGTGCAATTTCTGGGTGGAAGAAGTTCTCTCCCCATTGCAGATCGTGGAGACCCTTTTATAGGCATCTATGATGATTTTTTTTTAATGCGTTCATACTTTAGAGGTCTTCGTAGCTGGATTTTCTTAAAGAACTTCTCAAAAGGGTTGAAGATGATAATGTGTGGGATACGATGATGGTTCTAGGGTAACTATTTGTTTGTGAGCTACTACTGTAGTTGGTGGAGCAGTATATCATTATTCTATTGTTGTAGTTGGTAGAGCACCAATCTTTGTCTTTTCCTTTTTTTCTATCACCTTGTATTCCTTCTCTTGGAGGTTTTATTGACTCATGTTCTATTTTGTGTGTTGTTTAATTGGCTTTTTTAGTACTAAAGTCATGTAGCCCATGTATCTCTCAATAGAAATTTGGCCCTAATGATGCGATTCTTGATGTAATTTCGAAACTAAGATAATCCTGTTGTATTTCTTGATCATTTTTTAATTTCTACATACTAAATGGCCTGAGCTTTACCTCATTTAGTTTTGAATGTGAATGCATAGAAAATTTTATGTGTTTATATATGCCCCTCTTTGGCAACAATCAAGATAGGCTTGGTTGTTATCAAAGAAGTAAACACCGAAATTTGACTCATTGAAATGAGTTTTGATAGAAAATAAATTTCAAACAACTTGAAATCATTTTATGAAAATCGACATGAAAACCTTGTGTTTGAGAGAAAATATCCTTGAGCTGTGCTATTGCCTCAATAGAGCAAAAGTGAGTCTTGTCGTGGAATGTACCATGAACTGTACGTGTAACAGAGTATAAGACGAAAGGGATAGACTTTGTGAGAGAAAATATCAATTTCATAAAGAGTTTCAAGTTGTCTTAAGGAGATTTTTAACAAATCTAAATCAATAATCTGGCTTTTTGAAACATTTTCTTTAAAGAGAAGAATAGAAAGTATTCTCCAAAAGTTTTTTGGGGGGGGTTTACAAAAGAGATATCACTTTAGATTTCTTAAAAGAATGTATTGCAAAACAAATTGTTAAAATGATCAATTTGAAAAACATCATGAGAGTAGTCCCTTAAACCTTTCTTGAAATCTAGGAGAGCTATGCAGTTTTCTTTTCTTTCTTTTCATCATCAATGGCTCAAGCTTAGGCTTGTATTCGCTTGTTCTTGAGTCCCTTTTGAAGTGCCCTCAAGGCACACTTGTACCTCAAGCTACTACATGAGTTTCTTTTACTCCATAGACCCATCTTTCATTTATCCTTGAATAACACAAACATGATGCAATTGGATGATGAGCTACCTGGTACATACAAAGAAGTACATTGTATAAACATGAAAATTTCCACTCCCAAGTTAGAAAACTCGAAGTGAACCTTTTCGTGCCTACGCTTGCGCGAGCATGCCAGCTAGCTTACACAAACTAGCAAAGATTTTTAAATATTTTTCTGACTTTTGGTGATTGTAGTCAAGCAAACTCTTTTCGCTTTAAACTATCTTGAATCGACGCTCAAGGATCGGTTTAAGCGCTTAGGAACTTCGATTTATAAACAAGATTTTCTTCAAACAACAAGTGTTTTGAATGAATTCGGTTCATGCACTCTTTGCCAATTTTATTACGGGGTTGGACAACCCTAAGATTTTTGCAAGTTTTATTTATTTTGGCCTGATGTGTGTGTGGAATGTGTGGCCTAGTTTCAGCGTGATTTTGGAGCAAGTGTTTGAGGGATTTGCCACGATAAGCGGATGCAAAGATGTTATAAACCTTGTTTTGGGTTTTTGAGAATGATGATGAGAACTCACCCGAATTGAAATTGCACCCACTCTACATCCGAAGTAAAACTCACACGAATTGAAAGTGCATTCACTCTACTTTCACGAAAGTAAAACTCACGCGAATTGAAAGGGCATTCACTCTACTTTCATGAAAGTAAAACTCATGCGAATTGAAAGTGCATTCACTCTACTTTCACGAAAGTAAAACTTACGTGAATTGAAAGGGCATTCACTCTACTTTCACGAAAATAAAACTCACGCGAATTGAAAGTGCATTCACTCTACTTTCACAAAAGTAAAACTCACGCGAATTGAAATATATATATTTAGCTTAAGAGAGCGAAAAGGCTCGAGTGCATGTGAGTGTAAAGAGTGAAAAGGCTCGAGTGCATGTGGGTGTAATCGTGACAATCCACCAATTAAGAGCGAAAAAGCTCAAGTGCACGTGGGTGTGATCGTGTCCATGCACCAATTTAAGAGCGAAAAGGCTCAAGTGTATGTGGGTGCAATCGTGTTCATCCACCAATATTACAACATGGGGGGGAGGCTTCGCTCCATTAATACAACCCCTTTTCGAATTGAATTTAATAGAAAAAACGGCTTAAAAACAAAGTTTAAAGCACTTACAAATTTTTCCCTTTCATTTTAGCCTTTTGGCGCAGCCCCTTTGCTTCACTCGAGCTTCTTCTCTCTCTCTCTAGGTTCGGTCCAAGGTAGCCTTTGGTGCAGCCCGCTGTTCGGTCCTGGTGTAGCCCTTCTTTTTGGGCTTGGTTCAGCCCAAGTCAGCCCACGTTTTGGTCCTGGTGCAGCCCACCTTTTTGGGCTTGGTTCAGGCTTCTTCAATCGGCCAAGCCAGCTCCAAGCTTCATTCGGCCAGCCTTCTCCTTGGCCAAGGTATAGGTCTTCAAGCCACTTCACGTGAACTCCACCTTGTTCACTCGAGTTTCACCCTTGCTCCACAAGCTTTCACTCGGTTTAGGCTTACCTCCAAGATCGAGTTCTTGCTCCAAGGTTTTGCATTCGGCCAGCTTCTTCTCCAAGATGCAACAACCGCCAACGTGGCCTTCACATGTTTCTTCTTGGCCAGGTCCTCCAAGCCGTGGGCTTCACCAAGCCTTGTTGGTGCAGTTCGGCCAGCCTCCAGCCTTTAACCTTCAACGCTTTTGCTCCTTGGTGCAGTTCGGTTTTTTGGATTCCATGCTCCAAGGCTTTCTTTTGTTTCAAGCCGACCAAGCATCCAAGCTACAAGTTGAGAAGCCTACCTCAACCTTGACCAACTCCTCCCTCTTGCCAAGCTCCAAGGTGTCAAGCCTCCAAGCTTGTTCACGTGAACTCCACTTGCCAAGCCCTTCACGTGAGCTCCACTCTTGATCAAACCCTTGCTTGAGCTCCAAGACACTTCACGTGAAACCTTTCTTGAGCTTCACTCCTTCTCTCTCCTCAAGCCTCCAACTTCCAAGCTTTTCCAACCCATTCACATGAACCCCCTTGGCCCTATTTATAGGCCAAGGGTGGATCTTTGGATCAAGTTTGGATCATTGGGTCCAACCCGATCCAATTTTCAGTGGAACATGGATCTGGATCCTTTGGTTCAGATCCAATAAAAAAAAATCTTTTTATGTCCTTCTTTGGGGCATGAAACGGATGATTTGTTGAGCAGGCTCCGGTTCTTCGGTGACCTGATTTTAGACTGGGTTTTTCCCAACCCCTTTAACCAGCCGATGTCTGCTTTCAAGACCATTCATTTGATGCTTGATTTGATCCGTTTGGTCCCGTCTTGAGCTTGTTTTTGATGAGGTCGATCTCATATTTTGAAGTGGATACTAATTTCCATTTTGACAGGCCCGGTTCTTGATTTTTGATGGCTTTATCAAGCTCTTGGTTTCATTTCGACTTTTTGAAGTTTGAACTTGTTTCGATATGAACACAGGGTTCGATCTTCAATCTGGCTTTTATTCAGATAGGGTTGGCTCATCCTTCACTTTTTGACTTGACCTCGAGCTGGCTTTTTGGATCGGGTTTCACTTGTCCATTTTGATCTTCTTTGAAATCCATGGGTTTTTAGCTTGAATTTAAAATATTTATTTTGAAATATTTCACAAAAGGTTTAAGCTTTAAAATTTTGGGTTTTTAAAGGTTTTAGAAGGTTGTAAGCTAGATTTTAAAACTTAAGAGTTTTGGAAAACATCACCATTTTTAGGGTGTTTACAGATGCCCCTCTTTGGCATTGATCCAAATGTATTTGGATAATGTCAAAGAAGAAACACCCTGTATTGATTTTCTTCCCAAATTTTCTTGAGAATGAATCATCTTTCGTTTCGTAAAACTCATTTTTCTTTGATCATAGGAGGTGGATTTCCAGCCAAAAGGGGACTTTTCCTATGTGGGGTACTTTTCCTAGGCATGATCATGCATGAATGACTTTTGAATGCATGCATGAGTGAGCGAGGTGAGCTTTTGGGAGAGACAATTTTTGGGGTTTTTGAGCCCGGAGATAGTCTTTAAAGGCCAACTGTCCCAAGCAAGTTTTATCCCATGTCTTTTTGACATTTTTGGGTTTTTGAGCCCAGAGAGTGCCTTTACAGGCAGGTCTTATCCCATGTCTTTTTGACATTTTTGGGTTTTGAAAATTTCTTTTTTTTTCAAAAGGAACTCCTTTTATCTTCCATCAAAAGGACTTCCAATTTTTCATACTTCCCTTTATTTGGGTTTCGATACCTGCTCCTTGGTAGAGGTTTTTGGTATTAAATTTTGGAAAACATTTCAAAGTTTCATTTCCCACAAAACAAAGTCTAATTCTCAAACAAAATGAAATTATTTCCCTATAAAATTGGCTTAACTCAAAATTACAAGTAACTAAATTAGAAAATATATCTCTAAGCATCGACTCAACATCTACAAATTACCATAATATTGCCTCAATGAGTGTACTTGAACGTGGTCATTATATTCCAACTTGAGTGTTTGAGCTTTAATATTCAAAACCAAACATGTTAACTTTTCCTAATTAATCAAATTGTAAACACCATTATTCTAAATTTTAACCAAGTATTTTAACTCCAATATAACTCCGCCCATGTAAGGGATCACCCTTGCATTGCCGGTCCCAAGCCCGGATAAAGGAGGAGGGTTGTGTTAGGCTTCCGACAGCCAGCGTAAAACTTTGTCGGATTTCTACAACATGGATTACAAAAATTATGAGCATTGCTTTGGGGCGTCCCCGCCTAGCGACGTGCTGCAGAGCCCGAATGCAGTAAGAAGTAAGCAAGGGCCACTACATTTTCACCCGAATGTAGTGAATCAATTGCAGAGAGGGTTCCCACATCATGGACGGGTGTAGGTAAAGAAGTTAGTCCCGCTACATTGCCGCCCGAATGTAGTGAAAATTTTTTAGAGAGGGTCTCTGCGTTTTGATTATGGACGGATGCGGGGGGTAAGGAAGCTAGTCCTAGATAATAAGATTCGTATTGGTTCTTGGAATATCGGAACATTATCGGGTAAGCTAATGGAGGTGGTAGATACTATGATTCGGAGAAAGATTCATATTTTATGTTTACAAGAGACAAAATGGGTTGGAGAAAAAGCAAAGGAGATAGATGATACAGGTTTTAAATTATGGTACTCAAGTAAAGAAAAGGCCCGAAACGCTGCCCCATCCCACCCTATTGCCATCCCCATGTATGTTCAGCTGCAAAGAGACATTCCTAAATTCTAGATTCCTCTCTCCTGTTAAGTGAACAAACACTAATTTCAGTTGTTGTTTGAAACATGTTATCATCAACTACTTGTTCATAAATAAAGATTTAAAGGAGAGTGTAGTAGACATACAACGATATGGTGACAGAATCATGACATTGAAATTAGTGTTAGGAGCAGAGGTTTTGAATATAGTTTGTGCTTACGCACCCCAAGTAGGACTAGAAGATAGTATAAAGACAGTTTTTTGGGAAGAGTTAGATAAGGTGTTTCAAAAGATTCCACAAAGGGAGATGATTTGTTTAGGAGATTTAAATGGACATGTCGGTAAAGAGGCATTAGGATATCAAGGGATTCATGGAAACTTTGGTTATGGGGATATAAACGAGGAAGGTAGGGAGATTTTAAATTTTGCTATGTCATTTGATCTCTTTATAGTCAATACAATGTTCAAAAAACGAGATGAACATTTAATTACTTATAAGAGTGGCTTATCACAAACACAAATTGATTACTTTATTTGTAGAAAAAAAGATAGAGCGTGTTGTAAAGATTGTAAGGTAATTCCAGGAGAAAGCTTAACCACCCAACATCGACTTTTAGTTATGGATTTACAAGTAAAAAAATGGACAAAGAAGAAAAGAGTGCATCGAGCTATTCGGACTAAATGGTGGAACCTCAAAAGCGAGAAAGAAGATATATTTAAACAGAAAGTCCTTCAAGGAGATGTTTGGAATTATGTTGGCACACCCTGTGATATGTGGAACAATATAGCTATACATATTAGGAAAGTGGCGAAAGATGTGTTAGGGGTATCTAAGGGAGGTGTACCGGCACAAAAAGAAGCTTGGTGGTGGAGTGAAGTAGTACAAAATAAAATCAAGGCAAAGAGGGCATGTTACAAATTACATTATACTAAGAAAACTAGTGAAACATTAGAAGCTTATAAGAAAGCAAAGAAAGAAGCAAAAAAGGCAGTTAGTGAAGCAAAAGCTAAGATTTGGGAGGACTTATATAAAAAACTCAACTCAAAAGAGGGTGAAAGAGATATTTTTAGGATAGCTAGGGCTAGAGACAAGAAAACTAAAGATCTTAATTATGTTAGATGCATAAAAGACGAGAATGAAAAAATTCTAGTGGCAAATGATGATATAAGAAATAGATGGAAAAACTATTTTTATAATCCTTTTAATGAAAATAAAGATGTTAGTATTAGTTTAGGAGATTTAGCCAAGTCAGAAAAGTATATAAACCACAATTTCTACCGACATATTCAAAAGAATGAAGCCAAAGAGGCTCTTAAACATATGAAGAGTGGTAAATCGGTAGGACCAGATAATATTCCTATAGAAGTTTGGAAAATACTAGGAGAAATAGGAATCACTTGGCTCACAAGACTATTTAATGAAATACGGAAAAACCAAAAGATGCCCGAGGAATGGAGAGCAAGTACACTTATACCCGTATATAAGAACAAGGGAGACATTCAAAATTGTGCGAATTATCGAGGTATCAAGTTAATGAGTCATACTATGAAATTATGGGAAAGAATTATCGAACGTAGGTTAAGACAAGTATCAGGTACAATAGAGAACCAATTTGGATTTATGCCAGGTAGATCTACTATTGAAGCGATTCACCTTTTGAGACGTCTTATGGAACATTTTAGAGCAAAAAAGAAAGACCTTCACATGATATTTATTGATCTAGAAAAAGCTTATGATAGAGTACCGAGGGAGGTTCTTTGGAGAACTTTGGAAAAAAGAGGTATCCCATTGACATATATTAACCTTATAAGAGATATGTATGATGGTGCAAAAACATGTGTGAGGACTAATGAAGGAACGACAGACTTCTTTGAAGTTAGTATTGGGTTACATCAAGGATCAACTTTAAGTCCATACTTATTTATAATGGTGATGGATGAGTTAACAAAACATATTCAAGATGAAGTACCTTGGTCTATGTTATTTGCAGATGACATTGTATTAGTGGAGGAGTCTAAGGAAAAAGTTAATAGAAAATTGGAACTATGGAGAGAAACATTAGAAAACAAAGGCCTCCGACTTAGTAGAACAAAGACAGAATATATGGAATGTAAGTTTGATCATTTGGCTACTTCAGAGGACATATAAATTAAAATTGGCACACATTGCATTCCCCAAAAGGAAAGTTTTAAATACCTAGGGTCAATTTTTCAAAGTGATGGAAGAATTGATGGAGATGTTACACATAGAATTAATGCTGGTTGGTTAAAATGGAGAGGAGCATCAGGTATTCTTTGTGATAAGAAGATACCATTAAAATTAAAAGGTAAATATTATAGAGCAGCAATTAGGCCTGCCATGTTTTATGGTTCTGAGTGTTGGGCAGTTAATCATCAACATGTACAAAAGATGTCTATGACAGAAATGAAGATGTTGAGATGGATGAGTGGTCATACAAGAAAAGACCGTATACATAATGAGGTTATTAGAAACAAATTAGGAGTGGCACAAATAGAGGATAAAATGAGAGAACATCGTTTAAGATGGATTGGACATATAGAAAGAAGATCAAAAGAAGAACCTGTAAGAAGGTTAGAAAAACTAAATTTGAAAAGTATTAAAAGAGGTAGAGGACGACCACAAAAGTGTTGGAAAGAAACAATAAAGAATGATCTAGCTTATTGGGAGTTAACTGCTAACATGGCACATGATAGGGATCTGTGGAAACAAGGAATCCATGTAGCCGACCCCGTCTAGTATGGGAAAAGGCTTAGTTGTTGTTGTTGTATTTTAACTCCAATATAATTACTTTAGCTCAAATGACCCCAAAATAAGCTATCATTTGTAATCCAGTCTTTATCTTCACAGTTTCTTAAAGATTAATTTGGGCTCACCAATCATGATCATTTTAATACCCAATTATTGTCAACCTAGGCTTTGATACCACTCTTTCATATTCCGAGCCATGAGTCCCACTATACGGTCAAAACAACTTTGACGCATCTAATGTAGCTCTCAACCCTAATAGTGAGGTGTTAGAAAGTCTTCATCTCGTATCCATCTATGATGATCCATATCACATTTTCATTTTGAAGTAACAAGAACAATATATTCAAAACCATTTCCTTTAAAGCATTCATTACGATCTTTGATTTACCTTATGGCTGAACATGTTAACCTAGACATGTCATACTACATGACACAAGCTACTAAATGCAAATTATGAGTAAGCTTGCATGATAGTCAGAATGTGTCTTATGTGAAAGTCTATCCTCTACTGAACATGGATGACATGAGGATAAAGTCAAAGTTAAATTGGTTTTCAAGTTATAAAGCAGAGCACTTTCCACCTTTGCAGCAGAACCCAATTTGAATCGTGGTCATAAGCCTATTCTGACTATTGGAAACTGCTACAAATCATAATTCCTACCATCCTAAACATAATTCCAACTGTTGTGATAGTCAAAAAATTAATGCTAGAATAGTTTTGGTTGAAATATGAATATTCCGATTGTCCAAACAATCAAAGTACTTCTCGAAACAGATAAAATATATCGGCTGAAACAATAGTCAAAATAATTTATATTCCAACTATTCTTCTACATATTTTGATTGTTGATTGCAGTCAAAATTAGTATTTTTTTAACTACACATAACAACTGGAATAATCATATAGCTCATGTATAAATCCGATATGTTTTTCAAATAATATCGGAGATGGAGGTGGTTAATTATTGGCCAAAAGAATTTTCAACCCAAATCAAAGATATATATAATTTATTGCTACATGTGTGAGATGCAATATACGGTCATGGTATAAACTATAGGCCCATACAAAACCTAAAAAAATTGCTAACTATAACTCATAGAAACAGTTGAGCAAGCCATGAGGATCATAAAAGACCTTACGCACGAAACAAATTCACCATGATTAATGTTTTTGAGAAGAAAAATCAACTTAATAAAACATGAGAAGTTAGAAATGATTCTCACTACCATCTATAAAAGAAGAGCATTGTATATTATCCTTTGAGCTATCCTCTGTAGGCTTCACTTTGTCGGGCATCTCACTATTGAGAGGAACAACCGGCTTTGCTCTTTATGATACTGCGAAATGAGAAAGATATTACCAGTATGGAGTTAAGGCATATTTAGAATTTCTAACTATATGAAAATACATATATGAGTTGTTATATAGAAAAAGAGTATTGATTATGAAAAGAGTATTGTTATATATATGATACATATATGAGTTACTACCATATATGTATGTATGTATATATATATGTGTGTGTGTTATTTAGAGTCTTAATAGGGATATAGATATGCATGGAAAGTTAAAATTTATGGAAAGATTTGGGAGAGATCTCCCTTTGATATGCTAAAGAGATTCATATCCCTATTTATTTGAAAAAGGTAAAAAGGAAGTTTTTTTCACTTATCTATCAAATTTATGTTATATTTATGTACAGAAATTAAATTAAGAGGATTTAAAATTTAATATGTATTGCTCAAACTTGGACTTAGCTAAGCCTAAACATAATTGAGCCAAGTCCTAGTTGACCCAATGCCTTGGGTTCTAAAACAAAATTGAGTCAATTTCTTCTAACCTAAGTCATATCCAATCTCTAGTCCCTAGCAAGACCCCACCTTGTTAACTCATACGAGCCTAGCCTAGCCTAGCCATGGCTCGATCCACTTTATTGGGACGAATTCAAATCAAGTAACAGAGAGGTGGACCAACCTTGGTGCATCCATACGATACATCAAGCTTCATTAACGCATCCAAGCCATGTTGAGTTACCTATGGAGCTGTCAAGCCAAGACAACCCGTGTATGGGGCCTGCAAGTCACGCCCAAAACCTTCTAGAATCCAAGCCATCAAGCCACAATAGATGAAATGATGCTTTATTTGCAAGAGTGGTTATATTCAAATCTTCATTTTCCTACCTTTTAGTTCCATTAGATTTATTTTAGGTCTTGTCTTTATTCCTTTGAACCTGTAACCCAACCTATAAATAAGCTCTCCATCCCTCTTTTAAAATATCTCTCAATTCCATGTACTCAAGGCTACAAGCAATAAAAAAGTAGGTGTCCCCTTCTTCTCTTGATTCTCTTTCTGTGGTGTCTGCTGATTTTGAAAGATCCACGATAGAGAGCGTCGCTACCCTCTTCAAGTTAGTTTGTAGTGAAGGGGTTGAACCTTGCCTGTTGGGACAAAAAGGCAACTTATGAAAAGAATCAGAAATGGGCCACAACACAAAAGGGATTAAATTAAAGGTGAGATCTTTCAGATTTAGTTTTATTTTTGCTTCTAAATATTTAGATCCGATGCAAGTGGAAGGTTCCGCAGAACCAGAAATTTGCATACAAAACTCTATAAAAAATTAGTCATATATTAAAATGTTGGTTAAGTTTGTAATAGTAGCCCATATTCTATGCATATATTTGAACTAACAAGATATACATTATTATCGTAATCAAAAGAACACTTAGAACATGAAGTTTGAAATCTTTTGCGAAGATTCTTTCTAAAACCCAAAGATATCACTTCCATAGCTAAACTAATTCATTTTATAAATTGCATCATAAAATGAATTTCCCAATTAACCCAATTTAAATATCAAAAGTAGATATTAATAAAATTAAAATATGTGTAACCCTTGTCACTATGTATTTATGGGCTTTTTACTCACTAATTTGAGAATTTTGAGGTCACACTTGATTTTCTAAAAAAATGTTTATCATTGTTACTTAAATATAAATATAGTCATTTTCCCTTTGGGTGTAAGCATACTTTTATAGTAAAATTAATTTGTTTCTAAATTGGCTCAATGTGAAAAAATGCATATAATTGGCTTATTACTTATTGTTTATTTAAAATTATTAAAATTTCAATTATTATGTTATGTATACATTTTTGGTTCGCCTTTTGTAAATTGCGGAAGAAGAATTCATGTTGCTCTTTGAGTAGTGACTATTTGGATCTAAAAATCCTTGGCTCAAATAGAAAGTTAGCCCTATATTTGTAAGTCTAAACATAATATTTAGACTAAAATAAAATTATATTTGAATGAATAACATTTACTTTTGGACTATAAAACCATATGAAAAGTTCATACCAAGATAAATATCATAATAAAACCTTATAGAAAATAATGTATTGGAAAATGAAGGAGCAATCTTTATTCTTCTGCTTTCATATTGAAATATTATTATTTGAATTACAGTTTGGTATTGAACTTAATAACATACCAAACATACCTTAGGTAAAATTAGTATAAAAATCATAATGACATTATTTTTTGGACCTACAAATTGTATGTTCAAATCCTAAAAGTCTATAAATCTTTCATAATTTCAATTGCATCCTACTATGTTTGCCTTTGCCTCGAGAATTACCATACCAGAATCAAACTATGCCAATCTTACAAACGGATTCGTGTAGTCTCTTACAGTGATATTGCCTTGCTACAACTAGTTGAACTTTAATTATACATACAATTGATCATTGTGAGAAAAAAAGTGACTGAAAATTGACTTTCTAAATGCCTCATAAGTCCAAGGAATGCTATAAGTCTCTCTCTATGCTCTCCGCCACTATTTGGTATTTCCTTCCAAAAAGTTTGGCGCTAATTGTACCTTTTTCTCTCATTTGTGCATGTGAATATCATTAAAGCATTCTCTACCTTACCAATTCATTCATAAGGTTATAATGGATCTGCAACTATGCCTTTAAACTATTTACACCTATTTTTCATTAAGTGTTGAATGGTCGTAATAAATTCTCTAGAAACATTTTGTAACAAAATTATCATCTGGTCAAACCTTCACATATAAAACATATGGTTTTATTACTAGTCCTTAAGACATTATTGATAGTCTCACGATTGAAGCAACTAATGCATACAACTATATCACCTCATGCATGTCTCCCACAATAACTGAAGTTAGATTTAAATCAAATCCTTGTGAGTCCTACATATAAATATAATATTATATTTTGATCAAACTGTTGCTCGACTCTATGCATCCTAAAAGTTCTAACTTCAAGATTGATTATAAAATGATAGCATGAGCTCCAACCCATAGTTTAGTCAGAAAGTTATATATCTTATACATCTAAAAGCATGTATGGTTCACAATCATTTCATAATAAATCACATTTATATTCCAACTCATTATTTCAAATTCATACTCATGCACATCAATCTTTTACGGTAATTATCACCCATATTGTATCTAAGCTAGGAGTTGTCTGACCCTCCCTTCACATGACTTTTGTCATTTTGTCTATAATAATCAAACCACACCAACTTTCATGGTAGAGTGCTCGAGAATACACTTTATATTTGTCCGAAGTCGAAACGTCCGAGAGACTTATAAGTCTCTAGAGACCCACACAAATGACACATGTGTGGCTTATATATTCATACATTATTAAATTTCAAAGTCAATTACATCTTATCAAATTCACAAGTTCATATTTGGATCCATATATATTCAAATCTATGGAACATGTTTGTGTGGCTTATCACATCCTGAGTCAACACAAAACAAGGTCTAAAATTGAAACTATTTAAATGGTTTTGTTTCTAACCAGAACATGTTTCAAGACCCAATCTAGATTTGTTTATGATACAAACACAACCCATAACCTGGAACATGATTTTGACATGAAACTATTTGTGAGACACGATACAATACAATTTCGTTTCATGATGTGTTGGACATGACCTGACTTGGGAACAGGACATGCCGAAAAAGGAATTATTTCTCTTGGTTTTTTCTATGGCTTTTTTGTCATTTTCTAGTGGTGGCTATGGGTGACATTGGTCCACTAGGACCCGTTCAACACCCCTCTTCTTCAATGGGCAAAGGATGGCCACCGTCAGTGGCCTTTTTCACCAGAAAATAGAGAGAATATGTCAGGGTTCACATTTTATAAAATTAACAAAATGAAGTTGATTTTAGACAATTCTTCCATGGATGGCGATTGGTATCACTCCATGTCATCAAGTATCAACTCTCTACGTGGACCCAAGCAAGAACCAATACTACAAAATGGACGTATTGTTCAAAAAATAGAATTTCTATAGAATAAAATAAAAACAAAAACTTACTAGTTTCTTACTGGTGATTTGCCACTCGATCAAATCCCCTCATTGTTGCAAGGTCAAAGATTGCTTTATGGATTTAAATTGATCATGATCTGCCATATAAATGGCAGTTGCCATTTCTTTCCCCTCTTTCCAAAACACTTAGTAAGACATTGTGCATTACTATGTTATAACTTGGGTGGACCTAGGTCTGGATCCAAATCCGACCTAGGTTACCATAGTTTCTCTGAAAATATAGAACTATGTTGCATCAGACCAGAACAGAAAAGGGACATGGGAAACAACAAAACTCAAAAAAATTTAAAAACAGGAAAGTGGCACTATATAAACTATATTTAACTATGTACTTTTAAATATATAAGTATGCACAAAGAAAAATAGATATATGGTGCAAATTATATTTAAATATATAATATATAATTATATATAATAGAGAAATATTATAAGTGTAAATATGCACTTGTAGAAATAACAAGAAGTTAAATAAATTTTCAATGATGAATCCTGTTTTGAAAAGATAACTTTCTCCATGAGGTATTTCTGTGCAACCTTGATATAGAGTAAAATATTATAGTATTTTCATTGGCTCATTAAGAAATAAAGAATCTAAATCTACAAAAAAAAACAAATAGTTTGAGATGGATTAATTCTAGTGCTTATACATGAGCAACCATTTTATTATTTTTTGCTAAATGTAGGAATTTGGCATATTATAACCAAAAAATTTTGTTTCTTGACAAGTAATTGTACATTCGAGTTGATATTTTACCTCATAATACTAACTACAATCCATACAACATGATGCCCAATGTTGAGATTCAACATTTTGTTTCTTATAATAATGTATTATGGTGATTTCTTCTTTGAGTATATTCAATTTGAATAAATAAAATCTTCCAAATAAAAGTACTCACTACAAAGAGAGGGAGCTATTTATTTATTATAAGAAAATTGTGTTCACTTATCTATCAAAAAATGAATGATTAAAATTTTTAGTCAATAATAGTTAATTGAATGAATCATAAGTGATGGTTCCTTGAAGAGAACCACTTGTTGGTTTTGCATAATTACCTTCCGGTGTATTATCTTTTGATACTTTCCGATGTGAGATTTGTTTGAATATGACTAAAATGCATTGGCACTAAAACAATATAAATATACATAAAGCAATGCAATTAACCTAAAACAATCAAAAGGTTCTATTATCAGTTTCCTATATCGATACGGATATACTATTTATAACATAGCATATACTTCTACCATAATGTATTATAATTGATCTTGTCAAGGTAAGTATTGTTATTTGTGGCTTTCATGAATTGAATGGGAGGTGAGAAGAAGAATGCTATTGTGTTTAGGTAACTACCAATAGGGGTGTAATCAAGCCAAGCCAAGTACAGGAACGCTCAAGTCGACTCATTAAGAAAAA
Source organism: Brasenia schreberi (assembly GCA_036023115.1). Lineage (NCBI taxonomy): Eukaryota > Viridiplantae > Streptophyta > Magnoliopsida > Nymphaeales > Cabombaceae > Brasenia > Brasenia schreberi. The sequence continues at coordinate 11,500,199 of JAYKKT010000052.1, forward strand.
TGTTTGGCTTGAGCTAAAACTCAAACAAGCTTTGATATTCAGGTTGAAGCTCAAGTTCAAGGTTTTAACAACTCAAACTCAGTTTGCTAGGCCAAAAGTGACTCAATTAAGCATCACTCATGACCGAGACTTTCCCTTAGTGATACTTATTTAATATACAATGAAAATATTTAAGCCTTTTCCTATACTAGTTGGGGTTGGCTATATAGTTTCTTTAACGCCATAGAGCTTAATCTTATACTATGTTAGCAATTAATTCTGAAAGGCCATATCATGTATATAGTTTCCCTCGAATACTTATTTTATCTTTTGTTACCTCTTTTAATACATTTACCATATAGTTTCTTATACTTTGTTATAGAAGCTTCATAAAATCGCCTTTATACATGTTCAAGCCATCTTAGACTTGTCTTTCTTATCTTTTCTTCCATCAATGCTCCTCCAACTTTTTCTCCAAGAACCTCATTACAATACAACATTTCCTTCTATAATCATACATCCAGCTCAACATCATAAACTTTGTTAGTACCATCTTATGCATATGATGATAACTAAGTGTCTAACACTCAACACCATATGACATTGTTGGTTTATTTGTTGCTTTATAATACTTGCTTGTTGTTATAAAAAACACCTAATATTTGTTAGTACTATCTTCTTGCTATAAAAAGCACCTAAAGTACCCCTCCTTTTTTGTCAACTTATGTTAATTCTATGTATAACATCTTCATCAATTTTTTCATTACTTTGAAATATTAATCTTATGCACTTCTATCATTTTGAGGATGCAATGTTGGCTAATTTTACATCATATGTTTCAACCTTATGGGCATTGCTTTGGGGCGTCCCATCCTAGCGATGCACTACAGAGCCTGAATGCAGTGATAAGTAAGAAAGGGTCACTATATTTTCGACCGGATGTAATGAATCAATTGCAGAGACAGTTTCCACATCATGGACCGGTCTGGGTAAAGAAGTTAGTCTTACTATATTGCCGCCCAAATATAGTGAATAAAATATACATAGGGTCTCCGCATTTTTAATATGGATGAATGTGGGGAGGTAAAGAAGCTAGTCCTAGATAATAAGATTCGTATTGGTTCTTGAAATATCGAAACATTGTCCGGTAAGCTAATGAAGGTGATAGATACTATGATTCGAAAAAAGATTCATATTCTATGTTTACAAGAGACAAAGTGGATTAGAGAAAAAGCAAAGGAGATAGATGATACAAGTGTTAAATTATGGTACTCATGTAAGGAAAAGGCTCAAAACAGAGTTGGTATTATCATAAATAAAGATTTAAAGGATTGTATAGTAGACATACAACTATATGGTGACCGAATTATGTACTAGACGAGGTCGGCTATATAGATTCTTTGTTTCCATAGATCCCTATCATGTGTCATGTTAGCAGTTAACTCACAATAAGCTAGATCATTCTTTATTGTTTCTTTCCAACACTTTTGTGGTCGTCCTCTAGCTCTTTTAATACTTTCCAAATTTAGTTTTTCATACCTTTTTACAGGTTCTTCTTTTGATCTTCTTTCTATATGTCCAAACCATCTTAAACGATATTCTCTCATTTTATCCTCTATTTGTGTCACTCCTAATTTGTTTCTAATAACCTCATTATGTATACGGTCTTTTCCTTTATGACCACTCATCCATCTCATTTCGGTCACAGACATCTTTTGTACATGTTGACGATTAACTGCCCAATACTCAGAACCATAAAACATGGCAAGTCTAATTGCTGCTCTATAATATTTACCTTTGAACTTTAATGGTATCTTCTTATCACAAAGAATACCTTATGCTCCTCTCCATTTTAGCCAACCAACATTAATTCTATGCATAACATCTCCATCAATTCTTCCATCACTCTGAAAAATTGACCCTAGGTATTTAAAACTTTCTTTTTGGGGGATGCAATGTGTACCAATTTTAATTTTTATGTCCTCTAAGGTAATCAAATGATCAAACTTAGATTCCATATATTCTGTCTTTGTTCTACTAAGTCGGAGGCCTTTGCTTTCTAAGGTTTCTCTCCATAGTTTCAATTTTCTATTAACTTTTTCCTTAAACTCCTCCACTAACACAATGTCATCTGCAAATAACATACACCAAGGTACTTCATCTTGAATATATTTTGTTAACTCAACAATCACCATTATAAATAAGTATGGACTTAAAGTTGATCCTTGATGTAACCCAATATTAACTTTAAAGAAGTTTGTCATTCTTTTATGAGTCCTCACACATGTTTTTCTACCATCGTACATATCTCTTATAAGGTTAATGTATGTCAATGGGATATCTCTTTTTTCCAAGGTTCACCAAAGAACTTCTCTCAGTACCCTATCATAAGCTTTTTCTATATCAATAAATATCATGTGAAGGTCTTTCTTTTTTGCTCTAAAATATTCCATAAGATGTCTCAAGAGGTGAATCGTTTCAATAGTAGATATGCCTGGCATGAATCCAAATTGATTCGTTGTTGTACTCAATACTTGTCTTAACGTACGTTCGATAATTCTTTCCCATAATTTTATAGTATAGCTCATTAACTTGATACCTCGATAATTCATACAATTTTGAATGTCTCCCTTGTTCTTATATATGGGTATAAGTGTACTCGCTCTCCATTCCTCGGGTATCTTTTGGTTTCTCCATATTTCATTAAATAATCTTGTGAGCCAAGTGATTCCTATTTCTCCTAGTATTTTCTAAACTTCTATAGTAATATTGTTCTTACTGATTTACCACTATTCATATGTTTAAGAGTCTCTTTGACTTCATTCTTTTGAATACATCGGTAAAAATTGTGGTTTATATATTTTTCTAATTCGGTTAACTCTCCTAAGCTAATACTAACATCTTTATTTTTATTAAAAAGCTTATAACAATAGTTTTTTCATCTATTTCTTATATCATCATTTGTCACTAGAATCTTTTCATCCTCGTCTTTGATGCATCTAACATAATTAAGATCTTTAGTTTTCTTATCTCTAGCCCTAGCTATCCTAAAAATATCTCTTTCACCCTCTTTTGAGTTGAGTTTTTTATATAAATCCTCTCAAATTTTAGTTTTTGCTTACCTGATGGCCTTTTTTGCTTCCTTCTTTGCTTTCTTATAAACATCTAAAGTTTCACTACTTTTCTTAGAATAATGTAATTTGTAACATGTCTTCTTTGCCTTAATTTTATTTTGTACTACTTCACTACACCACCAAGCTTCTTTTATGCCAGTATACATCCCTTAGATACACCGAACACATCTTTCACCACTTTTTTAATATGTATAGACATATTGTTCCACATATCACAAGGTGTGGCAACATAATTCCAAACATCTACTTGAAGGGCTTTCTGTTTAAATATATCTTATTTCTCCCTTTTGAGGTTTCACCATTTAGTCTGAATAGCTTGATGCACTCTTTTCTTATTTGTCTATTTTTTTATTTATAAATCCATAAGTAAAAGTTGATGTTGGATGGTTAAGCTTTCTCCTGGAATTATCTTGCAATCTTTACAACACACTCTATCTTTTTTTCTACAAATAAGGTAATCAATTTGTGTTTGTGATAAGCCACTTTTATAAGTAATTAAATGTTCATCTCATTTTTTGAAGATTGTATTGACTATAAAGAGATCAAATGCTATAGCAAAATTTAAAATCTCCCTACCTTCCTCATTTATATCCCCAAAACCAAAGTTTTCATGTATACCTTGATATCCTAATGGCTCTTTATCGACATGTCCATTTAAGTCTCCTCCTAAACAAATCATCTCTCTTTGTGGAATCCTTTAAATCATCTTATCTAACTCTTCCCAAAAAGTTGTCTTTATATTATCTTCTAGTCCTACTTGGGGTGCGGTGCGTAAGCACAAACTATATTCAAAACCTATGCTCCTAACTCTAATTTCAACGTCATGATTCGGTCACCATATCATTCTATGTCTACTATACTATCCTTTAAATCTTTATTTATGATAATACCAACTCTGTTTCGAGCCTTTTCCTTACCTGAGTACCATGATTTAAAACCTTTATCCTCTATCTCCTTTGCTTTTTCTCCAACCCACTTTGTCTCTTGTAAACATAGAATATGAATCTTTCTCTGAATCATAGTATCTACCACCTCTATTAGCTTACCGGACAATGTTCTGATATTTCAAGAACCAATATGAATCTTATTATCTAAGATTAATTTCCTTACCCCCCTCGCATTCATCCATATTGAAGATTAGCAGGACTAACTTGTTTACTCACATTCGTCCATGATGTGGGAACCCTTTCTGCAATTGATTCATTACATCCGAGTGAAAATGTAGTGGCCCTTGCTTATTTATCATTGTATTCAGCTTTTGTAGCTCGTCGCTAGGCGGTGGCGCCCCAAAGCAATGCTCATAATTTGTGTAATCCATAGTATAAAAATCCAACAAAGTTTTACGCTCGATGTTGGAAGCCTAACACAACCCTCTTCCTTTATCCGAGCTTGGGACCGGCAATGCAAGGGTGATCCCTTACATAGGCGGAGTTATCTCCTTGTCCATCCAAATAAAATTAATCCTATAAACCAATTGATCCTTTTGTCTCTCTCAAAACTTTTCAAACTTCAATTTTCTTATCATCTAATCCCACAAAATTACCATATTATATTAGTTCAAAATCCTCGTTTACTTTATTCCTGTAAACAAGTCGGTAGCTGAGTCAAGCTTGAGTATCTAGTGAGCATCTCCGGTCACTTGCTTCCTTAACTAGCAAGTGTGCATTGTGGAATATCCAAAACTTCAAATCTAGCTTTGAGGTATACTCCTCACTAGGGATATCAATAATAGGGGCCCGGGTTTAACATCCAGCAATCCCAACCCACTTAATCAGGTTTGCTTACTAAATGCAGCATCCTATTATCAATAGGATTGGATTCAGTATTTGAATGTCTGCATCCAAATCCAAAGTGCTTCAAATGATCTAATTTGTGTTGCATTTTCAATTTAATATGATAACCTAATTGGTTATTTGGGCTGTGTTCTATATTGAAATTTCAAGTTAATCTTATACCAAACATTACCTGGTGACATTCACCACAAAGTCATTACAGTTTTCAATAGCTTTCCCATGCCGGAGCTTGGAGATGTGCACAATACGCAATGACAAGGCCAATGGGAGAGCCAAGTAACAAAGTCATGACAAACTCGCCTTTACTTGGTGATGGTAAATGAACTGACCTTCTCATGGTTTGGCTCGGTTTGGCCCATGATGAGCTTCCTCATGTTTAGCTAATATTCTAGAAGCACCGAATTACATGAGCTAGCTCGTTAAGCCAGATGAGCTGAACATGAAGAATTCATGTTCAATTCAGCTCGCCTTGTATTGGCTCGTTTAATGAGTCAAGTAGTTAGGCTTTTGTGTACAAATATTGTAGAAAACCATGTTACCTACTAACAGGATCTGTCATTTCGAAGAAAATGGGTAATCAGAGATCACACCATGCCTCTAATCAACAAAAAGTATGATTACCTTTTAACATACTGCTTGTATTTGCTTCGTGTTTGGTCAGCTCAAGCATCCTAAAGCCGATTGTGAAGAAGATCTAGAGTTGATGAGAAAGCCATGAACGAACCTGCTAGGTTCGTTTGGCTCATCTAACAAGCCTTACTTTTGCATCTTGGCGCCTACCTTCCATACAATGGGCACCTACTGAGCCGGGCATTTTGATCTGAGATTGAGTCACGAGCCAGTCAGACTCGCTTTTATCATTTGTTACTCTCATTGTAATATCTAAGCACCACCCACAACGGCTTGAATTTTTTTTTTTACAGTACTATGACTTGAATTTGAATGACTATGTTAACACTTCGAATTGACCTGAGATTGAGTCACGAGCCAATGAGACTCAACTTTATCCCTTCTTTTTCTATTGTAATATCTAAGCATCCAAAGTCTGAACTTTTGCTAAAGAAAAGAACAAATGTCCAGCCTTTATTAATAATGGCTGCTGCTATTGCTTTCATAATTTCTCTAGGATGTACGCACTCACGTGATGCTAAACTCCATACAGTAAATGATTGGCGGTGGTTGTCCCCCTGAGTGCTCCGTGCCTTCAATCTAGTAACCAGGCAATATCCCCGTACTCGGGCTTTGTTTGGGGTGGAAATTTTGGACCCAACCCAACTGACCCAGCAGAAGCAAGGCAAACCCAACCAAAATTTTTTGTATTATACACTTACACATGCACACAACTTGGGTTCTATTCTGGTCAAATCGATTCTGGAGTTTTAAAAGTTTACCTCAAAGAAGAAAAGGTCACTTGCTTGCGACATGATGAAATACGAAATTATTCATTCCCAACACGAGCTGCCAAGCCAACCCTACATAAATAGTTTGTGGTGAGATAAATTAATGTCAATGTCCAGGAATATGAACATCATCTCAAGAGGTAGTCTTTGCTATATCAAAGATTGGAGTACTGCACAAGCATCGGGGCTTATATTCATGAAAGAGGGATGCTCCGGTATTATAGCCATCCACTACTTTCCAATTGATCAAAGTTGGGGATGGCAATATTGACCCGACCCGAATGGGTCAGGGAACATCCTACCAGGTCAAGTTCTGATCCGGATATGGGGATAAGATGTCAGGAAAAGATACCCTCTGTGTGTGTGTGTGTATAAAAATATGTGCCCTATTTTTTTTTTCCGTGCCACCCATTATTCATTTGGAGAAAAGAGAACCCATACTCACCTCGTTAAGGTTTGGGTCAGTACCGGTGCAGGTGTGTCGGTCCCTGACCCGCCCCATTGCCATCTCTGATCAAAGTTTTCCCTAAATGCATTCATTTGAGGCTGGAAATGACATTTTTCTGCTTAAATGTTCCCAAGCATACCCGTAATGGCTCTAAAACTGATCATTTATAGGCTTGGAAATGAGATAAGCCAGTGGCAGATCTACATTGAGCCGAGATTGGTGTTCGCCCTACCTGAAATTTAGAAAATTAACTTAAAGTCTATAGCTCCTGATGGGGTCCATGAGCTATATAATACATAGTTTGCCCCACTCCAAAAGAGTTTCTAGATCGGCCAACTTACGGTTCATATCTATTCAGCTTGTTTCTTCCAGTTTTAGCATAGCTAAATTGTTGAGCTATGATGAACAGCAAAAAACGTATCTCGTATAGGCTCACATCGGATCTAGCTGATCCACTTGAGTTCATAGAAGGGCAGAAACTTCTAAAATATCTCCAAGTATGGTTTTATTTATGTGCCTAGCTGATAAAGCTTCAAAACTCTCAAACGGGTCATCTGCCACCAAAAACTGACATTCATATGTAAATTTGGACTGGTTGTGTTGTGCCACTCGTTTTGATTTGGATAATGGGCTTCCTTAGTAATGATAGATGCAATCCGGGAACTCCATAACTTCGTTTAGCATCATCTAGCTTGGCTTCTCAAATTCCACGGGCGAATTTCAAAATTTGGCACGTATTACTTGTCAAAGCCCAAATGACATATACAATGATATACAATATTCTGCCAGGCCTTAGGATTACATCGTTGAATCTTGAGAATTGACATAATTTAGATGGAATGAGGAAGATGAAGACCACAAAAGTATTGGAAGGAAACAATAAAGAATGATTTATCTTTTGTTGAGTTAATTGTTAGCATAATAATACAGTATCGAGTGGAGCATTCCTGGTCAATTTTGGAATGTTTTCTTCAACTTCATATAGTTTTCAGAAGTCGATATCCAAACTCATTGAAGAACATTTGATGAGTCTTATATGTTCGCATATAAAAGCTAAAAGAATTCTTGGTTTTGACAAAGTTTACATGTTCAAGTAGATATGTCCGGTTCCTAACCGGAGTTCATGTGCAATGACCATCTATATGCATTTAAAAGAATGTGTCATTGAAGACTTTCATGTACATGCAAAACTGAATCATTATTTTATTTACGTGATTAACTCAGAAGGTGGATGTACAAATAGCCAAAATGGTTTTAGGGTTTTGTTTGTGAATAATTTGAACAATACTTTTCAGCCGCTTTCAACTTGAGGATTAACTAACAATTATTGTCTTCTATTGATTCGTGAATGACCATGAATTGGATGGCATACTTATCAATATGACACGTTATCAAGTGGAGATAAAATCTCTAAGAAGCATGGTAAAAGGCTCATTTCCTTAGAAAAGGAACACCTCCAACAAACACATACAACTTGAAACACTAACACTCCACAACCCTACCCAAAACCCAAACCATCTGAGCTAGACCACCTACCCAATCCAAACTCAAAATTCAAATGAACTACCCTTGGGAGATCCCCAAGGTGTGGGGAACTGGGACCCAAAGGAATCCAACATTGGGTTTGGGTTTGGGTCATCCACCTATGGACCAGGTAGTTCATTTTCATTTTGTGTTTGGGTCATGTAGGTGGCTTGGGTAGGGTTGTGGAGGAGTGTCAGTATTTCCAGTTGTATGTGTTTGTTGTGTGGTTGGGTTTGTGGTTGTGGTTGTTGTAGGAGTGTTAGGGTTCCTGTTACCGGAGTCGCACTGGTAACCGGCATTGGCGCCTAGCGCCAACCAGCCTGACTATTTAAACGGAAAAGAGAACTAAGATAGCGCTAAGGGAACGCAAGATGCGCACCGTTAAAAATCACAATGAAAGTGTAACCCTCGGCTTGACTCTTTTACAAATTCGACTAAGACATATAAAGACCTGTCCCGCACAGGCCGACTCGACCATTACAGCTTTCAAAAAGGACCAAGAATCCTACCTGTGAAACCAGGCTTGGCCCGCCTGAGAGCGCACTAAGGAGAGTCCACGCAACTGCCAAAGGCACCGCCCTACGGTCTGCCCCTTTGTCAGTCCAGCTCTACCCAAAGTCACTTGAAGGTAATGGGGCCGGCCCAAGAAGTGCGCCCTATGCATCTCCTTGTCTTTTCCTTGAGTTCTCCGGGTCTCTACCGTGTCAGTGCCTTAGTCCATTCAGTTTGCATCCGCCATCTTGAAGCCTTGCCTAAGTCTGGATGGCCTTAGCCTCTTTTGAACTTGCCTTCGCCACTTGACGGCGTCTAGGAGCTCTCTTCCTTAGGAGACTCCACGTCCAAACCTCCTTCCTTGGCAGCTTCGGTTCAACCTGCAAACACTCAACTTTCACTCTCAGTTTAGCCTCCTAAGTTTGACCCTCACTTATTCACTCAGACCTCTTGGATTCGACCTTCAACCATTTGACCATTTGCTTCCAAGTCGTCCAGCCCCTTTTATAGACTAAGGGGCTGGACATTACACTAGTCCAGTCCTACACCCAGCCTGGCCAACCACCCATTAGCTGGCCAGGGCATGCCTTCCACAAAGCCCTCCTGTCTTGCAGACTGGTGCACCCTGTTCTGACAGACCCTTGTGTTGGCCGCCTGATGCTGGGCAGGGCGCGCCTTTGACTCCTGTCGCCACTCTGTGTCCAGTATGTGCCCTACTATCTTACAGCAGGAGGTGCCATCTTCATCGTCTGGCCCAGCCGCACCATGTCAATGGGGCGACTGTTGTTAGAGCGCCCTACTGCCTTGCGACAGGGTGCTGTTAGTATCGTCTAGCCGCACCCTGTCAGAGTGGGGCGGCTGCTGTCAGAGCACCCTGCTACCTTGCTGCAGGGTGCTGTCAGCCCTTGTCATCTGACTCAACCGCGCCTTCTCAGTGTCTGCGCCCTCTGGCCTTACCGCTTCAGGTAAGTGCATCTACCTTGGGGTCTTGCCTCGGTGATCCGTGTGTGAGTTCCTACAGGCTGTTTGAGACAGATCTGCTTGGGCCTTTCACCAGTGGTCCCGTGTTGGCACCCTTCAGGGTGGTTGTACATGCTTCTTAGTGGTGTCAGGGTGGTGCGCCTGTTTGGGCACCCTGCAATCCATACTACCTGTCTAACACACTCCCTACGACTCCTATCCGTGAGACCCTCTCTTTTGTGCCTTACCTTTATTCTGGTCTCACGTTGCCTAAGTCCATTTTATTCAACCTTGGAGTCGGGCCACCCTATTGTGCCGTCTCTTGGTGTGGTGCAGAGGGGTGTTATCTCAGGAGCAATGCTCCAAGTGAGTCTTCTAGCTGGGCGCCACTTTCATGCGCTAGGGCAGGGGTCCGTTCGGGTTCTGCAACAATTCTCCCCCACCTGCTTCCGGACTCGCCCTCGAGTTCGTGTGGTACTCGTGGATCAAGTCCTCAAACTCCCATGGATCCTTCCAATGAACCTGATACCACGTAGGGCGTTCTTTACCGCACACCTTGGGCTTCAACACTTTGCCCACCTGCTTTTCGATGTCAAGCCTTTGTTTACGTTTATGGAGCCTATTTGCAAAAACTATGCAGGCGCGTTCTCTTTCCAACCAACCACGCTCTTCCTCTAAGGTCGAACGACGCTCTTTCAACTCCCTGAGCGCCATAGAGCAATACTGGTCGACCTTCACTTGGGCCACTACCCTAGCCGAGCAATCTCTGGTCGCAGGCAAAACGATCGCATACTTTGAGAACAGGTCTACCTCAACCAAGACCGTCTCCTTTCCATCAACCCATGGAAAGTCCCCAACAACGTCCATGCTCACCTTGGGCCAATTAAACGAATACTACAACCTATCTAAAGTTCGGTCCACTCCGGGGTGTCCTAAGTATGGGGCATTATGAATTTCACTTAGCAAAATTTTTCTAAGTCCTGCAGCCCTCGGGATATACAACTACCCGGGTTGCGTCCAAAGTGACCCATCCTTCAACGCATCCTTTGCCGTTAGGTTGGCCTCATCCTGTTCTAGGTTCTGGACATAAGACTTGTCCTCCTTGGCATGTTGGCGCACATGGTCCAGCATGTCTCCTTCAATGCGGTATAGGGCTACCACCACCTCCTGCACTCATTTCCAACTTAGATCATCCTTCAGTTTCCAACTTCCATAGGTAACCGGGTGGCCCTCTTGCACTGAGACCTCTACAATAGCCACATAGTTAGCATCCGAATGCACCTCCAAAGGTATTGAGAAGCCAGGGAGCCTCAACACCATTACACTTGACATGGCCGCCTTCAACGACTCAAAGGCGTGTTGATGCCGGCCTGTCCACTCAAAGGCCATAGCTTTCTTCACCCAATTGGTTAAGGGGGTAGTTTGCTTAGGGAACCCCTTAACAGAACGCTTGTAGCCTTTGGTCCGCCATTTCTTCAAGCCGTTCTTCATTTGTATGGTCGAAAGGAAGGCAACCTCTCTAACCTTCTTTTGATCCTTAGGCAAATATGGCATCTTCATCAACTTGGCACCATTAGAGGGAATGGTGCTAGCGCCCTACGCCAAGTTACCCTTTGTAGCCTTCGTGGGTGGCATGACACTATGTCGCACCACTACCCTCCTAAGGGGCGCTGCGGTTTAGCATGCCATTGCCTTTGAATGGGGCGTGACAGTCGGACCTCGTGCCATCTTTGAGGGCGCCGCACCTGGGGTCTTGGTAGGAGCCTTGCCGGGGTCGCAGTGAGGCACGAAGCTGGGTTGTGTCTCATCAGTTATCACCAAGCCGCCGAGATGTGGAGCGGGCATGGCCTTGGCTTTCCTAAGGAAATCGTTGCCAAGGATTAGACAGAAATCGTCTAATACCGTCACGATGACGTCCATGTGACCACTCAAACACCCCACGACTATCTTCACCGCCTTAGCCACTCCATCAATGCCGACATGAGCGTGAAGGACAAACTTTCTGTTTGTTCATGGACTCCAACCTTGGGCACAGATCGAAATGAGAAGGTACAACCCGTCCGACGTCTACCATGCCATCACCATAGCGGAAGGTTTGGTAGACCTACGTGGAAGTAAAAGGGACCGGAAGGAGGATGAAGGTTCAAATCAAAGCTGATCCGACCAAAGACGCCATGGAAGAGACTGTGAACAAAGAGGATCAAAACATCAAAGTAGACGCGGGGGTAAAGGCACAGGTGGAGGAGCTGGCAGAGGCCAGGCTCCTCCCAATGCACCCCAGCAAGGTGAGTAGGCTCTCGAAGGCCCGAGACCACCAAGAGGGTCTGGGCGAGGTAGAGGCTGACCCCGAAGGTAAGGGGGGCACGACCAAGGTTGTTTTGAGTACGGAGGGCTGCACTTTGTCCAGGAATGCCCTGACCGTGCGGTAGCCAACGCGATGATAAAGGAATCGAAAGAAGACCCAAACAATGAGGTAATAGCTACCCCCTTCCAATTGTTGAATGCGATGACTATAGAGCGACCCGTTAGGATAGAGTTGCTCCATGTGAGTGTGAAAATTGGCCCTTGGGTTGTACGAGCCATTATAGACATGTGTGCTTCACACTCAATTTTGGACTCATCTAAGGTAAAAGAAATTGGAGTGACATGGATGGCATCAGACAAGAGACTGTCTTACGTATTTTCTTAAGGTTTCGGTGTGCTTTACTTGCAAGATGGCCTCCCTTACTTGTCAATCTGTGTAGGTAGGCATAAACTGATCTTGGAGTTCCTTCTTCAACCTCGCCCTTGAGTTGATGGATGGTAGGCCGTCAGGACCTGTCACCCTTTACTTGGTCCTCCACCATAACTTGGCGTCCCCCTCTAAGTAGAGCACCACCGTTATAAGTCTATCTTCCTCTTGTGTTCGTGTTGCTTCAAAAAACATCTCGATGTCATAGAGGAAGTCTTCAACTGCCTTAGCGTCTCTTAGGTCGTTGAACCTCTTAGGTTCCGACACTTTGGGTCTCTGCGCCTTGTTGCTTTCAAGGGTAGCAGTACCTTGATTTGTCGTCCTTAGGAGCATCTGTAGTGCCTCCACCGTTTGGATAATTTGGGGAGGTGTCGAACTCGAAGTAGAGGGTTGGTAGCTAACCCTTGTTGCCACAAGCTCCTCTTGAAGTCGCCTAATTTGGTCTTCTAGCGTCGCTACCCTGTTCATCAGGTTAGGGGTCATCACTCCTACTTCACTGTCCACGTTCATTGAATCAGCACGTATCTACACCATCTGGGGCGTCTTGAAGTCCCCAAGTGTCTTCAACAGTATACCATTAGAATCTTCTCTACTGCAACTGCTTCTGGACAAAGCCCTACACTATAGTGCAGCTAGGGTACATGGGGTGGCGGAGCCCTAGCACTGCTAGGCTCTGATACCATTTCTGTTATCGGAGTCGTACCGATAACCAAAGTTGGCGCCTAGGACCAACCAGCCTAACTACTTAAACGGAAAAGGAAACTAAGATAGTGCTAAGAGAACGCAAGATGCACATCGTTAAAAATCACACTTAAAGTGTAACCCTCGACTTGACTCTTTTAGAAATTCAACTAAGACATTCAAAGACCTGTCCCGCACAGGCCAACTCAACCCTTACAACTTCCAAAAAGGACCAAAAACCCTACTTGTGAAACCAGGCTCGGCCTGCTTGAGAGTGCACTAAGGGGAGTCCACGCGACTGCCAAAGGCACTGCCCTGCGATCTACCCCTTTGTCAGTTCAGCTCTACCCAAAGTCGCTTGAAGGTAATGGGGTCGGCCCAAGGAATGTGTCCTATGCGTCTCCTTATCTTTCCCTTGAGTTCTCTGGGTCTTTACCGCGTCAGTGCCTTAGTCCCTTCAGTTTGCATCCACCATCTTGAAGCCTTGCCTAAGTCTAGATTGCTTTAGCCTCTTTTGAACTTGTCTTCGCCACTTGACGGCGTCTAGGAGCTCTCTTCCCTAGGAGACTCCACGTCCAAACCTCCTTCCTTGACAGCTTCGGTTCAACCTACAAACACTCAACTTTCACTCTCAATTTAGCCTCCTAAGCTCGACCCTCACTTGTTCACTCAAACCTCTTGGATTCGACCTTCGACCATTCGACCATTTGCTTCCAAGTCGTCCAACCCCTTTTATAGACTAAGGGGTTGGACATTACACTAGTCCAGTCCTGCACCCAGCCTGGTCAGCCGCCCATTAGCTGGCCAGGGCATGCCTTCCACAAAGCCCTCCTGTCCTACAGACTGGTGCCACTCGGGGCACCCTATTCTGATAGACCCCTGTGTTGGTCGCCTGATGCTAGGCAGGGTGCGCCTCTAACTCCTGTCGCCACTTTGTGTCCAGTATGCGCCCTGCTATCTTGTAGTCGGGGGTGTCGTCTTTATCGTCTGGCCCAGTCGCACCCTGTCAGATTGGGGCGGCTGCTGTCAGAGCGCCCTGTTGCCTTGCGACAGGGTGTTGTTAGTGTCGTCCAGCTACACCCTATCAGAGTGGGGCGGATGCTGTCAGAGCGCCCTGCTACCTTACGGCAAGGTGTTGTCAGCCCTTGTCATCTGACCCAACCGCGCCTTCTTAGTATCTACGCCCTCTGGCCTTACCGCTTTAGGTAAGTGCATCTACCTTGGGGTCTTGCCTCGGTCATCTGTGTGTGAGTTCCTACAGGCTGTTTGAGACAGTTCTGCTTAGGCCATTCACCAGTGGTCCCATGTGGGAACCCTTCAGGGTGGTTGTGCATGCTTCTTAGTGGTGTCAGGGTGGTGCGCCTGTCTGGGCACCCTGCGGTCCATACTACCTATCTAACACACTCTCTACGACTCCTATCCGTGAGACCCTCTCTTTTGTGCCTTAGCTTTATTCTGGTCTCACGTTGCCTAAGTCCATTTTATTCAACCTTGGAGTCGGGGCCGCCCTGCTACGCTGCCTCTTGGTGCGGTGCAGAGGGGTGCTATCCTAGGGGCAGTGCTCCAGGCGGGTCTTCTAGCCGAGCGTTACTTCCATGCGCCAGGGCAGGGGGTCCGTCCGGGTTCTGCAACAGTTCCCTAGGTGATATGGGTGCTGGGATTGTTGGTTTGGAGAAATGTTGGGGTTTGGGGGCGGTTGGTTGATGCATGCCTTTTGGTCCTCCAAAGAGGATTGAAGAGAATGATAAGTGAACTGCTAATTTCGTTTGGTATGAAAATGATATACGAGTTCGCACTGCATCTTATTTTCACGCATTATTTCAACTTAATGAAATTGGGTTTGAAGGTTGCAAAAAATATCATCCAAAAGTCTAGGATGAACATATATTTCCAAAAAGAATAGGTGATGTCCAAGTTCTAATTAGATCAACATATGTAAGGAGTGATTGTCTTTCGATAAGGGATGGCGTTCATCTCTGATTCTGGAGGTACACGAAGAATGTAAGAATTGGTATTGCGTTCTCTTATATGATTTAAAAGTGCGCCCATAAATAAACTGCCCAGTTCCAGTTTCACCAAAACCTGGAGACATGAACGGAACTGGGCCCCATGGGTCCATTTTTGGTCCTTGTCTGCTTCTGGTTCTGGTTCTAGTTAAAACTATCTTTGGTTCCAGATTGGTTTCAATTTTACTTCAAGAGGTGGGATTTTAAAACCACAACCAACGCACTGAAAGCGTTAGCTCAACGGCTGAGCCCTTTAGCACTGTCGCTGCTAGTGGGGAGTTCTATTCCCAAAGGTGCATGTGTGGGTGTGCGTTAGGATTCGGCCTCCTCTTGTAACCAAAAAAAAACACAACCAACAACTACTTGGAACCGTCAGTTTCGTTTTCTTCTATAGGTAAAACTGTAACCAAACCATGGGATCCCCAGTTACGGTTCAGTTCTGGTTCCGGCTTCCCAGGTTCTCCTGTTTGGTTCCACATGCAGTTGGGTCCGGTTCCACCCACCAGACTGGGTTGGAGCAACACGGCTCAATCCTTAATGCTAGAATCGATAATATATGTTTTCACTTGTATGTTGGCGATTTAGAAGTTTATGTTAAGATATTTACTTTACACAATAAAACATGTCTTAAACAATTCATTCAAATGGATTGCTCAATCTGCTCCAAGTTGGCATAAGCTTGTGCTCAAGTGGGATGATTAGCAAGAGAACCCCAAAGAACCACTGGACTCTTGGCCTCCTTCAACTCGACGGCTATCAGCCATCTAAACCAACGAACTGTCCTTCATTAGAGATAAATATATCATTCTGGTTCCATGTCACTGTTCAAGTTTCTGCTTCTTGCATCAATCGTTATCAAAAGTACTGGTCCGATTTATAGGTTCATATCAATATGTTATTATAACATAATTTTACATTCGAAATTAATTCAAATAGGCCGCCCGGGATATTATGATCTGAAAGTGGCTGCAATGTTTTAAAATTACCTGCTCCTTTAAAACTTTCTGTCTTTTTTAACTCGACTATTTGCCCTTTATGTAGTGGGTCTATGGTGGTCAGAGTCACCCTCCTCGCATACACCTCGACATGGCATGATCAGAACTGGCCCAGTGAATTCCAATCCGAACCAGGTCAGGAACCGGCTGAAACTAGAACCAGTGAAACCAGACCTGGAAATAGGACCACCCAGTTCAGTTTCGGTTTCACCTTCCATGGAATTGAAACCAGCCAGAAACTAGAACCGGTAGTTTCAGACTGTCAGTTCTGAAACTTTTTACAATTTTATTTTTAATCCTTTTGCCATTCCGAGCTATTTAGGACTCAAACCGGCTCCGGAACCGTAACAAGAACTGATGGGTCAGTTTGGATCTAGGTTCCAGGACCTCTAATTTATATTAATTCAATTTGTTGATATTAGCAATCCCACAAGTGGCACGCTAAATTGAATCCAACTCTTCCCATTGTGAATCCGTGTCATAATATGGTTTTCTACATATC
This sequence comes from Brasenia schreberi, assembly GCA_036023115.1. Classification (NCBI taxonomy): domain Eukaryota; kingdom Viridiplantae; phylum Streptophyta; class Magnoliopsida; order Nymphaeales; family Cabombaceae; genus Brasenia; species Brasenia schreberi. The sequence continues at coordinate 11,516,844 of JAYKKT010000052.1, forward strand.
CGTGTCCTTGTGACCTAAAACGAATGTGAAGGTAGTCAACATGGTAGGACTTGATCAACTACTAAAACCCATTTATTCAATGGGTGCAATTACTGGACTTCCCAACAATGGAATACAACTACGTTTACCTAATGTTTGTTTTCTTCTCAATCATGAAATTGAACCAATCTTCCTACTGATTGGGTTGTATCTGCTCCAACCGTAAACTTTCTCAAAATTCATGCATTCAGACTTTGGGTAAGGTTCTATATCCTTCTTTAACTATTTCAAATGTTGAAATTTAGAGGTATAAATAGTGTGCATAACTAAAAGGCTAACAGGCTATTGATGACAAAGATGTATTATAAGTGGGTGCGATCGAACAGGGAGAATCACTAAGCCTTTTCGCGCTCCAGGGCAATAGCTGATGAGCCAAAGAGGTTCAGTTTAGATTCACATGGTGGACCCTGACCATGAATGATGCTGAAAGACTTACAAGGGTATCCGATGCAAAGATGATTGATTAGTAATGTGGAGTTATGTGGTTAGTTGCCAAAGAATCGTCTAACTCTTTACTAGACCCAACTCAACTGGCTGATAAACAGGCGCAGTGGGAACTTTATGGGTTCATTGTCCTGCACCAAGCATCTTATTCAATTTAATTCAGGAAGCTGCACTTTTTTTTTGGTACAATGGGGAGGTAACGAACCTTGCGGAGAAAACCTTAGGTTTTAAGGGCATTAGATTCAAACCAGTGCTGAAGCCAACATTCTCACTTCCGCTTCGTCAAGACCTGCTTCACTCTAGGGCAGAACGCTCGCCTGCCGATGCATTTTACATTCCACAGCCTGTCGAGCTATTGCTCTTTGTGTAAGAAGTTGCTCATTTCAATGAACGTGAATGATATACAAGAAGCAAAAACCCAAACGGATCCAGGTTCATTTAGACAGGAGAACGGTCAGTGCTACTAATCAAAGCTGTATTCTGGCACCCTACCTACAAGATACGTGTTCAAGAAATTTCTTTTTATGAGGACATGAAGAGACTCGTTATTAAGTTTGTATTGATTAAATTTTTTAATATTTCTATGTTTAAACCTCAGAATGCGACTTTTATGAATAAAGCAGAATTTTTAAACTAACACACGGAGTGGGTCGTGTCTCATGCACGACGGGTATGCCGATATCACTGACACGAGTAGATCTTTGATCCCGAATGGCAATATCGGCCCAACTCGTACTCGTGCAATCCGAATGGAAAAGGAAATACCCAACACAATCAAGTTCAGCTTTAGAGATAAGGTGTCGTGACCATACCCCATATTATATATATATTATTTATTTATACTGACACGAGTAGATCTTTGATCCCGAATGGCAACATCGGCCCAACTCGTACTCGTGAAATCTGAATGGAAAAGGAAATACCCAACACAATCAAGTTCAGCTTTAGAGATAAGGTGTCGTGACCATACCCCATATATATATATATATATATATATATATATATATATATATATATATATATATATATATATATATATATATATATATATATATATAAAATGTGTAAGAATATATAAACATGAGCATATGTCCTATTCTTGCTTTATGCCCGTCCCTTACCTGTTGAGAAAAGAGAACCCGAATCCATACCTGCCTCATTAAGGTTTGGGTTAGGACCAGGTATAAGTGTACCCGTCCTGGACCCACCCCATTGTAATCCCTAAAGAAGGATTGAACACATCAAATATTTGTGTTATGGGTTCACACAGTCACCTTCCATTGTGAGCCGGGTCAGACATATATGATCAAGCCAGATCCAATTGGATCCTGAATTAGATCCGTTATCACCAACTATGACCGATCCAAATGCCGTGAAGTTTTCTGATTTACTTTATATCCCAGTTGGGACTCCAAGGCACCTCGCACGATGCAGTTGGCAGTTTTTTAAGGTATTTCACTGGGAAGAGCAGAGAAACAACAAAGGAGACGCTCACAGAGAAACACTCTGCATATAAAAATCCATAGAAAGGACAAGTAGAATTTATCACAAAACACAAGGCTTCCTTGTTGTGATGACCAACACGACAACACAGACCCCCACACCGTGCCCAATTATGCCACCATAATCACCATCTTCTTCAAAACATGCACCACTTCTCGGGCTCACAGGCACTCAAATTTCAAAAGAAAAGGTATATCCCACGGTTGAAATACTGATCTACAAGGATAATCCACATCTTAACTGTTGCTATTATATGATATTCACCTTGCGAGAAAATCCTACGGCTTAACGTGGGCTATAATATACCGTCTAGACAAAACAGTTTGCTCTCAACCCGTCACTGCTGGGATGTGAACTGTTTGAATTCGGGTTGGATACAACATTTATTCTGTCCAACTAATCACTTGTGGGGATCATCTGAGTTGAAAACCATATACACATAATACATTGTGAACCCATTGAACATCATACATTTCCTAAACTTCGGTATTGAGAAATAATTATTAGGGATAGTGTATAGTTTAGCTCTCCAAGGTAGCCGACCTGTTTAGGCGATGCATCCGCCTCACCCAAAATCTGGAAAAAAAAGTTCCACACAGAGGGAACAACCTTCTTCAAAAATCATATGAACTGCTTCATTCACCCAACCGAACTTGGCCTGATCCTGAAAAAAAAAAGTCTAGGTCCACTTCTTTGTTTCTATATCCAACTTCTCTGATACACTTTTCGTTTGAGTTCTTGGCTCGGTATGCTTCCAAACTCTGGCCCGGTTTTTGGCTAGGCCTTGTGGGTGTCATGCATATGTGACAAAGGTGCAACTTGCATTGCAAGTTTGCACTGTGCCATACTGGGTCAAAGTTTGGTGGAGTGTGCAGAGAATAACATAAACTAATGAATACATGACTAAATGCCCAACTCAACCACTGGCATTTTAATGACTAAAAGTATCCCTAAAGGGGTGCGAGTGGTTGGCAAAACCTGCATCCATATGCATGCTTTAACTAAAATGAGTTGTATTTACTCGACCGGCATCGGCCTTATCCAAGAGCTAAATAGCGCGTATCAAGTAAACTTTATTAGTGAGAGTATGAAGTCACTCACGATTAAAAAAAAAAACAGTTCCACCAAATCTAAATATTGCGTTCTAGTTCAGTAAAGTTTAAAACCTTTTAAGACAGTCACTCTGACGTGAGTGACCCACAATGTCATAAGAAAACTTTGATTTAGGGGGCCTGACCGATGTCGGATCTGTTGGCATCTCTCTCTCTCTCTCTCTCTCTCTCTATATATATATATATATATATATATATATATATATATATATATATAGTGGTATATGATTAACCGTATCCACGCTCAAACATCTTTACCATCCAATCGATATTTATTTGAATTTAAAACGTAAAATGTACTATAATATTTTTTTGTTCTTCACATTTAATACAAAATGATACATTTTACTTTTAAATTCAAAAAAGTGGAAACATCTGATGATTAAGAAAAGTTGACAGCAACTGGAATGCAACCAAGAAAGTGTGTGCATATATAAATATGTGTGTGTGAGATAGAGAGGTCACAAAAACAGGGAAATCCGTTGCGGTCCAGTGAGAATAAATTGAATGCCAGCAAAAATGAGATGCTTCCTGAGTTTTCCTGCATTAACTATTTGTGACAAAAACCAAAAGTTACCTATGCTATGCTTGACCCTGGTTTCTCTATGATTAGGAAACAAGGAAAATTTTAAAGGAGGACGACCACAAGCATTATTTTAAGTTCTCTTTCAGCAGGTCCCGTGCCTCACTGGCTCATACGTGGACATAAAACCAAAATGCTAAAGCAAAGCAATACAAAAATGCTACTAGCGGGGTAGCTAAACGAACTGAACAGAGGCTACTCATTTTCTACATGAGCCGTCTCAAGTTCATATATTTTACAAAGAATTCATATCTTAACATGTTTGGAGCTGTTTGTTATTTCACAACGAGCCGAGCTCCAACTTGCTCGTGTTCATTTTTAACATGTTTCGGCTCATTTGAACTGGTGTTTGTGCATTTCCCCCCCTTTCCACGAGCTGAAGAGGCTAGTAGTGTGATTGAATTGAGTCATATTCAAAACAACATTTTGTCTTGATCACAATGCCACTGCCAGGTATATCGGCTCTCGCCTAACAAAATACGATACTTGATGTGAATTGCGGAATGCTATGAACCATGAAGTCTTTAGATGTAAGTTGTTGAGATAATTTGGTTGAGGGAATACCTATTTCCGTGCCAAACCGTGCATTGATCTCTCAACCATAGTAATTCAAGGGCTAAATAGATCATCGACGAAGACTTTGTAGAAGAAGTCGAATGAAGATCCTGAGTCACCTCCTGCAACCATTGAAGAACCAAGCAAAAGAGAAGGTTTACACGATGAGTTCACTAACAACCTTTTGTTTCCGGGAGCTCCACGAGCTGAGCCGAATATAAGCCATCCAAACCAAGCCTGGACGAGATGGGAATGAGCCGAACAAAGCTGATCTATGAGCAGCTCCTTTCGTTCACCAGGCCTACCGAATAAGGGAAAAGGTGGTTTTCCTAAAATAAGGAAAAATTGGGGGTGCTGACTAAGTAAGCTGGAGTTGATGATTAAAGATAATTAATGACGGTGCTTAAACTTAATGAAGTGAAAGGTTGGACTCGGGATTTAACGTGACTGGTCCCCCCAAGTGATAAAAGAAGAATTTATTAAAAACAGAAAAATTCACGTTCCAATCGTCCATTCTGAAAGAGGATTAGCTTTAAGGAAGCGGTCTCCCTCTCTGTGTTTGTTTTCTTCTTCTTCGTCTGTCACTCGATTATTCTTGCTTGTGAGGAATGCCGTACAAACCCTAGCGTCGTCGGAAGAGAGCCCTGTCTATGGGAGAACGGCTCTCCGGCGGCAGAATTTGTCCGACAAAATGCGGCTGGGTTGGTCGCCGGAAAGATCAAGAGGTCTTTTGTGACGATTTCGAGTATAGATGATTGTTCGGAGGAAGGAGGGTTAGGGGTTCGTAGACGTCGCATGTCTTGGAGGAAATGTCTGCTTCCTTAGCCCCACTTGAGCGCACTAGGGCGAGGGGGACGAACACGGTACGGAATATTTAGTCTTATAATTATCGTTATCTTCTTCTGTGAGTGAGATTTAGTTGTATGCTGCATGTGATTTTCGTCTCTAGGTCCCAAGTTTTTCCAGATAACTTCTGTTGGAATTTTGTGTTCTCTTTGATACTTTCTTGTTCGGAATTTTTGAGAAGAGCGTGTGGGCTTCACAGAGTGGAAGGCCTGGATTTCTTCGAGTATTCTTTTATTTATGTCTTTATTCTGCTAGTTTGCTTGCTTATTTCCTGGCAGTGACTGGTGAACTTGTGCAAGAATTTAGTGTTTCCCAATAAATGAAGAACAGTGAACGTATACATTTTCAAGAACATTGGATGCTTCTTTTCAATGTACATAGGAAAATGGGGAATCCATTTGGCGGTTTTTCATTTTGCGAGAGATGAGAACCTGTCTGTTTAGTCTCCCACGTAAGATCTGCTATGCTACCGTCATGTGAGTTATCAAAGTGGTTGTTTGAAAAGTTACCAAGCTTCAGTAGATTGGAAGTTACCTTATAGTTGGAAGGATCTTTGATTGCAAAACTCTTGGAGTTGCATTTCTTGCATTGGGGGGCAGGGGGGGAGGGTGCCTTTTCCCCTTTTACTGTGGAAGAGAGTTGGTGGGTTTTGCGGACGTGGGGCCTTCGGGCATCACAATTCTTGCCCTTACCAACTAGGTTACTTTGTGGAGTTTCATTGAAGATAGGTGACACTAAAGTAAGCTTGTTGTTTGGTAGCATTATTGTCAACATCTAGTGCAACGCGGTTCTACTAGATATGTGTCCCGTGTGGATACACTACTTTAATTTAATTGGAACTCATGATCCATTTATGCTTCCAAAAGTTGGAAGAAATTCTGGAACTGACCATTTTATGAGTGTTTATGAAACCTGTATTATGTGTCAGCTATAGGCTGTTATTTCCCACGGTCCATGTCTCAAATCCTTGATCCAACACAAGCAAGAACAAAGGTTGATTGAGCAAGTTTGGCATGTGAAGTCTTAATTTGTATGATCCATGTAACTCCCATATGTATTAGCCAGGGTGTGAACCTCTGGATGTGTGCCACCTTTGGTATGTTGTGTAATACATCTAGAGAGAAGACACCCAAGACCATTTGGACTAGGGATTTTCATGCTTCGATTTGGTTCTGAACCAAACCATGAGTTTCCGGCTTGGTTTGGTTCCAAACCTTCTCCAACCAAGAAAAGTTAAAAGGCACTACTTAGTCCTTATTATTACAATGATAAATAGTATAAGGTACGGCATGTTAGATAGAAAGGACAAATGGGAAAGAACAATTTTATTGTTGTAATAATTTCATATTAGATGTAGACTTTTATGGTGTATCAGGAACATTAACAATCCAACTGCCAAAACTGTGCATTAAGACCATTAATAGTACAAAATATCTAACCAAAACAATAGCGCTATTCATGGGCTGATTGATCGCAGTTGAAACCAGTGTTATCCGTACGATACGGTGCGATACGTATCGTATCGTGCACTATATCGTAAAACCCAACTTATCGTGCCGTATCGTCCGTATCGTACGATATGCCCACGGACCTGTATAAAGGGTCCCTGGCTGAACAGAAACACGCATTTTTGCGGGTTTCTGTTGTTTTTTTGGAGCTTCTCTTTCGTGGTTCTCCTCTTCCTTTGGGTTCAAGAGTCCAAAAACGTGCTCTACGGTGTCCGTGCAAGCCTCCTAACTCGAATTTTGATATATTTTTAGTGTTTTTCTTTATTTTTTCTTTTGTATTTGTTGTTTTTATGTGTTATTTGTATTTTTCTTTTTTGAATGACAAAATATGAATTTTTTAAGTGTGGATATGATTTTTATTGCATTCATAAAGTGGGAGACACTCTATTTGAGTGTTATGTGAAGATTGAGGATTTATGAAGTGTTTTTATTTTCAGGTTTTAATTCAATTGAAGTGCTCAATTGAGATGGCAGGAAGGTGTGCTAGAGACTCCTATTCTCGGTTTCATGATCCGACATGGCAGTGGGGTACACCAATTGAGGGTTCCAGATTGAAGATAAGATGTTTATTTTGTGAGAGGGTGGTTAGAGGTCAAATTTCACGGTTGAAACCAGTGTTGTCTGACGCGTATCGTATCGTGTATCGCTGGGCTCCACGATACGGGCGTATCGTATCGTATCGTATCGTATCGTATCGTACTTTAATATTAAAATAATGTAAAAATAATTAAAAATTAATAAAAAATCGAAAAAAATCGAAAAAAATCAAGAAAAAATCAGGAAAAATCTGATAATTGCTTTAAATTCATATAATGTAAGTTTAGTACAGATTGAGCATTCAACATTGAACAATTGCATCCAAATTTATATATTTTGAATCCAAAAAATAAAATACAGACATAGTTTACACTTTACAGTACACTACAGTTACATATAATGTTACATTTTACAAATTGTAATCAGGATCATCAACTAAATAATCTTCATCTTCTCCTTATTGCAGATCCTCATCATCATCAGCCACGCCCACACCTTCTTCTTCAAAATCAAATTCTTCATCTCCATAATGTTGTTGCGCTCCTTCCAAATTAATCCAGGCAACGTCTTCTTCTGTTAGGAGGGCATTTTCTTCAGTGTCTTCCATAACCCAATCTTCTAATATATCAAAATTATCCAAACTTATTGGATCGAACTGACTTTCTTCTCTATTTACTTTTTTTAATTGCCTACGACACAAACAAAGATAAACAATTAGTAAGTAATATTAACAATTGAAAACTGAAGTTAAATAATATCGAATTGAAAATTTGAAAGTAATACAACATTACCTTTCACGAAGGCGCATGTTACAACGAATATAAACCAAATCATTAAGCCTTTTGTGTTCCAACCTGTTGCGCTTTTTTGTATGGATGTGTTCAAAAACACTCCAATTTCTTTCACAACCTGTTGCACTACAGGTTTGGCTTAAGACTCTAACTGCAAAATCTCTAAGGTTTGGACAATCACTTCCAAACCTGTTCCACCAAACATCTGAAAAGAAAATATAAACATTAGAGACATAATAATCCACAGTAATGTAAGATGGAACTTAAATATGAAAATAAACAATGTACCTGGACGCATCGTAGAGCGGTTGCGAATTGCAACAGGCAAACCCATCAAGTGAAGAGCATTATCATATATCTCCATCTCTCGATGTATCGCATCTACTATGCTCTCATCAGGGACTAATCTGTCGATGCATTCAATGATTCCTCGATTAACCTCACCGTCCCTTTTGAAGGTTGCTGAGTACCTCAATGATGGGTTTAGATAGTAGGCTGCTGCATGAATAGGCTGATGCAATTGTTTATTCCATCTACTATCAATTATTTTCCACACGGGCACATAATCTCTTTTTTTTCCATTAAAGTTATTTCTGATTGCTTCTTTTGCCCTGTCCATGGATTCATAAAGGTAGCCCATAGATGGTTTCTCCTCGCTGTCAGCCAATCTCAAAACTTTCACTAAAGGACAAGTAATTTTCAATAATCTGATACATGCATTCCAAAATGAACTTCTAAAAACCGTTTCTGCAATCTCATTTAACTTTCTGTTCCTTCTGTTTTGTGGCAACTCTGCAAATTGTTGCCACTCATCTGAGGAGAACATTCTCTTTAAAGCTTGCTTCTGTCTCACAATACTCTGTACAGATAAGAAGTTTGTTGCGAACCGAGTTGCAGCTGTGCGAAGAAGCTCTGCACCTTCTGTGTATCTCCTCATCATACATAAAACAAATGCATGGTTGTAAATAAATTTTGTAATATCTTGGCAACACTCAGTTGCTGCCTTTATTTCATCCATCTCACCGATGTCCTCGAGGATGAGATCTAAACAATGGGCTGCACATGGTGTCCAGTAGAAAGTCCCATAAATATCAGCTAACTCCTTTTCGGCTGCTTTGTAGTTAGCTGCATTATCTGTAATCAATTGGACTACATTTTCTAGCCCAACCTCTTGTATAACCTTATCAAATTCCTCTCGTAGGATCTCTGCAGTGTGCCTCTCCTCTGACATATCTAGAGATCTCAAAAACATGAGTCCTTTAGGACAATATACAAGAAAGTTTAGCAATGTCCTTCCTCGCCTATCGGTCCATCCATCTGCCATGATAGTGCATCCTGTTTCCTTCCACGATTGTCTCAAAGTCGAACAGTATTGCTGCACTTCAATCACGGTCTGATCTAATATCTTCCCTCTCAACTTCTGATAAGAGAGCATCCTGTATCCTGGACCAATGTTAGCAATTGCATCTGCCATTGCTTGAAAATGAAAACTGTTTGCTGCATTAAATGGAATGCATGTATCATAAAACCATCTGCCCACTGCAAGGTCTGCTTGATCGTGCAGTTGTTCTGAAGCCATAGCAGCACGAATTCCTGGCTGAGCACCAGGTGTAGTGGAAGGAGGAAAGAACGAATGTATGCTAGAAGAAGAAGCTCTTCCTCTACTCCTTCCTGAACTTCCTCTTCTGCCACCTCCAAAGTCTTCAGATGCAACCCTCTTTCCTCTGCTAGGTGCTCGCGAACTGCTACTACCAATATCTGTTCTAGCATCTGAAGGCAAACTATCAGTGAATCCAACTCCAGTGGCAGTAGCATCATCAGCTTCTTCACACATCTGGAAATCATCCTTTTGTTGTCTCCTTTCCTGTATGCTCTCAATCATCTGCAAGCATTGCCATTTAATACCTTCTGGCACACTTCTAACTCTGCTTGTGCATGGAGCAACTTCTTTCCTGGTTCCTGCTAGGTGGTGTTTCAACCTTGAAATTCCACCACTAACCACCTTTTCACAAAATAAACATCTGATTTTTAACCTTGAACCCTCAACTGGTATACCCCACTGCCATGCCGGATCATCAGACTTTGAATGAGAGTCTCTACCACCCCTTCCTGCCATCTCAATGAGTACTTTAATTCAAACAAAAACCTGAAAATAAAAGCACTTCGTAAATCCCCCAATCTTCAAATAACACTCAAATCGAGTGTCTCCCACTTCATGAATGCAATAAAAATCGTATACACACACTTAATAACTTCATATTTTGTCATTCAAAAAAAAAAACCCGAAATAACACAAAAAACAATAAATATAAAGGAAAAAAAGGAAAAAAACATTAAAAATATACCTAAATCCGAGTTTGGAGGCTTGGACGGACACCGTAGGGCACGATTTTAGAGCTTTGAACACCAAGGAGGCGAAAACCGACTCTTAGGGAGCTTGAAGAACCCAAAAGGAGAGAGGAAACCCGCGAAAAATCGCGGGTTTCCCTCGGCCCGGGACCCTTTATAAGGGTCCCAGGGCGTATCGCCCGTATCGTACGATACGGGCGATACGCACCGTATCGTGCGATACGGGCCGTATCGCACGATACGGTGCGATACGCCCGCACATGCGATACGGGGGCCCGTATCGTATCGTGGTGGCCCACGATACGATACGTATCGCACCGTATCGTACGATACGGTGCGATACGGACAACACTGGTTGAAACACTACCTAACAGGGACTAGAAAAGAAGTTGCTCCTTACACGGACATAGTTAGTAGTTTGTCAGAATGCATTAAATGGCAATGTCTTGAGATGATTGAGAGCATACAAGAGAGGAAACAATAAAAGGATGATTTGGAGATGTTTGAGGAAGATGATGATGATGCTATTGGATTCATTGATAGTATTCATATATTGGTAGTAGCAGTGCTCGACCACCAAACAGGGGAAAGAGGGTTGCGGAAGATTTTGGAAGTGGTAGAAGAGGAAGCTCAAGGAAGGAGTAGATAAAGAGATGCTTCTAGCATACATTCATTTTTTCCTCCTACCACCACCTGCTACACAACCTGAAATTCGTGCTGATATGACTTCAGAACAACTGCATGATCAGGCAGACCTTGCAGTGGGGAGATGGTTTTATGATGCATGCATTCCATTTAATGTAGCAAATAGTTTTCATTTTCAAGCAATGACAGATTCAATTGCTAATATTGGTCCAAGATACAAGATGGTGTCTTAATAGAAATTGAGAGGAAAGATCTTAGATAAGACTGTCATTGAAGTGGAAGAATATTGTTCGACTTTGAGAGAGTCATGAAAGGAGACATGATGCACTATCATGGCAAACGGATGGAAAGATAGGCGAGGAAGGACCTTGCTAAACTTTCTTTTCTACTATCCTAAAGTACTTATGTTTTTTATATCTCTAGACATGTCAGAGGAGAGACACACTGCAGAGATCCTACGACAAGAGTTTGATAAGGTGATATGCGAGGTTGGGCTAAAGAATGTAGTCCAATTGATTGATTACAGATAATGCAACTAACTATAAAGCAGCTGGGAAGGAGTTAGCTTATACTTATAGGACTTTCTATTGGACACCATGCACAACCCATTGTTTAGATCTCATCCTTGAGGATATTGGTGACATGGATGAGATAAAGGCAGCAACTGAGTGTTGTCAAAATATTACCAAATTCATCTACAACCATGCATTTGTATTGTGTATGATGAGGAGATATACAGATAGTGCAGAAATTCTTTGTATAGCTCCAACTCGGTTTGCAACTAACTTCTTATCTGCACAGAGTATTGTGAGACAAAAGCAAGCATTGAAAAGAATGTTCTTCTCAGATGAGTGGCAACAATTTGCATAGTTGCTTCAAAATAGAAGAAACAGAAAGTTGAATGAGATTTCAGAGACAGCCTTGAGGAGTATATTTTGGAATGCATGTCCTTTGGTGAAGGTTTTGAGATTAGCTTATAGCGAGAAGAAACCATTTATGGGCTACCTTTATGAAGCCATGGATAGGGCAAAAGAAGACATTAGAAATAATTTTAATGGAAAAAAGAGGTATTATGTGCTCGTGTGGAAAATTATAGATAATAGATGGAACAAACAATTGCATCAGCCTATTCTTGCAGTAACATATTATCTAAACCCATCATTCAGGTACACAACAAGGTTTAAAAGGGACAGTGAGGTTAATCGAGACATCATTGATTATATAGACATATTAGTCCCTAATGAGAGTACAATAGATGCTATACATCGAGAGATGGAGATCTATAATAATGCTCTTCACTTGATGGGTTTGTCGGTAGCAATTCGCAACCGCACTACTATGCGTCTAGTAAATTGTTTATCTTCGTATTTAAGTTTCTTAAATCAATAAATTTTATATTATTATGGATTATGTCCCTAATGTTTGCCTTTTTCTGTTTGGTGGAAGGGATGTTGCAGTCAGAGTTTTGAGCCAAACCTCTAATACAACGGGTTGTGAAAGGAATTGGAGTGTCTTTGAACACATCCATACAAAAAAACGCAACAGGTTGGAACATAAGTGATTGAATGACTTAGTTTTTATTCGTTGTAACATGCGGCTTCACGAAAGGTAATCTTGTATTAGTTAGTACTTAACGATTCAATTCAATATATTGTTTGACTTCAATTGTTAATATTATTTACTAATTGCTTATCTTTCTTTCTTGTAGGCAATTGAAAAAAGTAAATAGAGAAGAAAGCCAATTTGATCCAATAAGTTTGAATAATTTTGATATATTAGAAGACTGGATTATAGAAGATAGTGAAGAAAATGCCCTCCTAACTAAAGAAGACTGGATTAATTTGGAAGAAGCACAACAACATTATCAAGGAGATGAAGATTTTGATTTTCAAGCAGAAGGTGGTGATGATGATGATGAGGATCTTCAACAAGAAGAGGATGAAGATTATTTAGTTGATGATCCTGATTACAATATGTAAAATGTAAATATATTTTATTTTTTGCTTCAAAATATGTAAATTTGGATGCAATTGTTCAATGTTGAATGCTCAATATGTACTAAACTTTGCATTATATGAATTCAAAGCAATTACCAGATTTTTCCTAATTTTTCTTGATTTTTAAATATTTTTTTCTATTTTTTAAATATTAAAGTATGATACGATACGATACTCTACGTCCGTATCGTGGAGCTCAACGATACGCGATACGATACGCATCAGAAAACACTGGTTGAAACCTTTCGTTACACTAGATAACATTTGTTATATATGTACATATATGGAGTGGTTTGGTTCCAATACTTTGATTTCAACTATCAAACTATGAAACCAAACCATACAAATGCTGCTCCTTTTAAACTGAACCATACCAAACAAGAAAGTAAGAGAACCAAATCATCAGCTTACATGGTTTAGACTTTAGTCAGTTCTTTAAAGTTTAAAGTTTAAACACCCCTAAGTCGGACCAAATCAAGGGAACTCAAGAGCTACTCATGAAGAAGGTGCCACTCAGATCCACAAGACTTCACATTGGGAGATCCAATGCATTTTAATTTGGTTAATGGATCCACACTTCCACTGTGATCGTTAAAGATAATGTGGAGTTAGGGTCACCATGGATGATCCTTCTAACCACCTACACAAGCCACTGACTAAGCAAGGATGACGTGGAAAAGGGTAACACACATTTGATCCAAAAACTGGAGCTAACCTCATATAAAAGTGCCGTGAAGAAGTATCTAAGAGAGATACAAGAAGGTTAGCAAGTTACAGGGGCTTGAAGATATTATGGGAAATCTGTCTGAAGAAAAGTCAACATGGGGCTGGATACTTTCGTGAGGAATGACTTATGGCCACAATATGAAGGGCCTTTATGGAGCCCTAGAGCCAGATGACATTTCATGATTTAAGCTCCTTGAATTTGCAAATTTAGTCATGATTGCTTCAAGACAAGCCAACTAATTAGAAGATTAATTGTTTAAGATTCCTAATGGAGAGCCGTCCATCTAAGATGGGGGATCAAGGGCCAAGCTAATCCATTTTTGCTAATTTCATGTATTTTAGATTTATCTATTGGCCTATAAATACAGGTTTCCTGCCAACGGCAAATCATCTTTTCTTTCTTGATATCCTAATTCTTCTTCTTCTATCTTTTCTTCTTCCTCTACTTCTAACTTAAAGGGGATGCGGGTGCTATTTCACACATTGACACACACCCATGCACACACACACATATATCTCTTGCATAATTGCATTGTCCCCACAACCATAATATTTTATATTGTGGTCTGTTTGCAATCTGGCACCCATGATCATGCAAGTCCTTTGCATATGCAAATATCGTCATACTTGCTTGTGTACAATTGTACTCATTGACCCATCAGATGTATCTTAAATGTTTCCGAGTGTTGGTTCATAACTTAATTTTCTTCACTAAGGTTCAATTCTTGTTAGTCTATGTTAAGTTCTCTGCATACGTTAAGATGTTTTGCAAATACCTGCCACTCTGGGTATGCTTTCCATGTTTTCATCTTCACATGAACTAACTCTTACAATTTTTTCCATGCTTGATGCTCTGGTTCGTGTTTACATCTCCGTACTTGGAGCATTTCTAGTACAACTCTGTTCTTATGCTTCAAACGAAGTACTATTTCTGACCTAATGGCATTTTGTTGTCGGCAGCATAATCATTTGTCTTATGTCCATTTTTATTAAATTTGTTTCCTGCTTATTGGTCTTAAGAATAAATCTTGTATTAATCAACATAGAAATAACTTACAATATGCGGCAGATTGGAGGCATTCCTCCAATCTGCATCATGCCCAAAATCGTCACCCACTCTGCAGCCGTCACCTTCCTTCACTTATCTCTCTAACTAAACCCTAATCAATTATTAATACACTATCTAACTTAATTTCCTAATCTACCCCTAATAAGTATTAACTATTTCTAAGATGACATAAGACTCAAAGAGATATGAATATGCATTTACACGACCCGACTTTCATTACACTACACAACTTTCCTTAACACTCCCCCTCAAGTTGGGTGAAAAATGTTCATGACACCCAACTTGGATAAGGTCTCTTTTAATAGTTTGTTGGTAGTAGCTTTAGTTAAAAAATCAGCCTTCTGTTTGATAGAATGAACATACTCCACCTGGAATTCTTTATTAGATATCTTCTCCCTGATGAAGTGGCAGCCAATTTCTATATGCTTGGTCATTTTATGATATACTGGATTAGATGCCATCTGAATTGCTGCACCTCTATCATAATATAGAGGTATATGATGGTTAAATGAATAACCCAATTCGCTAATCAATGAAGATATCCATTTTCCTTCACACATAGCTTGTGTTATAGCTCTATATTCAGCTTTTGCAGTAGATCTTGCAACCACTGTCTATTTTTTACTCTTCCAAGATATAATATTATCCCTAAGTAAAGTAACATAGCCACTAATTTACTTCCTGTCATCATAAGAACCAGCCTAGTAAGCATCAGAATAAAGTTCAATATCCAAATTTGATGATTTCGAATAAAGTAAACCCATTCTTGAAGTTGATTTGAGATATAAAAAAATTCTATACACTGCATCCATTTGATTTTTAGTTGGTGAGTGCATATATATGCTCACAATCCCAACTGCATACGTAATGTCTGGTTGAGTAATAGTTAAATATATGAGCTTATCAACTAGCTTCTGATATTTGTGGATGTCCTTGAACTCTTCACTGTAACCGTTAAAAAATTTCTGGTTTACCTCTATTGGAATGTTAGGCTTCCGACAGCCAGCGTAAAACTTCGTCGGATTTTTATAACATGGATTACAAAAATTATGAGCATTGCTTTGGGGCGTCTCCGCCTAGCGACGTGCTGCAGAGCCCGAATGCAGTGATAAGTAAGCAAGGGCCACTACATTTTTGCCCGAATGTAGTGAATCAATTGCAGACAAGGTTCCCACATCATGAACGAGTGTGGGTAAAGAAGTTAGTCCCGCTACATTGCCGCCTGAATGTAGTGAATAATTTTCAGAGAAGGTCTCCATATTTTGAATATGGACGAATGCGGGGGTAAGGAAGCTAGTCCTAGATAATAAGATTCATATTGGTTCTTGGAATATCGAAACATTATCCGGTAAGCTAATGAAGGTGGTAGATACTATGATTCGGAGAAAGATTCATATTCTATGTTTACAAGAGACAAAATGGGTTGGAGAAAAAGCAAAGGAGATAGAGGATACAAGTTTTAAATTATGGTACTCAGGTAAAGGAAAGGCTCGAAACGGAGTTGGTATTATCATAAATAAAGATTTAAAGGATAGTTTAGTAGACATACAACGATATGGTGACCGAATCATGACGTTGAAATTAGTGTTAGGAGCATAGGTTTTGAATATAGTTTGTCCTTACGCACCCCAAGTAGGACTAGAAGATAATATAAAGACAACTTTTTGGGAAGAGTTAGATAAGGTGTTTCAAAAGATTCCACAAAGGGAGATGATTTGTTTAGGAGGAGATTTAAATGGACATGTCGGTAAAGAGGCATTAGGATATCAAGGGATTCATGGAAACTTTGGTTATGGGGATATAAACGAGGAAGGTAGGGAGATTTTAAATTTTGCTATGTCATTTGATCTCTTTATAGTCAATACAATCTTCAAAAAACGAGATGAACATTTAATTACTTATAAGAGTGGCTTATCACAAACACAAATTGATTACTTTATTTGTAGAAAAAAAGATAGAGCGTGTTGTAAAGATTGTAAGGTAATTCCAGGAGAAAGCTTAACCACCCAACATCGACTTTTAGTTATGGATTTACAAGTAAAAAAATGGACAAAGAAGAAAAGAGTGCATCGAGCTATTCGGACTAAATGGTGGAACCTCAAAAGCGAGAAAGAAGATATATTTAAACAGAAAGTCCTTCAAGGAGATGTTTGGAATTATGTTGGCACACCCTGTGATATGTGGAACAATATGGCTATCCATATTAGGAAAGTGGCAAAAGATGTGTTAGGGGTATCTAAGGGAGGTGTACCGGCACAAAAAGAAGCTTGGTGGTGGAGTGAAGTAGTACAAAATATAATAAGGCAAAGAGGGCATGCTACAAATTACATTATGCCAAGAAAACTAGTGAAACTTTATAAGCTTATAAGAAAACAAAGAAGGAAGCGAAAAAGGCCGTTAGTGAAGAAAAAGCTAAGATTTAGGAGGACTTATATAAAAAACTCAACTCAAAAGAGGGTGAAACCGTGAAAGAGATATTTTTAGGATAGCTAGGGCTAGATATAAGAAAACTAAAGATCTTAATTATGTTAGATGCATAAAAGACGAGGATGAAAAAATTCTAGTGGCAAATGATGATATAAGAAATAGATGGAAAAACTATTTTTATAATCTTTTTAATGAAAATAAAGATGTTAGTATTAGTTTAGGAGATTTAGCTAAGTCAGAAAAGTATATAAACCACAATTTCTATCGACGTATTCAAAAGAATGAAGTCAAAGAGGCTCTTAAATATATGAAGGGTGGTAAATCGGTAGGACCAGATAATATTCCTATAGAAGTTTGGAAAATATTAGGAGAAATTGGAATCACTTGGCTCACAAGACTATTTAATGAAATATGGAAAAACCAAAAGATGCCCGAGGAATGGAGAGCAAGTAATGAGCCGCAATAGGATTTGATGATATTAATGGGAATCAGCCACACAAAAGATAACGCACAACTGATTGTGTCCACTTGTAAGGATGAAAATCTGCACGTTGAAGGTCGATTGGATAACAGATTGCAATATCAAGGGATGATGAAGGAGTTGTATGGCAAGATCTATATTCGGTCCACTTTGAAGGATGATGAAATCGTGATCAATGGGCAAATATCTGTCCACGCAGTTCAATCTTGATCAAACAACGTAAAGAAGCAATATACTCTCCGATGTCAAGAAACAAATAAGTAACAATCGGAATTCCAAGTTCTAGATCCGATTTCTAGGGTGCACGATCTCTGATTTTCTAAAAAAAAACTGAACTTGAGCTCTGATACCATCTTAAGAATAAATCTTGTATTAATCAACATAGAAATAACTTACAATATGTGGCAGATTGGAGGCATTCCTCCAATTTGCATCATGCCCAAAATCGGCACCCACTGTGCAACCGTCACCTTCCTTCACTTATCTCTCTAACTAAACCCTAATCAACTATTAATACCCTATCTAACTTAATTTTCTAATCTACCTCTAATAAGTATTAACTATTTCTAAGATGACATAAGACTCAAAATGACATGAGACATGAATATGCATTTACAAGACCCGACTTTCATTACACTACACAACTTTCCTTAACAATTGAGACCCACAAATTTATGAACATTCCATCTGCAGTCTGTGCCTAACTTTTGACTTTCCGTAAAGATCTTCTTTAGGCCCTTGGAGTAAAAACATACTCCACCTAAAGTTTTTGGTAGTGGTGAGTGTGCATCTGCTCCTTGTGGTAACAGAAACATGATGAAAAGAAATACACTTGTGGCAAATAGGGCTTCATTTGCTTTTTTCTTTTGGGAGTAAAGTAAAACTATGTCTCCACATGATTTTATTTTTACCGTGAAAACTTAGCAAGTGGAGCTCCCAATTTGGGAATTCACTTCTGTGGCCTGCCCACCAACTGCTGTCCTGCATCTGACCGACTCCATCAAGATGTTCATGGTTGGAAATCTCATCTACATTGGTGGGTTATTCTACTTTTCCAACAAGATGGTTTTCTCGCTGGAGAAGAGGAAACGCGTGAATTCTAGCTGTTTGAAGTGTGGAGTCTTGCTGCCTCTAGCTTGTCAAAGATTGGTGTTGATCGATTCCTTTCACTACAGGGCCCTATCCCTTCTTGCATGAATGAGCTATGAGCATCCTTGGATTGGAAATACAATACTAAATACCTAGGTCTTCAAAAGTATTTTGTGGCAAGCTTTTTGAAATATCAGATGGTGGAGGAGAAATCTGTGATTGACCAAGTGTATGAGCTCCTATTCTTGTGCTATGGTCTTCAAGAAGTGCATATGAAACTTTCTGATAAGTTTACAGTTATGTCTATTATTCAGAAGTTTTCTAAGTCTTGTGAGGACTTCAGTGTAGT
The DNA here is from genome assembly GCA_036023115.1 of Brasenia schreberi. NCBI lineage: Eukaryota > Viridiplantae > Streptophyta > Magnoliopsida > Nymphaeales > Cabombaceae > Brasenia > Brasenia schreberi. The sequence goes on from JAYKKT010000052.1 coordinate 11,535,894, forward strand.
TCTCAAACATAAGAAGAGACGTATGACTTTGGATGATCTCATGGTAGAAATAGAAATAGAAAAAGAGCAGGAAAGCCATAAACAGATCATGCCAATTGAAAGCAACCCTAAGTTAAACCTAATGGTCAAAAAGAAAAGGATGACTAATCCTAAGGAAAAGCAAAAATCAAAACTTAAACCTAAAGCTAAGATCGAAAAAGAACCCAAAAACATATCTTGCTAGAGTTTTGGTCGGGTTGAACATTGGGTTAATGAGTGTCCCTCCAAGAAAGCCAAAAAGTCTACAACCATTGAAATTGACCATATAAAAGGTTTCAAGATTCTCAAGTAAAATTTTGTACCAAGGTCTTTGAATTAAGTCAAATTTTGATATTCATTTCTTTGCGATCAACCAAGTCTTATCTTGATTGATGCTAAAATGGAGCATTTGTAAACACCCAAAAAATTCCTTAAGAAACTATATTTTGATTCATAGAACTGGTTTTAGATACACTTTTGGAACATGTGAGATGATTCTAAAAATCTTAAACAGTTGAGCAAAAAGCAGCTATAAGAGTTTTGGATCCAATTAAGTAGACCCCACAACAACATGATGTCATCAACATGCCTGCCACCTAACATGAGCATAGGATGGGTTGTTAAAGGTTGAGCTAAGCCTTTTTCACGTAACATTATAGGTTTTGAGCCTAAGCCTTGCCATTTCATAAAACCAAGTTTGATTTACTTAGACTATACATTGTTAAATATCATTAAGCCTTAATTGTGCCCATCCATTTGATCTAAACCTTTGTCCTAGCCATATCAAGTTAAATCTTACAAGAACCTATTAGGCTATATAAGTGCATATGTATATTCATATGTATTGATATCCCAGACATATATACATATGAACATATGGAAATAAATAAATATATGTGTGTAGATTCTTGGGATCGATTTTTATGGGGCATGTATGCATATGTGTGTGATGGATTTGATGCATAAATTTGGGTGGAAATATATTTTGGAAAAGGTGTATTCTTGTATATGTAAGTTAAAAAAAAAAATCATATTTCAAAAGTTTCCAAAATCTGGATTATATTCAATGATTTCCAAAATTTTCTCAAATATAAATTTTATAATTTTCAAAACTTTCCAAAAGTTGAATTTTATTGAAAGGTTTCCAAAAAAGTTCAAAATCTGAATTATATATCAATAATTTCAAATAATTTGAAAATATTATTATATATTGATGATTTTCAAATTTTTAAAATCTGAACTTTATGTGTAGGTTTCTAAATTTTGGAATATGAATTATGTTAATGGATTTAGAAAGTTAAAGACCTGATTTTTGGACTTGGAAAGTTAAAAACTTGATTTTTGAGTTTGGAAGATTAAAATCCTGATTTTTTGGATTTGTGTGGAAAATAAATTTGACTATATATATTTATGGTCTTCAAATTTTGAAAATATTAATTATGTTCATATATTTGGAATGTTTAAAAGCCGATTTAGGGATTTGGAAAGTTTAAAAACCTGAATTTTGGGTTTGGACAGTTAAAAACCTGATTTTTGGATTTGGAAATTTATATAAATCTGAATTATATATTTATAGTCTCTAATTTTAAAAATTTAAAATATGTTCATGGGTTTGAAAAGTTAAAAATCCGATTAGGGGATTTTGAAAGTTAAAAATCTGATTTAAAGATTTGAAAAGTCAAAAAATCTGGTTCAAGGATTAAGAAAGTTGAAAACCTGATTTTTTTATTTAGAAAGTATTTAAATCTGAATTATATGTTCATAAAATTTGAAAAGTCTTAAAACATGAATTATATATTTATGAATTTGGAAAGTCATAAATTTGAATTGTATATTCACAAATTTCGAAGGTTATAAAAAAAGTTTTCGGAAAGCTATGGCATATTAAATGAATTTGGAAAGTTATGATTTGGGAAGTCATCTTATGAATATAAACTTTGGAAATTCGACTTGTACATTGTAATGCATTTATTTGACTTGCAGAAATCTGAACTATAAGCCTAGGCATGTGTTATATAGTTGAATAAAATTAATTCATTTTTAAAAGTCAAATAGGTTCATTTAATTGGTTCCCTTAACCCATGGTTCATTCACTTGATGACCTTGACCTACTTGATAATTGGTTAACCTATATCTATATACCCTAACACATCTATCACCCTACATAGCTCTACCCATATTTGATACACATATCTATATGTCTTGACTCATTCTAAGGGAATATTGGTTGGACTAAGTTATGAAATGGTCAAGATTCTTCTCAAGATAATGGCAGATTTTGGATTGAATGGAAAAAGGAGTTGTGCCAAGCTCATGCTAAGGTGGAGGAGGACTAGTTATAGTCCATATCAAGAGGGATTAACCTGCATTGATTTTCATACTTCACTCTGATAATCATATGACAGGTTACAAAATGTTCCTTCTGTTAATCTGGCAGAGAACTGCTTGGAATAAGTGCGTAGCTCTTATTCCATTCATTACTGTTACATGACACCATGTGAATGCTTAATATGTCACTGTATGCGGCATTCTGTAAACTTCTCCTCTATAACATCTCATCTGCCAGACAACTGCTTGAAACAGGTTCATAGCTCTTATTCTATTCGTTACTGTTACATGACAATATGAGGATGCTTACTATGTCGCTTTATGTTCATTTCTTACGCTATGATTTTCTTAATGTGTCAACCTTTAATCATTGGCTTTATTTCACACGATTAACTTGTTTGTCACAGTATTACCGTGAATTCCAGCTTTTTCTTCTGAGCACCTTTAGCTCTTCATTTATGATGATACTTTTTTTCAATGGGCATTTCTTTTAAAATTTAATGCAGGTTTTCAAGAGTGGCCCTCTTTTCATATCATCAAAAGGTGAGCAATACATCTTTTTACTTTTGGGTTTCTGAAATGTATGATGATTACAACAACAACTACAACAACTAAGCCTTTTCCCATACTAGACGGGGTCGGCTTGAAATGTATGATGATTGTTCTCTTACAAAGTTTTGTCAAGTTTATAAAACCATAAAAGGAAAAGGAAACTTGCAAAGGTTTCTGAAGGTGAATGTGGCTTTTGCAGTCATTTCTGTTGAGTACTTTGTCAAAATCATGTGACAGCATGACGATGTTGCAATTTGGTCCTTCTGCTTGCTCATTTGATGCTTGAAATTCTTTTTTCTTTGTGGGGTTATCTAGAACCAATACTCGTGTTGATCCACATTCCTGTCCATTCCCCTTTTGCCAATGCATCTTTCAGCATGTGGTGTTTTTTGTCATTTGTCAGTTTTAGTTAGAATTTATATATATATATATATATATATATATATATATATATGTGTGTGTGTGTGTGTGTGTGTGTGTGTGTGTGTGAGTTACATCAAAAATGCATTTTAAGTAGATGCATTAGTTAGATTAGAGAAAAGCTTTGTCATTTTACATGTTTAGTTAAATAACAATAGAAATTGATATTATTCATAGTGAATCAACATAAAGAGATAGATAACATAAAGAGAGATAATAACTCATATAACAAACTTAGTGACCATATAGCAGACTTAGGGGACATATATCAACCATATGTCTGACTTAGCAGGCATATCGACGAGTTGGTGGCTGATACACTGCAGTATAACAGACAATTTTGTAGTCTTAAAGAACACTGCCAAATAATGGCCTCTATATCAGCTGAAGAGGTGCTAAAAACGCTAGAGCAGCTGCTATTAGAACACATCTTGTTTACAGTAGCATATATCTCCAACAGTAGTAAAATGTGCTTCGTATAAAAGATTCTCTATAATGTGCTAGAAATATCTGAAGATCTGAATCTGTCATCTAACGGTATTGCATGGTAGTGATTTGGCCTTGTTTCCACAAAAAAGCAGAGTCAACAAAATATTTTGGTTTTACTTCTCTGAAAGAAAACATAGTGGAATCATGAAAGAATCAGATTTCTTAATTATGACTACAGACTGTACCGAGTGAAAGGGTAATCAAATCACTGTTGGATGCTGGTAAGTCTTGTTGTTGACGATTAGAAATTACACCACTATATGAAGTTATCTATTATGGTTCCTTGGGTTGAATAATCAGCAACACAATCAAGCTACACAGTTTTAATCAAAAGTAATCAAGTGGAGAAGAGATTTTGGAGTGAATAGGGCATCGACAATCCTAATTCTGCTTTCCGCCTCTTTCTTCTTTTATTTCTCTAATCCCCTAATGATTGACTGATCACTAGGGTTATTTAACAAAGGTGTCTAATTACATAAAAGACCTAATTGCCCTTGATAAGTAGCACCTATTTAACAGTACCTTTTAAAACATAATTAAAAATAAAGCTGTATAAACTAAAATACATGACCCATATATAACACTCCCTTAAGTTGGGCTTGTTAAGGAGTTTTTCAAGCCTTCCTTTCCCTAAAGCTTTTGTTAAGACATACACACTATTCTGATTGTACATATTTCATCTAAATTGTTATTTTCTTTACTGCATCTCTTATAAAATGGCAATGTATTTCAATATGCTTAGTTCTCTCGTGATATAGTTGATTTGTTGCTATTTGAATTGTTGCTTGATTATCACAATAGAATAGGATCGATTCGTTCACGAGAGTGCCAAGCTCCTATAATAGAGATTTTAACCAGATTGTCTCACATACTCCAAGAGATGCCCCTCTATACTATGCTTCTACAGATGACCTAGCCACCACATTCTGTTTTTTAATTTTCTATGAGACATTGTTGCCTCCCACCATTGTTAAGTATCTCGAGGTTAACTGTCTATCATCAATAGAGCCTGCTCAATCTTCATATGTAAACACCTTCACGTTGAGGTGATCATGAGCTATATATAATAATTCTTTTCCAGGAGTGTTTCAAATATCTCAATATTCACCTTAACATGGATTACAAAAATTATGAGCATTACTTTGGGGCATCCCCGCCTAGCGATGTGCTGCAGAGCCCGAATGCAGTAAGAAGTAAGCAATGGTCACTACATTTTCGCCCGAATGTAGTTAATCAATTGCAGAGAGGGTTCCCACATCATGGACGGGTGTGGGTAAAGAAGTTAGTCCCACTACATTGCAGCCCGAATGTAGTGAAAAATTTTCAGAGAGGGTCTCCCGCATTTTGATTATGGACGGATGCGGGGGGTAAGGAAGCTAGTCCTAGATAATAAGATTCGTATTGGTTCTTGGAATATCGAAACATTATCCGGTAAGCTAATGAAGGTGGTAGATACTATGATTCGGAGAAAGATTCATATTCTATGTTTACAAGAGACAAAATGGGTTGGAGAAAAAGCAAAGGAGATAGAGGATACAAGTTTTAAATTATGGTACTCAGGTAAAGGAAAGGCTCGAAACGGAGTTGGTATTATCATAAATAAAGATTTAAAGGATAGTTTATACAACGATATGGTGACCGAATCATGACGTTGAAATTAGTGTTAGGAGCATAGGTTTTGAATATAGTTTGTCCTTACGCACCCCAAGTAGGACTAGAAGATAATATAAAGACAACTTTTTGGGAAGAGTTAGATAAGGTGATTTAAAAGATTCCACAAAGGGAGATGATTTGTTTAGAAGGAGACTTAAATGGACATGTCGGTAAAGAGGCATTAGGATATTAAGGTATTCATGGAAACTTTGGTTTTGGGGATATAAATGAGGAAGGTAGGGAGATTTTAAATTTTGCTATGGCATTTTATCTCTTTATAGTCAATACAATCTTCAAAAAACGAGTTGAACATTTAATTACTTATAAGAGTGGCTTATCACACACAAATTGATTACTTTATTTGTAGAAAAAAAGATAGAGCGTGTTGTAAAGATCGCAAGATAATTCCAGGAGAAAGCTTAACCACCCAACATTGACTTTTAGTTATGGATTTACAAATAAAAAAATGGACAAAGAAGAAAAGAGTGCATCGAGCTATTCGGACTAGATAGTGGAACCTCAAAAGCGAGAAAGAAGATATATTTAAACAGAAAGTCCTTCAAGGAGATGTTTGGAATTATGTTGGTACACCCTGTGATATGTGGAACAATATGGCTATATATATTAGGAAAGTGGCAAAAGATGTGTTAGGTGTATCTAAGGGAGGTGTACCGACACAAAAAGAAGCTTGGTGGTGGAGTGAAGTAGTGCAAAATAAAATCAAGGCAAAGAGGGCATGTTACAAATTAAATTATGCTAAGAAAACTAATGAAACTTTAGATGCTTATAAGAAAGTAAAGAAGGAAGTGAAAAAGGCCGTGAGTGAAGCAAAAACTAAAATTTGGGAGGATTTATATAAAAAACTCAACTCAAAAGAGGGTGAAACAGATATTTTTAGGATAACTATGGCTAGAGATAAGAAAACTAAAGATCTTAATTATGTTAGATGCATAAAAGACGAGGATGAAAAAATTCTAGTGACAAATAATGATATAAGAAATAGATGAAAAACTATTGTTATAAGCTTTTTAATAAAAATAAAGATGTTAGTATTAACTTAGGAGAGTTAGCCAAATCAGAAAAGTATATAAACCACAATTTTTATCGATGTATTCAAAAGAATGAAGTCAAAGGGGCTCTTAAACATATGAACAATGGTAAATCGCTAAGAACAATATTACTATAGAAGTTTAGAAAATACGAGGAGAAATAGGAATCACTTGGTTCACAAGACTATTTAATGAAATATGGAGAAACCAAAAGATGCCCGAGGAATGAAGAGCGAGTACACTTATACCCATATATAAGAACAAGGGAGACATTTAGAATTGTGCGAATTATCGAGGTATCACGTTAATGAGCCATACTATGAAATTATGGGAAATAATTATCGAACGGAGGTTAAGACAAGTATTAAGTACCACAGATAACGAATTTGGATTCATGCCAGACAGATCTACTGTTGAAGCGATTGACCTTTTGAGACGTCTTATGGAAATTTTAGAGCAAAAAAGAAAGACTTTTACATGATATTTATTGATCTAGAAAAACTTATGATAGGGTACCGAGGAAGGTTCTTTGAAGAACTTTGGAAAAAAAGGTATCCCATTGACATACATTAACCTTATGAAAGACATGTACGATGGTGCAAAAACATGTGTGAGGACTCATGAAGGAATGATAGACATCTTTCAAGTTAATATTGGGTTACATGAAGGATCAACTTTAAGTCCATACTTATTTATAATGGTGATTGATGAGTTAACAAAACATATTCAAGATGATGTACCTTGGTGTATGTTATTTGCAGATGACATTGTGTTAGTGGAGTCTAAGGAAAAAGTTAATAGAAAATTAGAACTATGGAGAGAAACATTAGAAATCAAAGGCCTCCGACTTAGTAGAACAAAGACAAAATATATGGAATGTAAGTTTGATCATTTGGTTACTTCAGAGGACATAGAAATTAAAATTGGCACACATTGCACCAATAGAGGATAAAATGAGAGAACATCGTTTAAGATGGTTTGGACATATAGAAAGAAGATCAAAAGAAGAACCTGTAAGGTTAGAAAAACTAATTTTGGAAAGTATTAAAAGAGGTAGAGGATGACCACAAAAGTGTTGGAAAGAAACAATAAAGAATGATCTAACTTATTGGGAGTTAACTGCTAACATGGCACAAGATAGGGATATGTGGAAACAAAGAATCCATGTAGCCGACCCCGTCTAGTATGGGAAAAGGCTTAGTTGTTGTTTTGTTGTTGTACATTGCATCCCCCAAAAGGAAAGTTTTAAATACTTAGGGTCAATTTTTCATAGTGATGGAAGAATTGATGGAGATGTTACACATAGAATTAATACTAGTTGGTTAAAATGGAGAGGAGCATAAGGTATTCTTTGTCATAAGAAGATACCATTAAAGTTAAAAGGTAAATATTATAGAGCTGCAGTTAGTTCTGCCATGTTTTATGGTTCTGAGTGTTGGGCAGTTAATCATCAACATGTACAAAAGATGTTTATGACAGAAATGAAGATGTTGAGATGGATGAGTGGTCATACAAGAAAAGACCGTATACATAATGAGGTTATTAAAAACAAATTAGGAGTGACACCAATAGGGGATAAAATGAGAGAATATCATTTAAGATGGTTTGGACATATAGAAAGAAGATCAAAAGAAGAACCTATAAGAAGGTATGAAAAACTAAATTTGGAAAGGTATTAAAAGAGCTAGATGACGACCACAAAAGTGTTGGAAAGAAACAATAAAGAATGATCTAGCTTATTATGAGTTAACTGCTAACATGGCACACGATAGGGATCTGTGGAAACAAAGAATCCATGTAGCCGACCCCGTCTAGTATGGGAAAAGGCTTAGTTGTTATTGTTGTTGTTCAGAAATTTAGATAGGGAGGAAGATCAGTAAGCGAATATTATGCAGAACTTAGAGGTCCATGGGAAGAGTTACAGGTCTACACTAAAATAAAATATCAAAGTTGTACAGAACGCAATGAAGAATTTGAAGAACGGAAAGTGTTTGATTTGTTGTTGGGCATCTCTTTGGAATATAAAGCTGTGAAAAACAATATTCTTAGCAGAGAAGAACTTCCTTTCTTAAGCACAATAAACTCTCTTCTATTTCGGGAAGAAGATAGGAAACATATAGAGAAGGAAACCAAGATTAGTTACGAGACATTTGCATTTGTGGGAAGGAACACTCCTAATCCTTTATTCTCTTGTGGAAGGGGGCGATATGGACATGGCAGATGTAGAAGTCCACTTTGTTTAGAAGAGAAAGACAAGTTAACTTGTTCTCACTGTGGGAAATCTCGATATACTGAAGAGACATGCTATGAATTAATTGGCAGACCCACTTACTACCAAAATAGGCCTAATAAAGCCCACTTTTGCAGTAACCAAAGTGACAAACAGAATACAGAAAGCAGTGGAACTTCATTGGCCTACATGAAGAAAGAGATTGAGATACTTAAGGCTCGTTTGATCGATTTACAAACTCCTTCTACCTCATATAATGTTGATTCTCAAGCTATAATGGCGTACCCATTCTCCTTTATGGCAAGGGTAATGTATTTATGTCTCATTCCAGGATATGGGTTATTGATTCGGGTGCTACTAGTAGGAGAGATTTTTTTGATGACTATGAGTTGCTTACCTATTGCACTTCGGAAAGGAAAACGTGAAATTACAAAATATTCGTTATAGAAGATGGTGTCATATACTAATTATCCCAAAGAGTATCAGTTGTTTGTGATGAATGCTGATAACACTTATATTCTCAAAACATTTGAAGAGGCTGAGCGATATTCAGAGTGGAAGGCAACAATAGAAAATAAAATTGCAGCATTAGTAAGAAACAAAACGTGGGAACTTGTAGATTTACCACTAGAGAGGAAAACAATAGGATGCAAATGGGTGTATTCAGTAAAATAAAAGGCTGATGAAAATATAGAAAGATACAAAGCGAGATTAGTGGCTAAGGGTTACAGTCAATCATATGGTATTAATTATACAGAAACCTTTGCACTAGAGGCGAAAATTAAAATTATCTTAAGTGTGGCCGTCAATAAAGGATTTGACTTATGACAGTTGGATGTGAAGAATGCCTTCCTCGATATGGTGACCTCCATGAAGGAGGTATATTTGGAGCAACCACTGGGTTTTGTTTCTCAAGGGAGTCGAAGCAAAGTTTCTGAATACCAAATAATTCTGTTTGTATGGATTGAAGCGAGTCACCCAGAACTTGGTTTTAGGATGGTTTAGTACGGTAGTAGTAGCCGTGAATTTGGAGTTGCGAGAAGGAGTGCATATGATCACTTCTGTGTTTTATTAACAAACTAGATCTAGGGTGCATTCATTCAGTGGTATATGTTGATGATAGTAGCAATAATCCAGCATTGATAATGTTGGGTATTGACACCCTGTCACAAACATTTCATTGAGGCAATTTAGGACAAAAAGACTTAGGGAACTAAAGTATTTACTTGGGATTGAGGTGTATAGAAGTAAGAAGGGTATTTTCCTATCGGAAGGAAGTATGTACTAGACTTGTTAGTGATATTGAATTTATAGAATGTTAGCCTTTTGGCACCCCCTTAGCTGCTGATTATATAGCTAATATGAGAATTGAATAATGAGGATGGAGATTTATAGGAAAAGCCGAGGGAGAGATATAGGAGGGTTGTGTGGCTGAAGTACCTCGTTGTAATGACAGGCCGGATATGTGCTTTCGCGGTTAGTGTTGTTAGTCAGTTCACGTCATCACCTGAGAGCTACACATTGGGATGCAATTGTTCTTCACGATTACGAAATACCTTAAAGGAGCACCAAGTCGTGGGGTTGTTTATCAAGATCAAAGTACATGCGAGTGGAGAAATTCTCTAATGCAAATTGGGAAAGTTCACCAAATTAATAGGAGGTTCACAACTAGATATTGTATCTTTGTTAGTGGCAATCTCGTATCTTGGAAAAGTAAGAAAAAATGTGGTCGCAAGATCAAGGTCCGAAGCAGTAACATCGAGTCATGACCTCAACTACTTGTGAACTCATTTGATTAAAAACAGCTTACTTAAAGAGCTTTGATTTAGTGGAGATTATGCAAATGGCACTCATTTGTGACAATCAAGCTACATTGCATATCACTTTTAATCCAATGTTTCATGAAAGAACCAAACATATTGAGATAGACTGTCATTTTATGGGAGAAAAAGCTTCAGCAGGACTGATTTTGATGCAGCATGTTCAAGCTAGAAGACCGATTGGCTGATATCCTCACACAAGCTTTAGTAGGGAACAAAGTGAATATTAATTGTAACAAGCTGGCATTGAATAGTTTGATATCTATGACAAGCTGGTGAATAGTTTGATATCTAATACCAGCTGGAGAGAGAGTGTTAGGATGAAAATAACTTGAGACAAATGTGTAAAACCTACTCAAGAATTACTCTAGTCTTTTGGGTATCCTATAATTGCTTCTATATATATATATATATATATATATATATATATATATATCTGTGTGTGTGTGTAATCTGTGCCTGGCACGAGTGTGTGATGGCTTGCAAATTTCTCTCTTTTCATTTTCTTCCTAGTATTAGAACATGTAAAAGCCAGAAGATGAGAATGGGCTTTCGTTTATGTTTTTTTATGAAATCCCACACGTATCGTGCTTTATCTACAACCCATATTGTATGAGTCAACGTTGACTCGCAGGATATAAAACCTGAGGAACTTAAGTTTTTTCTATTGTTTTGCTTGCTTCCAAACCCTTCCTTAACTCCTATCTTGCTATCAAACGGTTTTCATACATTTCATTTACTCGATTTTGTAGAGGAATCAAACATTTTTTTTTTCAAACCGTTAAAAATCTATTGGGTTTTTCTCAAATCCATGACTCTTTTTTCATTCATACTTCTTTGTAACCCAATTTTTCAGTTGAAAAATTTGGGGCTTTAATAGATTCAAAGATTTCCCACATTTATAAAGTCTTGCCCTTATTATGGTTTATCTTTACTTTGCTTGATGATGTCAGAATGAGGCGATCCAGTGTGAAAGTATTTTACCCCAGCATATGAAGGCAATATGATCCTAACACAACCCTCCTCCTTTATCCAATCTAGAGCAACCTTTAGTGCACACTGATCTTCCATTCTTCAGACCCATACGAAGCCCCGCCGATCCTGACGTGCAAATCTCAGTGTAAGGGCGGCCCGAGGGCTATGGCCTTTAGACCAAATGTGCTTTGCATTATGATGCTCCCACCTGTCTTATGGCCTTTTGCACTATCTTTTAGTGCCAGCCCATCTCAATTCCGGAGTGCCCATGAAATTCATGCTGTACCATAATGATCGGGGGGTTGCGCATAAAATGGCCCATGTATAACTGGCGAATTATCGAGGTATCAAGTTAATGAGTCATACTATGAAATTATGGGAAAGAATTATCGAACGTAGGTTAAGACAAGTATCAAGTACAACAGAGAACCAATTTGGATTTATGCCAGGTAGATCTACTATTGAAGCGATTCACCTTTTGAGACGTCTTATGGAACATTTTAGAGCAAAAAAGAAAGACCTTCACATGATATTTATTGATCTAGAAAAAGCTTATGATAGGGTACCGAGGGAGGTTCTTTGGAGAACTTTGGAAAAAAGAGATATCCCATTGACATATATTAACCTTATAAGAGACATGTATGATGGGGCAAAAACATGTGTGAGGACTCATGAAGGAACGACATACTTCTTTGAAGTTAATATTGGGTTACATCAAGGATCAACTTTAAGTCCATACTTATTTATAATGGTGATGGATGAGTTAACAAAACATATTCAAGATGAAGTACCTTGGTGTATGTTATTTGCAGATGACATTGTATTAGTGGAGGAGTCTAAGGAAAAAGTTATTAGAAAATTGGAACTATGGAGAGAAACATTAGAAAACAAAGGCCTCCGACTTAGTAGAACAAAGACAGAATATATGGAATATAAGTTTGATCATTTGGCTACTTCAGAGGACATAGAAATTAAAATTGGCACACATTGCATTCCCCAAAAGGAAAGTTTTAAATACCTAGGGTCAATTTTTCAAAGTGATGGAAGAATTGATGGAGATGTTACACATAGAATTAATGCTGGTTGGTTAAAATGGAGAGGAGCATCAGGTATTCTTTGTGATAAGAAGATACCATTAAAATTAAAAGGTAAATATTATAGAGCAGCAGTTAGGCCTGCCATGTTTTATGGTTCTGAGTGTTGGGCAGTTAATCATCAACATGTACAAAAGATGTCTGTGACAGAAATGAAGATGTTGAGATGGATGAGTGGTCATACAAGAAAAGACCGTATACATAATGAGGTTATTAGAAACAAATTAGGAGTGACACAAATAGAGGATAAAATGAGAGAACATCGTTTAAGATGGTTTGGACATATAGAAAGAAGATCAAAAGAAGAACCTGTAAGACGGTTAGAAAAACTAAATTTGGAAAGTATTAAAAGAGGTAGAGGACGACCACAAAAGTGTTGGAAAGAAACAATAAAGAATAATCTAGCTTATTGGGAGTTAACTGCTAACATGGCACACGATAGGGATCTGTGGAAACAAAGAATCCATGTAGCCAACCCCGTCTAGTATGGAAAAGGCTTAGTTGTTGTTGTGTTGTTGATATGAAGGCAATGTGATTGTTAATAAGTGTGCTGTATAACAAGGTGAAGCATGGAGGTATTTACTGCATGAAACATCTTGCGGGAACTAAAAATGATGAAAATGCTTATCGTCGTGTGCATGAAAGTGTGAAGTATGAAATTCATACAAGTTCTGGAGCTTTCAAAGGAAAGGAAAAGATTACAACAAAGAGAGCAAAAATAGGCGGTTGAAGTATGTCTCAGGATGCTTCTCAAGAAGAAATTCATGCTATGACTTAAGAGGAGGAGGAAGAGATAGTCGAGGAGAGCAGGAGAAGACAAGATAATGGAAAGAGTTTGGGTTCTGGTGGCAATAGCAGTATGGTTGGTTATTGTTTTACTACACGAGCCCCTATCCCCTCAATGGCTGGGAGGAGTGGTAGAGGAGGTGCTAGAGGCACTGAAATACATTCGTTGTTTCCTCAATATACTACTTTTGAAGCTCAACCAAGTATTATATTAGATCAGCTATGACTTTCAAGGAAGTAATTAAGAAAGTAGATTTGAAGTCAGCAATTTTTTTTATGAAAATTGCCTCTCGTTTAATTTTGTAAATTCATTTTTCTTTCAAAGCCTGACAGATGCTATTACTAGTGTATAATCTTGTTATAAGGTCCCTACGTATCATGCTTTCAAGGGTAAATTACTACAAAAATAGGTTGATATTGATTATCAATGAAATCTTGAATTTAAGGAGTCATAGAAGGTTACTGGTTGTTTGATTTTTCATTATGGTTGATGGTTGGATAGGTGGGCATCGTAGATCATTAGTGAACTTCTTGGTTTACTGTTCAAATGGGATATTATTTTTGAAATCCAATGACTTGTCCTATATTGATAAAACTGCTGATAACTTACTCCCTATTTTTGAAGATGTTGAGGATGGTGTTTAAAATATTGTTCAATTCATTGTTGATAATGTTGCAAACTTTAGAATAAGTTGCAAGATGCTTGAGGCAAACCATCCATCCTTAGTCTGGACTCATGTATTGCATATTGCATAGATTTAATGCTTGAGGATTCAAGTGCAATGAATGATATTAAGGGATAATTGAATCATGCAAAAATATCATAAAGTTTATTTATAATCACTCGTTTGTATTGCATTTGATGAGAGTCCACACTAGTAGGAGTTGATTAGGCCTTCGTTAAAAAAATTTGCTACGAATGTTATTATTGTTCAAAGTCTTGTCATACAAAAAATGCATTAAAAAAGATGTTTGCATATGATGAATGAACTCTATAAGTTGGTCGAAAAGGAGAGAGGGGTTTACTGTAGTAGATGCTATTTTTAATGGTAATTTTTAGGAGAAATGCAACACTTTTTTGAAGATGATTGTGCTTTTAGTGAAGGTAATGAGAATGATAGATAGTGAAGATAGGCTTGCTATGTCTTTTATATATATGTATATATATATGTATATATATATATGTATATATATATATGATGCTATGGATAAGGTCGAATTGAGAATAAAAGCAAACCTTGACTACAAGCGGTCACTTATAAAGAAGGTTTGGAAGATAATTGATGCACGTTGAAATCAGCAAGTGCATCATGATTTACATGCTGCTGCATATTTTTTTAATTCCTTTATTATATTTTCTTCCAACTTTGTAGATGATGATAAAGTTAAGAAAGGGATATTGAATGCAATTGACCGTATATAAGATTCATCTATTAGGTGATGCATTCATTTAGAGCTATGTAAGTATATAAAAAGCGTTGAGATTTTGGAAGGTCAATTGCAATACAACTCCGCTCCCAGATCCGACCATGTATGATTTGGTTTTCTGATAAATTATTATTACTTCTTTATTCTTATGACTTGTGTATTCTTATGACTTGTGTTGTTTCTTAAGACTTAATCATTTCTTTTATTATGTTTTATTTTAGATGAATGGTGATTTCGATTCGGTGTAGATGCACCGAATTTGTCGAGGTTTGCTCAACGCATATTAAGCCAAACATGTAGTTCAAGTGGATGTGAGAGGAATTGGAGTTTTTTTTAATGCATTTACAGAAAGAAGAGAAACACATTGGAGCTTGCTCATTTTCGTGATTTGGTATATATTGCATACAATATGAAGTTAAGGCAAAGGTGAAAAAATATTTTTGTTATTCCTTATACTTATAAGTTGTAATTCACAAGTAATGATATTTTCTAAATTCTAAGTAATTTGTATTCTTTCTTTTGTTTTCTTTATACACAAATGCAATGAGATGCAAGAAAGGCAAAGATGGTGTCATATAACCCACTTAGCTACGAAAAGATTGATATTCTTGATGATTGGGCTGAAAAAGAAGAAGAGCTTCCTATTATTTTGTAGGATACAAACTGGGGAGCAATAGAAGTAGAAGCATAGATTGGAGATGACGATGCACAAGGCGAAGGATTTGATGACCCACTCGTAGAGAAAGAGGAGGGAGATGATGGTGGCGATGATGATGATGGCGGTGACCCTAATTATAATGCCTATGATGCATTTGTTGATTATGATCCATGTTTTGTGGAATGAAAAAATGAAATTGGATAGTTGTAGTTTATAACTTTGTATTTGTGTTATGTAATAAATTGTACTCTTAACTTTGTAAACTTTCATAAGCGTTGTTGGTATATTGTTAACTTTAAGTTTAACTTTCTTACTCTGATAGGCGTGTAGAATCATGATATTAGTTTATTGATCGTGAAAATATTATTTAAGTTGCATTATGATTGTGTTCTCTACCACGTGGTTACCTTCTGATTTTTTATGGCAATTTTCATATTTTTTGGATTTTTTTGAATTTTATAAAATAATTCAATTTTATACGATATAACATGGTTATCGCATATCGGTGTCATGTACGATACGGGCACCGATATGCTAATTATAACATTGGTTTTAATCAAAAGTAATCGAGTGGAGAAGAGATTTTGAAGTGAATAGGGCATCGACGGTCCCAATTCGAATGCTCGCCTCTTTCCTCTTTTATTTCTCCTATCTCGTAGTGATCGACTGATCATTACGGTTATTTAACGAAGGTGTCTAATTACATAAAAGACCTAATTGCCCCTGATAAGTGGCACCTTTTTAACAGTATTTTTAAAACCAGAATTAAAAATAAAGCTGGATAAACTAAATACATGACTCATAGACTCTAACACCTTGTTAATATAACAAGACGTCCTTGCAAGAAACATATGCAGTTGAATGAGAATTTGGTTACTAATCAGTCTTGCACTTGGCTTTGATGATTCTAATATGAGACAATTGTATCCTTCTCCATCCAAGGCGAGTCCTGATGCAGATCATGCATTTGGCCTGGAACTACAGAAGTCCTTTCTGAATGGGATTCGGAAACCACAAACCTTTTTTGTCACTTATCTTATACCTGTGCAAGTTTTAAACCTTGTTTTGGTGACTTTTAAGTTCATATTTTGATCATTACTTGGATGTCGGATGGTTCTATGTGTACTTGTTCTGCACCTATCACTTCTCATGCTTAAACTGCATTGCTACTTGTTCTTTTATTCCAAGGTAATACATATACATATACACTAATACACACACATACGTGCATCATACATAGACACACACAACCACACACACACACATATATATATATATATATATGTTATAGATAGCTAGATGGATAGATAGATTGATTACTCCAATCCATGAAAGAATGACGAAAATATCATGTTATGTGTTATATTACCCTTAATAACTAAGTAAGGGTAATTTAGTCTTTCAAGTTAAAACAATTTGTACTTAAATAGGTTATTACTTATTAGTGATTAGGTTTAGAAGAAAAGGGGAGAGATAGGAAAGGAGCCGCCGACACGCATAGAAGGGTCGCGCCCAAACCTGCACATCTCCCTTCACTATTTTAATAAAGTTTTTCATTATTTTTGCATCCAATTCAGTCAACATGGTATTAGAGTGGGCAGATTGAGGCGAAGAAGAAAATCGCACTACTAGATCTTGTCAGACAACGAGGAAGGAACAATACAACCAGTCTGTGAGCATTCTTCTTCCATCCCTTCAAGTAATTACCTACGTTGGTTTGATGTAGAAAACCTAATCTTTGAAAAAAGAAGTTGAGAATAGGATAAAAAACCTAATCTTTGAAAAAGGAAGTTAGAATAGGATAATGGCATGTCACATAGGAATGATTCCTTTGTTATCACCAACGTCAAGCTCGACGACAAAAATTACTTGGAATGGTCTAGATATATTCTACTTGGTGTTAGGGCAAAGGATAAGACCGAATACCTAACTGGTCAGTTTGTAAAACCAGATTTAGAGAGTCTAGAATACTCTAAATGGGAAAAAGAAGATGTCCTAGTAGTTGCGTGGTTGAGAAACTCAATGATGCCAATTATAGGGCGTTCTTTTCTTTATTTAGAAACATCTCATGAAATTTGAGAGGCCGTGAGAGAAGCCTATTAATAGAAAAAGAATATTGTAAAGAATTATGAACTCTTCAAAAAAATTCAAAAGTGCAAGCAATTCCAAAAATCCATAAGTGAGTATTACATAGAATTAAGAGGACAATGGGACGAATTAACTTATTTTACCATGATACAATGTAAGGAATGTGCAAAGGAAAGGGGAAATGAATTTGAAAAAAAAGGTATTTGATATCTTGCGTGGTGTTTCGTTAGAATATGAAAATGTAAAGACTTAACATTCTAACAAGCGTAGAAATACCAACACTTGGGACAATTTACTCCTTATTAATTAGAGAGAAAGATAGGAGAAATCTAGAGAAAAATGAGATGCATAATATTGGAAGAGGATACAATAAGTCCACTAGAGGTAGAGGAGGAACCTGAGGCAGAGAACGTGGAGATAGCTCTGCTGATGGAAGGGAAATGCTGAAATGTACACATTGTGACAAATTTAGACACACCAAAGAACGGTGTTGGGAATTAGTTGGTAAGCCTAACCACTTGGAAAATAAAGCTTTATTGCAGGAAACCAAAAAACAGGGGTAGATAATACGAGTGAAGCTATCAATATGATTCTCAAACGTCTAGAAGTCCTAGAAGGACGATTCACAGAGACATCATCAACAACCTCTACTTCCTTAGAAAAGTATCACGCAATAATGGCAACAACACAGGGTGATCAACCAGGAATGAATGGTAATTTTTCTAATTTATTTTCAAGTAGATATTAGGTTATAGATTATGGTGCAATTGAATATATGGTGAGTTTCATAAAAGGGTTACTTGACTATCACGAATTAAGTGACAAGCTTAAAATTGTAGATAATTCATTTATATTAGTAACAAGAAAAGGAAAATTGTAGACATCATTAGAACTTCTTGACCAAATGTTATATGTACCTCAGATTTCAATCAATCTTCTCTCAGTTAGTGCATTAACCTCAAGATTAAATTGTGGTGTATATTTCTTCTTTCTTATTATACATTTCAAGAAAAGTTGATGAAAAAGATCATTGGATATGATAGAAGGAATGAAGGACTTTACCTATATGAAGAAAGTTTTGAAGGATCAGCAACAAAAGTAGTTTCTACACCTACCACTATCAAATATACAAGCTATCGTACCAGAGTTATCAAAAGTAAGCAATGGAGAGAAACATGTTAGAGTTAATTTTCCTAGAAGTGTATCAAGAGCTCAGAGTGCATTTAGTTTGATACATTCAGATGTATGGGGCCATGCCCAATTACTACTATCACTGGACATAAATATTTTATTTATTTTTGTTGATGATTACTCCCATTGCACTATTCCAGAAAGGTTACAGATGCTATGAGCTTCTTAAGGAAATTTTGTTGTGTCTAGAGATGTAACTTTTCATGAGCTCACATACTACTGTAACAGTGAGGGGGACCTTGAATAGGTGCTAAAACATAAAGAGTTACTTCTACTGATATTTGAAAAACGGATCATGAATCAAGTTTACAAGAGAGGAATAAGGAATAAGTTCTCATCTAACGTAAGCGAGTCACAAATAGATTCCAATCTAGACACACCAACATCTCCAATAATGATACACGACAATATGGATCTATCGATTGCATTAATAAAGCGAAAAAGAAAATGTGTATCCAATATGCAATTTTCTTGATTATTGAGAAGTTTCAACAAAATATAAATTGTCTATGGTGAATTCACATGAGTAGATATACCAAAAGCATAGGAAGATGCTAACTTATCAAAAGAATGACAACTTGCTATGAAGGAAAAAATAAATGCATTAAATAAAAAACAACACTTGATTGTATCACTACCTAAAGGAAGAGAAGCGGTAAGATGCAAATGGGTGTATACAATGAAGTACAAAGCATATGGAGAAATTGATCAATGCAAAGAGAGACTTGTAGCAAATGGGAGCTAATAAAGGATGGAAGATGTGACAACTTGATGTTAAAAAATGCCTTCCTCGATGGTGAGAGCTAGAAGAAGAAGTATACATGCATCTAACTCGAGTTTGAAGGCTCCCTTAGTCCCAAAGAATGTACATAGATTAGAAAAAGGTCTGCTCTATGGCCTGAAAGCAGTCTGATCAAGAAGTATGGATTCGAGAGGTTCACTAAAGCGATAAAAGGCTATGGATACCTTCAAAGTCAAACATATCACACTTTCTTTGTTTGACAAACATCTTTTGTTTGTGGAAAAATAGCCCATTCTTATTGTATATGTGGATGATATTGTTTTAACATGAGATGATGAAGAAGAGATCACAAGGTTGAAGAATGAGTTACATAACCTTTTTTATTTTAAAGAGTTATGACCACTTCATTATTTCCTGGGAATTGAAATCCTAAGGTCAAAAAATGGTATCTTTCTAACTTATCAAAAATATGTGATGTATTTGTTGAAAGAAAATGGTATTATAGGATTAAAACCATGTGATATTCTCATGGATATCAATCACAAATTGAGAATGGATATTGGTAAGGAGATAAATGATACTAGAAGATATTAACTTGTTGAGAAATTGATATACTTATTATAAGACCTGACATAACATATGCAGTCGGTATTCTTAGCATATTTATGCATGCACCAAAACAATAACATATGGACGCTGTGTTTAAGTTTTTAAGATACTTAAAAAAACTCTTGGAAATGGTATTTTGTTCTCAAAACATGGGCATACTAATGTGAAATTATATACGGATGTTGATTGGGTAGGATCTGTAGATGATATAAAATCTATAACTGGGTATGTTGCTTTGGTTGGAGGGAATATAGTCTCATGGAAAAGCAAAAAATAGTTTATGATTGCAAGATCAAGTACAAAAGCCGAATACAGACCTGCAATGTTGATTTTTCCACTCAAATCTTCATTAATTATTCGTACGATACAGTGCAATACGGATAACACTGGCTGCCCCACCACTTTGTGTTGGAAATCTCCGTGGTGAACTATACGACTGATGATGCCACACCTTCTAGTTCCCAAGAGTCTTCACGGAGAATTCACCAAGCAACCACGCTTCTCTTGTGCCACTCTAATGCTGGAACTGGTCTGTGCTACTTTGAACGATTGTAGTGGATCATGAATCTTCCCTAATCACGCTCGTTAGGATTTGATATCATTTTGATTTTTCTACTCAAATCTTTATTAATTAATAAGAAGACACATAGAAGAAGAAGATGAAACAAAGGGGGTTGGCTTGGTTGCTGCCTTCCACACTCGTTTTCTCTCTTCTCTCATTTCTCTCTTGATTACACGATAAGTCTAGGGCTCTTTAAAAAGAACAAAAAATAAACAAAATGGTTAATCTGTCCTTATACTAAAGAAAGTCTGCCTTATGGCTCCTATTGGATCAACAAGATCCAAATAAGGTCTCTCTAATAGCACAAGGGACAATTGAAGGACTATGGTTGATTTCGTTGATTACAGAATTACAATAAAATATTAACCTTTCAGTACCATTGTATACAAAACAACAGAGCAACAATATTTCTAGTTAAAAACCTAGTCCATCATGAGAGAACAAAGCATATAGAGGTGGACTGTCACTTTTTCAAACAAGATACTAAATGTGCAACATGTGAGATCAGAAGATCAAATTGCAGATATTCTAACCAAGGTGGTACCTAAAGCTATATTGGATCGATTATGCACCAAGGTGGGAGTCATAAACATATTCCACCCAACTTGAGGGGAGTGTGAAAGAATGACGAAAATACATGTTATGTGTTATATTAGTGTAATAACTAAGTAGGGGTAAACTCCGCCCATGTAAGGGATTCTCAAGCCATGTAAAAGAGAGGAACATGAATATTAATACTAACTAAAAAGAGGAATACAAGCGAGAGAGGAACGTGACAAGGTCTATTCTTAATGTAAAACGTGATTTCTTTAGTAATATTAATACTAGCTAAAAAGACAATTTTTGGAGTATAGTGGCGGATCTACTAACTCCACCCATGTAAGGGATCACCCTTGCATTGCCGGTCCCAAGCCCGAATAAAAGAGGAGGGTTGTGTTAGGCTTCCGACAACCAGCGTAAAACTTCCTCAAATTTTTATAACATGGATTACAAAAATTATGAGCATTGCTTTGGGGCGTCCCCGCCTAGCGACGCGCGACAGAGCCAGCAAGGGCCACTACATTTTTGTCCGAATGTAGTGAATCAATTGCAGACAGGGTTCCCACATTATGAACGGGTGTGGGTAAAGAAGTTAGTCCCGCTACATTGCCGCCCGAATGCATTGAATAATTTTCAGAGAAGGTCTCCACATTTTGAATATGGAAGAATGCGGGGGGTAAGGAAGCTAGTCCTAGATAATAAGATTCGTATTGGTTCTTGGAATATCGAAACATTATCCGGTAAGCTAATGAAGGTGGTAGATACTATGATTCGGAGAAAGATTCATATTCTATGTTTACAAGAGACAAAATGGGTTGGAGAAAAAGCAAAGGAGATAGAGGATACAAGTTTTAAATTATGGTACTCAGGTAAAGGAAAGGCTCGAAACGGAGTTGGTATTATCATAAATAAAGATTTAAAGGATAGTTTAGTAGACATACAACGATATAGTGACCGAATCATGACGTTGAAATTAGTGTTAGGAGCATAGGTTTTGAATATAGTTTGTCCTTACGCACCCCAAGTAGGACTAGAAGATAATATAAAGACAACTTTTTGGGAAGAGTTAGATAAGGTGTTTCAAAAGATTCCACAAAGGGAGATGATTTGTTTAGGAGGAGATTTAAATGGACATGTCGGTAAAGAGGCATTAGGATATCAAGGGATTCATGGAAACTTTGGTTATGGGGATATAAAAGAGGAAGGTAGAGAGATTTTAAATTTTGCTATGTCATTTGATCTCTTTATAGTCAATACAATCTTCAAAAAACGAGATGAACATTTAATTACTTATAAGAGTGGCTTATCACAAACACAAATTGATTACTTTATTTGTAGAAAAAAAGATAGAGCGTGTTGTAAAGATTGTAAGGTAATTCCAGGAGAAAGCTTAACCACCCAACATCGACTTTTAGTTATGGATTTACAAGTAAAAAAATGGACAAAGAAGAAAAGAGTGCATCGAGCTATTCGTACTAAAAGGTGGAACCTCAAAAGCGAGAAAGAAGATATATTTAAACAGAAAGTCCTTCAAGGAGATGTTTGGAATTATGTTGACATACCCTGTGATATGTGGAACAATATGGCTATACATATTAGGAAAGTGGCGAAAGATGTGTTAGGGGTATCTAAGGGAGGTGTACCGGCACAAAAAGAAGCTTGGTGGTGGAGTGAAGTAGTACAAAATAAAATCAAGGCAAAGAGGGCATGTTACAAATTACATTATGCTAAGAAAACTAGTGAAACTTTAGAGGCTTATAAGAAAGCAAAAAAAGGCCGTGAGTGAAGCAAAAGCTAAAATTTGGGAGGATTTATATAAAAAACTCAACTCAAAAGGAGGTAAAAGAGATATTTTTAGGATAGCTAGGGTTAGAGATAAGAAAACTAAAGATCTTAATTATGTTAGATGCATCAAAGACGAGGATGAAAAAATTCTAGTGGCAAATGATGATATAAGAAATAGATGGAAAAACTATTTTTATAAGCTTTTTAATGAAAATAAATATGTTAGTATTAGCTTGGGAGAGTTAGCCAAATCAAAAAAGTATATAAACCACAATTTCTAACGACGTATTCAAAAGAATGAAGTCAAATAGGCTCTTAAACATATGAAGCATGGTAAATCGGTAGGACCTGACAATATTCCTATAGAAGTTTGGAAAATACTAGGAGAAATAGGAATCACTTGGCTCACAAGACTATTTAATGAAATATGGAGAAACCAAAAGATGCCCGAGGAATGGAGAGCGAGTACACTTATACCCATTTATAAGAACAAGGGAGACATTTGGAATTGTACGAATTATCGAGGTATTATGTTAATGAGTCATACTATGAAATTGTGGGAAAGAATTATCGAACGTAAGTTAAGACAAGTATCAAGTACAATAGAGAACCAATTTGGATTCATGCGAGGCTGATCTACTGTTGAAGCGATTCACCTTTCGAGACGTCTTATCGAACATTTTAGAGCAAAAAAGAAAGACCTTCACATGATATTTATTGATCTAGAAAAAGCTTATGATAGGGTACCGAGGGAGGTTTTTTGGAGAACCTTGTGAAAAAGAGTTATCCCATTGACATACATTAACCTTATAAGAGATATGTATGATGGTGCAAAAACATGTGTGAGGACTCATGAAGGAATGACAGATTTCTTTGAAGTTAATATTGGGTTACATCAAGGATCAACTTTAAGTCCATACTTATTTATAATGGTGATTGATGAGTTAACAAAACATATTCAAGATGAAGTACCTTATTGTATATTATTTGCAGATGACATTGTGTTAGTGGAGGAGTCTAAGGAAAAAGTTAATAGAAAATTGGAACTATAGAGAGAAACATTAGAAAGCAAAGGCCTCCGACTTAGTAGAACAAAAACATAATATATGGAATGTAAGTTTGATCATTTGGTTACTTCAGAGAATATAGAAATTAAAATTGGCATACATTGCATCCCCCAAAAGGAAAGTTTTAAATACCTAGGGTCAATTTTTCAGAGTGATGGAAGAATTGATGGAGATGTTACGTATAGAATTAATGCTGGTTGGTTAAAATGGAGAGGAGCATCATGTATTCTTTGTGATAAGAAGATACCATTAAAGTTAAAAGGTAAATATTATAGAGTAGCAATTAGGCCTGCCATGTTTTATGGTTCTGAGTGTTGGGCAGTTAATCATCAACATGTACAAAAGATGTGTGTGACAGAAATGAAGATACTGAGATGGATGAGTGGTCATACAAGAAAAGACCGTATACATGATGAGGTTATTAGAAACAAATTAGGAGTGACACCAATAGAGGATGAAATGAGAGAATATCGTTTAAGATGGTTTGGACATATAGAAAGAAGATTAAAAGAAGAATCTGTAAGAAGGTATGAAAAACTAAATTTGGAAAGTATTAAAAGAGGTAGAGGACGACTACAGAAGTGTTAAAAAGAAACAATAAAGAATGATTTAGCTTATTGTGAGTTAACTGCTAACATGGCACACGATAGGGATATGTGGAAACAAGGAATCCATGTAGCCGACCCCGTCTAGTATGGGAAAAGGCTTAGTTGTTGTTGTTGTAATAACTAAGTAGGGGTAAGTTAGTCTTTCAAGTTAAAACAATTTGTACTTAAATAGGCTGTTAGTGATTAGGTTTAGAAGTAAGGAGAGAGACTGGAAAAGAGCAGTCGACACCAATAGAAGGGTTGCACCCAAACCTCCACATCTCCCTTCACTATTTCAATAAAGTTTTTCATTATTTTCGCATCCAATTCAGTCAACACAATCTTGGTGAAATTTGTTTGGTGATCTTGTCTGATTAGCCAACATTTAGGCCTATATTTTTTCCTATCGCTTTCCAGTCCTAACTGTGGATTATGTTTTATAGGTATCGGCTGGAAGTCATGGAAAAAGCGCTGGTTCATACTTACCCGGACATCATTAGTTTTCTTTAAAAGTGACCCTGTGAGCAATGACACCCTTATATTGCTTTGTGCTTTTTGGATTATTGACATGTGTATTCATCAGCCTTCTCTTGTCAAATACCTTTCCTTGTGATAGATCATGTTGGCTACCGCTTTTTCCCAAGAGATGCTTAATATATATGTCGTATTGGCTTTATTGTTAGTCAGCTATTGTAAAATGTTTTGTTTTAAGTGCTCAAGTGAAGATTGGCTGTGAATTTCAGAGTGCACTTCCAAATCGATGCGGTGAAGTGAACCTGACTCTTGGTGGAATTGACCTAAATAATTCTGGAAGGTATCATGTCTTTGTACATTAGTTGTCCATTTAGTATTTTTTCATTTTTAGCTTGAAGCTGATGATTCTGTAAATGGTCGTATGCAGTGTGGTTGTTAGAGAAGATAAGAAGCTCTTAACTGTCTTATTCCCTGTTGGACGTGATGGGCGGACATTCACCCTTAAGGTAGCTCGTTGTCCATTTCCCTGCTTCTAGTGTGCCCTTCCTAGTTTCATGTAAAACACAATGTAAGTATTCAGTGTTGAACTATTTTTATGTTATTGCTATGATAATCATTTCAATGATAGGCAGAGTCATCGGAGGATTTGTTTCAATGGAAAGTGGCTCTTGAGCGTGCCTTATCAGAGGCACCTGATGCGTCTCTAGTAATGGGGCATAATGGCATTTTCCATAATGATGTGTCAGACTCGTTTGAGGAGTCCTTCCAAGAATGTAAGTAATTTTATAAAATTAAATGTTATCCTCACCTTTTAGGTAATAGATGAAGCAAGTACTTCTCTCAGATCGCATTGCTGCATTTCTCCCTTTTTCATTGGTCAATACCGGATGCAAATTTAGGGTTTGTTTCATGTGTAACGGATGATACTTATAGTTACAACTTAGTGTGCTTGTTTCTTCCGTTTATGTAGGGAAGGATAAGCATCCCATCAAGTCTTTGGTTGTCGGGCGACCAATTCTGCTCGCATTGGAAGACAGTGATGGGAGTCCATCATTTCTAGAAAAAGCATTGTGCTTTATTGAGCAGCACGGTAAGTTGGCCTTCTACATGGGAAAATGCAATATCAACATAAGTTGGCCATGTTCTGAACCATGCTCTATTTATTTGAATGATGTTATGTTGGTTTTTGTCAAGTGAGCTTATAAGAGCTTTTTGATAATTTATAAACTACCCATTTTGAATTTGCCCACTCTCTGTTGTATGCTTATGCATAAGTCTGATCAACAACTAACATACACATGGAATCTGGATCCCTCAAAGTTTCATATAATAAACCAGCATCTAAGGACTTTGTTCACAACAATTGGTAGATGAATCTATGGGCAGATCTTTTTCTACTAATTGGACCAATGGGGTTGTTCATTGTTCTTATCTCAGGGCGTTAAGTTCTTCACTGAGGAGAATTTAGTTTATGTGGCGATAGTTGACCTATGGGTTCAAGCACAATACCAAATCAGTTGATTTTCCAAGTTTCATCTTTTGCTTATTCAACCTAAAGATTAACTGCAGCTTGCCTGCTTATTGGAGTTTGTAGTAAATTTATTTTCATGTGTTTTCCCTTTATCACTTTAGCTGTAGCCCTGTATACACCACGGATGCTCAAATTACTTAATGCAATTATTATGTTATTTGTGCATCTGTGGAAAATTAAGAGAAATGATCATTGATCCTCCATAACCATCACTTCTGCATTTCCGAAGAATGGTTTATGTTCAAAATGTATGACACACGCATTGGAAAGATTATACACAATTCACCGCAGAGGAAAAGAAAATAAAAAACTTGAACTTTGCACAATCAAGTATATTCAGAACGCACAGCTAGAATACCCGTGCATGTACGAAGTAAATCTATATGAGGCTGGATCAACGGCCAACTCAAAATCATTTCTTTATGCCACAACAAAAATATGTGAATGAAATGATAAGAGTAGAATCTGAAAGCTCATGTGAAGTAAATAACCAACTTGATATGTGATTCCATAACCAATTTGATCTGCACAACCAGTCACACAAAAAGGTTAGTCAAAAAATGACAATTACGCTGTGCATAAATATGAACATCAGAAGATTCTTCTAAATTTTGACTTTTGCCTTCTCAAAAGTGCTTTTAACATGAGCCAAAAAAATAATTTGCCCAATGTAATCTGAATAAGCAAGAACTGTCAGCAGTAGGGAACCCTAACATCAAAAGTGCCATAACAGAGTCATTTTAGTTCATTGGTCAAAAGAAAAGGGAAAGGAGAAAGAGCAAGACATAAATGGTTGCAGTAAGTAAAAAATCAAATTCCCCATAAAGGACTTTGATTGGCATAGCATAAGAGAAGAATGAAGTATTCACCAATGTTAGAGTCTTTGCTGGTCTGAGTTTGTTCTGCAGATAGACACGAGCGACTTTAAACTTTTTTTACATTCCTATAACCCTATAGTTAATAAAATTCTTGAGGTTCTCAAACCATGCTCTATGTGGATCGCTTCTCTGGAATGAAAGTCATTGTTTCGTTCGAGAGTTCCTGCACATAAAAGTACCCAATAGGGAAAGAGTTCAGGGAACTAAAGCGCAGCATTTTTATGGTTTTGGAGAAAGGATGGAGCTTCACATTGATCTAGTTTTTACAAGAGAATGCTTCCTTGCAAATTTCTTTATTATCATAATAGAAGTATGGTTATAGGAGTCATAAGCTTCACATCTATCTGGTTTGACAGCACTGTATACTCTCTCTGTGTGTGCATGCACGTGTTTGTGTGATTATTTTTATGGTGCGTGTATGTGAAGATGTATGGATGGGGACATGTCTAAGTTACTAAGTTTTGCCTTTCCTTCTCGGTTACCTTGTTGATGTTCTTTCCTTTCTCCCCCTCATCTTAGTTATTATGGTGGCGTCAATAGGTTTTATAACTTTAAGTATTGCCACTTGTTGTAACATGGTCGGTTCAGAACTGGCCTGGCAGTTCGAACTGGAATCGAACCGGCCCCAAAACCGTAATCGAACTCGGAGACTTCCGGTTCGTAAACAACTGTTTTAAACCGCTCGTTAATAATATATATATATATATATATATATATATATAATACATTTTAACACATGTTGTGGCATGTTCTATCATTGAGCCGGACAGGAGTTTAACTCCCAATGGGTGAGACACCCTTTTTACAAAAAAAAAGTCAACAGGTTTCGGGGTGGTTCTGAAACTGAAACTTTCCAAAACCAGCAGTTTCCCTTGGAGCGGTTTGGTTCCGGTTCTGGATTTCAAGTAACCTGGAACCAGACATGTCTAGTTGCAAGTCATAACTCTTAAGAACTCCGTATTTGATTAATTAGTTTTCAAGTTGTTTGACTTTAGGGGCAAAAGTGGATGGAATTTTGCGTCAATCGGCTGATGTGGAGGAAGTTGAGCGCAGGGTTCAGGATTATGAGCAGGGTCTCTCTTTGCACTCTTTGATATTTTCAGAAAGGACCATGTCTTGGTCCTTATGCCTAATCTGCATTCTTTTCTCCAGAATGGTTTGTTTTGTTAAACATATTCTTGTGTTCATCAGGGAAGACTGAATTTTCTTCTGAAGAGGATGCTCATGTTGTTGGCGACTGTGTCAAGGTACTTGTTATGTTTCCTTCTAGCTCTTTACTTTATACTTTAGTATCACATTTTAATATATTTCCCATTCTTATTGTTATTCAAATTTGTTGCTGAAGCTTGTACTGCGGGAGTTACCTTCCTCTCCAGTTTCTGCATCCTGCTGCACTACACTTCTAGAAGCATACAGTATGTATTATTTCTGCATTTCCTGTTTTTTATTGACACAGATGAATTTCTTTATGCTTAAATCTTTTTCTACCTATAGGATCTTTTGCTGTATTTATTACATTTGTCCATTTGGTCTCGTCAATCATTAACAATGTTTTTTTGTATGTGCCACTGTTTGTTGAGTTAACTGTTAGCATGGGACATGATCGAGCTCTATGGAAACATTCATGTAGCCGACCCCATCTAGTATGAGAAAATGCTTAGTTGTTGTTGTCGTTGCCATTGTTTGTTTCTCTATAATGTTTTGACATTTTTACTTTCTAATGGGATTGGAGGAACTAGGTTTTATATGAACGGGAGTTTTGTTAATGTTTTCGGGTATTTCCTGCTGCTAATGGAGTGCCTTACTGTTCAGAATTGGCTGTGTATTGGACAAGTTTGTCTCTGTTACTTCAATTGTTTAAGGAATGCAACTTTAACAAAATAAACTTAATGAAGTGAATCCTTTCAGGTGATTGGTTTCAATAAATCATTTCTCTAGGAACTATTGGAAGTTTTGAGATGACACTGGTGTGGATGTACAGTTCTTTGAACTTGAATTTAGAACTCTATGCATGTTTCTTAGATAATTCCTGTGACATAATGGTAACATGTAACAAACTTTTGTAGTCTGGTATGAAAGGGTTCAATCATCTATATCTTCCTGTTTCTGTGAGTGTATCCATATTGGTCTCCACATGTGCTTATGTTTTTAGCTATTTTTAAATATTTAATAGTGTCACATTGATCTTCCTTTTTTCCTTTGTGTAGGAGAATGTATACCTTGATATTCTATTTCATATGAATTAAAGATAATTCGAACTTCATATTGGAACCAATAGCGGTTAGCGGTTGACCCTAATATAGCGGTATCAAGGATATAGCGGATTTAGCGGTACACTTTCATTTATGATTAAAAAATAATATATAATGGATTCTCTAATTTCTAAAAAATATCAAGAAACACATGACCACCACATTCATAAATATGAGTCAAACTAAATAAACAAATTCTATGAAGACAAGCAATAAATTTCATGTGGCATATGCATATTGAATTGTTAAACGTAAATTAAAAAACATAAATATAAAGTTATTTTGAGACAAAGTTATTCTAGGTAGGAAATTCAAGAATTAAAAGGAACTAATATATTATACTTGTATGCTCAAGTATGGTTACTATAGTCCAATTTAATTTGATCAATGAATGGACTATACTTACTAGCAAAAAGAATAGAATAATGTTAGGATAGAGAAAAAATACTCTTAAAACATAAAAAAAAAATCTTCAAGATACAAAAAAATATAACACTTACCAACAAAATCATAGGTTCAAGACTCAAAATATAACATCCACCAAACAACTAAAATGTTTATAATATTTTTGAAGTAACAACTGGAACATCAAATATAACTAAACTTAACAAATAACTAAGTCCAAAACATGACATCCATAAGTGTGATTACAATATAAACTTAATTGTTTAAGATGAACCAGAAAAGCTATATATTTTATATTCTATAAGAAACTTATTATCTTCATTTTTAGATGAAGATCTTTGTTCTTCTAGTTCCTTTTGTTCTTCATATGTTTCTTTAAAATCAAATTCTTCTTTATGTATTATAGGCATCTTATCCTTCCCTTACTTTGCCTTCTTTGTCACTTTTGTGTCCTTGATCTTGTATATACAACTCTCCCTCTTGATGCTCCAGACACCAAATCAATATCTCATCATGGAAGTGATTCATCGCTACCAACAAACTCATTATCCATTGGACATTCATCATGATCTTTAATCAATGCCAATATGATGGGGTCAAAATTATTTTCATTACCTTTCCTCTCTTCGTACCTTCTTAGTTTTTCATTATATTGCACAAAAGCTAAGTCATTCAACTTTTGATACAATAATTTGTTTCGTTTTTTTGTATGAATATAAGAAATGATGAGGTATAATTCTTACCATTTCGAAGATACTCCAGTTGCGTTTACATGGGGTGACACTACAAGTGAGACTCAAAACTCACATAGCAAAATTTTTGGGCATCCATAGCCAAAAGTCATCCACCATTCATATAAGCAATAAACTAATTCAAAAACCCAAAATCATATCTTAACAATGAAATAAAGCAAAATTGCTTGAATTAATTACCTGGTGCATATGCTTTCCTCGAACTTGTTGATTCTAATCCAAAGCTACTTAATGCACTTCGATAACTCATAAGTTGCTCAGTGATTTGTTATTGTTCTTTCTTACTTCATACAAGTATATTAATAACTTGAAACAAGCTACTATTAATCTCACCATCGGATTATATTCCTTCGTACTCATAATATAACCCTAGATTCAAATATAATGCACTAGCATGCAATGGCTTATGCATTTGTTTATCCCATATTTTGTCTATGATCTCCCAAATAAAAGCATACTTCTCTTTCTTGTTCTTTAAGTTAACCTATAAAATAAGATAATATAGTTAATAATTAACAACACACAACTAATTGAACTAAGTAAAAAAGTAAAATAAACCATGAAACATTTATGTACCTTTATTTGCTCCTTCACACGATCCATCTTCTTGTAGATATAGTTCATGACTATTTTTCATCACTATCTACCCTACGCAAAACATCTCCTAAGAGACTTATTGCTCTAAGTGAAAAATAAATGTCCTTTGAGAATCTTAGTTGCAAAATTATTATCTTAGGTTGCTTCCCTTCAATACTATTTGATAAAATATATTTTTTCTATTATTCTAAAATAACCATAGACTTAAAAGATTCTTTTGACTACAAGAGGTTGATCAATGTTAAGAATCTAGTAACAAAACGAGTAACATTTGATTTATGTTGTTCTTTCCTCCAGTAAATGTCTTATCATATACAATATCTACCCATAGCTATACATAAACTTCACTAGCTTCTTTTTCCTACTAAAGATGTCCTCTAGTTTATTTGTCTCTCAATATCTTCAGGCATCAAATCCATACAACATGGAATGCATGGTTAAATTCGCCCATAAATATTCTTCCAATTGCCACATAATTTGTTGTATTAGTTGTAACCACCTGCATAACATTTTTTCTCCAACCTTTAAGATCATTTTTTTAATAATTTAAATTTATTTAGTTCCTCCACTTCATTGGATACTTCAATAGACTTAAGAAACATTGTCCTTTCACGACAATGCACTAAAAAGTTTATTCCATCTGATATAATAGAGCATTCATATGTAGCCTAGTGCCTTCTGAATCCATTTGTAAATTCCCTTACACTTCCCACCTTCTCCATTAGTGTTTTCCTGATATGGTAAGATGGAGTCTTCATTCTAGGATCAAACTGCCCATATCATTAATGATTCCTTGAAAGTTGGGCGATCTCATAAAGGGGATGCTATTTTGGTACATCCACCTACTAATCAATATACATACTTATACTCGTACTCGTACTCGTTCTCTTCTTCCTTCTTGTATCAATTTTCTAATATAGATTGTTGTAGTGAGTTAGGCGATGAACGAACAAATGAATCCATGGGCCTCTTAAGGAGATTTGGTCGTGAACCAAACGATGAAACAACATGTTGGGTAGCCTCATAAGTTAGCTTCCATATTGGAAGCTTCTCTTTCACATATTTCATATATGAAAATGAAATCCTTTGAGCTTTCTTCTTTATTGTACAATGCATGTAGTCATAAATCACTCTCTTTATCTCTTCTGTTGTATTCTTATAAGCTATCACATTTTCATCCTTTTTCATTAAATGTTCCTTGTATCTAGTTACTCCACTAGTAGAAATGGGACCTTAACGTACAAAAAATTAACATGATATCTATTTTTAGATTTTGTCAAACCCCAATTCCATCTTAGGTCTATATTGGTATGTCGAATTAGAAAATCGAATACCACATGTGCTAGCGCTAGTGCCACTACCACTTGAACAACTTGCAGTTGGACTAGTTGATGATTCCATACCCACTATAATAAAAAGCAGAATAAATGAATTCAAATACTAAGAAATTAATAATTAATGGGAATTGGTAGGATTATACATAACATGTGGTTAAAAATACAAAAGAGAAAAAGAGAGTGAGAACATATGATTACACACTAAAAGAGAGAATTTGAATTCTCTTTACAAAGAAAAATGGAGAAAAAATAGAGAGAATGCTGGTTATACACAGAGGGGGAAGTCACAATGGACCGGTAGTGGGGTGGGAGTAATGGAGGCTGCAAGAGTCTCGATGGTGGTAAGAGTGATGAAAGCTAAGAGAGAGAGAGAGAGAGAGACTGGTGTTGGGTTTGTCTGTTATTGGTGGTGGTGGTGGTGATGGGCCGGTGGCAATAGAAGGCACAAGAGAGAGAGGGGGCGGGGGTTGAGACTCGGCCTAATTTGGTATACATTTGGGAGTTTGGGTCAGGTCGACCCATATTCATTACACCGACCCGACTTTTACACTATCAGTAATATAGCAGTCTGTTATAGTGGTCATGGAGCCGCTAATACACTATAGTTCGTTATTGATAACATAAATCTATTGGTATCGTAAACTCTTTCAAGCATCCCAAGTTCCGATATCAACAGCAACATTTGCATTGGACAAACCAAGTATCCCATCAAGCCTCATTGAGTTCACTTTCATGAAGGGGTTGGGTAATCCTTGAGCGCTTGCTCGATCATGTTGCTTTGAGGCAATTATACCGTAGAAGGTGAATTTGCCAAGAACCTGAACCAGATTATGCTCTCTTTGGCCTATGCAACTCCCATTTCAGGCTTCAACAGCGATCCTTTCTTTTTACTTTTATACTCTCCATGTACTGAAACATACATGCACACACAATATGGAATCTTTGTCAGGTTTACACGGTCCTGGTTCCACTCTTGAAAATGGATCCAAATAAAAATCCGGTCAGGTCCTGGTCAACATGATTTTGACCCAAGGCCCAAAGGGATCCAACCCTTTGACCTGATTTGTGCCCCTACTTTTACACCTAGCTTGTTGAGGCTTTTGTACATACATTGTTTGTTAAGATGTACATTGTGTGCTATTAAGAATTGAGGGGTGAATGTCATGCAGTGAGCCAAATACATCAGCACATGCATGTTGCCGTTTAGTTTTGTGATGGTTATTGGTGATAGTAAATCATGTTAAGCCTAGGCAAATAGAATCTGCATGGGTTTTAGTTACCAAAGTACAAAAGTTGCATTAGTCCACCATTTTCTTCTCTTTTGTACTAGAGAAACTTGTGATGCATCCTTTGTGCGTGAGTTGTGCATGCTTGCAGTTGTGCATCCTTTGTGTTCTCATGTTTATTTCACATTTTTTGAAGGGATCGATCAAAGGGAATCCTGTATTGCTGCGATGCATGCTGCAATATCTGAGACTTTTCCAGAGCCAAATCGGCGACTTCTGCAGAGGTATCACATATAAGACCATCTGGCACTACAAAGTGTCATTTTCCTTTCAATTCGTGATGAAGTTGATGCTTCTATATGTTAAGTTTTTCTTTTCGGGCATACAACTTATCCTTGTATTGTTTTTAGTTTAATGATGTTGCCATGTTATGTGGACTGAGAATGTTGGTTTCTGTATAAACAAGATGCATTACTAGGTACATTTATTATGTCGTTTATGAAAGTGGATAAAGAGTAAGTTGATGCATTTAAGTTTTTATGATTCTTTTATCAAAGTGCATGGTAAATGAAAACATTATCCTTTTCCCCTTTGTGGAAGTGGAACTCTATATGCCAAAATATTTTCTTTTATTTATTCTCCCACCATTTATTAGTTGTAGTTTCAAATTTTGATGGATAGGCTATAAAAGAATGCAAAACTCATTTTCTTTGTTTTTGCTTGGGTAATAAGTGATACCAGGTTCCGATTTAGGTGTGGCCCAATCTATTCAATAAGATTGCAGTTAGTGGATAGTTAGATGCGGGCTTCCATAGGAAGTCACTTACACGATCCAATTTATCCTTTGCCATGCTAACAACCTTTAGGCATTAAGGGGTCCTATTTTAGCAGAATTCTGCTTATGTACAGTATGATACTTAGTCACATATAGTATCATTTAAGTAAATGCTTTCATTTGAATTACTTTTATTTTGTTCTCTCTTTACTTGAGTATTCTCTTATTTTATTTACCTACATTTCATCCTTCTTTTACTTAAAATAACTAGTTGAATGATATTAATTGTAGAAAAGCAAATACCGGTGAATTTGAGTTCATTAAAAATAGCTAAAACTAAAATGCCAAAGTTTTGAAATGTTAATGCTTATATTCAAATAGAAAATGAAAATTTTATGGCGTTGAAGCATCTACAGGGTTTAATACTTTTGGAAATCAAATAATCTATCGTCTCAGTTTATCTTCAAATTCAGCAAAAGCTTTTCATAACTTGTTGCTAATTTCTTTTTGTGGACATCCTTTGCTATACTTCGACAAATACAGGCATATGGTTAAATATTATTTTACATATCATGTAAGCATTCATTCATAGGATAACACTTTTTTTTGGTTTACAGAAATTTTGTAACTTATTTAGCAAAACGTTTAACAAAATTTGTATACTTTTTAATGTTTGGTTCAGCCACTTAAGCAATACTGAACCCTATTGGCAACATAGATGAGGTCTTCCTCTTTCTTTTTTCTTTTTCCTCTCTATAATGATGTATGGTTTCAAAACCACCATAGATTTTCTGTACTCTCTTTTAATACCTGATATGCTCTATGTGGAGTAGTTGGTGGTGGTGATGGTGGTTGAGGTGATGAGGATGATAGCTCTAGCACCTTACCTTGTTTTCATGAATGACATGGTATACTTGGATTCTAAGATTGGGACATCGTTCAACTGCAGGGTTCTGAAAATGATGCAGTCTGTTACCCATCACACTTCTGAAAACAGGATGACCCCTTCAGCTGTTGCTGCTTGTATGGCTCCCTTGCTATTGCGCCCACTTTTAGCCAGTGAATGTGAACTTGAGGATGACCTTGATATAAGCGGTGATTGTTCTGCTCAATTTCTGGCTGCTGCTAATGCAGCTAAGAATGCACAGTGCATTATCCAGATACTCCTGGAAGAGTACGAGAATATATTTGATGTAAGTTACTTTTTGTTACATCCGTATTCTTCTATTGTACTTTGTTGAATATGGATTAGTTTTTATGTGTCTCCAAAACCTAAACTTTTGACTGGATGATCCTTTTCTTTCTTAAAAATTTGGTAGAATGCACATCTAGTTGTAAACTTTCTAGTTTTGTCTTAATATTTTGAATTCAATTTCAGGGGCAGTTTCTTCTATGTTTGTACAGATGCAACAGAATATACCTTAAGAACCATTCCTAGAAGAATGTGCCTCCATTTAATCTCTCTAGTACCTTTAGTGTCAGTTTACTCCATTGTGTTTTGGATCTGTAACTGAAGTTATCACCATCTTGTTAGAGGACATGAAGAAGATGTGTGGATGGCTCACGATAGGCTGTGGTTCATTAGTTCTGCTGTATTTTCTGCTTTATACTTTTTAAGTGTTTGTTTTTAAAAGTAGCTTTAAAGTAAACTCATTAATGGCACTTAGGTAATTCTTATTAGTGTAATGCTGGTTATTTAAAGGGGAAACCCTACCAGCAATAGTAGTTTTTTTTATCTTGATAATAAAGACGAAAGAGAAAGAGGGAGCGTGAGATTCAAGGACTGTCGACAGCCCCAATTCCATCTTCCTACGTGTGATCGTTCATTTCTGCTGTTTGGGTGATAGAATTTAACACATCTTTCTTGTGTAGTTGCCTTTTTTCTGTTATTGAGGATCTATGTGGCAAGAACTCTAACTTCCTTCAGCTTTGGCTCAGCATCATAGTCGTAGATGTGCTGTTCTGACCTTTCACGAGTTAGGGGGAGAGAATATCTACCCTTTTGGTTCACCGCAAATACATATTGGTAATGTACATATATATGTCCATGCCCTTATTCCAATACCATGGCAATCAAGTATGAGGCACCGACCTGATATAGAGCTTCAGGACTCCATTAGCGACTTAGCGTGTCAGAGACATCATTTTAACACCATGACCAGCAGTTGCTTTCATGTCACATGAACAGTATCTTAGCCGGCTGACGAACACAATTAAGTTCATGGGTGAAACAATAGAGTAAAACCTCAAGTAGGACATAGTTTTGTGAGCTTCCTGGGCCTTTTTATCTCCAGAGCCTTTAATTCAAAAAAAATTTTTCTATGAAGTGTGTGTAGTATATGTACTCTTCTCACTGAAATTGATCTTGTTTGCAAGTACTTTTGTCCAATTTTGCTGGTTTGTTTTGTTTCTGCATCTTACTGCTATTTTTCATTCTTTTTTTTCTCTAGGAGCAGCAGCTAAATGTGAGCTTCCCTTCAGTCAATTATCAATTGGAAGATAGTGGTAGTGAGGACTCAATGAATGATGAGCACGTGAAGGTACATGATGATGTCTACGGTGGAGAGTATCCTATGGATCAAGAAACAGCAGGACATTCAGAACGGATGGATAGTGGAAAATTGAGTGGAAGTAGTGGGAATGATGCTAGTGACTTGTACGATTATAAGGTTCTCTCTCTCTCTCTCTCTCTCTCTCTCTCTCTCTCTCTCTCTCTCTCTCTCTCTCTCTCTCTCTCTCTCTCTGTGGCACTCGCTTGCATGTTGGGGAAAGGGGATATGATTTTAGCGATGGATTGACGTCTCCACGTGTTTGACATAGAACCGTATCATGAAGATTCTCATTCTATGTACCGATCATACATTTCATATGCTGTTAGATGTTTCCTGGATTTCGGTTAGGTAAGGTTCCTTGTGCTTTTAAACAAATTTGTCTGGAATGCTTCTAAAGGCTAATGGATGCTGTCGGAAAGGTTATGTGCTTCTCTAGAATGTCGGTTACCTTTATAGTTGTTCCCCTGAAAGTCTCAATAGCAGTCAACAGCGATTTCAGCGGACGTGCACTTTTGATATGCTTGGTTGGACTGATAACTTTCAATGATTTGTGTCTCCTGGTCTGTATTGCCTTAGGATTCTGTTTGTTGCTCCTCTTGCCCGTGCCATCTTTGTTTACTCATCATGAACATTATGTGTTTTCCTAGAATGGCGGATATGGATGCTGTCAGAAAGGTTATGTTCTTTTCTAGAATGTTGGTTAAGTTACCTTTATAGTTGTTCCCCTGAAAGTCTCAATAGCAGTCAACAGCGATTTCAGTGGATATGCACTTTTGATATGCTTAGTTGAGCTGATAACTTTCAATGATTTTGTCTCCTGGCCTGTATTGCCTTAGGATTCTGTTTGTTGCTCCTCTTGCCCATGGCATCTTGTTTACTCATCATGAACATTATGTGTTTTCCTAGAATGGCGGATACATTATAATAGTCAATGCAGCATAGTTAGAAAAAATATGTGATGATACCAATCTTTTGTTGATAAAATTTCTGTTATTACCCACTTCTCGTATACAGGGGTATACATGCCTTGATACCATATATTATGTTGGTTTTCAGGGTGGATGGAAATTAAACGGCATTTCTACTGTTGAAATATAACAGGTTCTAGAAGGTGCTGATTCTGATGTTGAATTTCATAAAGAAAGTTATCCTTCTAAGATGAACAAAAAATCATCAGGAGGGCTTGGTGGAGCTAATGAGTTGCAGAGTCCACTGCACAAAAGCAAACAACAGAAATGCCCACTTCTATATGGATCCATAAGTGATTTTCCTTCTTCAG
Source organism: Brasenia schreberi (assembly GCA_036023115.1). Lineage (NCBI taxonomy): Eukaryota > Viridiplantae > Streptophyta > Magnoliopsida > Nymphaeales > Cabombaceae > Brasenia > Brasenia schreberi. The sequence continues at coordinate 11,574,623 of JAYKKT010000052.1, forward strand.
TGAGTCAAAAACTGGTATATTTTCATGAGCAAGAATCTTGCGTGGAGGAGCCGATAAGCAAGATAAATGGATCTCTTCCCAGTACTAAGCGTTCAACCTTTTCCTTACGTAGTGGTGTGAGTAACTTTAAATCTTTTACGTTCATAAAAGTTCTTCCTCATAAATAACATCTGGTATTGAAGCTTAAGCTTCAGTGATAGTTAGAATACCAACTCTGTAGCTTCTAAGGATGAACACACGTTCTCTTTAATTAAGCTTGATGTTTTCTTTTAATGGATAGCAGGATGTTTAATTAGCTCTCTTTTGCTCCTGTAGGGAAGAAAAAATCATTCGACAGAATTCACTGTTTCACCTGCTGATGAAGAGTAAGAACTCTCTCTCTCAAACACGCGCATTCACGTGTGTGTATAGCAAATGATCCCATTGCTCCAAACATTTATTGGGAAGCACAACGCTGTAGTCAGATAATCCTCATTTGGAAATGCAAGAAAACAGTATTGGAATATGACTGTTCTATGGCTTTGTCTTTGTGATATCTGATAACTCAATTGTTGAAGATTGAACTAATATTTATGTTTCTGCATTGTTTTATGTTTCTGTAATTAGCCAATATTCTTACAAAACCAGTTGCAGCCAATGGGTTAAAGAAAGCTCTCGGCAAGTTGGGTGTTTCAAGTCTTCAAGACCCAACTTGAGTTGCCATGTTGAAGATTGAATTAAATTAGAATTATGTAAGTGGGTCGTATGGATCCCAATGGATCAGAATCTGATCCATTGGGAGCCGAGTATAATTAGTGTCACTAATCAATGGTAGTTTAGTCTTTCAAGTTAGAAACCAGTATAAATAATGCCCTTAAGTGTACTTAGTGTGTTAAGCAAAGGAATAAAGAAAGAGAGGCTGCTGCAACCATGGTGGCGTTGACTCCCTGTTTCAAAGATCTCATCCATTGATGAATGTGTTAATGATTGTTCAGGTATGTGAGTTAATTTTCTACATGGTATCCAAGCCTAATCACATGGATTAGAGTGTGTGTGAGCAAGATTCAAGCCTAGAATCATCTAGGGTAACGAAAAAGGTTTTATTGCACATTTGTGTTTTCGATTTTTAGCAGGTCGGTCTATTGTATTGTTTCCAGCATTGTCCATATTCTAAAAACCATAAAAATAGGAGGTTACGATCAGTCCTAAAGAAAAGGGATAAATCTATTTATGACGGATAAAAGCAAGATGGGAGATGGCTGTGACAACAGTTCTTCAAACAAGGGTAAGGTGTTTCAAATCATAAACCTTAAGTTAGATGACAAAAACTACCTTCAATGGGCCAGATCATTGAACTAGCTGTGATGGCAAGGGAGCGTTGGGATTACCTAACTGGAGATATTCCCCAACCCCCTACAACTGATCCATTGATGATTGTACTAGGTTCACCATGATATATCTCATGAAAACTAAGGAAAATGTGAGAAATATTCTTCTCATATATTATCAGTTTGTGCGTACTCAATTTCATTGCACCATTAAAACATTTCGGAGTGATAATTATGGGGGAATTTATGTCTCAATCACTACATTCATATTTCGTAGACCATGGAATTTTGCACCAAACCGCATGTTTCTATTCTCCACAGCAAAATGGTGTTTTTGAAAGAAAAAGCACACATTCTAGAGGTGTCAACTCTTTTGATTGGTTATGATGTTCCAAAATTTTATTGGGAAGAAGCAGTCTTAACAACAGTTTTTCTCATAAACTGTATGCCTAGCAGGGTTCTAAATAGTAATACTTCATTTCACTCCTTATGTCCTTCCCAAAAACAATTTCATCTACCACCAAAAGTGTATGGGTGTACTTATTTTGTTCATAACTTCATATACAGTAAGTGGGTCGTATGGATCCCAATGGATCAGAATCTGATTCATTGGGAGCCGAGTATAATTAGTGTCACTAATCAAGGTTAGTTTAGTCTTTCAAGTTAGAAACCAGTATAAATAATGCCCTAAGTGTACTTAGTGTGTTAAGCAAAGGAATAAAGAGAGGGAGGCTGCGGAAGCCATGGTGGTGCTGACTCCCTTTTTCAAAAATCTCATCCATTGATAAATGTGTTAATGATTTTCCAGGTATATGGGTTAATTTTCTACAAGCAAGTTGGACGCTGATACATTTTTATGTGATACTTGAATTATATCACACAAATATAATCCAGCTAAATTTTGCTGAAAATCATGATACTTTATGGAGATTTACTATATTTGGAATCTCTTGGAGCGCAACATGTTTATACTTCCAATGGGAACCTTGTTTTTTCATTGTGTCATTTCCTTCAAGTTTCAATTCTTTGACTTTATAAACCATTTTAATTACTTCATGCATTTAGGAAAATGATGTTAAGAGCCATCATTCCTTTGTTTTCCAATTTTCTATGCATACTTAAAATTTCAAGACATTATTTTGCCGGAAAATATTTGCCACAAATCAGGTTAGTAAGAAGAAGGTGCCTGGTGTAGAAATGAAAATGTTGAGGTGGTGTGACCGGATGTGTGGTCACACAAGGAAATACCATATCTATAACCAGGTTATTAGAAAAAAAAAGTTTGGGTTATACTATCACTAATAGAAGGTAGGATGAGAGATGCACGCTTAAGATAGTTTGAACATGTAGAGAGTTGATGAAGGGAAGCTCTGATAAGAAGATACCTTGGCAAAAAGGTTCAATAATGCGAGGTCATTGACTATGATGATCATAGTGAATCTGGTCTTGGAAGCTGCAGTCTTGGATTTCTTTCTGCTTTGGTGGAATAGCTCCAGTTTTGTGGTGTCTAATATCTTATTATTATGATTTTCTTATTTAGCCTCTTATTTTCGTTTCCATAGACTTGTTATTAGGAGGCTGGAGAATACAAAGAATGAGCTGCGCAATAGGATTGCAAAGGAGGTACTTTCATGACTTGTTCTTCTCTATTTTATTGATTTTCTGATGTTTTAAGTATCTAATTCATGATCAACTTAAGTTTTCAATTTACAGGCCAAAGGAAATGCCATTTTGCAGGCAAGTTTGGAACGAAGAAAGCAGGCTTTGCATGAACGACGTTTAGCTCTTGAACAAGATGTATTTATCTCTTCCATCCCAATGACATATCCTCTTTTTTGGACGTCTTTGTTATAGGTTTTTTAGCATTAATCTGTTGGTTACAACCTTTAGACCCCAAGCTCAAACAAAGTATGATACAAATTAAGTAGTTATAGACAGAATAAAAGCAGACCGTCGGATGTACTTTCAAGTAAGCAGGTCAATGACATTCAACTTATTCCAAGCCCGTCAACCAATGCATATGAAATGTTTGATTAAACATCAAGAAACAAGGTATGAGAGGAAGAAGACTAAATGTGTCCCAAGGCCAGCCAGACTGGCATTTTTCGATAAGAAGAATCCATAAATTTGTCCCCTTCGTACTTTATCCAGAAGTACCAGAATATGGAAGGATGACTAATAGAAACAGTCACACACAATTCAAATAATGAAAAATTATCAATCAAATACTGAAAAAATGGAGTTACAAGGGGTGAGAGTCGGCACTCATTCCTTGGCAGCTGCTCTCTCTCCTCTCTTTCACTCCAGTTTTCCAATAGAGTATGGTTTCATTTTATAATGCTTTCTAACTTGAATTTCTAATATGCCCCTACTTAGTAAATATTACACAATGTGGCTCCTATTGGATCAGATATGGATCCAATAGGAGCTTAGTTCAGTTCCTTTACTATTCTTCAACAATGACTACAACAATGTTTTCATCCCAATTTTCCCTCATGAAGAACTTGATAGAAAGGGAGCCTATAATCCATGAAGGATGCGAGCAAGCAGAAGCAAGACGGTAGAAGATGGTGGTGCTGTGTCCAATGAACTTCTCTGAAACAAAGTAAACACAAAAGGTAGCATAGATCCACAAACATTCAGTTCTGGATTCACAATCCAACATGAGAAATGGGCATGGGACATATTGATATGCGATAAAGATTAAGGTGTACAATTTGATCAAGGAAGATGATATCATAAAAAAAGTTGCCATTAGTAGTTGGACATTACATATGACACACTCACAATAGTTGAATAATTTAACTTGCGATCACATGGAGTTCTTTAAGACCGAGGCCTATTCCAGTTTCAGAATTATTGGTTTCAGGGCAGTTTTGGTTTCACCCCAAAATCTATGGTTTACAATTTTATTTTTTGAAAAACAAGGCCAGTGCACCCTATGGGAACCAAACTCCCCACCAACTGCAATGCTAGAGAATGCCCTATCATTGAGCTATATATTGGTTTATGATAATGGATTTTGGAAAATATATTTAAATCACATTTAGCGGTAATTTGGAACCTCCAATTCTGGTATGGGTTTTGGATACCATGAACTGTAACTGAATCAAGGGTTCTCTGTTGCAGTTTTGGCACTGATTCAACCTGTTCTAGTTATCACCGATTTTGCTAGTGGTGTGGTTCCAGTTCGAACCGTTGAGCTGGTTCTGAGTCGATCATGTCTAAGTAGGGTTTCTTTTGGTTTCCTTTCCATGTGTCCAAACCATATTTTCTCTCATTTTATCATTTATTGGTACCACTAGCCATTTATCTTTGATAACCTCATTATAAATGGTCTTTTCTTATTTGACTACATATCCATCTCATCATCTTCATTTCTATCAAGAACATCTTTTACATATGTTGATGATTAATTGTCCAACACCTGACACCATATAGCATAGTGGGTCTAATTGTTTCTTTAATATTTACTTTTCAACTTTAATGATATCTTATTGTCACATAAGATATCTGTTTTGTTACCTCTCCATTTTAATCAACCTTTATTAATTATGTGTGACATCTTCATCAATAAATTCTCCACCATACTAACAATAAATGAGCTTGTGTTTTCTTTAAATACAATGGGATGGGATTTGATACCATATAGTACTGCACTGCGCTTGATATGGTCAAGTTTTCTGTACTTTCAACGTCACCAGTGAACCCAAATCGTCACTGTCTGAAAAATCCCAAGTGCCTAGAAGTGTTAGGAAAGAGGCCCAAAAGGAACACAAAATTATTTATCATAAATTATAAAACTAATAAAAAGCACATATAACTGTTGATAACTTGATATAGCATGTGGATCACGTCAAGAAGTCAGAATACATTATTAAGAGGATTAAATATGAAGTGAACAACTTTACTGCAACTTTCTATGATTTATATTCTATGCTATAAATGCAAATATAACTGGTCAAGGATTAATAAGAAAATTTAAACAAATGATTAGTCACAGGGATCAGAATCAGATTAGCTTTACCATTTCCTGGATCATGTATGCTGAGCTTCTCAGCCATAATTTGTCAATCATATGAACCCACTGTCCCTTGGTTATGCCTATATCCAGCTTATGGGCTCATAATGAATACAGGAACACGACAGACTCTGTGAACAAGCGTTTGACTTTGGGGACTCGATGAATGAGTTTGACTACTAATATTCTTGTTGCTTTATCATGATATCCTATGCTATCATCACTTGAATGTGAAGCACAAAGTCGTAAAGATCATGTACTGGTTTCTTGTTCACCTGCTACCCATTCAGAAGATAAAAGATCCCTTGTGGAGTGATCAGGAGCTATCTTTGAATGGATTGAATAAAATTGATAGGCATGTCAGTGGTGAGGTAGATAGGAGACACCATCTTAATTTCTGTACATGCAACCTATCCCTTTTAGGGTGAAGAGGTAGTTTTGCAGCTAAAACTGAATATCCAATTAATGGACTTTCTTAAAGCTACTTTGTCAATAATTAATTCACCTAAGACTTGTGTGAACAGAAAAGACATCTAATTTATTTTACGGGGGACTTGCCCACAAATATCCAAGTGTGATCCCTTTAATGAAAAGCAGTCAGGATGTTTACAGGATTCTGCACGTAGCCACTTATGACCACTTTGCCCATCATCATTTATGTGATCGAAATGTGTTTAAGGCTACAATTACATGGAGGATATTTTCACGAAATCGCAGAAATCCAACTGTGCATGTGAAGTTTAAAAATACTTTGGCTATTTTTGGAATACTCTCCTACGGTGGCATCATTTTCACTTTTATTAGTTTCATAGGCAGTCCACTCGTAGAAGCATGGAGGACTCACCAATTAGTCTTACAGCTACCAATTGAATCAAGCTTCAAAATAACATAGCAATTATGAAGTTAAGTTTTGATCCACAACGTTCTTCACCAAAAACCAGCAGCAAAAGGCTGAAACGAGGTGATAATGATGGAAATCTTGCTCTCGTATCTGCGTCCAGTTGTATTGGAACTGTGAAAATTCCAAAAGCTGAAAAACCTGGACTGTATTGGATAATCTTGTTTCCAAGTTTTCTTTTGATATTTTGCAAGTTATTGCTATTGAATCATACTGCTGTATGTTGGTTCTGGTAGGTTGCAAGGTTGCAAGAGCAGCTGCAAGCTGAAAAGGATCTTCGGGCAGCGTTGGAGGCTGGTCTGAGCATGTCTTCTGGGCATTTCTCTGCTTCACGTAGTATGGATTCTAAGGTTTGTTATATGTTTTGTTTTCTGTATTCCTGTACTTATAAATCACGTTCGCTTCATGATGATTTCCTTGGCTGAAGACAAGGGCCGAGCTTGAGGAGATTGCTTTGGCAGAAGCTGATGTTGCAAGGTTGAAACAAAAGGTGGCAGAACTTCATTTACAACTTGACCAACAACGCCAACATCACTTTGGTTCTCTTTCTGATGCATATGATCAATATCAACTGCTACAAAAATTTCAGTCACAACCGTGAGTTATCTGAATCACTATTTGCTTTGTTATTGTTGCCTTAAGAGACAGAAATTATGTTCTCCTTTTTCACCTTGTCTTTTGAATTAAAGTTCTTTTGAACTTTATGTGCTTTACAAGATTCATCTACGTGGACTTTGCTTATCTTTAGAATTTCCATATGCATAGGGGTGAATAAATTGTATAGACTAAGACAACATGCCAAAGCTTATAGGCTTTTCAGGCCTTTTCTTTTCATTTTTGTAAAACAAAGGCAAATAGTTCCTGTCCTTTTGCTATTTTCCCTAGTTATAATGATATCCAATCCCTGAAAAATATGTTGTTTATACAATTTAGCTATATGTCAGATGGATGTGGCTGTAGATGCTTGGATACATCTTTTATCATGTTTATCTGTAGTAGTGCAATGGGGCTAAACATGCAATTGATGGCGTAATTTTGTGGCTGAGAGTGCAGTTTTTAATAACTTATGTTACTTTAATTGTGTCATGTTGCAGGAAGCTTTTCCAACACAACTTTGACTCAACTCTTGCTTTCTGTAATTATGAAAGGGCCCAAAGGAATGAGGTTGTTGACCTATCCCCAAGTTACTTTTGTGGAGTTCGCTTGAACTATTCAATGAGTAGTATTTCGTCAAATTTGATGGCACTATATCGTCCAGAGTATGATTCATTAAAATTTGATGACAAGTTTTTGAAAGTTTTATGTAAAATTTGGTAGTTGTCTCTTTCCTTTGAATTAGTTATCATTTGGTAGGTGTATTTTGTTTTGTGTTCTTGCATTATTTATGGAACTCCTTCCTCCTTAACTGTTCCCATATATGATATGCATGGATGGGAAGTCTCTGAATGAATTTGGTTGCGAGGTTTCCTACATTATGAGTTGGTTATGACAGTGACCAAGTTCATATGGCTGAGCAGAATTATGGTTAAACTTGTTTCTGCAACTACAGTATATAAAACTTCCAATTCTTATGCTCCCATTATGTTAAAAATTCTAAAGTTTACAGATATTGCAGTATCATATTTAGCCTTTAACATTATTATGAGCCTAACAATTTTGGGTGTATTGATAGATCTTGATAAACTTTCGTGTCCTGAGCTAAAACATGCATATGCCGCCAACTGAAGGCCTCTAAGGAGCTTACTTTTCTATACCTATCCCTGTTCTAGCATGTTGCCACTTTTTAGGCGTAGGCAACTTGGTTTTCTTTCAAGGTAGATAGACATGCCATTCGAGACAGCCCTACAAATTTAAAAAGAGCAGTTTGCTGCTTATATGACTACTACCACTTGGAGTGCTGAGTTCAACGCAACATAGAAGAGTAGGAAGCCGATGATACTGACCAACTGTAGGTTGTAGAGTTGTATGTTTCTATGTCACAAGGTTGCCAATGTGGGACAGGGGGGTGTCTCCAGGTGCAGGATAGGGTAATTTAAATTTTAGTTAAAAAGTATTTAAAATAGTTATTGCTGAGTCAAACATGGGAAGTACAAGGTGTCAGAGTGTCTGATACTGGTGCAAAATACAGCAGAAGTGTCTCCATGACAAAGTATCGACAGGCAAAGGATATTCTAGGTTGATTTACTGCAAAATATCAAATTTGAAGTTGGAAAGCTCTTTTTGAGGAAGGGCTTCTGCAAAAAGTTTCTCGTCAAACTACATGTCAGATCATTTTGTCAATCATCCAATGCTTTAACAACAAAGCAATTGTGAATTGGAGCTTGAGCGAATCTTTCTTCAAGCATATGCTGAAATGTCTTCATTGAACTGGAGGAGAATGCCTACATTCAATTTTCATGTGTGTACCATCCTGAATTTGCCTTCTTTACAATCCTCATGTTCGAGACATGGTGTATCGTTCCGTTTCATGGTGAAGCCAGTCCTGTCCTTATGATAAATGCATGTCGTAGCACCTTTCCTGCAATATCTGCTCCATGCGGTTTGCCTGGAAAGCATGCTGGTAGGCAGATCATCAAACTCCTGTCCTCTTGTCGGAGAGCCCATCTGCTAGTGGTGCACTAGGCGTGTTTTGGGGTGGCACCCATCAATATTTAGCGTGCTGTGCCTTTATAGTTTCTTCTGTCATTGTATCTGAGGAACTTCCAACCATTAGCTAGCCGAGAATTTAATGGTACTCTGATTAGTTAGGGTTTCATCAGTCATGACCATCATGATTCTACGTTCTTCTTACATGACAAGGTATTCTTGTGTTTTCACTTGTACTGATGTCTTCATGCACATGTAAAACTTTTATGAATCTCTTGTATTTTCATCTGCTCTCCATAGATCTGGCATTGGCTAACATTGTTTTTCTTTGTGTGGGTGTCGTGCCGCCCACTTTTACTCTTCATTTGGTTTGGTCAGTATGCGAATATTTTCTAGAGACCTATTTGGTTCTTTATAGCCAAGGATTTTGCTACTTACATCATATGATTATCAAGTCTATCATGCCACGATCCAACATCAAACTGTTCCGTTACTGACTTCAGCATTTCACAGGATGCATCATCTCAATGGCGGACCCTTCAGCCACAGGTTCCTGCGTCAGCTTTGTACATGCAAATTTGGAAGCCACCGGTAGATTTGTCAAGCCCAACCATCTCGAAAGTCTCTGAGGCTTCAACCAGTCTATCTCCAGATGCAGTTTGTTCTGTCGACTCAATGATGGCTAAAACATCAAGAGAACCAGAGGTACCATCTCAAAGGCTCAATCTTGTAAACATTTACTTGTAACTTAACTTGCAAAATAATACTAGGGATGCGAGCAGCAGTGTCAACCTTTGGCGTCATCCACTCTGGTCGAACTGACAAGCAGACTGGATTTCTTCAAGGAGAGACGTTCGCAACTCATGGAACAGCTTCACAATCTTGACTTGAGTTACAGGCCTAATTCACAAGGTTCTATGTATAAAACATCTTCACCATGGACAAGTCCAAGATGAAAAATTCCATTTGTATATCCTAATGTCTGTAAGTTTCAGTTCTTTCTCTTGTACCGTACCATACTCAAAGTGTTTCCTTCTATCAACATCAGTGTAATCATTTTTCCTTCCGTTGTCTTTTGTCATTAGTATGTTTCAGCTATGTAGAGATGGCATCTGATCTTCTTGGTCCATTCAATTTTTTCTGAATGAAATTGTCTTGTAAGGCAAACCCAAGGAATTGTATGATTTGTGGTTTATCTATTTTATTTCTTACATTTCACCGTGCATGTTTAGTATATGATACTCTTAGATTCTGTGTCCCATAAAAAGAGCAAAAAAAAGGTGGTCTCTGTAAAATGCAATAATTTGTGAAAGATGATATCTTCTATACAATTAGAAACTAGCTTCTTCAGTTAGTAAAGCTGGTACCCTTCTTCCTTACAGATGCGATGCATTTCCCAAGCTTATGGAAGTTCCTTTAGCGCATCATACTCGAATAATATGAGCTCTCTCTCTCTCTCTCTCTCTCTCTCTCTCTCTCTCTCTCTCTCTCTCTCTCTCTCTCTCTATCTCTCTCTCTCTCCCTATCTCTCTCTCTCTCTCTCTCTCTATATATATATATATATATATATATATATATATATATATATATAATGTATTTTCATGAAATTTCACTCACGTAAAACGGTCATAGAATAGAAGCGGATCCTGTAAGGAGACAGAAAGGGCCATATTAGATCGAGGAAATGGATTTGGTGACTTACTGAAACCCTCGGATGTTGCAAGTGTTTGCCGGAACCAAATTATATCTTTCAAGTTGGCAGATCGAAAGCAATCTACACAGTATGAGGCTGGAACGTAATATTACCCGTCCAGATTCCCAACAAACGCCGATAGTGGGATCTATATCATGCCTCTTAAAATCTCAAAAATTTTGATTCTTTTGAATGTGACTTCCGTGCATGCATGAAACAGCTGATGTTTAAATTTGGAATCTCATCCTGTGCACACGTGTGTGATACAGACACACCCATGCACACACACGAAGGGTGCATGTGTGGATGAATGTGGTTAGTTTCGAGTCAACCTAATGCCTGAATTTTATATCGAAGTTCACAACCAGATATGCTTCACACTGATTATGAGGATGACCTTTTGATGTTATGAGAAAAGTATCCGATGAGGTCTCATTCTGTGTTTGGACTAATGATACTATTCTTTGTATTCATTGGTTAAAGTCGAAACAGATTCTCTTCATCCTATAAATAAACAGATGAGGGTTCATAAACTCGTACGGAACTTCTCCACTTGTTAATGATTTGAGAGCATTCCGAGGAAGGGTCAAACTGAATTTGTTTTTCATATAATTAAGGGTCAACATTGCAATAGATGGTTGGGGTATATTGCATTTTTATGCCACCTGAATGTATGGAGTTAACTTCAGTCAGTCATACAAGTGGAATTTGAGTGGACATGCATGGGCAGAATCAATCTTGCGTTCTTTTGTTGACAGCAGAATCCATCTCTAACATGTATGACATCCGAGGCATCGTTCGTTGGAAGCGTAGGCAAGATTGGGATGGATCACAACCCAAGCTTGATGTGTTTTACGTTTCTTCCCAGTTTTTGTTTCTTTTATCTGTTCCTTCCCTCCTGTATAACCTTTTTGAATGGACACAGACACACACACAGAGGATTCATACAAGAGATCAGCTAAACGGCTTTTAAGTTACAGGATTCTGCATTTGGACTACAATCTGGGTTAGTAACACTAGGGTTTTAAAGCTAAACAGCTTGTATGCACACACAAACTTTTTGTCCTGTTGGCACCCTTTGGGCATCAATACCTTCATAAAAGAAAATTATTAATTGAGCACTTGTATTCTCTTTCGGTTGGAGAAAAAACAAAAGAGATTGTTTTAAATTATGGTACTCAAGAAAGAAAAAGGTTTAAAATGGAGTTGGTATTATTATAAATAAAGATTTAAAGGATAGTGTAGTAGACATATAATGATATGATGACTTAATTATTACGGTAAAATTAATATTAGAAGTAGAGGCTTCAAATATAGTTTGTTCTTATACACCTCACGTATGACTAGAAGATGCATAAAACAAGCATTCGAGGAGGAGTTAAATAAGATGATTCAAAGAATTACACAAAGGGATGATTTGTTTGAGAGAAGATCTAAATAGACATGTGAGCAAAGGGGTATTAAAAGATCAAGATATCCATAGAAACTATGGTTGTGGGGATTTAAAAGAGAAAGATATGGAAATTTTAAGTTTTACTATAACATATGATCTCTTTATAACAATACAATTTTAAGTAAAAAATGAGATGAATATTTAATTACTAATAAGAGTTGTTTGTCACAAACACAAATTGATTATTTTGCTTATAAGGAAAAAAATAGATCGTGTTGAAAAGGATTGTAAGGTAATTCTAAGAAAAACGCTTAACCATCCAACATCGACTTTTAGTTATAAATTTGAAAGTAAAAAGTGAACAAAGAGACCAAGAGCATATAGAGTTACTCGAAGTAAATAGAGTGTTGTTTGTACTCTATTGTAACATATATCATTTTCCTCCATGATATGATACAAGCATATCGTGACTTTTTTAAAATTATTCTGAAAATAAAAAATAGAAAAAAGTCTAGACAATTCCTATAAATCAAAGGGTAAACATTGATCAATTAAATATTGATTTAAATTACAAATAAAACTTTCATTATTGAAGAAGTAGCAAATATTCTTTAAATTTACTACTACTATAACTAAAAAAGAAGAATCACATATTATAATTTGGATCATCAACTAAATATATTTTCTTTCCCTCCTTCAAAATCACCACCTTCGAACTATAAAATCAATATCATAATCCTCCAGCTAATATTATTGCACTCCTTTTAAATTGATCCATTGACCATCTTCTTCAGTTAAGAGTGTATTTGCTTCATCATCTTCTATTGCTACACACTGTATTTAGGTGGCTCTGATTGTGTTGTACGTGGTCTTACTAAAACAGATGTTAGTGTCAAGTCATATGAAACTTATGGTTTCATAAACCAAAACTCATGGACAACTCTCTCTCACACACACACATGCATGGATTTACTTTGAGTCCCTTGTTCCTTTCCCTTTGTAGATTATACCGGAAAGGAGAACCGTCAAGCAAGTTTTATGGATACTATCTTTTATCCCATATTACAATGAGCTGACAAGTTGCTATCATGTACCATACAATGAAAATGCTAAACTGTACCTTCTACATTTTAGAATGTATAAAATCAATATCAGCTTGGTCTTTTGTCAATTGTAAAAAAACCCACTCTATTTGAAATAAAAGATTATGAATGAGTTGTGAACCTTGCCCATCTTTCAGAGGCCGGACACACTAAATCATGAAGGTCGAATGTATCTAGTCATAGGTGGCTTATACTAAACGACGACTAGGTCCTTATCTTTTTTACTTGATCAATTTTATTTGATTTATGTTTTCATGGTTGTTATTCTTGTCATATGTGGTTGAAAACAAGACACAAAAGGGCCTTTCATATGTTGAGTTCCTCGTGCACATCCATACGCAAATTCAGACAAAAATTCCTTGACGTGTTTGATTGGGATAATCAAGTTTTGGGCCAGAGTCAAGTGGCGGTGTTGGAGTTTGGAAGTCTGATATGACTGCATTTTTGTATTTAGTAGCAATTAGTGTTTCAGGAGCCCTCTACTTTGGGAATGGATTTTGATGCAGTTCTTAGAGTTGATGGACATCCAGATGCCAATGAGTTATTTATCACAAAAAGAAAAACAATAAACGGGTTAGTTGTTCGTCTCATTGCTTAAATCTTATATGTTGGGGTTTTAAGACAAATTGTACGATACAAAGAGGGACAAGGGATTTCGTTGATGATAGACATAGGACATCATTTGCGTAGTTTGCTCATTCATTTTGTTTTATTTCTTACTAAATGGTGTAATATTTTCGTTTGGTGTCATATTCTTGAATAGGAAGATTTTATCGGGAAATAATTCATAATTCTTTTGGAGGCAAAAAGTTAACCATTATGTACTGAGTTATGGGTCAATCATTCTAGTTTGTGTTGAATAGATCACTCACACACCAAATTCAAATTGATCAACTATGTTTTTTTTCATAATGGGATTAGCTACATGGATTCTTTGTTTCCAATATAGCTCGAATATGTGTCATACTAAGAATTAACTCAACATAAACTAGATCATCCTTTATTGTTTTCTTCCAACACTTTTGTGGTCTTCCACTTTCTCTTTTAATATTTTCACAATCTAGTTTCTTATATCTTCTTACAAGAGATTTTTGTTAATTATCTTTATACATATACAAACCACCTTAAATGATTTTTCTTTATTTTATCATTTATTAGTGTTGCTCCTAATTTGCTTTCAATAACCTCATTATGTATATGGTCTTTCCTTGTGTGACCCCATCATCTTCATTTCTAACACATACATCTTATGTAGATGTTGATGATTAATTGTCCAACACTAAAGATCATAAAACATAATGGGTTTAGTTATATCTTCTTGTGACAAAATATTTAATGCACCTCTCTATTTTAACCAACATGCATTAATTCTATGAATAACATTTCTATCAATTGTTTTATCGCTCCAAAAAAATGACCTTATGTATTTACAACTTTTTTGACGAGGGATGCAATATATGAAAATATCAATTTCTATGTCATCTGAAGTAACCAAATGATTGAACTTGCATTCCATATATTATGTCTTTGTTCAATTAACTTTTTATTTGGATTCATCCATTAACGTAATGTTATATACAAATAACATACACAAAAGTATTTTTATCTTGAATAAATTTTGTTAACTCATCAATGACCAATATAAATAAATATGGATATAAAGTTTATCCTTGATATAATTCAATATTAAGTTCAAAGAAATTTGTCATTTTTTTATGAATCCTCACACGTGTTTGTGTATCATGATGCATGTTTCTTATAAGATTGATGTATGTTGATGAAATATACCTCTCTTTTCCAACATTCTCCTTCATCATCATTTCAAAATCGAGCAAGTTGCGTATATCATGAGTTAAGAAGGGTAGTCGGTGATGATTAATATTTTGTTGCAAGCTCCTGGCAAATAGTAAATTGAGAACTTGAGTCAGCGTAAAATCTCTTCTCTGCCCAGGGTCGTGTTGTATGAGCCATACTGTCATCTATAATAACTACATGATATGATCAGATATATCATTTCTCTTATTGATGATAATTGACCTACTGCTTCGTAGCTTGAAGTAGTATAATTTTTCTCCAGAGAAGCCCAAATAGTCTTTGTAAGTATGTCCTTAATTTCACACATAGTAGCCAAGTTTAAGCATTTTCCATTTTAAGCTTGAAACGTGTCTTTAATTTAATTGGTTGATGAGCTATGTAAGGTGGCAAGTACAAAGTTTTATGATGTCAATTCTGGACACTGAAAGCATCCATGACTCGTGAATTATGGGAAGCTGAAATCAACGTCTGTAAGATGTAGCCAACCGATGACATCTACGGAATGAAAATTGTAGCAGAATATCTTTGGGCTTACCTCTTTCAGTTGATGTGCAGATGAGCTACGCCATGGATGACATTAAGCCTAGTACACAGTTTTATGACGTCAAATCTAGATATTCGTTGCACCCAGAGTGTTAGCTATTGATAGAACGGTTGCTGCTGGTGGAGAGTTCGACTCCCTGAGGGTGCATCTGTGTGTGTGTGTGTTGGGCTACGGCAGCCTCCTGTTGTAACCAAAAAAAAGATGTAGATATTCATTGGTGTAAGCATGACACTTAGTGAATGTGATGAAACAGGACATCAACATTTTAGTAGATATTGTCAAAAGATGATGACATTCATTGAATGAAGGTTCTCGCAGAATAACTGACCATAATTGCACTAGAAGAATTAGAGTGGGGCATATTCAAAATGGTGTGCGGCAATGTATGGAGAAATTAAGTTGGTACAAGGATCTGAGGTGACCATTGACCTATCAGAATGGTTGAGGAGTGGCATACCACTCAGAAAGCTTCTCAAAACAATTAAAAATATTTGCTTCACATGGATTAAACCGCCTGCAAACATAGGATTTCAAATCCAAGACATCGTTTGATGTATAATTTGAAAAGTGGCCCAATCAAAGTAGAGTTGGGCAGCACTTTTCATGTTATAGTACATCGGAGTTCCTGAAAATCTCCCAGGCAGTTGATGTTTGTGAAAGCAGGTCAAACAAATCGCGATCCACTTTTTCCACAACTCGGGAGATGCAAAGACAAACTTTCAAAATGACATCTTGTCATACAATTAGATATATTTGAAATTTAACTTTCACGATTCCTGACCGCGGTAAGTCAACTCGTTGAGGACACAATGCCACAACAAAACAAAAGAACCTTACAGCATCATGGCTAGGGTGAAAATTTAAGTTCCCAGTGAAGCTGTTTGCCTGCTCCATCTTTGTTATGATCGATCTTTGATTAGAGAATGACTACAAGCTACAATGAACCATTTTGTCGTCAAGGTGTTCAATTGATGAAAACTCAATAAACTATACACATTTTCCTCTTTCAAAGTATTAACCTTAATTTTAGACCATCATATGTCAACCCTGAACCCAAATTCTCACAGTTCTGTCATTATCCATTCAGCTGAAGCGATTTCATTCTCAGTAGGATGGCAGGAAACAGATATCACAGTATCAATGTGGCCTTGTAATCGCTGCACCATGTTTCTCCCTTGGAGATCCCATATATATACGCACCGATCGTCTGACCCACTTACAATATACTGACCATTAGTTACGGAAAAAGTTGAAGATATGCAGTAGACTTTGTTGACATGGCCTGTGTAAGTTTTCAAGGGCTTCCCTCCTGAATAATTCCAAAGTCTGCACATAAAAGTAATTAGTATGTCACTTCTGAACTGAACTATGTAAATCAAGGATTGTTAGCAGAGAGGATATAACAGACTTAATGGTACACAATCATTAAAATAAATGAAAAAATATTATTTCCTAAAAGTAAGATAAGGCATAGATCAAACGTACTAGAAAAGCTGGTCACCAATCTCGATTCTCGTGTTGATGAAGTATTTAACCCATTGAAGGGAAAAAATCATTTTAAAATACAAGACATTAGCGAGCACATGAATAGTTGCGAGAACTCCTATGATCTTACTAATGAGTGGTTGGAGCACCTTGAGTAACACCTCAATCATACTGTTGTATTGACCCAACTATAAAAAAAACTCGAGGATAGAGTTGTTGCATCCCCTTAGAAAGACAGGCTTCAAAGGATTCTAAGACATGTGGACTCGACTAGAGGGAGTCGAGCAATCGTTGGCTAGCAATAATAGCCATGGGAATGGAAGAAGAGCAGAATACCCTCGACACATCAAGGTTCGTAAACCTATAACAAAGACTGGTGACCGTGATGTGTAGGTATTAAAGAATTTTCTATACCAGATGGAACTATACTTGAAGGCTAGCAATTATAAGGACAATGAGCTCAAGCTAGCACCAATTTCTATGTTTTTGAAAAACGGTACATCCAAACGTTAGATGACGTTGAGGAGACTGTCATATTCATACTTAGGAAGAATTTAAACGAGGTATAGGGAGCATAGTACACTCGAAGACAGGCTATTTAAGTTTCTTAATAGGTTACCTTAAGACCCTCTTGAAAGCTATCACAACGACAAAAGAGTTTATTAATAACCACTGGAATGATGGCAAGAAATCCTTCAATAAGATCACGATGAGGAGAATAGGTTTGAAGATCATCGAGAAAAATAGGACGATAACTCGACTAGGACTTCACACCACTGTAAAAACAAGAACAACAACAACAAACATCATAAGCAAGGAAACCATCAAGATGGAATGCTACAAACATCATAAGAAAGAAAACTATCAAGAAGGAATGTTAGTATTGTAGTAGTGGACCACATTACTCACTAAAATACAAACATAAGAAGAGTGACTTTGTGAATACTAACAACGTTGTGTAGAAGATAGAACCTATACAGAAAAAATCGAGAATGAGAATACTTAGATTATTAAATGCAATGGAATTCAATGATCGGGCCTCTAGGACTGCTTCATGCAAGGGTCTAATATACCTAGATGTGATGCAAAAACAAGAAAGTTGCTAAAACACTATAAGGTCTTGTCTAACATTTGGTGGCTAGATTAATGCAAATAAAAACATATAGCCACTACATCACTATTCTGAACAATATTACATTCCTTGTCATCCTCTTCCAAGAAAATCCTACCAAGTAAGAAATTTTTTTCTTTGATTACCAAGCAGGGATCTAGCATGCCTATACCAAATGTACACATGAGTGGAAACTCCTAGTCCACATATTTTCAGAGTCACCTATTCTAAGCAATTTGTGCAAAGAAAACATCCACGATTTCTCTTAGAATGCCTCTTATCCACCTTAGAGGATGTGGTGGTTCCGCTAACCCAAAAAACTGAGAGAGCACCAATCTTCCAAAAGTACAAATAAGGGTTCAGATTACTAAATACGTCATCATTAGAAAACATAAAATTAACCTATGAAAAATACAATACCAAAGTCCAAAACATGCACTACAAGAGAAAAATAAAGAGTTCTGATAAATGTTATCCATCCATTACTGAATGGGAGTAATTTCTGAAAATTATGAGCATTCAAAAAGAACACCAAACACATCAACTACAAATCTAAATACTACCAAACCAACAACCCATGGAGTTCCAAATATCCAAAAAAGAGCTATGGTTTCAAAATTCAAATACTCAAAAAGGAGGGTAAAAAACACCTAACCGCAGAAGAAATGAGGTAGATTGACATCCAAAACACCCTCCAATCTTGCTGACCAGAGAGAGGGGGTTTGTTTTAGGGTATGCCGACTCTTGTTGGGAGACAAGAAATAAGTGCTCTTAATTTTCTCATCCAAGCATCTAAAGAATTTTTAATTTTCAGTATTATTGAAATTCAGCCTGATTTTTTTATCAAATCCAAATTAGTTCTTAACTTTTCTCTAACTCCAAAACGATACTAGTATATTAAAGTAATTCTAGTACCATGCATCATTAAGCATTCATTTTCATCATACGTAAGTATGGGAGTACCATTTCCGTAGTTGACCAACAACAAAGCTCAAAGAGAAACATGAAACATGACATGAAAAAGAGAAATTTAATTGGATCAAACATTGTGAATTAGGGGGTTACTAAACACAAACTCCTTTCGGGTAACATATGCATGATTCGTAAGACTAACAGTTTTTATTATGAAGTTCCCGAAAGAACAACGATCAAGGTAGAAGTCTACATAACTAATAAGAGGAATTGAGTAGCATGCACATGACACATAGGGCTTGCCTAAGCTTGGCTTGGACTAGGGATGACACTTTTTTGGCTTTTAGGGTGTAAGATAGACCTTCGTAGGTGAAGATAACAAGCATCTTGGTGTAATATCAAAATATGCTCCCAATATCATTGAGCTAAATAATGCTTAGCATGACATTGACTCCCTTAATAGCAACCGAGCAAAAGTCGACCATGGCATCCAACCCTTGTATGATCAAGACTAGGATTTTGTGCATTTGGTTAAATGACATAATTTATCCATTACTAGCAACCACTTTGAAAGAGCATGTAGTTTCAAAGGAATATCCTAAGACCTCTACCAAGGAGTTCTCAAAGAAATTATTGGTAGATCTTGTTAAAGAACTGGGCCAGAGTGGCCCAGCCCTGGTGGCCTGGCCCATTGGGCCATCAGGGCCAGGGCCCCCAGGGCCATTAGCCGTTGGGGGCTGGCTGCAGCCAGCCCCCCTCTTTCTCCTCTTTTCCCTCTACTTCCTCTCACTCTCTCTTACTGTCTTTTT
Organism: Brasenia schreberi; assembly: GCA_036023115.1. Taxonomy (NCBI): domain Eukaryota; kingdom Viridiplantae; phylum Streptophyta; class Magnoliopsida; order Nymphaeales; family Cabombaceae; genus Brasenia; species Brasenia schreberi. The sequence goes on from JAYKKT010000052.1 coordinate 11,594,300, forward strand.
TCTATAAATATTCCTTGTAAACCATTGTAATTTCAAGCCTTTGATGGCTAATGAATAACGATTATTTATTCAAGCTCGTACTTTGTTTATTCTCCTTTTTGCATACACTTGTTGCTCTCGGCTATTCCCTTTTCTAAGGGCTTGTGATTGCTACTTTGTGGTATTTTCCACTCGTTGATCTTCCGCAACTATATTAAAGCATAGACTTCATTACATGGTATCAGAGCCATTTTTTAATCGTGGAAGTATTGCTCGTTGCCTCGAGAAGCGTGTCGATCATATTTTGTAAGTTTACCTCTTTAGTTTCTTTCTCCTTGAACTATGGATGATAAAGGGGGTTTCAATTTTCGTTTAACACTTTCGAACTATAAAACATGAGCCCAATCTATAGAAAACTATTTGTATTTCAAAAAATTATGTGGCTATGTAAGTGGTTCAAAGGTAGAACCCTCTATTAATGCCACACTCGAACAAAAAGAGGAATATGAAGGAGGCCATAGAACAATCCTATGGGTGCTTATGAATAATGTAAACGAGCACACTAAGGACACTTTGGCCGATTTCACTAACGTTAAAGAAGCATGAGAATATTTAAAAAAATCCCATATTCAAAGCGATGTGGCTCATAGGATGGCATTAAGAGACAAATTGGTCTCACTTAAACAAGGAGATAAAGGGGTAAACGAATTTTTTGAGGAATTTTCCAATGTTTGGAATCAATTGTATGGTTACAAAAAGAAATGTACACAATATCTTAGTGAGAGACAATGTGAAGACAATGAGGACTTTGTATATCAATTTCTAAGAAGTCTCCGAGAAGAATTTGAAGGGGTAAGATCATCACTCATTAATAGAAAACTTTTTCCTACAAAAGAAGAGATTCTTACCGATCTTCAAATGACGGAAACAAGAATGAATGAAGCAAGACTTCAAAAAGACACCGCCTTGGCTCCATCAAAACCCGAAGCAAATATGAAGACTTACCGACCTCCTCATTTCAAAAGTGAAGAAGGAAGAAAAGACATCATTTGCCATCATTGTAGAGAAGCCGGGCATATAAGGCCAAATTGCCCAAAATTGAAAAAGAAGGTAGCCATAGTAGAAGAACATGCTTCATCTTCTTCCATTCTTGAACTTGAACAAAAATTAAAGCAACTTGAAGCCCAAATGAAGGAAAAAGCAACGGTTGGTATGGCTTGTTCATCCTCAACAAAAGAAACTCAAGGTATGATCTCTTGAATTCTTGACTCGGGTGCTTCGTTTCATATGACTTGTAATGAACATATCTTAAAATCATGTGTTCAAAAACCCTTATCATGTGTTTATACGGCGGATGATACACAATTAAACGTTGATAAAATTGGTGACTTGTAAAACAAGAATTTTGAAATTTCTAAAATTAGTGTTGTTCCAAAACTAAATTTAAACTTACTTTTTGTATCCCAAATTTTGGATCAAAATTGTGTTATAACCTTTTCATCCACCGGATGTATTGTACAGGACCGCCCCTTGAAGAAGGTGATTGGGCGTGACCATAGAGAGGGCGGACTTTACATTATGGATTATTTGCATAGTATAGGATATGTTAATGTTTTGACAAATGATGCTCTTTTATGGCACAAGAGACTTGGACATCTTAATGCTCAAAAATTGTATCAATGTCCTCTTGGAATGAAATTTAAGGAACCCTTTTCTTGCAAAGATTGTGTTCTTGGTAAAATGCAACATCTCCCATTTCCAAACAAAACATATGTTACAACAAGACCCTTCGAAATAATTCATTCGGATGTATGGGGTCCGACACCTGTTTTGTCTAAAGGAGGTATTTCCTATTATGTTATTTTTGTAGATGACTTTACTAGGTATATATGAGTATATCTTTTAAAAACAAAATCCAATGTTTTTTAAAATTTTGTTATTTTTTATAGTCTTGTAATGAATCAATTTGATTCAGAAATCAAAATTTTTAGATCGGATTCAGGAGGAGAGTTTATGTCAAAGGATTTTGAAAACCACCTCAATAAGTTTGGGATTATACATCAAACTTCTTGTTCTAAGACTCCTCAACAAAATGGTGTTTCCGAACGAAAGCATAGACATATCTTGGAAACCACAAGAACTTTGCTTTTGTTAAGTGGCGTTCCCAAAAATTTTTGGGTAGAAGCTATTATGACCACAATCTATTTAATTAATCGGATGCCCTCTTCGATTTTACAAAATATGTCTCCTATAAAAAAAACTTTTTAAAGTTTCTCCTAACTATTCAAGATTGCGTGTTTTTGGATGTAAATGCTTTGTTTATACTGACAAAGATGATAAATTATCCTCTCGGGCCATCGAATGTGTTTTTTTAGGATATGGAATAACCAAAAAGGGATATAGGTGTTATGATTGTAAAAATGATAAGCTTTATGTATCTCGAGATGTTAGATTTTTTGAAAATGAATATGTTTTTAAAAGCATGGATGATGATAGTTCTATTAATGACTCCTCCTACTCTTTCTTGAATAATATTTTAGGTGAAGAGGTAATTCATCAAGAAAATGAGCTTGATGAACCTATTATTACCAGACATTCTATTACACCCTTTGATCAACATTACAATAGGAGATCTATGCCTATTCCTAAAAGGTCAAATCGTGATTCTAGACCTCCTGAAAGATTTGTCTCATATGATAGTTTTTCACCAAGACATATTTATAAAATCAAGACTCTTTCGATGGTTCTATTGAGCTGCACAAAGCTCTGCCTAGTGTGGCTAAAGGTTCACTCGTGAGTATGGTATTGATTATGAAGAAATCTCTTTGCCCCTTGTTGCACGCATCACATCACTTGCTCGAACTCTTCTTGCCATTGCGCATTTAACTCAACAATGGCCACTTACACAAATGGATGTTAAAAATGCTTCCTTAATGGTGAGTTAGAAGAAGAGGCTTATATGTGTCCTCCTCCTGGATACATTTTGTCCTGACCAACAAGGTTTGTCAGTTCTTTGTAAGGCTCTTTATGGTCTCAAACAAGCACTCTGACTTGGTTTGCTAAATTTCACAAAGCACTATCAACATTGGGTTTCTTCCAAAGGTTATGATTCGCTTCTTTTTACTCAAAAATAGAAAATGTAACAGGTCTTGTCTTCTTTATGTCGATGATATGATTATTTATGAGTGCTGTTATGAGGATTGTTCGTTATATTCGACAAACCTCCACTAAGAGAGTATTTCTATCTTCCTCCTCGTTATTTTAGTTACTTGCATATACTGATGCTGATTGGGGTGGTGATGTGAATGATAGGCACTCTACTACCGGATATTGCATATTCCTTAGTCACTCACTTATTTCATGGAGATGCAAGAAACAACAAAAGGTGTCTCTTTCATCCACTGAAGCTAAGTATCGTGCTATGGCCAACACTACTACAGAACTAACTTGGCTGCGACGACTACTTCAAGACTTGAGCATACAACTAGAAGCTCCTCTAATAATGTTCTGCGACAACAAAAGTGTTATGTATATAGCCAACAACCATACCTTCCATGAGCGCACAAAGCACATAGAGATGGATTGTCACTATGTTCGTGAAGAGCATCTACAAGGCAATTTGACATTACAGTTTGTAAAATCAGAATATCAACTTGCAGATGTATTCACCAAGTCCTTACCTGCTCCTCGATTTCAATCTTTAATTGGCAAACTTCAGGTCATGGAGCTGTCAGTTTGAGGGGGGTGTTAAAGAACTAGGCCAGAGTGGCCCAGCCCTAGTGGCCCTGGCCCACTAGGCCATCAGGGCCAGGGCCCCCAGGGCCACTAGCCGTTGGGGGCTGGCTGCAGCCAGCTCCCCTCTTTCTCCTCTTTTCCCTCTACTTCCTCTCACTCTCTCTCACTCTCTTTTCTCTATAAATACTCCTTGTAAACCATTGTAATTTCAAGCCTTTGATGGCTAATGAATAATGATTATTTATTCAAGCTCGTGCTTTGTTTATTCTCCTTTTCGCATACACTTGTTGCTCTCGGCTATTCCCTTTTCTAAGGGCTTGTGATTGCTACTTTGTGGTATTGTTCACTCGTTGATCTTCCGCAACTATATTAAAGCATAGACTTCATTACAGATCTCATGTCAATCAAGACCCCTAGATTGAAATCATCAAATAACCCAATTAAACTCATGAAATTCATGGAAGAAGCACTTTTGAAAGTATGATAAGGCATGATAATCTCATTGTGCATAAGGTTGTCTTCTTGCTCTTTACTTGATGCATCGGAGTGCTTGCAGTTCTCTATATTGCAGCGACATGCAGCATCGAACTCCACCAAAAATTTGAAAACCAAAAAATGTATTATCTCTCAATAAGATATGACGAGGAGCCCACAATATTACCGTCGGCTATCAGCGTCACTGCAAAGTTTCTTTTTGTTTTTTCCTAACCCTTGCTTTTTTATAAGCCCACTGTACAATAATGAGCCCAATGTGTGGCTGTGTTAGGCTTCGACCTCCTCTTGTAAACAAAAAAGAGAGTGTACTTTTATTATTAGGCAATTTTCACTTCACAGTGGATAAGTTCACATTGATAGCACATTCCAAGCGTTAGGCTTCTACAGACTGAATATATATATATATAGCTCTCTACAGACTGAACCATTGGTTTTCAGAGACTTCACTGGTTTGTATAGCCGGAGTAGTTCGAGTCGAGCTGCGCGGCGAGTTCGCGGCCACAAGATTACCAGAACGCGGGGACTGCACGCGAATTGGAGCAGGATTCGCGCCCTGAAATCGGTGGCGAAGAACCATGAGAAGGTAAGAATAAATCTTGGTCTCCTTTTATTCTTTGGGAGCGGACGTGTTGAGTGGGCAGCATTTGTCGTGAAATCTCGTTAAGATCGTGTTCGGGCAATCGCGTAATTCTTATGCTTATAGTGACAACAAATTGGTTTTGCCTATTGAGTGAATGCAATAGGAACTAGGAAGATTACCACTTTCTCAAGTTTTTTTTCTCTCGATAAGTTGGCGAAATGCAAACATGTGGATTGCGCATGTTGATGCTTTTGGTGGTTATTTTGTTGAATTTTGTGGAAGCTTGGAAACGTTAGTGTGATGGATCAGGAAAATAACCACAATTAACGTGGGTTACTGGATTTTGTGGATGTCAATGATTGAGATTTCTGTTGGGTCATTCATCAGTGTTCTTGGGTAATGGAGAATCTTACTCCTATTTACTGCATTTCGTTTGCACAAACCAAATCACCGTATTCACCAATGAATAAAGATAGAATCGGGGTGCTTAATGCTTCGTTTCGATGTAGGATCCCATTGTGATTGCTTCTATAAGAGGAAATCAGGAAAGCTGCTTATCGATGAATCCCTTCTTCAATTTAGATCATTCATTCATCTTTGCGTCCTTCGTTTTGCGTTGCTGGAAGCATTTTAGTGAAAATGTTGGTAATTTCACATATTGGACCTTTCTCATTGGAACTAGTAATACGTAGAGACTGTATCTCAAATTTCTGGACTGAGTGTATTAGTGAGCTGAAGTATGTGCTTCTGTGCACCTCTTCGGAGTTTAGACTGGTCACCAACACTTTTGCTAGACTTCCTAACTATCTTCTCAATCATGGAAAAGGCTCTCAAGTGACTATTGTGAAATCCAAAGTACGTCATTCGGTGAAGAAGTTGAAGCTTCAAACTTGTGTAATGAGTCATAGGCGAATTTCATGGAAACTTTTGATTTTTCGGCAGTTCATCGATTGTTTGAAATTCAGTACCGCCAGCAAGCTGAAGCCTTGAGCACTGCTAATGTGTCTAAGAAAATGGTTAGCCAATCAAACTACAGTATCTCAGGTCACTAAGCAGGAGAGAAATTGGCTCAGAGTGCTCCCGGAGCATGTAGTCATGGGCTACAAATATTCTGGTGAAAATGTAAAGATAGGTTTATGTGGCTAGGCACTGCATAAGGGGTACCATTGCGTACTTAGTGGGACATAAAAAAAATTAATGTGTATGCACACACATGTGCACATACATACATATATATCATTTTAGCACATTTTGATGAACCTGAATCAATTTAGTATTAAATGGCAAACTTGTATAACTGCCAAACATCATTAAGAAATATTTACTGGCAAGTAAGAGACATTAGGAAAAGGGGGAGGGGAGTGAATAATTTCTTGGAGTTGGTGTATAGTCTCTTTAAGCGGACAACCCACATAAATAAGTTGCGTATGCGCTCGGGTTTCACTTTAAGTGCTTAGAGCATATATCTGGGGGCATATGTGCAAATTTGACAGCTTACACCACAAATATATCACTTCTGACTGTGCTTCCTGATGAACACAGAGCACAACCGGAAGTGAGATATCAACTACTGACTTCCACAAGTGAAGATGGCATATAGAAGATATATCCAATACTTCTCTTGGATGTAAGCAATCTAAAGCCTAAACAATCAAATGTAAAAAACACATAATTAATGAATAACTTTGTAATTGTTGTGAACAAATGAATAAATAAAGTTACAAAATATAACAGATTATTACCTTTGAGTATCAAATATAAAAGGTATTACAATACTATTCTCCGTCTTCTTGGACTGATCTTTGGTCCCTATGGAACACAAAGACTGCCACTATATGGTCTCCTGATTCGTCAGATTGAGTTCTCATACCCATTGAGGGAAGGAACTGTGACCAACTTGGATATGTAGCAGCCATATTTGCCAATATAGTGGCTGTAGTGGTAGTATATTAGCCTATATAGTGGCTATATTGGTAGTAGTATGACCCAAAGGGATACCGGATAAACCTGGAAGCACTGGCCTAAAGATTAGGTTGTTATAGTGGATACTATGGTCCCAGTTTCGTGCTTTGAATACCATAAAATGGGATGAAGCGCATCCACACTGGTGCAGCATGAAGAATTTGAATTATTGTTGATCATAATTATTTACTATGGTTCAACTGTTGGTGCTACTGAGCAGTGTAGTTTTTATTGATTTGATATAGCGGCTGTATATTTCCAGTGTCCTATATCTGTCTATATGTACTTCCAACTCTTGAGTTAGTTGATCATATGCGGACATACACATATAGACATGTATTTGTATATGTGTGCATGCATATACTCATGTTTGATGTATACATGTGTGGCTTTCCATGCTTCTGATTGATTCTCACATGCTAAAAACAGTTATTAGTTTATTATTATTTTACTGCATGACAGTATGTTGCAATCTTATTAGTAAATTAGCTGCTAGCTTTTACATTATAATTTAGAATAATTTTAGCACACCCAGATTGTAGCTCTTCTGTTTATCTCTTGGTTCCTAATCAGCTACTTTGGAAGCCCAACAAGGTCACTGAAAGCATTTATTTGGTTCCTACTTGCGATTCTATGTTTTGGAGGTTCTTTGTGAAGATTTGGAAGTTAGCGTAGCTTAGTAGGTGGTAGTTTATAGAAGCTTCAAGATATTAAAATCTGACCTTTCAGGTGGTAAATTTGGAGGACATTCTTTCTGAAAGGGGAGCTTGTGGTGTTGGTTTCATAGCTAACTTGAAGCAGAAGGCGTCTCACGCTATTATAAGTGATGCATTGACAGCACTTGGATGCATGGAACATCGTGAAGGTTGTGGTGCAGATAATGATTCTGGTGATGGTTCTGGACTCATGTCTAGCATCCCATGGGAGCTTTTCAACAATTGGGCTGACAAACAGGGCATTCCACTGTTTGATAAATCAAAGACTGGTGTAGGAATGGTTTTTCTTCCCAAAGATGAGATTCATTTGAGAGAAGCAAAAATAGGTGGGCTTTCAGCTTGCATGAGCCATATTACAGCTATCATGTTCTTACATGGCTAGACTGAGATATGGTTATACATTTATCTGTCTGAATGAGATGCACGTTGTTGGAAACTGAACATTGGTTCAGTGTCAAGTTGTGTCTGATTCTTAAAGTCATTTATGTTTGAATGTACTTTGTATAAGTTAGATTAAGTGTTTGGGTCCCAATGGATCATATTTGATCCATTGGGAATCAGGTCCTTAAGTAGAGGTATTAGTGTCTTTCAAGTTAGATTAGTGTTAAGTATAAATGCTGGGATTGTAATTAGGGTTTGTATTAAGTGATTGAATAAGAAAAGAGGAGCAAGCGGCAGCCAAGTATGGGCCGACCTGCACCCCATACCAATCCTTCTTGTTCTTGATGTGAGATTCAATTGTTATTTCTCCTTGTTTCTTCATGGTATCAGAGCGGGATTATGATATTATTGGAATCGGTGGAGCAGAGAAGATAGTGGAAATCGATCCTCATTGGTGATTGCAGAGAAAGAAGCAAAGCGACAGGAGATTTTGTGGATATTAGCAGACCCAATCGTGCATATTTGTTTTTCTGTCCTTTTTTGACACTCTTATACATTGTTTATCATAATGAAACAATATAATTTGTGAAGCAAACATAATCAAACCGAGGATAGTCAGTTCTGGGCAAGTTGTTTTTTGAATGATTTAACGATTGATTTGTGAAGTTGTGAAGCAAACTGTGAAACTGTGTACAGTCATTACTCCACCTGAATTTATTATTATTTTTTATTGGCGTGAATCATCATTTGGGAGTAAAGGCACATTAGCTGTCTTATTAAATTCATGATTCATAGTTGTGAAGCAAAATGTGAAATTGGTTGTGATTCACGTGAACCCTCATTTGGAAATATCGACTGAATTGTTGAAATTCGAGATTCATCAAGAGATCATAGTCTTGGGTTCTTATATCCCAAACGATTTTTGATAGTATTCAGTTGTCCTACTTATCATGGAAAGATCAAAGTTGGGAGATGGAAATGAACAATTTTTTCTCCAAACAAAGGAGAAGGGTTTCAAATCACAAATTTAAAGCTAGACGGAAAGAATTATCTCCAGTGGGCTCGATGAATAGAATTGACTCTAATTGTAAGGGGGCGATGGGATTACTTGACAGGTGATATACTCCAACCTCCAGTAACTGATCCACTCTACCCACGTTGGCGTAAAGAGAATGCACTAGTTAGTGCATGGCTTATTCAATCAATGACACTATCAATTGGCAGCACATTTATGTTCTTAGAAACTGCTAAAGATATTTGGCTTGCAGTTCAGGATGTCTACGCTCAGAGAAATAATATTGCTAAGAAATATGATCTTATTGAGAAGATTAGGAAGTGCAGGCAGGGAGACAGATTAGTAAGTGAATATTATGCTGAACTTAGAGGTTTATGGGAAGAGTTACAATTCTATTCAAAAACTAAATGCCAAGGTTATCTACAGAAACACAATGAAGAGTTTGAAGAATGAAAAATATTTGACCTTCTGTGGGGTATTTCTTCAGATTACGAGGCAGTAAAGAATAATATTCTTAGTAGAGAATAACTTCTCTCATTAAGTACAATTTACTCTTTTTTACTTTGGGAAGAAGATAGGAAACAGTTAAAGAAAGAAACTAAGTCCAATTCCGAGAATACTGCTTTTGTAGGAAGAAATAATTCTACACCTCAATTTTCCCGTGAGAGAGGAGGTTATGGATGTGGCAGGAGTAGACCTTCACTTACTCCTGAAGAAAAGAACAAGTTAACTTGCTCTCATTGTGGAAAGTCCCGACATACTAAAGATACGTGTTGGGAATTAGTGGGCATACCTATCTATTTTTAGAATATAACCAATAAAGCTTACTTCAGTGGTGATCAGAGTGGTACAGCGGAAACGTGGAGGGCGTAATCGGGTGATAATCAAAATAATGATAACAATGCTACATCTTTGGCAGATATGAAAAAGGAAATCGAATTACTCAGATCTCTTTTTGTTGATATACATCTTCCATCCACATCGTCTCACAATGATTCTCAAGCAACAATGACTTATCCATTCTCCTTTATGGTTGAAGGTAATTGTAGTCTTTCTCATTCCTGAATCTGGGTTATTGATTATGGTGCGACTGATCACATGATCAGTAGAAGAGAGTACTTTGATAAGTATGAGTTGACTCATGAACAAATTAATATTAGACTGACAGATGGCTCGCTTACTCCCATAGTGGGAAAAGGAAGTATTATTACTCCTTTTGGTGTACTACAGAATATTCTGCATGTTCCTCATATTTCAGTTAACCTGTTATCAGTCTTTGTCATGACTAAAGATCTAAAATATTGTATATTTTTTTAATCTACTAGATGTGTCTTTCAAGAACTGAGGATGGGAAGGATCTTTGGTCGGGGTAGTATGAGAAAAGGTCTCTACTTGTGCGAGGAACATAGAGGCATGGCTATGAATCATCTCTCATCATAGAGAACCATAAAGAAGATTTATCCTGGTGGCACCAGAGACTAAGACATTTACCTCTATCCAAGATTAGAATGTTATTACCAGAGTTTAGTCATTGTAATGATTTTAATTTGAGTTGTGAAACCTGTCAGAAAGCAAAACATCACCGTGTTTCTTTTCCTTTGAGTGAAGAGAGATCTTCAACTCCTTTTGAGATTATTCATTCTAACATTTGGGGACCTTGTTCTACAGTTTCTTTGCATGGGTACAAATATTTTATATCATTTATTGATGATTGCACTAGATTCACCATGATATATCTTATGAAGACTAAGGATGAGGTGAAAAATATTCTTCCCGTATATTGTCAATTTGTGCAAACTCAATTTCAACATAAGATCAAAGTTTTTCGTAGTGATAATAGTAGTGAATTTATGTCTCAATCACTTCACTCATATTTTCTAGATCATGGTATTTTACACTAGACTTCGTGTGCGTATTCTCCTCAGCAAAATAGGGTCTCTGAAAGAAAGAACCGACACATTTTAGAGGTAGCTAGAACCTTGTTAATTAGAGGTAATGTCCCTAAGTATTATTAGGGAGAAGCAGTTTTGATAGTTGTTTTTCTCATAAACCGTATGTCTAGCAAAGTTCTTAATGGTGACACTCTTTTTCACCTATTATTTCCTTCTAAGAGGCAATTTCATCACCTTTCCATAGTATTTGGATGTACTTGCTTTATTCATATTCATCAGGGCTTAAGGGATAAACTAGACGCAAGATCGATCAAATATATTTTCTTAGGATATTCTTCTTCTCAGAAGGGGTACCGATGTTATGATCCTCTCAGGAAGAAAGTTTATGTTATAATGGATATTGCATTATTCTATAATGTGCAGGAGGTTCTTCCATCAGACATCCAGTCTCCGAAAGTGATACCGCTTCCGCCAGTTGAGATCCAATCAATGAATGATTGGGAAGAGGAGGAAATAATACATCCGAAGAAAAAATGGTAGGTATATACCAGAGGCGACAGAGAGATTCGGTTTCTATAATAGCCCACTACTCAGAATCCACTTCCTGAATCAGATTTGCCCCCATCACAAGTAATATCCTCAAAGTCAGATAGTGAATTGAGCGATTTACCTATTGCACTTCAGAAGAGAAAACATCAAGTTGCAAAATACTCAATGGAAAATATGGTGTCATATACTAATTATCCCAAAGAATGTCAGGTGTTTATAACTAATGCAGATAATACCTATATTCCCCAAACATTTGAAGAGGCACAACTACACCTAGGATGGAAGGCAGCTATGGAAGAAGAGATTGCAACACTTGAACGAAATAAGACATGGGTGTAGAGATTAACCCAAAAGAGAACTTTATTTTATTGAGAACAAAGGAACTTACATCAAATCTTCAAGACGAGGGCTGGTCGGCTCTCTGCAGCCGCCCAGTCCATTCACGTTTTTCTCTTCACACCAAACCCTAAAGACTACTACACTATATATATTGGTGTTATAACTTGAAAGACCTAAATACCCCTACTTACTAATTAATAAAACTAAGTACCTAATGGATCACAGATCGATCCATTAAGACCCACATTACTCCTACCTGACTACACTTACACAATGACATACACGATGAACACATACACGATCAAGATACAACTTGATCTCCAACACGGCCCCTTAAGTTGAATCTTGAAAATTTGTAATTCTCAATTGACGAAGAGTTTTCTGGAGTCCTCTTACTGATGCAAGCTTCGTGAAGATATCTGCCAGTTGGCCTTCAGAACATACATTAATAAGATTGAAAAAACCTTGTGAAATCTTTTCTCTAATAAAATGACAATCAATCTCAATGTGTTTAGTTCTTTCATGGAAAACTGGATTGAGAGCGATTTGAAGAGTTGCTTTGCTGTCAGTATAAAAGGGAACTGGAGTATTCACTTTGAAACCCAATTCGGCCAAGAGTGATAAAACCCATAGTCATTTACATATCCCCGAAGCAATTGCACGATATTTTGCTTCTGCACTTGATCTGGCTACTACTGATTGTTTTTTGCTCTTCCATGATACAATGTTGCCTCCTAAACATACCACATAACCAGAAATTGATTTTATCTGTTTTCGAACCTGCCCAATCAGCATCTGAGTATATCTTCAGGTTCAATGATGAATTTGAAGAGTATAACAAACCGTATGTTATTGTAGACTTCAAATATCTGATAATATGAAATACTATACTCATGTGGTGTTTAGAGGGATTGGGCAACCATCTACTAACATACCCCACTGCAAAACTGAGATCAGGCCGTATAATAGTGACATATATTAATTTTCCCACTAATTTTTGGTACCTACCAATATCCTCATATGGTTCTGCATTCTTGTTGTCGTCCTCCTTGAGTATCTCCATTGGAGTTGAGCATACACGGCAATCCTCCATTTTCGTCTCCTTCAAATAAGTCCAAAATGTATTTCCTTTGACATAAGAATAAAGCATCATCTCTATGGATAACTTCTATGCCAAGAAAGTAATTTAGTTTTCCCAGATCTTTCAAGTCAAATAGCATACTGAGTTTCTTCTTTAGGTCAATAATACCATCTATATCATCTCCTGTAATAATATCATCAATATATACCAGTAACATGATATTTTTCTGGCCTTGCTTAATAAAGAGAGTATGGTCACTAATACACTGCATAAAGCCCAAGGTTCGAATTCCATCACTAAACTTTTCAAACCATGCCCGTGGAGATTGTTTTAGTCCATAAATTGATTTTTTTAATTTACACACATTCCCTTGTTTGTGCCCATAAAGATATCACGGTGGCAAGTCCATATAAATGTCTTCTATGAGATCCCCTTGGAGAAATGCATTCTTCACATCCAGTTGCCATAATTCCCATCTTTTGCCATAATTCCCATCTTTTATTAACTGCTAGACTCAACAGAATTCTGATGGTATTCATTTTGGCCAGAGGAGCAAACGTTTCTATGTAATCTATGCCGTACGATTGACTATATCCTTTAGCCACTAATCTAGCTTTATATCTCTCTATATTTCCATCTGCCTTATACTTTACAGAGAATACCCACTTACATCTCACAGTTTTCCTTCTTGATGGTAAAGTTGTCAATTCCCAAGTTTTATTTCGCACTAGAGCTGAAATTTCTTCTTCCATAGCTGCTTTCTATCCTGGATGTTGTTTAGTCTCTTCATATGTTTTTGGTACGAATGTATTTTCTGCATTCATCACAAACAGTTGATATTCTCTAGGATAATTAGAGTATGACACCATTCCTTCCAATGCATATTTTGCTGCTATACGTTTTCTTTTTCTGATAGCAATAGGGCGATCATCCAATTCAATATTTGGATCATGAGTAGTTACTTGAGAAGGAAGTACATTTGACTCTCGTTGGGAATTTCCTTCAGTCATCTGATATGGAAAAATAATCCCTCGGTTACCTCTATTATATACTTGCCATTCCTTCCCCTCAGGGAGAACCATGTCAGTTTCTGTACTTTCATAAATAGATGTAACTTCAGGAGGCGGAAGTGGTATGACCTTAGAGGATTGTATGTTTGATGTAGGATCTTCCTGCACTTTATAATACGGTATGTCTTCCTGAAAGATAACATCCATTGTAACATAACATTTTCTTTTCGATGGATCAAAACACGTATATCCTTTTTGAGTAGTTGAATATCCCACAAAGACGCACTTAATAGATCGAGCATCTAGTTTATCTCTGGCACCTTGGTAAATATGGACAAAACACGTACACCCAAACACTCTTGGAAGTAAATGAAATTGTTTCTGAGAATGACATAAAGAATGAAAGGGAGTATTTCGATTGAGAACCCTGCTTGGCATGCGGTTTATGAGGAACACCGATGTTAGACCTGCTTCACCCCAAAAATATTTTGGAACATTGCCACCTATTAATAGAGTTCTTGCCACCTCTAAGATATGTTAATTCTTCCTTTCTGCAATTCCATTTTGCTGAGGGGAATGGGAACATGAAGTCTTATGTAACATTCCATGTTGTAGAACATATGAGTGAAGAGATTGGGATATAAACTCTCCCCCATTATCACTGCGAAGAACCTTTATATTGCTCTGGAATTGAGTCTTTACAAACTGACAGTAAATCGGAAGAATGTTCTTTACCTCATCTTTGGTCTTCATAAGGTATATCATAGTAAATCTGGTACAATCATCAATAAACAACACAAAATACTTGTATCTATGCACAGAAATTGTAGAACATGGGCCCCAAATATCAGAATGTACAATATCAAATGGAATAGACGATCGTTTTTCATTCAAAGGAAAGGAAACACGGTGAAACTTTGCCTTCTGGCAAGTTTCACAATTCAAGTTCAAATCATTACAATCACTGAATTCTGGTAATAACAACTTTATTTTTGAAAATGGTAAATGGCCTAGTCGCTTGTGCCATCGAGGTATGCCCTCCTTCTGTTTCTCTGTGATGGTAGTTGATTGTAATGCAACTCCTTTATTGTCCTCGCAGAAGTAAAGTCCTCTCCTCACATTACCCTGACCACAGATCTTCCCCGTCTTGATTTCCTGAAATACACATCCAGTGGAATCAAAGGTTATACTGCATTTCAAATCTTGAGTCATAGCAAATACATATAATAAATTTACTGATATGTTGGGGACATGTAAGACATTTTTCAAGGTTCCAAAAGATGTAATCACACTTCCGTTTTCCATTATTGGAGTTAGAGAACCATCTGCCAATTTGATATTGGTGTTTTCTTGTGTCAATTCGTAAGTATCAAAGAAGTCTCTTCTACTAACCATGTGATATGTGGCTCCAAAATCAATAATCCATAATCTTGAATAGGAAGTGTAGGTATTACCCTGAGTTAGGAATGAGAAGGGATAAGCGACAGTTGCTTGTGAGTCACTGTGAGAGGATGTAGATGGCGATTGTGTATCTATCAGACGAGCTTTCAACTCTCAATCTCTTTTTTCATATCTGCCAGAGAAGTTAAACTATCTTCAGCCTTTTGTTTCTCATTATGATCACTACTAAAGTACGCCTTGTTAGATTTATTCTGAAGGTAGGCAGGTTTCCCAACTAGGTCCGAGCACGTTTCCTTGGTATGTCTAGGTTTGCCACAGTGAGAACAGATTATTTTATCCTTTTCTTCAGATGTCAATCCCGATCTACCTCTGCCTCTGCCATAACTTTCTCTACCTCTAGCAAAGGGTGGAACATAAGTATTCTTTCCAACAAATGCTGAAGTTTTAGAATTGATTTTGGTTTCCTTTTCCAATTGTTTTCTGTCTTCTTCCCTGAGAGGGAGTGAGTATATAGTACTCAAAGAAGGGAGTTCTTCTCTGTTCAGGATATTATTCTTCACGGCCTCATATTCTGATGATATTCCCCAAAGAAGGTCAAACACTTTTCGCTCTTCAAATTCCTCGTTCTTTCCTGTGTACAAGTTTGGCATTTTGTTTTAGAATAAAGTTGTAGTTCTTCCCATAGACCTCTAAGTTCTGCATAGTATTCACTAACTGATCTGCTCTCTTGTCGACACTTTCTGATCTTCTCAATAATATCATACTTTTTTGCTATGTTCTTTCGCTGAACATATGCCTCTTGAACCGCTAGCCAGATATCTCTTACTGTATCCAAAAACATAAATGTACTACCAATAGAAGGCGTCATGGATTGTATTAACCAAGCACTGACAAGTGTGTTTTCTCGATACCATCGAGAGTATAGAGGATCTGTTATAGGTGGTTCCCATCGTCCCCTTGCCATAACTGCGAGTTCCATTGATCTGGCCCACTGGAGATAGTTTTTTCCATCTAGTTTCAGGTTAGTGACTTGAAATGTTTCGTCCTTGTCCAACAAATTGTCACTGCCTTCTGCTATTTTGCTTATATCTATTATTTCTCTCCCCTTTTTTTTTTCTCGGATAACTGAACCCTGATCTTGATCACAAAGCGATTATCAGCCAGCCAGTAACGACAATTGATCACGTAATAAACAAGACTCTTAAAACTGTCCAATAACAAGGCATATAATCATGCAATCATGCCCTTAAACTGTGATTTTTCTTAATCACGCTGGGCACTATAAGATGTATTTCAAATAATGATAAAATTTCAACGAGATTCACTGAACACCTTAGTATATATCCAAAACAACAACAACTAAGCCTTTTCCCATACTAGACGGGGTCGGCTACATGGATTCTTTGTTTCCACAGATCTCTATCGTGTGCCATGTTAGCAGTTAACTCCCAATAAGCTAGATCATTCTTTATTGTTTCTTTCCAACACTTTTGTGGTCGTCCTCTACCTCTTTTAATACTTTCCAAATTTAGGTTTTCTAACCTTCTTACAGGTTCTTCTTTTGATCTTCTTTCTATATGTCCAAACCATCTTAAACGATGTTCTCTCATTTTATCCTCTATTGGTGCCACTCCTAATTTGTTTCTAATAACCTCATTATGTATACGGTCTTTTCTTGTATAACCACTCATCCATCTCAACATCTTCATTTCTGTCACAGACATCTTTTGTACATGTTGATGATTAACTGCCCAACACTCAGAACCATAAAACATGGCAGGCCTAACTGCTGCTCTATAATATTTACCTTTTAATTTTAATGGTATCTTCTTATCACAAAGAATACCTGATGCTCCTCTCCATTTTAACCAACCAGCATTAATTCTATGTGTAACATCTCCATCTATTCTTCCATCACTTTGAAAAATTGACCCTAGGTATTTAAAACTTTCCTTTTGGGGAATGCAATGTGTGCCAATTTTAATTTCTATGTCCTCTGAAGTAGCCAAATGATCAAACTTACATTCCATATATTCTGTCTTTGTTCTACTAAGTCGGAGGCCTTTGTTTTCTAATGTTTCTCTCCATAGTTCCAATTTTCTATTAACTTTTTCCTTAGACTCCTCCACTAATACAATGTCATCTGCAAATAACATACACCAAGGTACTTCATCTTGAATATGTTTTGTTAACTCATCCATCACCATTATAAATAAGTAT
The DNA here is from genome assembly GCA_036023115.1 of Brasenia schreberi. Lineage (NCBI taxonomy): Eukaryota > Viridiplantae > Streptophyta > Magnoliopsida > Nymphaeales > Cabombaceae > Brasenia > Brasenia schreberi. The sequence continues at coordinate 11,611,655 of JAYKKT010000052.1, forward strand.
GGACTTAAAGTTGATCCTTCATGTAACCCAATATTAACTTCAAAGAAGTCTGTCGTTCCTTCATGAGTCCTCACACATGTTTTTGCACCATCATACATGTCTCTTATAAGGTTAATATATGTCAATGGGATACCTCTTTTTTCCAAAGTTCTCCAAAGAACCTCCCTCGGTACCCTATCATAAGCTTTTTCTAGATCAATAAATATCATGTGAAGGTCTTTCTTTTTTGCTCTAAAATGTTCCATAAGACGTCTCAAAAGGTGAATCGCTTCAATAGTAGATCTACCTGGCATAAATCCAAATTGGTTCTCTGTTGTACTTGATACTTGTCTTAACCTACGTTCAATAATTCTTTCCCATAATTTCATAGTATGACTCATTAACTTGATACCTCGATAATTTGCACAATTTTGAATGTCTCCCTTGTTCTTATATACGAGTATAAGCGTACTTGCTCTCCATTCCTCGGGCATCTTTTGGTTTTTCCATATTTCATTAAATAGTCTTGTGAGCCAAGTGATTCCTATTTCTCCTAGTATTTTCCAAACTTCTATAGGAATATTATCTGGTCCTACCGATTTACCACTCTTCATATGTTTAAGAGCCTCTTTGACTTCATTCTTTTGAATACGTCGGTAGAAATTGTGGTTTATATACTTTTCTGACTTGGCTAAATCTCCTAAACTAATACTAACATCTTTATTTTCATTAAAAAGATTATAAAAATAGTTTTTCCATCTATTTCTTATATCATCATTTGCCACTAGAATTTTTTCATGCTCGTCTTTTATGCATCTAACATAATTAAGATCTTTAGTTTTCTTATAGCCCTAGCTATCCTAAAAATGTCTCTTTCACCCTCTTTTGAGTTGAGTTTTTTATATAAGTCCTCCCAAATCTTAGCTTTTGCTTCACTAACGGCCTTTTTTGCTTCCTTCTTTGCTTTCTTATAAGCTTCTAAAGTTTCACTAGTTTTCTTAGTATAATGTAATTTGTAACATGCCCTCTTTGCCTTGATTTTGTTTTGTACTACTTCACTCCACCACCAAGCTTCTTTTTGTGCCGGTACACCTCCCTTAGATACCCCTAACACATCTTTCACCACTTTCCTAATATGTATAGCCATATTGTTCCACATATCAGAGGGTGTGCCAACATAATTCCAAACATCTCCTTGAAGGACATTTTGTTTAAATATATCTTCTTTCTCACTTTTGAGGTTCCACCATTTAGTCTGAATAGCTCGATGCACTCTTTTCTTCTTTGTCCATTTTTTTATTTGTAAATCCATAACTAAAAGTCGATGTTGGGTGGTTAAGCTTTCTCCTGGAATTACCTTACAATCTTTACAACACGCTCTATCTTTTTTTCTACAAATAAAGTAATCAATTTGTGTTTGTGATAAGCCACTCTTATAAGTAATTAAATGTTCATCTCGTTTTTTGAAGATTGTATTGACTATAAAGAGATCAAATGACATAGCAAAATTTAAAATCTCCCTACCTTCCTCGTTTATATCCCCATAACCAAAGTTTCCATGAATCCCTTGATATCCTAATGCCTCTTTACCGACATGTCCATTTAAATCTCCTCCTAAACAAATCATCTCCCTTTGTGGAATCTTTTGAAACACCTTATCTAACTCTTCCCAAAAAACTGTCTTTATACTATCTTCTAGTCCTACTTGGGGTGCGTAAGCACAAACTATATTCAAAACCTCTACTCCTAACACTAATTTCAATGTCATGATTCGGTCACCATATCGTTGTATGTCTACTACACTCTCCTTTAAATCTTTATTTATGATAATACCAACTCCGTTTCGGGCCTTTTCTTTACCTGAGTACCATAATTTAAAACCTGTATCCTCTATCTCCTTTGCTTTTTCTCCAACCCATTTTGTCTCTTGTAAAGATAGAATATGAATCTTTCTCCGAATCATAGTATCTACCACCTCCATTAGCTTACCCGATAATGTTTCGATATTCCAAGAACCAATACGAATCTTATTATCTAGGACTAGCTTCCTTACCCCCCCGCATCCGTCCATAATCAAAATGCGGAGACCCTCTCTGAAAATTTTTCAGAGCATTCGGGCGGCAATGTAGCGGGACTAACTTCTTTACCCACACCCGTCCATGATGTGGGAACCCTCTCTGCAATTGATTCACTACATTCAGGCGAAAATGTAGTGACCATTGCTTACTTCTTACTGCATTCGGGCTCTGCAGCACGTCGCTAGGCGGGAACGCCCCAAAGCAATGCTCATAATTTTTGTAATCCATGTTGTAGAAATCCGACGAAGTTTTACGCTGGCTGTCGGAAGCCTAACACAACCCTCCTCCTTTATCCGGGCTTGGGACCGGCAATGCAAGGGTGATCCCTTACATGGGCGGAGTTACACCTTAGTATATATCCACAAAAAAAAATTCTACACCTTGAAATTTTTTGCAACTTTCAAAGATAACCTGTGTGGACTGATTTTCCAACAAAGAAACACTGATTTTATCCCAAATAGGCTCTGATACAATGTAGAGATTAACCCAAAACAGAAGTTTATTTTATTGAGAACAAAGGAACTTACATCGAATCTTCAAGATGAGGGCTGGTCGGCTCCCTCCAGTCATCCAGTCCATTCACGTTTTTCCCTTCATACCAAACCCTAAAGACTACTACACGATATATATTGGTGTTATAACTTGAAAGACCTAAATACCCCTACTTACTAATTAATAAGACTAAGTACCTAATGGATCACAGACCGATCTATTAGGACCCGCATTACTCCTACCTGACTACACTTACACAATGACATATACGATGAACACATACACGATCAAGATACAACATGATCTCCAACAATGGGAACTAGTGGACCTACCTTTTAGAGAGGAAAATAGTAGGATGTAAATAGGTTTTCTCAGTAAAATATAAAGCTGATGGCTGTTAATTTAATAGGGGCACGGGCCAGTAGGGCCTGTGCAACCTCTGTTTGTAACAAGGGCCAAGGTCACCATGGCCCTAGCCAGCAAGGCCAACTATTGCCCAACGGCTAGTGCTGGCTTGGCCCGCACTAGTCCACTTTTCTTTGTTTTTTGTTCATTATTTCTCACACCTTGTAACATATATAAATACTATCTCAAATCATGAATAAAGTATGCAGTCTTGGCACTGCTTTTGACTTGTTTGTGTATACTTTCGCTCTCTTGTTTGTTATACTTGAAGATCGACATTCATACTTGAATGTCATTTGACTCTTGGTGATTTGGTGGATTTGATTCGTGAAGTATCAACCTTCGACTAGCGACAAATATTTACATGGTATCAAAACATCGGATTGAAGAAATCAAGTGCATTGGGAAGCGTGCTACCAATGCAAAATTTGAAGAATTACACCAAACTTGAGGTTAGTGCATAATTTTTTATTTTGCACAAAATGGAAAGTAAAAATGAGTCGTTTAGATGTATTCTAGACCCAAAATGTTACCAAAGTTGGGCTAGAATCATGAAAAAGTATTTTTTGTCAAAAGATTTTTGGGATTACATCGATGGAACCATAAAGGAACCAACTTTGAACATTAATGGTTTGGATGATGATTAAATCGTCAAAGCTCATGAAAAATACAAGTTAGATTTAAAATTGTGGGAAAAGATGAATGCAAAAATTACATGAATTATTTGCCAAAATGTGGATGAAAAGCTTAGGAATATTATGAATTTCTAATGAATTTCTAGACAATCAATATTTCTTCTTGTTTATCCGTGGGTTAAGAGACGAGTTTGAAAATATTAGATCAAACCTTATACATAGAAAACCTAGACTTAGAGGAGATTCCTTTTTAGCCAATCTTGTTATGGAGGAAACAAGATTGAAGAATATGAATGTGACCAAGAAAGTTGTGCTTGATGCATCAAAGCCGGGGGCAAACTCGAAGACCTACAAGCCTCCGCATGCAAAGAACAATGAAGGCATGTCAAAGAAGCTCGTGGGAACGTGGCCCAACAAAGACACTATTTGCCATTATTGTAAGGAAAGTGGACACATCAAAACCACTTTCCTCTACTTCAGAAAAAGAGTGGAAACGTGGAAGCCATAGAAGAAGTAAGTGTCTTGCCTAACAACATCAAAGCGTATATAGAAGAAATTTTCAAGGAAAAAGTAAGCATCTTCGGAAATGCACTATCCACTTCTCTTGGTTTTTAGATTCCGGTGCATATTTTCATATGACACATAGTGAAGATGCTTTGATTAATTCTTGTGAAACCATTGGAAAACATGTGTTTACGGCCGATGGAACAAAACTCATAGGAAACTTTGAAAAAGAAAATTTTTAAATTCAAAATGTAAGTCTTATACCTAAACTTAATTTGAACTTACTTTCGGTTGCTCAAATATGTGATAATAATTGTATAGTCACTTTCTCATCCAAACATTGTGTGGTGCAGGATCACCTATCGAGGAAGGTGATTGGTCAAGGCCATAGAGAAAGTGGACTATACAAAATGGATTACCTTGTTATGCCAAATTTTGAGTTTTGTAATGTAGCCCAAGATGCTACTCTTTGGTATAAAATACTTGGACACTTTGACTCTCAAAAATTATATAATATTCCATTGATAAAACAATTAGAGAGAAAAAGTTTGAATGTAAAGATTATATTCTTGGAAAAATGCATCATCTTCCTTTTGGAGAAAGAAATTATGTACCCAACAAAGCTTTTGATCTAATACATTCAAATGTTTGGGGCCCCACGCCCGTTGTCTCCAAAGGAGGAGTTCAATACTATGTGATTTTTGTGGATGACTTTACTCGCTTTACATGGATATATCTCTTAAAATATAAATCCGAAGTATTTGTAGTTTTTTGTAATACGATCAAAAACCAATTTGGAGCCACCATTAAAATCTTTAGATCCGATTTGGGAGGAGAATACATGTGTAATGAATTTCAAAAATTTATTGAAGCAAATGACATCTTTCATAAAAAAATCATGCATTAAAACACCCCAACAAAATGGTCTAGTGGAAAGGAAACATAGACATATTATTGAAACTTGTAGAACTATGCTAATTACTAGTAGGGTTCCTAAATACTTATGGGCTGAAGCTACTCTTAATGCAGTATATCTTATAAATAGAACACCTTCATCCAATCTTAAAAATACCTCACCTTTTGAAAATTTATACAATATCCCTCTATACTATGAACGACTTAGAGTTTTTGGATGTAGATGTTTTGTGTATCTAACAAGAATGATAAACTGTCACCTAGAGCTATTGAATGTGTATTCCTTGGTTATGGCATTGATAAGAAGGGTTATAGGTGTTTCGATCCCATAGAAGACAAATTATATATGTCTAAAGATGTAAATTTTTGTTAGAATGACACTTATTATGAGCCCAAACCCTTGGAGAATTCTGAACCTGTCATTCCTCAAGATTTTTTTGAACTAGAAGAGGAAGATGATTGTGACTCAGTAGATCGTCAAGATCTTCAAGAAAGACCTGTTGAAGACAATGACACTTCACACACAACTGTTAATACCCAATCAATTGTCGAACTCTTCCCATCACATTATACAAGACGTCCTAGAGAAACCACTGATGTCCATATAGAACCTGATACTACAATATTAGAACACAGGGTTTTAAAAACCTCCCCAAGCGATTTGTGTCCTATGAATCTTTTGAACCACAACAAAAAAATTTGATTGCCACCCTTCGTTAGGTTAAGGAACCTAGGTTCTATCATTAAGCTAAATCTATCCCACAATGGAAAGATACCATGAAAGATGAACTCAACGCCCTAGACAAGGCTCAAACATGGATAATTACACCCATAAACATGGACAGAAATTTCTGATCACCGAAATCCAATGCGCAACAGTGGTTTTATGGGGTTTGAAATGGGTTTTGCAAACAGTTACATTGAAACCTTATAAATTCTTGATATGCATTGAAATGGGATAATACAAGAAGTAGATCTATGAAATTAAGGGTCTAGATTACATCCACAAAATTCAACTTTTGAAAAGCAATCAGAAGCCCACTGCTCAAACAATTCATAAGGGAGACTGTTTCTATATTTTACATTGCCCATGTCACGAGTATGAATGCAAACTGGTTGACCTGGACTGATACTGGCATTGGTGAATCCAACTTGATCAGAACATGCTAATCAAAGCCCCAGCTGGACAAGCAACTGTAAGATTAAATCTGATAATTATTTGGACATTCTGTATATTGATCACATTACTTCGCTGGTTCAGATTTGAACCAGCATTGCATAAAAATTTTCATGTTAAATCTTAACAAATTGCTTGAAGGATGTTTTCTGCTTACCCTGACTAATCCGGTTTCCATGAGTTGGTTACAAGCCCCAAAAACCTGTCCCATTTACATTACTAAGCATGAGAAACAGATAAATGAAAATCAAAACGTTATTTGTGCTGAAAACAACCATTAGATCTTTTTTAGAAGTATACAAACTCCAACAAGAAGGGAATGAATACTGATGCATCTGCTGCAACTTTATGTCACTGCTAGGTACTAACATAGCATCAACAACTACAACTGCCATTGCCATTACTAGTAACAGTACTTCCACCACCACTACTGCTACAACCACCAATAACAACAGCAAGGAAAGCTGAAACACATACCATCACTAAAATTACCTGTACTTTTTACGTGATTTGATGTACAGGTCACGAACACTTTGCAGTGCTTCATCTGCCGTGTACTTGGGAACAAATCTTGGTGGACCTTTACTCTTATTAAGGGGATTACACGAGACCACCACAACAGTGTCAGTGTATGGAATCCATAAATATTTCAGATGCTTATTCTCTGTCAGCCATTTTCTATGGATTGAAAATTAAAAAAAGAAATTGTTAGAAACCTAACACTGCCATCATAGCACTCATAAATTGCAAATGCTGCAATCTAAATCCAGAAAAGAAAGAAATAGTAATCAACTTATTAGACGAAGAATAATAATTACTTGTGATTCTTCGTTATCTCTTTAATGTTTGAAACAAATGTGTGTTCCACAAGTTGATGTCTGTCAACACATTGGATGGTAACCTCAGCAACCACGCCAAGCCCTCCGGGACTTCAGCGAGCCAAATAAAACAGCTCAGGATCCTTTTCACTTGAAACCTCTATTGTACCCTTAGCAGGGGTAACTAGTTTCATGCTGACAATCTGTTCATCTATAGGAGGTAAGGTAGCTCCTGTGCCATGAGCACCAACCTGAAAGTGGAAAAGTTACAAAACCAGAAACACAGCTGAAAAACATGAAGTATAAACGCTACAAACCAGGGGAATGTGATGGGTGAATGACGAACTGTTGAATACTGGTCAGTAGTTACATGACAATTCCGTAAAAATATCAAAGTACAAAATACCCTTACTGAATTTTAGGGAAAGAAAAGAGGCAACAATTGAACCCTTCAAAACAATGAGGTCAGTCGACTGAAAGCAATATATTTTCCACGAAACGTTCAAATTAAATTTGATGGTACTACAAATGCACCAAAAAGAAACCAACGTACAAAGATTTGAGAAATCAAATTTCTATTATATGGACCAAGAAATGATCATCAAGAATAACAAAAACTTCTATGACAAACCAATCAATAATCAAACCATTCCAACAATCTGAAGCTCATGAGATCCACTTATGGATGGGAAGACCTAAAGGTATTGGATATGAAACATATTTTACAGTTCACATGGTCTTATTCTCCTTATAATAATCATTGATCAGAAGTGGAGAATGAGATGACCCTTGACCAAAGCTCAATAATTCAAAGCATGTCAAAGAAACCAAAGCCAATCAAGCGAGAATGAAGTGATTGATAAAGAACATGGTGCGGACAAGAAGTTGATAAACTGCACGTTCATAGTCTCCTCAAACAAGTGTAACCTCTCTGTGAGAAGGTATGGGACATGAAACATATTTCACATGATGTAATTTTCCCACCCAGCACTGATCAGAAGCAGTGACCAAAAACCACTAATTCAAAGCATGGAAAGACGCCAGTAAAGCAGCTAAGCAATTGAATAAACAGCATTGTTGACAGGAAGTTCGATAAACTAATGACATTCATAGTCCTTTCAAACAAATATAACTTCACAAACCATGTATCATAATTCTCAAAAGGGAAAACAAATTAGTCTGCCAGAAAAACCTCTAGGATAAAAAAAGAAGATATCAATTACGAAGTCCAACACTAAACTGCAAGGTCAACATTAACCTTGAAGAGGCAGTATGTATATTTTTGAGTTTTTGGAATAATAACAGGCGTTCCGTAACTTTCAACAACAACAACAACAACTAAGCCTTTTCCCATACTAGACGGGGTCGGCTACATGGATTCTTTGTTTCCACAGATCCCTATCGTGTGCCATGTTAGCAGTTCTGTAACTTTCAAACTTTTTGAAATTTGAAAAGTCTCCGCTGGCTTTTAAAACCAGGCTTTACTTTTACCCATACATTTTATGAAAACCATAGTCCTTGATTTTACTCATGGTTTTCTGTCTCTTCATTGATCATACAAATGAAGTTTAAACTTTAAAGTCTCTTTGCAAAGTATATCGTGTCCTAGAGCAAATCCCTCCATCCCTTCCATCTTAGTCTCTCTCTACCCATTTCTCTGTTCCATTGCCTCACAAACTTCAACAAGACAATTCTCTCTCTCTCTCTCTCTCTCTCTCTCTCTCTCTCTCTCTCTCTCTCTCTCTCTCTCTCTCTCTCTCTCTCTCTCTCTCTCATGTTAATCCATTCTTGTCGTGTTAGCACGGCAAGAACCATTTGTGTGTTAAATTGTAATAATGAGGCTGTGAACTAAGCCGTTGGGAGCAAATCTCTCTCTCTCATGTAAAATTAGCTATCTTTCTCTTGTAAAAACCTTTATAAATAAAGGTCTTATTAATAAATTAGAGCTTTTCATGCTCCCTTGACTTGTTTGATATTCGGTTTGACTTGTACACAAGTGTTTGGTGGTTTCTTTGGTAATTTGGCTTGTTCAAGATCTTTCGGGATTGTTTGTGTTTGAGTTTGTGGATTACTTTGGCGAGATATTGGTGATATTTTATATGGTATCAAAGCCAAAAGAGTTTGATTAAAGTTGTATTGGGATTTGTGTTGAGACTCAAATTTTGGAAATCGTTTGAATCAAAGTACTTTTTATCTTTCTATTATTGTTGAGATGAATGGAAGAGAAAAGTGAGTTTTTGTTGCTTGTTGGTGCCCAACTATTATCTAAGTTGAGCACGAACCATGAAAAAGTATTTTATTTCTAAAGACTATTGGGATTATATTGATGGTACCATTAAAGAACTTAAATGGATAGAGGAAGGATGTGATAACAATGATTTTCTCAAATTACAAGAGAAACATAAACAAAAATTGAAAAAATAGAAGTGCAATGCCAAAATCCTTCGATTATTTGTCAAAATGTAGATGAGAAGCTTTGTAGCCATATTAGTATGTTTGATAATGCTTTTTAAACTTAGGAATACCTTAGAAAAACTCATTCTCAAGACGATTTTGTCTTTCAAATAAATTTTCAAGAAAAATTGATAATGCTCAAACAAGGTTATATAAGCATTAGGGATTATCATAACGAGTTTTCCGACTTTTGGAATCAACTTAAGAGCTTTAACAAATTCATAAAACTCCAATGTATGGATGAATTTCAAGAGTATCTTGATAATCAATATTTTTTCTTATTTATAAGGGAATTAAGAGATAGTTTGAAAACATTAGATCAAACTTGATTCATAGAAAACCAAGATCCAAAGAGATTTTGGATGATTTAGTTATGGAAGAAACAAAATTAAGGAATATTAGAGATACAAAAGAAGTGGTTCTTCCTACATCTAGACTCAGAAATTATTTGAGAACCTACTAACCTCCACATGTGAAAACTAGTGAAGGCTGATGAATTTAAACACAATATTTGATGAAATAATCAAGAACTGAACCAAGACATAAAATTGTGGAAGCTGGGAATCGGCACCCTCATGGTTGCCGCCCACACAATCTCTTATTTCTTTTTGCTTAAGAAAACCTAATTACAATTAGGGCTGACTTTATACAAATTTATAAGTTGAAAGACTGAAATGCCCTTGATTAGACTCACTAACTACTAACTAAGTACGATATCCAAATGGATTAATATCTGATCCATTTGGATCCACCTGATTAACTTATACACGATCCACTTGACTAACTTAAACACTAACCTAAAGACTATGACTAACATATAAGTGACAACTCTAGTTTATGATAAATCGATTTATTCCTTGCAACACGCCCCCTCAAGTTGGGTCTTGAAGGCTTGAAATACCCAACTTGTTGAGAGTCTTCTTTAGGCCACATGTAGAGACAAGCTTGGTAAGAATATCTGCTAGCTGATCTTCATGCCGAACATGTAGAATATTAAAAATTTCTTGTACAAATTTTTTTCCAATAAAATGACAATAAATTTCAATATGCTTGGTTCTCTCGTGGAAAACTAGATTCGACGCTATTTGCAGGGTTGTCTTACTATCTGTAAGAAAGTTTACTGAAATAATTTTCCTCAAACCAATTTCTTTCAACAGTGATAAAATCCATATTCCTTCACACATTCCTAGTGCAATTGCCCGATACTCTGCTTCTGTACTAGATCGAACCATTACAGTTTGTTTTTTGCTATGCCAGAATACCACATTGTCTCCTAGACGTACTATATAACCTGAGGTAGACTTTCTATCACTCTTAGAGTCAGCCTAATCAGCATCAGAATAGATCTCAAGTTTCATGGATGAATGAGGAGTATACCATAAGCCATAAGAAATAGATGATTTCAAATATCTGATGATATGGAAGACCATACTTATATGATGCTTAGAAGGAGAATGCATCCACCTGCTAACATAAATGACTGCGAAGCTTATGTCTGGTCGAGTAATAGTGAGATAAATAAGTTTGCCCACTAGTCGTTGATATCTTCCAATATCTTCATATGGTTCTAATGTGGCTTCTTTGTCTTCTTTTGCAATTTCAATAGGAGTAGAACATATTCGGCAGTCTTCCATTTTTGTATCTTTCAATAAGTCCAAGATATACTTTCTTTGACTTAGAAATAAGTTGTTCTTACTCTGTATAACTTCGATTCCCAAGAAGTAGTGAAGCTTACCCAAATCCTTTTAAGTCAAAGAGAGCATGTAGTTTCTTCTTCAAATTAACAATACCTTCTCTATCATCTCCAGTGATAATGATATCATCAACATACACTAGTAGTATAATAGTTTTTACACCTTGGTAGATGAACAATGTATGATCACTAATACATTGTTTGAATCCCAAACCGATAATACCATCACTGAACTTTTGAAACCATGCTCTAGGTGATTGTTTCAACCCATAGATAGACTTTCGTGGTTTGCATACTGCATTGCCTTTCTGTTCTTGATGATACCTAGGAGGTAAATCCATGTAAATCTCTTCTATGAGGTCTCCCTGAAGAAAGGCGTTCTTCACGTCTAGCTGCCATAAGTCCCAATGATGATTAACTGCCACACTGAGAATAATTCTGATTGTGTTCATCTTTGCTACTGGTGCAAATGTTTATGTATAATCAATACCATAAGATTGACTATAACCTTTAGCCACTAGTCTCGCTTTATATCTCTCTATGTTCCCATCAGCCTTATATTTCACAGAATATACCCATTTGCAACCCACTATTTTTCTATCTGGTGGTAGCTGAACCAGTTCCCAGGTTCTGTTTTTCTCCAATGCTGATATTTCTTCCTTCATAGCTGCCTTCCACTTTGAACATTGAGTCGCTTCTTTGAATGACTTAAGAATATAAGTATTATCTGTATTCATCACAAACAATTGATACTCTTTTGGATAGTTAGTATAAGAAACCATCTTCTGTAGTGCATATTTACTCTTTTCACGTTTCTCTTTTCTAAGGGAAATAGGCAAATCATCAAGATCATTAGTAGAATTTTGAGACGTTACCTGAGGGGAAATTGGATCTGATTCAGGGTGAGAGCTTTGATCTTGGGTAGCAGACTGATCTTGAGCAAAAATCTATCTCTCACCTCGAGTATAACTCTATCACATTTTCTCTAAAACAGATGGTATCTCTTCTGTTTCCTTTTCAATGTCTAATTGGTCTTGACTTGGTAAGAGAGGATATACCTTGGGTGAGTGAATGCTAGATGTTTGATTCTCAGGTTTACCATAAAAAGGTATATCTTCATGAAAGGTAACATCCATTGTAACATAAGATTTTCTTGTTGCAGGATTATAACATTTATAACCTTTTCGAGTAGATGAATACCCTAAGAAAATGCACTTAACAACTCTAGCATCTAGTTTATCTCGTAGACTACTGTGTATATGAACAAAACAAGTATACCTAAATACCTTTGGAGAAATGTGAAATGACTTTTGAGATGGGCACAAAGAACGAAATGGAGTATGGCCTTTTAGTACTTGGCTGGGCATACGATTGATGAGATAAATTGCAGTTAAGACTGCTTCCTCCCAAAAGAAATTTTGAACATCATAACCAATTAAGAGTGTTCTAGCCACTTCCAAAATATATCAATTTTTTCTTTCTGAAAGACCATTTTGCTGTAGAGAATAAGGACACGAGGTCTTGTGTAAAATTCCTCGGTCTGAAAAATATGACTTGAGTGATTGGGACATGAATTTTCCACCATTATCACTCTGAAATATCTTAATGGATCTCTGGAATTGTGTATGCACAAACTTACAATAGATAGGAATAATATTTCTCACTTCCTCTTTAGTTTTCATGAGATATATAAGAGTAAACCGAGTATAATCATCAATGAATGAAATGAAGTATCTATGACCATGTAAAGAGGTAATAGAACAGGGGGCCCATATATCAGAATGAACAAGCTCAAAAGGTATAGAAGATTTTTCTTCATTCAAGGGAAATGAAATACGATGGTGTTTTGCCTTCTTGCAAGTTTCACAATTCAACTGCAAATTATTACAAGTAAAAAACTCAGGCAAAAGGATTCTAATCTTTGAGAGAGGTAAGTGCCCTAATCTCTGGTGCCATAAGGATATATCTTCTTTCTGCTTCTCTGTAACTGTCACTGTCTGAAATGTTGTTTTTCTTACTTTCTCATAGACATAGAGACCTCTTGACATGCTACCCTAACCAAAGATCCTCCCCGTCCTTAGGTCTTGAAAGAAACATCCAGATGAATCAAAAATCACTTTCCATTCGAAGTCTTGAGTCATAGCAAATATTGATAATAAATTAATTGAAATATTAGGAACATGTAAAACATTCTTCAATACTCCAAGCAGTGTAGTAATGCTTCATTTTCCAACAATGGGTGTATAGGATCCATCGGCCAGTCTAATGTTAATTTTACTTGGAGTCAACTGATAATTATCAAAGAACTCTCTTTTACCCATCATATGATTCGTAGCCCCAGAATCAATCACCCAAATCCTAAGATGTGAAGTGTTTACATTACCCTGAGCCATAAATGAGAAGGGGTACGCCATAGTTGCTTAAGGAGTGGAAGTAAAAGTAGAAGTAGAAGTGGAGGCATAATCATCCAACCAGCCTTTAGCATCTCAATTTCTTTTTTTATGTCTGTCAGTAAATCTACACTGCTCTCTGTTGTTTGTTTTTCACTTTGATCACTGCTAAAGTAAGCTCTGTTAGGTCTACGCTGATAATACGAAGATTTACCTACAAGTTTTCAACATGACTTCTTAGTGTGTCTTGATTTACCACAGTGAGTACAAGTCAGTTTATCCCTTTCTTCTAAAGTAATTGATGATCTGCTCCTGCCATGACCATATCCTTCTCTACCATGAGAGAATGAGGAAGTAGAAGAATTCCTTCCTACAAATGCAGTTGTTTCTGAATTGGGCTTAGTTTTTTTTTCTATATATTTTCTATCTTCTTCTCGGAATAGAAGAGAGTATACTGTACTTAGAGATGGAAGTTTTTCTCTACTGAGTATATTATTCTTAACAGCTTCATATTCAAGAGAAATATCCCACAAAAGATCAAAGACTTTCCCTTCTTCGAACTCCTCGTTTCATTCGTGTGTACACTGTTGACATTTTGTCTTGGAATAAAGCTGTAGTTCTTTCCATAAACCTCGGAGTTCAGTATAATACTCATTGACTGATCTTTCACCCTGTCTACATTTTCTAATTTTTTCAGTGAGATCATATTTCTTAGCTATATTCTTTCTCTGAGCATACGCATCTTAAGCAGCCAACCAAATATCTTTGGTAGTCTTCAAAAACATGAACGTACTCCCAATAGATGGTACCATAGATTGTAGGAGTCAATCACTAACCAATGTATTTTCTCTACGCCATCTGGCATAAAGTGGATCTGTCGGTGGTAGTTGAGGAATGTCTCCAGTAATGTAGTCCCAATGCCCCCTTGTTATTACAGCAAGTTCAATGGATCAAGCTCATTGTAGATAATTCTTTCCATCTAACTTTGTATTAGTGATTTGAAAAGCTTCCCCTTTATCTCCAGTGTTATTGTCACTTTCCTCTGTCATCTTGTTTCTATCCATTGATGTTATAGATTAGTGATGGTCCTTTTTTTTTTCTTTTTGATGTGCATGTGAACCATGACAAGAATCTTGTGGACTAGCTTTCTTTGCTGTTCTGCTATATATCACATGTGATTGGATATCGATTCCTTAATCAGCCACGATTGTACTTTAACTTTGACTTTGAACAAAAAAAATTTACAGGCAGTATTCATGTTGAGAAGGATGGATTCATAAAAGAAAAATGAAGTAAATGAATGGAAGATATACTGCCAAATACTTTGAGCAGATTACGTCCATTTGAGAGATGATACTTATGCAATCTTGTGTTGTTGTATATTGTCGGCCTTGTGCTTGGGCCTGCGCACGTCTGATTTGATGAAAATAGTGCAGTCGGCCTTGGACTTGGGCTTGGGCTTGCACAAGTCTGATTTTGTTCACTTTTGATTTGATGAAGATGGTGCAGTCGGCCTTGGGTTGGGATGTCTGATTTTGTTGATTTTCTTCTAACCTCCTTCAATGTTTTGTTGTGTTGCAGGCTGCCACTTCTCCCTCTTGACTGTGATTGATTTATCCACTAGTAGATATGAAGATATGGCTTCGATTTCAAACAATAAACTCTGATACCATGATGAATTTAAACACAATATTTAATGAAATAATCAAGAACTGAAGCAAGACATAAAATTGTGGAAGTTGGGAATTGGCACCCTCATGGTTGCTGCCCACACGATCTCTTATTTCTTTTTGCTTAAGAAAACCTAATTACAATTAGGGTTGACTTTATACAGTTTTATAACTTGAAAGACTGAAATGCCCTTGATTAGACTCACTAACTACTAACTAAGTACGGTATCCAAATGGATCAATATCAGATCCATTTGGATCCACCTGATTAACTTATACATGATCCACTTTGACTAACTTAAATACTAACCTAAAGACTATGACTAACATACATAAGTGACAACTCTAGTTTATGATAAATCGATTTATTCCTTAAATGGACAAATCAAGAATAATGTGGTGCATTGGCCCAATAAAAACACAATTTGCTATTATTGAAAGAAAAATGGGCACATTAAGACTTTGTGTCCTCTCTTATTGAGAAGATTCTCCCATGTTGTTGCCATTGATCACAAGGAGAAAAAACCATCGAAGATCAAGACCTATATTAAAGAAATGCTCAAAGAAAAAGCAAGCATCTCCGGGTCGGCACTATCATCTTCTTCCAAAGGTCAAGGTATCTCCGAGTTAGCACTATCATCTTCTTCCAAAGGTAAAGATATGTCATGATTTTTAAATTCTGGTACTTCCTTTCACATGACTAATGAATATAAATTGTTAGAAAAATACACACAAGCTATAGCACAAGTATTTACGATCGATGGAACTAAACTTGATGTTAAAGAAATGAAAATTTAGAAAATAATTCCTTTAAAATATCCCAAATATATTTTATACCAAAATTAAATCTTAATCTTCTCTCGGTTTCTCAAATTTGTTATAATAGTTGAATTGTTATCTTCTCACCAAATGAATATATGGTACAAAATCATCTATCGAAAAAGGTGATTGGGTAAGGACATAGAGAAGGAAATCTTTATGCCATGGATAATTTAGTTATGTCAAATTTTGAAACTTATGGGATTACTTATAATGATTTTGGGATTTTGCACAAAAGATTAAGGCATCTTGATGTAAACAAAATGAACAATTATCCATGAATAAAGATTAATGAAAAGAATGATTTTATTTGTAAAGATTGTATTTTTGGCAAAACACATCATGCAGCATTTGGCGATGAAACATTTATCATAAAAAGGTTTTTGAAATAGTACACTCCGATGTTTAGGGACCTGTTCTCATAACCTCACAAGGAGGAGTAACATATTATGTTATTTTTGTAGATGACTTCACTCGATACACGTAGATATATTTTTTGAAATATAAATCGAAAGTTTTTAAATATGTTTTGACTTTTTACAATATGATCAAGACTTAATTTGAAACTAATTTAAAATCTTAAGAACCGACTCCACGAGTGAATATCTATCAAATGACTTTAAAAATTATCTTCAAGAAAATGGAATTTGATATAAAAAATCTTGTATCGAAACTCCTCAATAAAATGGTTTAGCCGAAGAAAACATAGACATATTATTGGAACTACTATAACTTTGTTATTAGCTATTAAAATTCCTAAACACTTATGAACTGAAGCTACTCTATTATTGAAACTACTATAACTTTGTTATTAGCTATTAAAATTCCTAAACACTTATGAACTGAACATAGACATAACTTTGTTTAGCCGTATATTTGATAAATACAATATCATCATCCAAAAAATTGAAAGTTTGTGGGTGTAAATATTATATTTATACCGATAAGAATGACAAGTTAAGTTTCAACTTCTAAGGCCATTGAATGTGTTTTTCTTGGGTATGAAATTGATAAAAAGGGGTATAGGTGTTAAGACCCAAAAGAAGATAAACTCTATGTGTCTAGAGATGTCAAATTCATTGGAGATGAATGTTATTATAGAAATGAATCTCTAAGTACACAACATAGTTATACATTTTTGGATGAAATATCGGATGACAAGTTAGATGAAAATGAGGAAAGACAAGAGGATAGTATGGTTAAACTACAAGATGAATCTAGAAACCTTGAAACAAGAGAACATTTTCTAAGACCCTTTGAACGTCATTATGTAAGAAGGAATAGAGAAAATGATAATGCTCCTGGCAAAAGAACTATAAACCCCCTGAAAGATTTGTGTTTTATGACACATAGCTACTATATCGAGTCCTCGAACCCAATCATTATGAACAACAACAACAACAACAACTAAGCCTTTTCCCATACTAGACGGGGTTGTCTACATGGATTCTTTGTTTCCATAGAGCCCTATCCAACACTTTTGTGGTCGTATTCTACCTCTTTTAATACTTTCAAACACTAGTTTTTCGTACCTTCTTACAGGTTCTTCTTTTCATCTTCTTTCCATATGTCTAAATCATCTTAAATGATATTCTCTCATTTTATCCTCTATTGGTGTCACTCCTAATTTGTTTCTAATAACCTCATTATGTATACGGTCTTTTCTTGTATAACCACTCATCCATCTCAACATCTTCATTTCTATCACAGACATCTTTCATACATGTTGATGATTAATTGCCCAATAATTGCTGCTATATAATATTTACCTTTTAACTTTAATGGTATCTTCTTATCACAAAGAATACCTCATGCTCCTCTCCATTTTAACCAACCAACATTAATTCTATGCATAACATATCCATTAATTAGTGGAGGAGTCTAAGGAAAAAGTTAGTTTTAAATACCTAGGGTCAATTTTTCAAAGTGATGGAAGAATTGATGGAGATGTTACACATAGAATTAATGCTGGTTGGTTAAAATGGAGAGGAGCATCAGGTATTCTTTGTGACAAGAAGATACCATTAAAATTAAAAGGTAAATATTATAGAGCAGCAGTTAGGCCTGCCATGTTTTATGGTTCTGAGTGTTGGGCAGTTAATCATCAACATGTACAAAAGATGTCTGTGACAGAAATGAAGATGTTGAGATGGATGAGTGGTCATACAAGAAAAGACCGTATACATAATGAGGTTATTAGAAACAAATTAGGAGTGGCACCAATAGAGGATAAAATGAGAGAACATCGTTTAAGATGGTTTGGACATATAGAAAGAAGATCAAAAGAAGAACCTGTAAGAAGGTTAGAAAACCTAAATTTGGAAAGTATTAAAAGAGGTAGAGGACGACCACAAAAGTGTTGGAAAGAAACAATAAAGAATGATCTAGCTTATTGGGAGTTAACTGCTAACATGGCACACGATAGAGATCTGTGGAAACAAAGAATCCATGTAGCCGACCCCGTCTAGTATGGGAAAAGGCTTAGTTGTTGTTGTTGTTGTTGTTGTATAACATATCCATTAATTCTTCCATCTCTCTGAAAAATTGACCCTAGGTATTTAAAAATTTCCTTTTAGAGGATGTAATGTGTGCCAATTTTAATTTCTATGTCCTCTAAAGTAACCAAATGATCAAACTTACATTCCATATATTTTGTATTTGTTCTACTAAGTCAGAAGCCTTTACTTTCTAATGTTTCTCTCCATAGTTCCATTTTTCAATTAACTTTTCCTTAGACTCTACTAACACAATGTCATCTGCAAATAACATACACCAAGGTACTTCATCTTAAATATGTTTTGTTAACTCATCAATCACCATTATAAATAAGTACGGACTTAAAGTTGATCCTTGATGTAACCCAATATTAACTTCAAAGAAGTTTGTTATTCCTTCACGAGTCCTCACAAATGTTTTTGCACCATCGTACATGTTTCTTATAAGGTTTATGTATGTTAATGGGATACCTCTTTTTTCTAAGGTTCTCCAAAGAACCTCCCTCGGTACCTTATCGTAAGCCTTTTCTAGATCAATAAATATCATGTGAAGGTTTTTTTTTGTTTAAAATGTTCCATAAGACATCTCAAAAGGTGAATCGCTTCAACAGTAGATCTACCTGGCATGAATCCAAATTGGTTCTCTGTTGTACTCGATACTTGTCTTAACCTACGTTCGATAATTCTTTCCCATAATTTCATAGTATGACTCATTAACTTGATACCCCGATAATTTGCACAATTCTGAATGTCTCCCTTGTTCTTATATATGGGTATAAGTATACTCGCTCTCCATTCCTCGGGCATCTTTTGGTTTCTCCATATTTCATTAAATAGTCTTATGAGCCAAGTGATTCTTGTTTCTCCTAGGATTTTTCAAACTTCTATAGGAATATCGTTTGGTCCTACCGATTTACCACCCTTCATATGTTTAAGAGACTCTTTGATTTCATTCTTTTGAATAAGTCGGAAGAAATTGTGGTTTATATACTTTTCTGATTTGGCCAACTCTCCTAAGCTAATACTAAACATCTTTATTTTCATTAAAAAGCTTATAAAAATATTTTTCCCATCAATTTCTTATATCAACATTTGCCACTAGAATTTTCTCCTCCTCATCTTTGATGCATCTAATAGAATTAAGATCCTTAGTTTTCTTATGTCTAGCCCTAGCAACAACAACAACAGCTAAGCTTTTTCCCATACTAGAGGGGGTCGGCTACATGGATTCTTTGTTTCCACAAATCCCTATTGTGTGCCATGTTAGCAGTTAACTCACCACTATGTTATCAATAGCGGTTAGCGGGTTGTTAGCGGTCAACCCTGATATAGCGGTAGCGAAGATATAGCGAATTTAGCGGTACACTTTTATTTATGATTAAAATTTTATATATATATATATAATGAGTTCTCTAATTTCTAAGAAATATCAAGAAACACAACTTCTTTCATAAATATGAATCAAACTAAATAAATAAATTCTACTTCTAACTTCTAAAGAAACACAGAAACATAAGAAAGATACAACAAAAGTCAGAATTGAGTACTTTATGAAAATAGAAAGGTATAAAAGGAGAAAAGGGTACTAGGAAGTTCAATATATTCCATCAATATATCTCATCTAGAAGGTAGTAACAAACTAGATGCCTCTGAAGAACCTTCAATAGATACTCATAGAAAGAGTTGATACTTGTACTTATTCCAGGATCCTGCACAAACACACAAACCAGGCATCTTATAACCACAAAAGAATATAACATTGAAATGCATGCACATGATAGATCCCAAGACCATAACGATGCATGCACTCTCCAACACAAGTAACTTGGGGGAATATTTACTTCGATAGTTGGGTGCATGCACACAACAGAGGTCTTCCTTTTCCTCCTTTTGTTTTCTCTCCCTTATTTTTGCAAAAAAATCTGGTTCTGACTTTCACCTCTTCGAGATTTTTACAGAGGGAAAGATCCTCGTGGAGGACATTATTAGACTTGGCGCACAAACATATATTAATACAACTGACTACTGAGGCAGAAAAGAGCTAATTTGTTGCTCGGGGCCTTAGGGGCATTCTATACCAAGTGGCCCATTTTTTTGTTGTTTGGGCCACTATTGTTGTTATAGACTGATTAATAAATCACCAATGTCAATGACTTCTATTCTTTAAAATGGAAGATAAAGGGAACTATTTATGGTTGTATTTTTTTTTATAAATCAAGTTCTTTTGTACGCGTAATTACTCGCTAGTTGCATTATAAAGGCAAGTCAGATGGTATTTTACCTTCTCCTTCCAATAGTATCCTATCAAAGAAATTTGGTGTAATTCACCCTGACTATTAGTGTGGTCATGCTTCTGTTCCTTTGGTAAAAAAATGTGACGCAGAGAGATGGCAGCAAATTCCAATGTGAGAGACATCATCCCACTGTGATTGGCCCTTGGCCTCCTCTTGATTTAAAAAAAAATGTATTACTGAGGCATCGAAAGCTAATGCAACAGAGATTTGAATTCGTTTCTCACGCAGATTTTAAATGTCAAACACTAGAATTCGATTTAGATCAACTTTCCGCAGAAAATATACAGGTAAACAATAAGGCGTAAGTGATCTATATATAGAACCAATCCATTCCCAACAACCAAAATTTGAGTTGGATTATCAGAGTCGGAAAAACAGACCGAAATCATGGCCAAAGCAAACGCGACAGGAATAAATGGTAGGGTTCTTGAGAGATTCCCTACTCCATGTCCGTGATCTGATTCCTTGAGATCCAGATTGAGTCATGACTAACCAACCTGACCCCAATGAAGGAGACCTGTCTGGGTTCGATGCAGTTGACTCCCCTTTTGAAGCTGAACCCTTCCACAAGGAGTCAAAGACTCAGTGCTCTGTTCCTTTCACTGAGCAGGGCTCTGCCTCAACTGGGGAGAGTAAGAAATGTAGCCACTAGAAAATGGGTGTGCCCTATTATTACATTTAGGTGTTTGGCAAGGTTTCTTTGTAGCATTGTGCTAACTTTCCAAGTCGAAAGAACCAAGGCTAACATCAATCCATAGTTGTCTTGATGTGTTTGGCATAACACACACATACATACACTGAGATGAAATTAAGGGAAGAAAATATACAGTAATGGGTTAATGCAGTTTTCCCTTCTTTTATCACGTCACCTGCAAAAACCTAAGGACATTTATTTCATATGGTTGTTAGCAACTCTGCACTGCATAATAAGATTCCTTCCTTGGCCTTCCCCCTCTCTCTCTCTCACACACACATAAAATAATATTTTTGAAATCGTTTTACGCCTATTATAATGAATCATCCTACCTTTCTGTCTCTAGTTTAAAGCCCCACGAGTCCCTCCGCCGAAGCGCTTCTCTCTCTCTCTCTCTCTTTCTCTCTGTTGCATGTCGTTATCTCCTGAAAGTTACCAAAAAGGAGTCACCTTTTACTTCTCACTACAAGAACCCTCCTTGGATCTCAAGGTAAACTACCATCTTTCTCACTCTCCTTGGATCTCATAGTAAACTACCATCTTTCTCGCTCTCTTGACAACTCTACACTGGTAGGCCGTGGGAAGCGCCCTATGACTTAGTCCTCTTAAGGATGGCAGCCTCAACCTCGCATGGAGGGGCGGATGACGGAGGTGGTGGTGGTGGTCGTTGATGTCTACAACTGATGGCGGAGAGATTAGCGATGAGAGAGGAGAGAGGCAACAGATGGGATGCGGGAGACAGCAACAACTAGGTTTTATGTACTTTGGATCGGGTCGCTCCAAAATCCATTGGAGTGACCCGATCCAAACATGTTTGTACGCTAACATCGATATAGCAGACTGATATAGCAATCCACTATAGCGTTGTTACCGGGGCTAATTGCACCCAAACAGTCTGCCCGCTATTTAATGCTCACTAAAGCGGTCTGAGGTCCGCTAAAACGCTATAGCGGCCGCTATAGCGTGCTATTGACTACTTAGACTCGCAATAAGCTAGATCATTCTTTATTGTTTCTTTCCAACACTTTTGTGGTCGTCCTTTACCTCTTTTAATACTTTTCAAATTTAGTTTTTCATACCTTCTTATAGGTTCTTCTTTTCATCTTCTTTCTATATGTCCAAACTATCTTAAACGATATTCTCTTATTTTATGCTCTATTGTGTCACTCCTAATTTGTTTCTAATAACTTTATTATGTATATGGTCTTTTCTTGTATGACCACTCATCCATCTCAACATTTTCATTTCTGTCACAAACATCTTTTATACATGTTGATGATTAACTGCCCAACACTCAGAACCATAAAATATGGAAGGCCTAATTACTGCTCTATAATATTTACCTTTTAACTTTAATGGTATCTTCTTATCACAAAGAATACCTCATGCTTCTCTCCATTTTAACCAACCAACATTAATTCTATGCGTAACATCTCTATTAATTCTTCCATCACTCTGAAAAATTGATCCTATGTATTTAAAACTTTCTTTTTGGGGGATGCAATGTTTTTAATTTCTATGTCCTCATAGTTATCCAAATGATCAAACTTACATTCCATATATTCTGTCTTTGTTCTACTAAGTCGGAGGCCTTTGCTTTCTAATGTTTCTCTCCATAGTTCCAATTTTCTATTAACTTTTTCCTTAGACTCCTCCACTAATACAATGTCATTTGCAAATAATATACACCAAGGTACTTCATCTTGAATATGTTTTGTTAACTCATTAATCACCATTATAAATAAGTATGGACTTAAAGTTGATCCTTGATGTAACCCAATATTAACTTCAAAGAAGTCTGTCATTCCTTCATGAGTCCTCACACATGTTTTCGCACCATCGTACATGTCTCTTATAAGGTTAATGTATGTTAATGGGATACCTCTTTGTTCAAAGGTTCTCCAAAGAACCTCCCTCGGTACCCTATCATAAGCTTTTTCTAGATAAGTAAATATCATACACTGTTATCCATATTGCACTGTATCGAACCTCCCTCGGTGCGATACGTAACGTATCGTGGGCACACCATAGTGTATCGTATCGCATGATATGCTGCGTATCGCCCATATCGTATCGCAAATGCGAACTTATCACATTGTATCGCACAATATGGTGCGTATCGCCCGTATCGTACGGGCGATACGCCAAGGGACCCTTTATAAGGGTCCCTAGCTAAACGGAAACCCATGTTTTTGCGAGTTTCCTTGATTTCTTCAAAGCTCTCCAAGCTCTCCTAACGTGGTTCTTGGCCTCCTTGGTGTTCAAGGCTCCAAAAACATACTCTACGGTATCCGTGCAAGCCTCATAACTTATATTTGAGTATATTTTGTGTTTTTCTTTATTTTTTCATTTGTATTTGTTGTTTTTTTGTTTTATTTGTATTTTTCTTTTTTTGAATGACAAAATATGAAGTTATTAATTGTGTGGATATGATTTTTATTGCATTCATGAAGTGGGAGATACTCTATTTGAGTGTTATTTGACGATTGAGGATTTACAAAGTGCTTTTATTTTCAGGTTTTTTATTGAATTAAAGTACTCAATTGAGATGACAGAAAGAGGTGTTAGAGACTCCCATTCTTGTTCTGATGATCCGGCATGACAGTGGGGTACACCAGTTGAGGGTTCCAGATTAAAGATAAGATGTTTATTTTGTGAGAGGGTGGTTAGTGGTGGAATTTCAAAATTGAAACACCACCTAGTAGGGACTAGGAAAGAAGTTGTTCCTTACACAAGCAGAGTTAGAAGTTTGCCAAAAGGTATTAAATGGTAATGTCTTCAGATGATTGAGAGTATAAAAGAATAGAGACAACAAAAGGATGATTTGGAGATGTTTTAAGAAGATATTGATCCTACTGGATTTGGATTCACTGATAGTTTGCCTTCAAATGCCAAAACAGAGATTGATAGTAGCAATTCACGAGCACCTAGTAGGGGAGAGAGGGTTGTTGAAGACTTTAGATGTAGTAGAAGAGGAAGTTCAGGAAGGAGTAGAGGAAGAACTGCTTGTAGCATACATTCATTTTTTTCTTCCTACCACTACATTTGGAATTTGTGTTGCTATGGCTTCAAAACAACTGCATAATCAGGCAAACCTTGTAGTGGGCAGATGGTTTTATAATGCACGCATTCCATTCAATGCAGTAAACAATTTTCATTTCAAGCAATGGCAGATGCAATTGCTAACATTGGCCGAGGATATAAGATGCCCTCCTATCAAAAGTTGAGAGAAAAGATCTTAGATAAGATCGTCATTGAAGTACAAGAATATTGTTCGACTTTGAGAGAGTCATGGAAGGAGACAGGTTGCACTATCATGGCAGATGGATGGACAAATAGGTAAGGAATGACCTTGTTAAACTTTCTCGTCTACTATCCTAAAAGACTTATGTTTTTGAGATCTCTAGACATGTTAGAGGAGAGGTACACTGCGGAGATCCTACGGCAAGAATTTGATATAGTTATATGCGAGGTTGGGCCAAATAATGTAGTCCAATTGATTACAGATAATGCAGCTAACTACAAAGCAGTTGGAAAGGAGTTAGCTGATACTTATGGGACTTTCTACTGGATACCATGTGCAGCCTATTGTTTATATCTCATCCTTTAGGACATTGGTGAGATGGATGAAATAAAGGCACCAAATGAGTGTTGCCAAGATATCACCAAATTTATCTAAAAATCATGCATTTGTATTGTGTATGATGAGGAGATATACAAACGGTGCAGAGCTTCTTCGTATAGCTGCAACTCGGTTTGCAACTAACTTATTATCTGTATAAAGTATTGTGAGACAAAAGCAAGCATCGAAGTGAATGTTCTCCTCAGATGAGTTACAACAATTTGCAGAGTTATCTTAAAATAGAAGAAACAGAAAGTTGAATGAGATTTTAGAGACAGTCTTTAAGAGTATATTTTGGAATGCATGTGTTAGATTATTGAGGATTACATGTCCTTTGGTAAAGGTTTTGAGATTAGCTTATAGCGAGGAGAAACCATCTATGGGCTACCTTTATGAAGCCATGGATAGGGCAAAAGAAGTCATTAGAAATAATTTTAATGGAAAAAAGAGATATTATGTACCCGTGTGGAAAATTATAGATAATAGATAGAACAAACAATTACATCAGCCTATTCATGATGTTGCATATTATCTAAACCCATCATTCAGGTACTCAGCAAGCTTCAAAATGGACGATGAGATTAATCGAGGCATCATTGATTGTATAGACAGATTAGTCTCTAATAAGAGTACAACAGATGCTATACATCGAGAGATGGAGATCTATGATAATGCAATTCACTTGATGGGTTTGCCTGTAGCAATTCGTAACCGCACTACTACACATCCAGGTAAATTGTTTATCTTCGTATTTAAGTTTCTTAAATCAATAAATCTTATATTATTATAGATTATGCCCCTAATGTTTGCCTTTTTCTATATATGTTTGGTGGAATAGGTTTGGAAGTGATTGCCCAATCCTTAGGGATTTTGCAATCAGATTTTTGAGCCAAACCTCTAGTGCAACGGGTTGTGAAAGGAATTGGAGTGTCTTTAAACACATCCATACAAAAAAGCGCAACAGGTTGGAACATAAGCGGTTGAATGACTTAGTTTTTATTTGTTGTAACATGCGCCTTCGCGAAAAGTAATCTTGTATTAGTTAGTACTTAAAGATTAATTCAATATATTGTTTGACTTCAATTGTTAATATTATTTACTAATTGCTTATCTTTTTTTCTTGTAGGCAATTAAAAAATGTAAATAGTGAAAAAAGCCAATTTGATCCAATAAGTTTGGATAATTTTGATATATTAGAAAACTAGGTTATAGAAAATAGTGAATAAAATGCCCTCCTAACTGAAGAAGACATTGCATGGATTAATTTGGAAGGAGCGCAACAACATTATCAAGGAGATAGAAGATTTTGATTTTCAAGCAAAAGGTGGTGATGATGATGATGAGGATCTTCAGCAAGGATAAGATGAAGATTATTTAGTTGATGATCCTGATTACAATATGTAAAATATAAATATATTTCATTTTTTGCTTCAAAATATATAAATTTGGATGCAATTGTTCAATGTTGAATACTCAATATGTACTAAACTTTGCATTATATGCTATGTTGCATGGATACGAGTACGGTACCGGTACTCAGTACGAGTACGCTACTATTAAAAAATATAAAAAAATTACATATATATACACACAATTATATAGAGCATTCTATATTGTAAAGAGCATTATAGTGTTTGCGAATAATTTTATTCTAACTATGAGAATGTTATTTATATTCTTCTTCAAAGTAAGAACAATTAAACAATAAAACACATACCAGAAGTCGCCAATTGAATTTACAAGGAAAGATCTCAAACCAACATAAAAGGCGATCCCATCATTGCAATGCTTACCATAAGAGAATCAAGAGTCCCTGAAGAAGCATCATTTCAAGAATATCATAAATCATAATAATGTCACATCAACATATAAGCAAGACCAACATATGCAAAAAGAAGTAATGAAGAGATAGAGACCTTTGTCAATCACAACATCAAATGAACCAAATTAAAAGTTATGCATGTCTCACACATCCATCTTAATATCTAAACGATTTTCATGAAGTTAACTCAAAATCAATGAAAAAGGTGTAATCAAATGAAGGTTATTATGATATGCACCTGTTTTAAACTCGTATTACATAGTATGACCAATACATACTTCGCAGTGCAGTCTTCCTACATATTACATAAACTCACAACAAACTCGTATTACATAGTTCACCAAACACAAACTCATATTACATAATCTCTTGATTAAGAACCAACAATTTACAAGATTCACAAAAACTCGAGCTTTTATCAAAAGAATCTCTCACTTGTTTGTTTGTCTTGAAAAGAAATCGTAAAATCCACGAGAAAATAATGGCAAGTGCCTCTCTTGGCAACGCTTCAGAAACTTGACTCCATAGCTGAACAGACCTCAACCAGTCAGGCTTCTCATCCTTATCATTGCTTCCATAATCTTTATTATCTTCTTCCTTCTGGTTCTGCTTTAGGGTGTTATCTGATTCCTTCCTTATGGGTATGAACTCCTCCAAGGCAGGGCCTTCACTAGACGTTTCTTCATATTCAGATGGAGCGCATGTGATTTCTGTTGCTAGCTGTTGCCTGCAAGCCTCAATGGCTAATCAACAACCAAAAACCCAAAAGTGAGATGCCAAGCTTCCTTGATGAGCCATAAAAATGCACCCCTAGAATAAGAACAAAGAGAAAACATAATATTGGTAATACCACCATAGGGCCAGAAATACATCACCAGATTCTGAGATAAAGTAAGAAACCAGAAAGATGGAACTACCAAAATGAAGATAAATTTGTGACCATGATGTGTTTTGGATAAACCGACAAATGAAGTTCTAGAAACAAGAAAGAAAAATACAAGCAAAACAAACATGTGTCTCATTGTGTGTGTGAGAGAGAGAGAGTATACCTTGTGTGACAAGTTGTATACAGAGAGGCAGCTCTCTCTCGAAAACATGGATTTTTCTGCGTTCTTCCTCGAGGGCATCTATGTATTGCTAGCATCTATCCATCCCAATTTCCACTCAACATAAAACCACCAAAGGACCAACCACAGTATGAAAGAGTGATCTAGTCGGCAGTCAGAGTAGAAAGGTAGGCAAAGAGAGATCACAATCCCACAAGCGAAGAAACTGCTTGCTAAATCCTTGGGAGAGTCGAAACACCATAAGTGAGAGAGAGAGAATATGAGAATCTGGATGATGAACACGAAAAGGAACAAACTTCCTTCGTCTTCGGGCTCCTGCTAATATGGTTTCCAGAGAGATAGAGAGCAAGTATGAGAATCTAGATGAATGACGAAAAGGAATAAACTTGCTTCCTCCTCTTCTTCGTATGATTTCTTGAGAGAGAATCCTAGTTGGGATGGGGAAGAGGAAATAGGGAGATCGGGTCGTCGTGTAAGGAATCTCTAGGCAAATTCCCACTCCGATTCCCAGCATCATCCAATGCAACGCGAAGATTCTCGAAACAGAGGACGAAACAAAAGAGGATTGGGGATTAGGACTACTTATTCAGTTATGAATCGGGTTCGGGTCAACCCATATGTGAATGGGTCAATCAGATCTATAAAGTACCAAGTACCAATACATGGCATACCCAAATCAGGATACGCGTATCGGTATACACAAATATGTAATTGATGTATACACAAATATGTAATTGATGTATCGTACGTACCAAACATACCCATACGTGTACCCAATACGTACTGGATATGAGTACCACGCCAAAAGTGATGTACCCGTACAACATAAATTATATGAATTCAAAGTAATTACTAGATTTTTTCTAATTTTTCTTGATTTTTTTCATATTTTTACTAATTTTTTGTGATTTTTAAATTTTTTTATTATTTTTTAATATTGAACTATGCTACCATACACGCGTATCATGAAGCTTAGCGATACGCAATGCGTCGTCCGCATTTAATTCCAACCAAGCAAGGTCTATGTTTCATTCATTTCCTTCACACTTACAGGCCTTCTTGTTCCTTCTAGATTACAAACTGGATGCAATTAACAAAGGAGCAAGCCATCTTACATAGCCAACTAAATATTTATTCATAGAAAGGCAAACAATCAATCCATTTACACCCCATCAGTTCAATTCCACAACATAGATACACCATAAACAGCAGAGCAAGAGATTACACAAATTTCACAACACCACTCCTTATTAATCTCCCCAATCAACATCCTGAACCCCAAAACCCTTTAGAAGAAAATAAAAGGTTCTTCGAAGAACACCCAATCAAGGGGGGGAATCAGATAAACAATAAAACTTATAGACGAGAAATTTCCCCCTCCTAAATTCTTCGCAGCAACTAATAGCAATACAACAATGATGAACAACATGACCAAATCAACGGGTTTCGTCCTCGCGGTGGTCGGCGACGTGGGCGCCAGAGAAGGAAGCGAGGAGATTTAGGTGGCCCTAGCCGAAGGGGAGGTAATCTCCGAGACGTGCGGCAAAGGCTTCTCCTAGCGAGGGAGGCGGCGTTGGGAAGGCGGCGATGTGGGTCATCGATCTTGCGTCGACGGTAGCAGCCTGTGAAGCAACAAGCTCAGGGGCCGCGAAGCTCCAGTGTTGGCCGGGCTCAGTTCGGGCAGGGAGGGAGAGGAAGGCCGCCGATGCGGTCGGGTCGTCGTCCGACCGAAGATGCTTGCCGAGAATGAAGGGAGGATGGGTAAGAGCAGCGGCAGAAGAGGAGTTGGGAGCGGAGGAAGAGGAAGGGGAGCGGAGGGCGATGGCGGCGACGGAGGAGAAACTTGTGGGAGTTATGCCGGTGCCGGTGGCGTCGATAATTGCAGGTTCTGCCTCCCCGTCATATTTGTGGTCGAGCTCGCGGGTAAGCTGGAAGCGGCGCACATAGGCAACACCTTTTATACATCTGACCTAAGAACAAACGTGACCTCCGACACGTTGATCGCACTCAAATTATGACTCGATATGTTGACCGTGTCGACATTATACGACACGATATCGGTATTGGTGTCGGTGTCAGTGTCGATGTCGCACTCATATCGACGCCGACACCCCCTCCTAGACGTGTATGTGTGACATAGCGATGCTCTAAAGATTCGGAAATTTCTGTGATAGCTTGGAAGCATACGTCGATACAATATCTTGTTACTAAATAGTTGTCAGTTGTAAACAGGAATGGGATTTAGAGGACGTTATGGGTTGTGCGTGTGTTTGGGGTGGGGTGGTGGGTTCAAAAATACTAGCAATAGTAGTATTCATATTGCTGCCGCCTTAAAATTGTTTCACCGTCCATAAGCGCTGAATTGAGGAAATTAGATGGCTTCAAGTTTCTTGACTTCTCATCCAGCCACTTCCTGTATGGGTTTGCTAAAGCAACACTCTTCTTAACTTCTGCGTTCTCATATACCTGAAACACAATAATGATAATCCTGGTTTATAAACTAAAACATGAAAGATATGAAGAGTCAAGAATCATTAATGTTCAAGCTGGAATACGAGTTGCATGGTCAATAACCTTGAAATTTGCAAGTGTAAAGAAGTAATGACCATGAAAACAGAAACTTCTATATGGAAAACGTGAGTTGCATATTAAAGAATGAGACCACCAAGGACTATGAAACATGAACAGAAATCCAGAAATACCGAGTTCAACTATTAGTGGCTTGCATTAGAGAAGATATTTTTGCCACTTGTGTCTCTTAAAGAATAAAGAGATGACAATAGCTCTGCAGAAAAGATACAAGAACACATCTGCTGTAATGAGTGCATGTTTCCTGAAGTAAGACCAACTCTACAAATTTTGAACCAAATACTTTCATATTAACACCATTCTTCTGGGGAATGATGAAATTCGGTGATGAAAAAGTACTTGGATAGGATATCCCGATTGATATCACAAAGGACAAATACCAAGATACTTTATTGAGACAATCATAGGACATAACATATCCTACCACTGAACCAACCTCCACCAGCACAATCAAAATCTATCCCAGGCTTCTGATGGATGTCAAGAAGAAGAATAAATGAGAGAAAACCCAAAAGATGTTACCGGCTTATCCTACTGCTGAACCAATATTCAGAACCACAATCAGAAGCCATCATAGGCTTCTGATGGATGTCGAGAAGAAGATAAATGAGCGCAAACCCAAAACACAACTGTCCAGGTTGGCTTTGAAAATACATGTTATGTGGAGGCAAACCAATGATCAGCTAGGTATGATAGGTTTAGAAGACCAGGAGCACGAGAATATAGAAACTGTACCACCATATTGTATGTGGATTCTTTGGCACCTGTTATATCCATATAGAATGTAGCAAAAAAAAACATTCCTAATAACAAAAATAGCATTGCCAGTAAAGTGCACATTGTTTAATTAACCGCATAAAGGATACATTGAAAGGACAGACATACTTCCCCACTCATAAGATCCACGCTGATCATCATCCCAGGACCTAAGCGGCCTTTTATGATAACTTTTGATTCATCCATTGGAAGCACTCCCACCTTCATTGTCAAACGCAAAGCACATTATCAGCAAGAAACTATCCAACTTCACAAAGTCATTTCCTTTAATGAATAATCCAACCAGAAAATGAAACAAGGAAATAGTCACGGTCAGTCAACATGAGCATCCTCAACATCAAATAGTAGAACTATTTCCCAAAAGAAACTGTTTCTTTTCTTCTGTCTACCCTGCAATCTTGTATAGAATAAGAGTACATAATGTCCCTGAGGAATCATCCGTTTTGCAGAAAAGAGATCAGTAAGCATACTAAAATGAAGAGTGGGACTGAAACACAAACCTCAGATGCCACATAGACCATATCATCTGCCGTCCTCCAATATCGAGCAGGACGAAGACCATTACGATCAAGACAAGCTCCCACTGTTCTTCCATCACTACATAAATCACAACAGAGAACTGAATATAAAATGATGAAACATCTGACAGGATAAGTTCGGAAATCACTTAACCTTGTTATAACTGTTCAGCACAAAAACAGTGATGCAACTTTTTCATGAAAATGTCATATTTAACACCCAATGGGACCAAAATAACGAACTCCATAGTGGAAGCTTGTGAAGGAATAAAATATTTGCATGCCCATTACATGGAAGCAAAAACCTACCCTGTGGCATGCAAGTTCTTTTAATAAAAAGTCCGTGCATGCAGGTCGAAGAAACATTCAAAAGATTTAGTTACTCCCCATCGTGATGTACCATTAAAATGAACCTCTGTTATCCATAAACTCTAGCTATGTGATTCTGAATAGGAAAAGGTTAAGGGAGTCAGATTCATTTATTCAAAAACAGAACTTCTAAAAGTTCCATGACCCAAAAAAGAAGGGAACAGATTTATTTTGCTGATCTTCTTGAGAAGCTACTCATAATATGCTGAGCAGTATAACCAGATGGCAGATAGTTTTCTGCAATGCACGCTTGAAATGACATTCTCCATAGCTATCCAGTTGTTCACCTCAAAAAGATTAGCTATGTAATAGCAACTGATGATTCCTTCTCATTGATACAAATATAATAAATTGATCATTCTTCCTAACAGACAATATTCATGTTGTTTCACAAGCCAGTCTTTGATTGGATCGGTTGAATCTTTTAAATAAAATCCAAGAGGAAGCTCTACAACTTTCACGAAGAGCCTCCTGTTCCTAAACAGATGTCTAAGGAACCTAAGTTTATAATGGAAGT
This sequence comes from Brasenia schreberi, assembly GCA_036023115.1. NCBI lineage: Eukaryota > Viridiplantae > Streptophyta > Magnoliopsida > Nymphaeales > Cabombaceae > Brasenia > Brasenia schreberi. Next base: position 11,644,448 of record JAYKKT010000052.1, read on the forward strand.
CGAATGCTGGGCTCTATCACTAGAATCCTAATCTGTGCACTCATAAAATCATATTTCAAGTCGTAATAATAGAAATGGGTTGAAATTTAGATAGTCATAGTTAAGATCCAAATAAACAACTTTCATTAATCAACACTTTTTGAAAACGTGTTCATAATAGTGTCACTTGAAATAAGTAATGGCTCAATGGGAGGCCACAATGTTTGAGCTTTATAGTAACCCTCACAGATTTTAGTCATATTCTTGTATCAGAGGGAAGCTCAAATCGACGATCCGTGACATTTACGTTGCTATAACAAGTACAAAGATCTACAACTTTCACAGCGAAGAGTACTTTCATGGCCTACAAGATAATGCATGCTTTTCGTCTTCCAAGTCGACAAGAAATTTTCGCACTCACCAACTCTCTCAACTACTTCCACTCACTAACCCACTCAACCACCCCACTCATCCACCCACTCCCTCACATTTTGTTACCCTACTTCTATAAAAGTGCACTATCATGATTGTTAACAAGTTGTATTCTCCTTCATTTCTCATGATTTGCTATCGCGAGCAACAAGTTTTGTATTCTCCTTCATTTCTCTCATAGTTTCTTCTTATTTCTTCATAGCTTTCTCATAACTTTTATATTTTGACGCCCCCTTCGTGGGTAAACGGCTAATGAAATTACTTTCAATACACTTAAGAACTCTGGAAGCCAGATTGCGATTTGATTGACTTCGAGACTTTCGTTACGTATTACATTTGATTTGTAATCTAATCTCTTCTTTCTTCTTCTCTTTTCTTCTTCTTCGATCTCTTTAACGCATTTAAATTGGGCTACTTCTATTTGATGTTAATCTGATTCGATCCCAAGCTCTATTAGACAGATTGTCCGACTACATTTAAACTTAACTGATTGATCTAAACTAATCACATAAACGAAGACATTGAGATTTGCAGGATTTAAACTTAGAGACCGATTGATCTAAATTAATCGTCAGTAATCAAAAGGTTAAAGTTAATTAATTAAGGCTAAGCTGAATTGAATTCGACATTTAAAATTAACATAGATCTTCTAGCGAACGCGCGATTATGCGAGGATTCGCTTACTTCACTGTGTAATCAATTCTGCATTTATCGCCTAAGATGACGATCGCCTAGTATGAATTCTCGATTTGATGCGCAGGATTCTTGCATAGATCCAAATTAACAATTCAATTGCTCGCTCGCTGCTCTCTATGAAGGGTCTATGATTGAATCCACCCACTCTTGGATAGTGTTTCTAAATCGGGACTATTTTTTAATTTGGTTATTTCTTCCTTTAATTTTGTTAAAGGCATGATCTTAAACTCGTCAAACCCCCTTGCTAGTCTAACTTTCACTGACAAGGCAGATTAAATCAGTATCTACAATCCTCGTGCGAGATGATCCGACGTCATGCTAATGCGTATACAAACTTGCGGTAATAACTTTGCTATAATTTGGACTGAAGCCTCTATTACTGTCATACACAACGCCAACCTTTTCAATGTCATCCTTGTCTTTACCACCTTTGTAAAGCAATTTCCAAACATTAGAGATTTTTTTTCTTATTAGTTGACTCAAGACTTTCAGTATTGACTACAGGAAGAGTTTCAAAAACAACTTCATCATCCGTGATTGAGAGTCTTACTCACAAACTCTATAATACAATTTTTAACTCCTAATTTTTAACTCCTAGACATTGAAACAAACAAAAATATATAACATAAAAAATCAGTAATAAGCAAATCAAGTCAAGATGGGTAATTATATAATGGCGCTTCAACAATGAGAGAAAAGGTTTTCACATTGTCAAATTGAATTCAAACTGGAAGCAGAACCAAAATATTAGGTGGTAAATCTGGAAGTCCAGTAACAGATATAACTTATTGGCCAGGTGACCATTGCCTTTTGTTTCTTCTTGATCTATATCACAACATATGCAATGTCAATTATTTCATACTCCTAGATATTTTGCCTAAATATGCAGATTACAAATATGCAAATGATGGCCAAACACACATATTTCACAACAACATTTATAACCACCCAATCAATATATTATTAGAAGAAGACAATATAAGTGAAAATGCAAATGATATATATTTAGTGTACAACGTGCTATGTTAAATGTGTTCTCAAAAACAATCAGAGATAAACTTACTTTAGCTCGTCTATCTTCTTGATCTTTCCTAGCTAATGCTTCTGCAGAACTAGTTCCTTGAAGCTCTAAATAAACAGAAAGACTTTCATTTACGACTGTATCAACATATCTAGATGGAACAGCGTCATTTTCATTGATTACCTGTGAATCATATCATCATCATCAGCATTAAAAGTGAAAAAATATGTTAATTGTAGTGAACATGTGCTACATGATAATGACAAAATCAACAAACAAAATACAAGGATGGATGGAACGAGAACACAATAAAGCAACTTTGAGCAACTTGTGCAACTTACAGTCAAAGAGGATAGATTTGGTTAAAGTGTTACAATCTCCAGTTGATGGCTGTTAATAATCTCAGCAGCCACCTGTGTTTGGCAGAGAACAAAAGCTAATGCCTAGCAATATAAGTATCAATTTTGAATCAGCAAAGCATGTTAGATTGAATAACTATCTCGATTAGTAGAGAAATCAGTTAATATTTGATAGAAATAAAAACAAATGTTTTCATTTTCTGTTTCCTTTGCTTTGTTTGTTTCAGTTATTTTAGGAGTGATTTCTTATCCTCATTTATGCAACTCTTTTCTTTTCCATGGAGAATTCCTCATTTGTCTTGTAAACTATTTGGCTATGTTGCACATATAACCCTAAAAGATCAATTATAAGGGCATACATACTAGCTTTTCTTGACTTAATCATTTCTAAAATGCAATCGCAATTAATGCCAGAAACAAAAGCTCAGATTTTTAAAGGGGCTTATAATGTATATAAATAAAGCTAACAAGAAGAATGACACTTGGAGTGCCAAGATTTGATTCCTTTCTCAAATTAAAGCTTGTACTTTAGCAAAGGGGGTGTATTGCCAAAGATGGCTCAATAGAAACCACTAATGTATGTCCCATCAGTTTTATAGTAAAAACATCATTTAAAAGTATTGAAAGACTTGGATATAATTTAGACAATAGTGTGTTTGTGGAAAATGTCAAGAGTAAAAAATGCACTCAAGCACATTGGATATTTATATACACTTGATCATAACATACAATTTATGTTTACAAAGATATTAATGACAACTATTTCCTAAGTACATGCATAGATATAAACTAGGTAATGTACATGCATAGATATAAACTAGGTACATGAATTGTTAGTTTCCATGAATCTGAATTAATTGCTACTAATTCCAACACTTCAAGCTGGAGCATATAAATCAAATGCTCCAAGCTTTTGGAACAAATATATTGAATTCTCGGCCCCCTTAGAGATTATGTGTGTGAAGATATCTCGCGCCTGATCATTAGAGCTAAATAAATTCAAGCATTAATTTCCTTAGAAAGAACCTTTCTCACGAACAAAACGACAATCAATTTCGACATGTTTGGGCTTTTTCTCATGAAACACTGGATTAGAAGCCATAAGGAAGGGCAGTTTGATTTCATCACAACACAACTCTCATCCGTTCGTCATAGTCTCTGCAAACTTCAATTCTTTGAAGAAGTTGTTTGATCCAAATAAGTTCACAAGTGGCCGTAGCCATAGCCTCTTATATTCTCGCTTCGTACTCAGATCGTGCAACAACATTTTGTTTCTTGCTTTTCCAAGAAATCAATGCAGTAATTCCAAGAGAACATGCAATAATCCCAAGAACAGATCACATGCGGTCAATCGTGGACACCCGCCCAATTTGGGCAAGATCACGCATATACAATCAATTTATTTCGGTGTTTCCTTTGTCTTCAAATAAGTAGCCCTTTGTCGGTTGAGCCTTTTTGATCATAGTCCTCGACTATGCGACAACGCATCCCAATGATCGCAGAGATGGCGGATTGCATGAACCGACTTACTTACCCCGAATCCAAGAAGGATATATCCGGCTCCAATAATAGTGAAATAGATAAGTTTACCCACCAGCCGACGATATCAACAAAGGATCAGTCGACAAGGATCACCCATCACGACCAGGTATTTTAATTTCTCGATTTGGATCCAGAGGAGTATCAACGGGCCTCCAATTAGCAACGATACCGAAGCTGGCCAAAGAAATTATGTCCTCAGTGCATACTTTTCTTTGATGTAGATTGCGTGATGCCCTTGGAGGTACTTGATCGAGCAACTTCAATGCCTGAGGAAATATTTTAAATTACTCAAGATCCTTGGTCATATGAAAATGGTCAAGTAGATGTTTCTTAAGTCGAGAGTATGGAGGTCATGATCATAACCGTGATGACCATATCATCAACATAGAACCAAGAAGAACACACATTTATTCGAAGAAGTAGGACAATAGAATGAACTGAATGATGAGTCATATTGACTTTGAGTAAAGGAAAACCCGGACAAGAGTAACGAAATTTCTCATACCATGCTCTGGGGAGCCTCGTTTCAAACTATATAAGGATCGTTTGAGCTTGCACACACCTTTAGATGATGAAAAAAAGACTCCGTGAGGGGGAGTCATATAAATATCTTCTCCGTCGATCACCAAGGAAGAAATGCATTCAAGTATAACAAACAAGAGAGCGGAAGCATACACAAACAAGTCAAAAGCAGTGCCAAGACTGCATACTTTATTCATGATTTGAGATAGTATTTATAGATGTTACAAGGTGTGAGAAATAATGAACAAAAAACAAAGAATACTTTCCATCTCACTATGTCTGCTAACTGAAAGGGGTATGCACTGAAAGTTTGTCTAACAAGAATTGAAATCGAGTAGCTGAAAGGGACTTAGTGAAAAAATCTGTTAGCTACATCTCAGATGTGACATAACATAGTGAAAGCTTCTTGTTCAGGCATTCTTCACGAACAAAGTGGCAATCCATCTCGATATGCATAGTCCTCTCATAGAAAGTATTGTTGGAGGCAATGTACATGACACTTTTGTTGTCACAATACATGAGGACAGGACGTTGCAAAGTGACTCTCATATCTGCTAAAATGGTTGTGATCCAAGAGATCTCCATCACAGTTGTAGCCATAGCTCGATATTACTTCGGTGGATGAGAGTGATACTTTTTGCTGCTTTTTGCACTTCTAAGAAATAAGAGATTCACCTAAAATACACAAAAACCAGTCGTAGAGTGTCTATCATTGATATCTCTACCCCAATCAGCATCCGTATATACAGATAAATCAAAAGATGAAGAATAAGTTAAGAGAACCCCCTTGTGGACAGTATTTCTAATATATCGAATAATGCGCAAAGCAACACTCATATGAACAGAAATGGGTGCCTGCTGAAATTGACTTGCTGTGTGTACTGCATGAGAAATATCTGGTCTAGTAACTGTAAGATAAGTAAGGGCACCTATGAGCTGTCGGTATGGGGTGAGATTAGCTAATTTCTCACCATCAGTGGATCTTAACTTGGTGCCTAGAACTTCCGGTGTATCAATAATCTTGGTATCTGTAAGATCAGATCTTTCAATAATATCATTAGCAAACTTTATTTCAGACATAAAGTATCCACAATTATTTTTAGTTATCTCAATACCTAAAAAATAATTCAGCAGACCAAGTCTTTCATGTCGAATTCATGATGAATGTTAAGTTTAACTTCTGCAATTCCTGCTTCATCACTTCCTGTGATGATCATATCATCCACATACAAAAGCAAAATGACAATACCTGATTTTGTTCTTCGTACAAACAATGCAATATCAGTATAGCAAGTCATAAAATTATGCAAATATATGAATTTTTCAAATCGGTCGAACCAAGCTTTAGGAGCTTGTTTCAAACCATACAAGGCTTTCGCAATTTAAGAGCATGACCAAGAGGAAGATTGAGACCAGGAAGAGGACTCATGTAGACTTCTTCATTCAAATAACCATTCAGAAAAGCATTATTAACATCAAGTTGATAAATAGTCTATTACCTAATTGCACTAGTGGTTATGAGAATTCTAATTGTAGTCATTTTAGCTACTGGGGCAAAGGTTTCATCATAGTCAATTCCATATTCTTGGGCATAACCTTTAGCAACTAGTCTAGCATTGTATCTCTCAATGTGACCATTGCTATGAGTTTTGATTTTATAGACCTATCGGCATCCAATGATTTTTTTATCCTTTGGTGTTGTAAAGATTGTAAGTTAATTCCCGGAGAAAGCTTAACCACCCAACATTGACTTTTAGTTATGGATTTACAAATAAAAAAATGGACAAAGAAGAAAAGAGTGCATCAAGCTATTCAGACTAAATGGTGGAACCTCAAAAGCGAGAAAGAAGATATATTTAAACAGAAAGTCCTTCAAGGAGATATTTAGAATTATGTTGGCACACCCTGTGATATGTAGAACAATATGGCTATACATATTAGGAAAGTGGTGAAAGATGTGTTAGGGGTATCTAAGGGAGGTGTACTGGCACAAAAAGAAGCTTGGTGGTGGAGTAAAGTAGTACAAAATAAATACAAATTACATTATGCCAAGAAAACTAGTGTAACTTTAGAAGCAAAGAAGGAAGCGAAAAAGGCCGTTAGTGAAGCAAAAGCTAAGATTTGGGAGGACTTATATAAAAAACTCAACTCAAAAGAGGGTGAAAGAGATATTTTTAGGATAGCTAGGGCTAGAGATAAGAAAACTAAAGATCTTAATTATGTTAGATGCATAAAAGACGAGGATGAAAAAATTCTAGTGGCAAATGATGATATAAGAAATAGATGGAAAAACTATTTTTATAATCTTTTTAATGAAAATAAAGTTGTTAGTATTAGTTTAGGAGATTTAGCTAAGTCAGAAAAGTATATAAACCACAATTTCTACCGACGTATTCAAAATAATGAAGTCAAAGAGGCTCTTAAACATATGAAGGGTGGTAAATCGGTAGGACCAGATAATATTCCTATAGAAGTTTGAAAAATACTAGGAGAAATAGGAATCACTTGGCTCACAAGACTATTTAATGAAATATGGAAAAACCAAAAGATGCCCGAGGAATGGAGAGCAAGTACACTTATACCCATATATAAGAACAAGGGAGATATTCAAAATTGTGCGAATTATCGAGGTATCAAGTTAATGAGTCATACTATGAAATTATGGGAAAGAATTATCGAATGTAGGTTAAGACAAGTATCAAGTACAACTGAGAACCAATTTGGATTCATGCCAGGCAGATCTACTATTGAACCGATTCACCTTTTTAGACGTCTTATGGAACATTTTAGAGCAAAAAAGAAAGACCTTCACATGATATTTATTGATCTAGAAAAAGCTTATGATAGGGTACCGAAAGAGGTTCTTTAGAGAACTTTGGAAAAAAGAGGTATCCCATTGACATATATTAACCTTATAAGAGACATGTATGATGGTGCAAAAACATGTGTGAGGACTCATGAAGGAATGACATATTTCTTTGAAGTTAATATTGGGTTACATCAAGGATCAACTTTAAGTCCATACTTATTTATAATGGTGATGGATGAGTTAACAAAACATATTCAAGATGAAGTACCTTGGTGTATGTTATTTGCAGATGACATTGTGTTAGTGGAGGAGTCTAAGGAAAAAGTTAATAGAAAATTGGAACTATGGAGAGAAACATTAGAAAGCAAAGGCCTCCGACTTAGTAGAACAAAGACAAAATATATGGAATGTAAGTTTGATCATTTGGTTACTTCAGAGGACATGGAAATTAAAATTGACAAACAATGCATTCCCCAAAAGGAAAGTTTTAAATACCTAGGGTCAATTTTTCAGAGTGACGGAAGAATTGATGGAGATGTTACACATAGAATCAATGATGGTTGGTTAAAATGAAGAGGAGCATCAGGTATTCTTTGTGATAAGAAGATATCATTAAAGTTAAAAGGTAAATATTATAGAGCAGCAATTAGGCCTGCCATGTTTTATGGTTCTGAGTGTTGGGCAGTTAATCATCAACATTTATGACAAAAATGAAGATGTTGAGATGGATGAGTGGTCATATAAGAAAAGACCGTATACATAATGAGGTTATTAGAAACAAATTAGGAGTGGCACCAATAGAGGATAAAATGAGAGAACATCGTTTAAGATGGTTTGGACATATAGAAAGAAGATCAAAAGAAGAACCTTTAAGAAGGTTAGAAAAACTAAATTTGGAAAGTATTAAAAGAGGTAGAGGACGACCACAAAAGTGTTGGAAAGAAACAATAAAGAATGATCTAGCTTATTGGGAGTTAACTGCTAACATGACACACGATAGGGATCTGTGGAAACAAAGAATCCATGTAGCCGACCCCGTCTAGTATGGGAAAAGGCTTAGTTATTGTTGTTGTTGTTGAAAGGGACAGAAATAGCCCATTTACAATATTAAAATCCGAAATGGCCATGGTGATTCCAAAATTTTGCCAAGAGTCAAAAAGTTTACTTTTGTCTGTTTGACGAGATATCCCTCGTGTAATCATTTGACAACGCATTTGATGGATAGATGATGGTCAGATATTGCGTCATGTATCTTAATTCATGCTTCTGCATGTTGCGAAGGTTAAATTTGGCTCTGGACAGAATTCCCCAAACAATCCAAAGCATTTCTCGCTTATTGCTTCCATTCCTGTACGCTATCTGCGTCAGTTCCCCTTCATTTTTCTTCAAGATTGTTTTCACTTAGTTGTGCATAAGGGTCGTTCAGTTTTGCACGCATCAGTTCTTTTTAACTTTTTTTTGCCTCTATGCTTACTGGGATGTTTAGCGACTTAGGAAGCACTTTCTTTTCGTTCATTTCCTATTTAGGATCAGCTATGTAATACCTCCACGATTTATAGAATGGGGATAAAGTTATCTCTTCATCTGTAACATGTTTTCTTTCTTCTACTTTTGATAAGCTTGTATCATGTGGGTTGTAACGTAATACACCCACTTCAGCTATTTTCTCAATGATTTCGTTTTCTGTTTTGGTTATAAATCTTAGAATACAACTGATTGTATGATTTCATGTTTGGGCTTAATTCAGCTGCACCATTTTCCTTCATGTCTAAGTATGCTTAATTTGATTATTAGGTTGGTATAATCATGTATTTGACGACCACGGATGCACGCCAAAGAAAGGAGATAACAGATGAATTCTTCAAGTACCGAGACTTGACACAAACGGAACTGTGGGACAAGTACCATGGGCTAAAATTGAGGTAATCATCAAGTTAGCTTTTCTAACTTGATGGGAAGAAAATAATAGTAACGGTAACATAAAGTCTGTAGCTTCTTAATCAGAAAATATTAATGAGCTAACCTTATTCTAATTCTGTTGCACTTGCAGCACAAACTGTCTCAAGCTGATTTTTAGTTTCTTTTAGACTGTTTTTGTTTATGGTGTGTTCCACTATGGAAATTCAATCATTTCCCTTTCTTGACCTCATATATAACAACAACAACAACAACCAAGCCTTTTACCATACTAGACGGGGTCGGCTACATGGATTCTTTGTTTCCACAGATCCCTATCGTGTGCCATGTTAGCAGTTAACTCCCAATAAGCTACTTTCCAGTGTCTGTGCTACTGTGGCAGGTTCCAAGAGACAAGGATGAGCTACACGAGCTACAAGAGAGGCTCAGGAAACGCTTCCCCGTTGATGCCTATAATAAAGCACGGAGGGAACTCGATCCAAATATAATTCTTTCCGACGGCATCTTGGAGAAGTTGTTCCCATTGGAGTCGCGAATTGGTTGAATGTCTTCTTTTGTTATAAGCTCATAAAAGTTCAGCTGATTACTCAACTTTGCTGCTATATGCTCCTCTTTTTGCTGCTGTTAGATATCTCCACCTCCCATTGCAGCCAGATTTTCATCAACCACCAATAGGAACTCTTTCTTCCTACTCATCTTCATAATAAAAGCTCACATGCCTCATGGATCCTTACGAACGCGAACTCTTGTCCCTGTTATCATTCTTTCGCCAAATCCCAGTTCTTCTCGTTCCCTTGCCATTGATACACTTTAGGCATTTGTGATGTTTTAATCTCCCTTTTTCTGTTGTTAGTACTTATCAATTTTGATTTTTGCCTTTTGTTTCTTTTCCTTTTGCCATTTGTCATCTTTTTTGTGTATAATTACGATAAACATTGTTTTCGTCTGAAGAAGTGAAGGAAAAGTAATGGTGAACCGAAAGGTTAATCTATTGGATCTTCACTTTTGACCTGATTTCAAGTAATTCCTCTGCTCTTAGCCTCTTTGGTTGGTGATATAAGGTTGAAAAAGAGACTGGTCCACACTCTCTCTCTCTCTCTCTCTCTCTCTCTCTCTCTCTATATATATATATATATATATATATATATATATATATATATATATATGTTTGTGTGTGTGAGAAGTAAAGATAGGATACCTGACCGTTGAATCTAGCAAGGCACTCAGGAGAAAACCATAAGACATCTCAACTGCACAAAATATCAAGCAAGAGAAACACAATGAATCCATGACAGGCCACCGGTTGTAAGGTCATTCGCTTCTCAAGCAAATGTGGGAACCAGCAAGTTCCTCTTGCCAAGTCTATAAAATGAAAAAAGTGGTGCTAATCAGCAAAGCATATTTCCACTAGTATTTTGCAGCTGCTGCTTGGATTGATGCTGCTATTACCAGGCATCAGGTCCCTATTCACAGAAGCACAGGATTGGCTAGGTTTTTGTTATGGGATTCAGAAGCGCAGGGAGATTTTACTTCTTAGCTACCAATGAGGCGGCCTACGTATTTTTCTTGCTATATGCGGCAGTTTGAACTTACGCAACCACATTCTCCAGTCAAATATTTTGTTTGGCACTGGGAAATCCAAAGGATCTGGTTTGTGTCATTGGCAAGGTTAGAAAATTTTCAGGGGTAAGACGAATTTCAGGTTAGATAAATTTAGGTGAGGCAATCTATAGAGTTTTCCTAAAAATTCTGACCACCTGTATATGTTTTCCTTTTTTGAATTCGTGGTAAACTGGCTACCATACTTCCCTCACACAGGTTCCCCACTGGTTCCTCTGCAAAGTCTCGTAGATTAAGCACGCTGTCTGGGTGTTAAATCCCCCAGGCACAGACAGTTACTATAGACTCTCATGGTAGGTTGCTGTGGGTTAAAAAAGAAATAGCCTACGGTTGAAACCATGAACCACAAATATACATAATGGATTCAACCGTGGCTAATACACTTTAATTCCAAAATCCACAATTTGGATGCCCACCTCCTCTCAATCTAGATCCCCAAAGCTCTCATGTAAGAAAAATGAAGTGAGGCAAGAATAACAAAAGCTACGCAGGAAAAATTACAAATGAAAGAACATAAACAGATATTTAGATTCCAGGAAACCATAGTAGAGCGTAAATTTATACAGATTTTTGCCTGAGTAAATGAAAGGGAAACACTTAAATTCTAGAAGGGATGAGGGGGATCGAGTTTTGAAAGTAAGCAGAAGCAGCAGCCACACCACTGCCAAGTTTCACCGGATACCCCACATCCTTGAGTATCATCTCAACACCCGCCAAGCAACCCAACAATTGTAGCTGCACAACAGAAGAAAAAAATCAATAACACCAAGTTTATCAACTTGTCTACAAGAGCTAATACCATGGTTATTTTCTTTATGTATAAATAAATATAATTTCCCTTTCATGAATACTTGCATCAACAAGTGTTCATGAAGATACATATTTACATCTCATGCCTTCGATTGAAAGCATACTCGAGCAAGATTTCAATAAAGCTAAACAAATATGCATAACATCTACGTCCTCTAGCTAACTGCAGTCGGGCAGTTTTAATATCCGCACCAATTTGACACCAACATCCAGAACTCAGAGTAACTCGTTCAAAATAGTGTCACAGGGATGGCCTTTGGAGTACATTCGTTCTTCGAAAAAATCACAAGATCAGCTGAATCAAATTTCGGCTCAAAGCTCAAAACATAAAATATTTAATAAAAAAAAATTCAAAATCAGCCACTTCATGCACAAATGCATCTCTTTCTAGCTGATTCAATAACAAAAAAGGTCGATCGTGTCTATATATATAATGCGTGTGTTTGTGGAGAGAGAGGGAACTGTGGATTTCAAAAATGAAGATGGTTGTTTTCTATGGTTAAAGAAATCAACCAACCACTTGAACTAAGTTGTCACTTGTAGCACACATCTTCAAGCAATGGTAGAACATCTCTGAAGGTTAAAGATATACTGATGCATAGAAGCCTAGAAAGATCTCAGATTTACTGCGGAAAAATCAGCATGTTTTAAGATAGAATGTGAACATTATATTTTGAAGCAAAAAAGCTATATGATAAGAAAGAAATCTTTACCTCATTAAGATTGCCAAGATGGCCTATCCTGAAAACTTTCCCAGCCACTTTGTTCAATCCCAATCCTAAACTCAGGTTGTATCTTTTCCAGGCTCTTCTGACAATCTCTGCACTGTCAATGTAAGGGGGAACTAGCACTGCCGTGACCGTGTCACTGTACCATTCTTCTTTTTTAGTGCAGTTCTTTAAGCCCCAAGCCTCAACAGCGAGCCTGCATTTCGAACAGCTGATTACCAACATGATTTCTATTCCTAAAACAGAAGGTGATCAATCAAATCACATAGTGCGAAATTTCATGACTTTCCACATAATATTCTTATACAACAATCACCTGTTTCAGAAATGATTGCCGTTATCTCCCAACTGGTTTCTCATGTATGTGTAACCTATATATAATGTCAAAAATACACCTGATAGGTGTTTGCCTAACCTCACTAGCCTTTGAAAAAAATATGCGAGTTGTGGTTGAATCTGAATAACGTGGCTAATGTCAACCAAATTATAGTGGATAGATTGAGATCAATGGATGATTAGGCAGACCTATAATAAGAAGTTTAAAAAAACAAGGGATGAAAAACTATAACCGCAATCAGGCAACTAGGATTACCTTGTTGCTTTCCCCAGTCGAGCATGTCGAGCAATGACATTGTCAAGACCTTCCTCAAAGATGAGATCAAGTGCTGCTCTTAGCCCATAAAGAAGTTGGATGGAAGGTGTATATGGCCAATATGTCCCTACCTTGTAGAACTTCAGATAGTCATTCCAATCAAAAAACACTCTTACTGATTTAGCATGCTTTGATGCTTCCAATGCCTTTGGGCTGGCACAAATGATGCCCATGCCGGTCGGCATCGACAGAGCCTTCTGAGATCCTGTTAGAGCAACATCTATCCCCCATTCATCCATGCGAAAATCAAGCGCGCATATGGAAGATACTCCATCCACAAGCAACAGTGCAGGATGACCGTAGTCGTCTGCATGACACCATACACAGTGAATACTTTCATCTAAATCAGAAATCCTGTCTTAGAAACTGATTTAATCATCATTTAGCTCAGGAGTAAACTGCTCTGAATTGCAAAAGTCTTGATGTAGTTGGGCTCAAATATTTTGCTTTTCAAGAAGAGAGGTCTCATTTATGATTTGAACATTCCGTAGGGAAACCATTCTCGAGAGGTTTTTGCTGTTGGACCATCTGTTCTAAAACTCTAAGGTTCGGATGGTCGACCATAAGGCCTACATTTGGGTTACAATGTTGGTATAGAACAGAAATAGGAAGAATCAGTCACAGAAATGCACAAACCACAAGACACAACAGATTTGTTTCGGAGAGGGCCCCCCTTGTTCTTCTGTCAGCGGTTGCTACAGAGAAAATTTCAGTATCTCGATGTTTGAATCAGGCTCTTTATTCAACACTAATATTTAGGGTATGCAACGACATGACACCTGTAGCAATAGAACCCGAAAATCTGCATGATGGCTAAGTTCCCGTCCCACTATGACAATAATGCCGAGAGGGCAGACTTAACAGGTAAGATGGTATTTGGATCTGACTCGCTGAACTCCTTGGAGACATGGCTCAGTAGAAGGCAAATGTTTTTTTCTTTACCAGTGATTCTTCAACTTCCAGAAGATATGTGATTTTGTAGTCCCAAGGACTCCATTTCTCAAGTCTAAACATACTTTAGGAGGTGTATGTGGTGACTGAAAAACTTCTGGTTCCATGTCACAGAGGAAAGGTTGTGTGATGTGGAATTGGATTCACAAGATTGCAGATCACACTGTTTGATCAAAACACACATAAGGAAAAGCTAACCAAGGATTCTTCTGACAGCCGCCAGGTTATTGGTGACTCCTGTTGCTGTCTCATTATGAACAATGGCAACAGCCTTGATGGTGTGTGACTTGTCTGCTGCAAGTTTCGACGCCAAGACCGCGAGATTCGCTCCCTGACCCCATTCACTCTCTATGACATCAACATTGAAGTTGAGTCGCTGCTGTTGATCAATCCAAAGAAGGCTGAATTGGCCAATCAGAAAGGATACAATCCTATCACCAGGTGACAAAGTGTTTGTCAGTGCACTCTCCCATGCACCAGTACCTGATTCAGACCAAACAACACAATGTCATTCATCTAGCAGAAGTATCGAGAAGATAGCAAACTTTGATACTTTTGATAGAAAAACTTGATATTATGGCAAATATTCTGATGCTAAAATCTGGTTTTGTAACATATTTGGATGATGTCATTGTAGTATAAAGCTTTGACATGCATCTAAACTGGCTACAATATCTACCAATAATACCAAAGCAAATACTTGAACACAGTTCTAGATTTAGGGTGGTCAAGTACGTTCAATCTAGTCAAGGACCTGAATTGTTGTTGGTTAGGGACTCGTTACGTATCCAAGTCTGGCCCGTTCACTACAAAATACATAGAACTTTACAGAAAACCGGCTTTCTTTAGAAAAATCAGCCCGACCTTTGGAACATAATGTTTAACAGCATACTTTTGCAAAATATATCTCAAACACACTGTCACTCTTAAAAATCAATCAGACACCATTAATAGGTAGATTTCACTAAAGTTCTCCAAGCAAGAAGGAAGGCCTGCTTTCACTAAATGAATACAAAGCGCCATTTTCAACTTTTGGCAGTATCAAGGTTTCTTTCGAAAGTTATGTTGCTAGGCGTGTTATTGAAGCACTAAGCATTTCACAAATAGCTGTCAATTCTAGCATGTTCTGGATACAGTTCTGTAGAATATTTACATGACCAAGATAGACATGAACCAAGCAATTAGCTAGCCAACCAAAACGACAACCAAGACTGCAACATGGATTCTCTTAGTCGCCATCAAGCCCGATCATGTGTCATATCGTTGCTAAAATATAAATAAAAGAACACGAAAAATAGAAAAACTCAAGTCTAGCATGTCTCAGTAAATGAGATGTGTATGTAGGAAAAAAAAACAGATTAGTTACCTGTAGTAGGAATTATGAAGGGGGTGCCAGTGGTTGTCTTGAATATCTTCTTAACATCCTCAAGAAGAGTCTTTGTCAAAGCAGGCACAGCAGGGGACCGGTAGTCCTCATTGTTCCGGTTCATTGCCCGGATTACGGGTTCTGGTATGTTCACGGGTCCCGGAACAAATAGATGGTTCCTCCCTGGTCCATATACGTAATCCATCTCTCCTCACCTACACATGGATTCCAACACTGAATCTTTTGCTCTCTTTCCTTTCCATGATTTCCAACTTGGCATGCGAAATTGGGCTTTAGATATAAAACCGAAAGCCTTTATTTGTTCCGTCATCAACTTTCTAGGATTTTTTTTGGTTTTAGAATGGGAGGAGAAAATTTACGAAAACATGTTCAATGAATAAGTTATTTGAGAACCGGTGCCTGCCTAACGCTAGATATTACATTTAACACCTCGGCAGCCTTTTTTCTTCAATAACCGTCAACCTTTTCAAAGTATATGTGGAACGGAATCTTAATCCTAAATCAGTATAACCCAGAGAACCATCAGCAAAATTAATCAATTCCTTTATTTGCAACTTTTCATTTAAATTTTCCCTTTTCAATGACGGAAGAAGCATATAGCAAAGCAACTTCTACTATCCAAAACAATCATGCGGAATGGTTGAAAAATCACGTGCAGAACACCAAAACCTTGAAATCAACTCGTTATAAATTCTTTTTGTGCATAGCTCAAAGAAAGTATAGTAGTATATATATATATACCTTTATATACACACATATATATTATATTGGAAGCCCTAGTGAAACACTTCATTTGAAACCACAAGAAAATGGCAACTATTCAATCTTAGTGATATCGAGCATGCTTTCCATCTCTTCATAAATGAGTTGAGTGGAATTTCTTTGAAAATTTGTACTCATTTGGTCAGTGCCAATTGCACCTCCACCTTAGATGCAGAAGAATCCCCACAAGTTGGTTTTCGAAATGAAAAAGCAGCAGGCAAAAAGTACACATACTTTTCATAGGTTATACTTTTTTACACAGTTTTTTTCTTTTCCTTTTTATCTTAGTCTTGGCTGATTGTGATTTGCAAAAATAGGCCAGCATTATAATATTTCCAATATATATATGTGTGTGTGGAGGATCCAAATCCAATCGAAGCCGCTTGGAATAAGTGCCACGGCCAAGGCAAGTGATACCTTTTGCATGCACACCTCCGGAAAGCGGCTTCCCAGAATTATAAATCAAGAGAGAAAATCATCTGTAAGGCCATTAGCCCACTTACAGAGCCCACGACTCCACAGGAGGCGCAACGTGTAAGTTTGATTCCTGGGACGTGTACACCTTTCTACGGCTTCCCTCTTGTGCACAAGAGAGAAAAGGAAAACCAAAGTCCGGTGGGCTGTGCAAGGGCCCCGCATGCCAATTAGGATTACGGAAGCAGGGCCGACAAGATAATGAATGATAGACGGCGACTCACTGCCTCAACTTGAGAATGATGGTGCAAAAGCATGAGCCGCATGGTTTACATGCATCAAACTAAATCTTTGTTTTAAAAGAGTCAGGAGTCGACTGACAATTTCCTCATAAACTAAGCTTGAAAAATCATAGAAAAAAGGCATCTTAATTTGAACAAACGATTGTTTAGTTCACCAGTACTGCAAAATGGGAAACAATTAAATTAAGAAAGGAGAGAAAGAGAGAGTGAGAGAGAGAGAACTCACAGCTATATCACAGTCTTGTAGTTGCGTGTACTGCTCTTTTCTCCACCTAACTCTCGCACTCCACAGAAGTGGGAGAAGCGAAGGGATGGATAAAACGAGCCAAAAGAGAGGAGGCTGGCTTGCACATTATAATGCATTGGGATGTGGGCCACCATTTTGCAGATAAGAAGAGCTAACGGCTGATCGAGAGGCTGCAAACTTCTCACTAACCAGAAAAAAAAGAATCTGCAATTTAATTTTGTCACAAGTTTAGTTTTTATTATTTTGATTTACTTGTTAATACCGTTGCATATAGAAACTAGAAGGCGGAAATTATCGTTTCAAAAACATGATCGAATGATATGTTCATGTGTTGATTCTAAAGCTGTTTCTAACACTATTACTTTTATGTCAAAACTTTAATATACATTGTTGGTTCAAAATGCGATATCGTATATATCGAGTTGTGAGGATGAATACCAGTAATTTAAAGTACAAGAATACGTTAAACAAGGAAGAACCACAAGTGCACGGAGTGTTGCTGACCTCATAAAAGCAAAGGCATAGAAATGAGGGACGAAGCGGAGATGGATAAAGTGGATAAAAGGATTCTCTGCCACAATATCAATGTACTTCCTTCACCGTCACTGCTTTATAAACGAACAACTGGGTTAGGCTCGGTTCATGCACTAGGCTAGGTCAGCAAGGTTTGGCTCGTCCGAACATGTTTGGGTTAACCAACCACTGGGTGAAAAGAAGAACACAAGCACTGAACCAATTCAATTTACCCACCGGAGATAAGGCTGTGCAGAGTAGGATCCCTAGAAGAGCGAACATTCAACCTATCATAAAGAGGTATCTGATGATGCGAACACCCATCCATTGAAGGAAGAGATTTTGGAATGAGTTTTATACCTCAATGCCTGCAGTTCACCTTTAGGGGCATGAGCTTAATAAGAGTTGCCCAAACATGAAATTCATCCCTCCCAAAAATAGAAAATAGGCGTTTGTCCAGTTTCCACACACACACACACTATATATATATATATATATATATATATATATATATATATATATATATATATATATATATATATAGAGAGAGAGAGAGAGAGAGAGAGAGAGAGAGAGAGAGAGAGAGAAAGGCAGGAACCCTTGCTGCACAATCCTTATTATGCTAAATCTTGCTTAAACCCACTCATTGGATCAGATTGATCCAATGATTGCCACTTAATCAATCTTGCCTCCTGCTTTTGCTCTTCCCTGCCGACTCTCTTTCTCCGTCTGCTCCCTCTGTTCCCCAACTTTGCCTCTCTCTTTCTTTCCCATTCTCCTTTCTCGACTCTCTTGTTGCCCTCGTCTATGGCCGTTCGGTTGAGGAAGACAGCCATATCTCTTTTTATTTAGGGTTTCCTGACACTTTGTTTTGGAGCCTTCTTAAACATGGATAGAAGTGAAGCGTCATCAAGTAAGAATGTCTGTCGAAGGTTAGAAATGTGTATGGATGTAAATTACGAAGAAGATGTTTCCCTTGAGGTGGAGGACAGTCACAATCCAAAAGAGTTTGAGTTGGGCAACAATGATGAAATAATAGAGTTAGATTTTAGTTCTATTCCTACAAAACTCGATGCAAACAACAATGATCAGACAAGAATCCTAGATGAAGGTAGTAGCCATAATGGTAATGTTGATGATATTAAGCAAGTGATCTTGTAAAGTGATTCCAACAATACCATTGAAGTTAATACCCTCTATCAGCATGGGGTTTGAATCGTACAACAAAACATATAATTTTTATGATACATATGCTAGGTTGGAAGGGTTTAGCATAAGAAAATATGGTAATGGAAAAGCTAAAGGACATATTGTATGGGCAACATTTGTACGTTGCAAGCAAGGGTATAAGGAAGAGAATAAACAACAACAACAACAACTAAGCCTTTTTCCATACTAGACGGAGTCGGCTACGTGGATTCTTTGTTTCCATAGAGCCCTATCATGTGTCATGTTAGTAGTTAACTCACAATAAACTAGATCATTCTTTATTGTTTCTTTCCAACACTTTTGTGGCCGTCCTCTATCTCTTTTAATAATTTCAAAATCTAGTCTTCATACCTTCTTACAGGTTCTTCTTTTGATATTCTTTCTATATGTTCAAACTACCTTAAACGATATTCTCTCATTTTATATTCTATTGGTGCCATACACAATTTATTTCTAATAATCTCATTATATATACGGTCTTTTCTTGTATGACCACTCATCCATCTCAACATCTTCATTTCTGTCACATACATCTTTTGTACATGTTGATGATTAACTACTCAACACTCAGAACCATAAAATATGGCAGGTCTAATTGATGCTCTATAATATTTACCTTTTAACTTTAATGGTATCTTCTTATCACAAAGAATACTTGATGCTCCTCTCCATTTTAACCAACCAGCATTAATTCAATGCGTAACATCTCCAACAATTCTTCCATTACTCTGAAAAATTGATCCTAGGTATTTAAAACTTTTCTTTTGGGGGATGCAATGTGTGCCAATTTTAATTTTTATGTCCTCTGAAGTAACCAAATTATCAAACTTACATTCTGTATATTCTGTCTTTGTTCCACTAAATCGGAAGCCTTTACTTTCTAATGTTTCTCTCCATAGTTCCAATTTTCTATTAACTTTTTCTTTAGACTTCTTCACTAACACAATGTCATCTGCAAATAACATACACCAAGGTACTTCATCTTGAATATGTTTTGTTAACTCATCAATCACCATTATAAATAAGTATGAACTTAAAGTTGATCCTTAATGTAACTCAATATTAACTTTCAAAGAAGTTTGTCATTCCTTCACAAGTCCTCACACATGTTTTTGCACCATCATACATGTCTCTAATAAAGTTTATGTATGTCAGTGAGATACCTCTTTTTTCCAAGGTTCTCCAAAGAACCTCTCTCGGTACCTTATTGTAAGCCTTTTTTAGATCAATAAATATCATGTGAAGGTCTTTTTTTTTTCTCTAAAATGTTCCATAAGACATCTCAAAAGGTGAATCGTTCAATAGTAGATCTGCCTGGCATGAATCCAAATTGATTCTCTATCGTACTCGATACTTGTCTTAACCTAGGTGCGATAATTCTTTCCCATAATTTCATAGTATGGCTCATTAACTTGATACCCCAATAATTCACACAATTATGAATGTCTCCCTTGTTCTTATATATAGGTATAAGTGTACTCGCTCTCCATTTCTCGGGCATCTTTTGATTTCTTCATATTTTATTAAATAGTCTTGTGAGCCAAGTGGTTCCTGTTTCTCCTAAGATTTTTCAAATTTCTATAGGAATATTATCTGGTCCTAACGATTTACCACCCTTCATATATTTAAGAGTCTCTTTAACTTCATTCAATTGAATACATCGATAGAAATTGTGGTTTATATACTTTTCTGATTTGGCTAACTCTCCTAAGCTAAAACTAACATCTTTATTTTCATTAAAAAGTTTATAAAAATAGTTTTTTCATATATTTCTTATATCATCATTAACCACTAGAATTTTTTCATCCTTGTCTTTGATGCATCTAACAGAATTAAGATCTTTAGTTTTCTTATCTCTAGTCCTCGCTATCATAAAAATATCTCTTTTACCCTCTTTTGAGTTGAGTTTTTTATATAAATCCTCCCAAATTTTAGTTTTTGCTTCACTGACGGCTTTTTTCGCTTCCTTCTTCGCTTTCTTATAAGCCTCTAAAGTTTCACTAGTTTTCTTAGCATAATGTAATTTGTAACATGTCATCTTTGCCTTGATTTTATTTTGCACTACTTCACTCCACTATCAAGTTTCTTTTTGTGCCAGTACACCTCCCTTAGATTCACCTAACACATCTTTTGTCACTTTCCTAATATGTATAGCCATATTGCTCCTTATATCACAAGGTATACCAACATAATTCCAAGCATCTCCTTGAAGGACTTTTTGTTTAAATATATCTTCTTTCTCGCTTTTGAGGTTCCACCATTTAGTCTGAATAGCTCGATGCACTTTTTTCTTCTTTGTCCATTTTTTTATTTGTAAATCCATAAGTAAAAGTCGATGTTGGGTGGT
Organism: Brasenia schreberi; assembly: GCA_036023115.1. Taxonomy (NCBI): domain Eukaryota; kingdom Viridiplantae; phylum Streptophyta; class Magnoliopsida; order Nymphaeales; family Cabombaceae; genus Brasenia; species Brasenia schreberi. The sequence goes on from JAYKKT010000052.1 coordinate 11,665,667, forward strand.
TAAACTTTCTCTTGGAATTACCTTGCAATCTTTACAACACACTCTATCTTTTTTCCTACAAATAAAGTAATCAATTTGTGTTTGTGATAAGCCACTCTTATAAGTAATTGAATGTTCATCTCATTTTTTGAAGATTGTATTGACTATAAAGAGATCAAATGCCATAATAAAATTTAAAATCTCCCTACCTTCCTCATTTGTATCCTCAAAACCAAAGTTTTTATGAATACCTTGATATCTTAATGCCTCTTTACCGACATGTACATTTAAGTCTCCTCCTAAAAAAATCATCTCCCTTTGTGGAATTCTTTAAATCACCTTATCTAACTCTTCCCAAAAAGTTGTCTTTATACTATCTTCTAATCCTACTTGGGGTGCGTAAGCACAAACTATATTCAAAACCTCTGCTCTTAACGCTAATTTCAATGTCATGATTCGGTCACCATATCGTTGTATGTCTACTACACTATCCTTTAAATCTTTATTTATGATAATACCCACACCGTTTCGAACCTTTTCCTTACCTGAGTACCATAATTTAAAACTTTATCCTCAATCTCCTTTGTTTTTTCTCCAACCCACTTTGTCTCTTATAAACATAGAATATGAATCTTTCTCCGAATCATAGTATCCACTACCTCCATTAGCTTAGCGGACAATGTTTCGAAATTCCAAGAATTAATACGAATCTTATTATCTAGAACTAGCTTCCTTACCCCTGCATCCGTTCATATTGAAAATGCGGAGACCCTCTATGTAATTTATTCACTACATTCGGGCGTCAATGTAGTGAGACTGACTTCTTTACCCACACTTATCCATGATGTGGGAACCCTCTCTGTAATTGATTCACTACATCCGAGCGAAAATGTAGTGGCCCTTGCTTACTTTTCACTGTATTTGAGCTTTGCAACGCGTCGCTAGGTGGGGACGCCCTAAAACAATGCTCATAATTTGTGTAATCCATGGTATAAAAATCTAACAAAGTTTTACAAGGGTGATCCGGAAGATTTGTCGAAAGCCTAACGCAACTCTCCTCGTTTATCCGAGCTTGGGACCGGCCTTGCAAGGGTGATCCCTTACATAGGGCAGAGTTGGTATAAGGAAGAGAATAACAATATTAAAAAGCCTACAATTACTAAGAGACGTGGTTGTTTGGCAAGAATAATAGTTGGTTTATACCCAAAGAAGAAGAAATGGGTTGTTAATGAATTTCATGGAGACACTCTCCTTCAAAATTCAATATGCATAGATAAACAAAAAAGGCTCACCTCTCCAAATAAGCTCATGTTAGACGACAAGTTTTCTAGAGTTGGATTGAAGACAACTAATATGATTAAATTGTTAGAAACTGAGGATGGCATTCAATCATGCGTTGATGTATACGCATAAAGAGTTATGCAGGTATAGATTGGCACAGCAACTTAGTGTATTTTTTTTAAAAAAAACTAGAAGACCCAAACTTTTACCGTGCCATTCAAATTTATGAAGAGAAGTATGTAATTGTTTTGGGTTGATGGTATAGATCGGAAGGACTACCACAACTTTAGAGATGTGATTTCATTTGATGTTACATATAAGAAGAATCAATATAAAATGTCACTTATTCTGGTCGTTGGTATTAATCACCACAATCAATCAATCATAATTAAATGTGCTTTACTTGAGAACGAGAAGAAAGAAAAGATCTTTTATATGGTTGTTCAAAGAGTGGTTGAAAGCTATGTGTGGTCAACCTCCAAATATTATCTTCACTTACCAAGATCTTGCCATAAAAGCAGCAATTGAGGTAGTGTTTCTGAATACTGTGCATCACTATATGTAACATATCTAACAAAAGTTTTATAGAGACCTTAGTGGCTTATATCTATATTTGGATAGTTTTCCAGACAAAAGGAATGAATGGTTTTAGCACTTGGAATGTAGAGAAGGATTCAAAAAAGGGTAGTATGAAACGATACAATTATTTTCTAAGATGCTTCATATAAAGTGAGTGACTTATCTTTAGTTAGATCGTGAGTCTTGAGCATCTCATTTTTCTTCGGAAGCATTTACTGCAAGCATGAGTACAACCCAATATAGTGAAAGTATGCTTGCATACTAATTTAATTCGAAATTCCTGTTAGCCTTTTCGTGCACAAGTTTGATGACGTGCTAAAAGCAAATCGATACCAAAAAAACAACACGACTTTCAAATGAAAGATAGGGTTAAATCATGTAACTATGATAATCTACTCCTAGCACATATATGAGACATCTTTATGCCAATACTTTTTGACAAGTTTCAAAATGAATTTGGACTATCTTATGTCATGTCAAGCTTATACATGTAAATGATAAGGTGAGGTGATGTAATGTGATCCATATACAAAGAGGAAAACAAAAAGAAAATATCATGTCATACAAAGAAAGTATTGTGAAACAAGAAGTATTACAGAATTGTCCACTTGTGGATGTAAGTTGTGAAACAATGCAAGCACCGTATGTGCTTATAAGTTGGCAATGTTAGTCAAATGCATTCATCAATTATCAAACTATATCCTTAGAAGGTGGATAAGAAATGCAAAGGTTGATTCAATGAGCAATCATGGTTCTTTTAAGCCCCAATAAAAAATAGGCATATCCATGCTTTTAAAAACACTTATCTTCATTGAAAATGGATTGAAATTCATCGTTTAACAATCCATCTCCAACATAAATATGCACGTGACAACATTGAAGTTAGCAAGACCTCTAAGCAAGAAAGCATAAATGAGATTAGAAATATCAGTATTGTAGGTTATTGGTCTGGAAAAACACGTTAAAGGGACTGACAAAAGAATTAAATTTAGAATAAGTGATAAGATACCTAACCGAAAATGTTAAATTTGTCAATGATCAGGACATGATTCGTACCTGCTATGAAAACCCAAAAAACGACATTCCATTGCTTCTTTGTGTGTTTTGTATATATTATTTGATTATGATTGACTGTAATTATAGTATCTAAATATTGATTTTGCATGTCTTTGTATAAACAAAAGCTTGATGAAGCCGTTGCGCCTATACGAATTATAAAATATCACTTTTGTGAAGGAACAAGATTTGTTCGCATGCTAAACTGCAGTTGCCAACAAACATAGGCAAGAAATACCAAATATTATTATTTACAGTAAACCATCCAAATCAAAGTGGGGATATAAGCAAAGATAACGATGGTTGGAGGGGAAAATGCAGCAATTCTTTGCTGATTTAAGTATTATGGTGTGACATACAAAGTGGGTTGCTCTTGTAATTTTTTGTTTCTCCAAATCTTGCTTTACCGAATGCCACAAGCATAATGTACATGCTGCTACAAAAAAAGAATGTGGACCTATCAGAAATATATCCAACCAATGCTTGGAAGAGGATCTTGCAAAGTATCCAAGAAGAGCAGCCATTACAAAAATGCCCAGGCTATGGCTAATCTCGGATTCCTTGACGACCAGTTTGTCGGTATAATCCCTAGACTGCAACGTTCTGCTTCATGGACAAATGCTGCTCGGATGCACATTGACAGTGGACTGGTCGCGGTGTCTCAGGTATTTTCCAAGTTTATTATCTCTTTGAATCAAAATAATTGGGTAGAAAAAGTACCAAATTCCGGTCTTGAATCTTCAATGTCATTGAGGAACAGATGGTGGAGGCTGCTGAAGACTCTTATTCCATCTTTTGTTAACAAACCGTCTTGTATCACCAGGGCCCCAGCCCAAAATCCCAGCTGAATTTGGATTATCAAACGGTGGCCTACATCCCGGTTGCTGGAAATATGCATCTGAGTCTGTTTTCCAACGCCGTTTCCATGTTTTTGACTTCCCCATCTCCTGATTCTGGTGAAAACTGTCTGCCGTGTATCCGGAAGATTTCTGGAATGTACCATCTATTAATGGTGCACACACACCAATATCATCTCGTATAGTCGCACCTGAGGCCGAGCCACTAAAGTGTAAAGAGGAATCTATGGCATCAACCTGTCGCTCGAGCCTTAGTTTCGAATATATTTGAGAAAGACGATCACCAGACAAATTTGAAAAGCCAGAAACATAGTTCCATAATCGTGTGGACATTCCTGCAATATGAAGCCACCTCATGAGCATAAAGCTCCTGGACATAACTAGCGCACAGAAATGTAAGTCAACATCCAAAACTTTTTCAATAATGCAACAAGCACAGATAAACCGTTTATCTTTCGAAAAGAACCAAATAGAAACATGAAAAATCTTGCGGAATCAACTTTCCATCAACACAAAATGCACATTTTCGTGGAACATATCAAGATCTGACTTGCCCAGATCTTTTTCTTTTTTGGTTCCAAGTGTACAAGATACAGATGACAAAATATGATGCTCCTAAAATTCCTTGATTCTACAGACAAAATAACATGTTCCAAAAATTCCTTGGTTCCATGATTTCCCAAGGCTTAAAGGATCTGTCAGTCATATTACTAAAAACACCAATCAATCTGTTGTGTGCACAATTAACCTGAAAACATTTTATTACCCTAAATGCGCTCCTGTAGTGACAGAGGTGCTATATTAAAAAAGTATTTGGTTTCCGTCCACTAAGAAAATCTCAAAGTTAGAAACCTGAAAGGAACCTGATGAAAACAAACAAATGCCCAGTCAATTCTCGCAAACATTATCTATGAGAGCAGTCACTTTGAAAAGGCAGCTAGCTAATGATATAGAACCAAGTATGCAGTCTCTTGCTCCAACCACTCCATTTACTGTACTAAAAAAGAAAAGAAATGGCTATCCTGGAATACCCTCCATCACATTCACGAAAAACCAGGGCGGGACTAATTTTACATATAAAGAACATCTTCGTCATGCTGTTGGTTAAGAACAGCAAAGTACCTAGCTCATGGATCAACTAATCTGCTTCTCTTTTCTACCCTGCCCACATGCAAGGAAAGGAAAAAGCGCACAACGTTGAGAGAATCATACTGGTATAGTTTTTACGAGAATTTGCATGCTCCTCCACAATAAGATCAATTTTGTGTCCAAGAACCTGCAAGTATTTTCTAACCTTCAACAGAACCTGTTGAAAAGCCAGAAAACCCAATATTACAAACAGCTGTTGAAATAGGTCATAACAAAAGAGTGATAATAAAAGTAACCTCTTCCTTCGGAAGATCTCCACTAGTACTCTGCAATTTCTGTAGTCGTCTGAGAGTGCGCAACTCATCAGACATGACCTCAGCACACCACTCCCTCCACTTCTCTTCCTTCGCTTCTTGGTCAATCTTCTCTTTGTACTGACGATACTTCTCATTCTCCTCGGACTCAGAAATTTCTCCTTCCTCTTTGACTCTAGGTTCTGCTTTCAAGACTTTTTTATCATTCTTTATCTTGACATTCTTTTTAGCAACACCTGATTCTGCCTTAGATTCATAAGCACTTCCACTAAAGAAACTATCTGCTGCTCTTTTTGAAGATTTACGAGACAGTTCCATCCTTGATTTTTTCTCTGTAATAACCTCAAACTCCTGAAAGAATATAAAAGGAAAGTCATGATCGAACATGTTTATTAGGAAAAGTAAAACAAAGTTAATCCGATTGTCTGAAAAAAAAAGCAACACGACTAGAAGGATACACTATAATACAATTGACTGACACTTGGAGAAGGTATCACGTGATTTCAATCATAAGTTATAATGAGAAAACGCTCTCTCCTCTACAGAACCAAATATCTTAGAGCTGATCGCCTGTTGGCCACATCAGGATTTTCAGGAAAGAAATTCTTCTTGGAAATTCTTAGGTAAAACCTTAAGTATTATGTCAGGGTGGGAGGCAGTAGAAGTTGGACTTTCTTCTCGTACTCAATATTCGCGACTTAGTGATCTCTTACTATGGGAAATTTCTTATGAGCCCTTTTCTTTGTGCAAGTATATCTTGCTCTGTAAAAGTCCCCAATGGGATAGATTACATATGGACAAAGGGTGAAAGGGCTGAATAAATGAGGAAAAGAACGAATCATGAAAAGAACATACTTTTATTGAAAATATCTGCTCCTTTTAGAGTGATAATCTCATCGAACATATATAAATTCTATTTTGGAATATCCAGAATAGCTGCTGCAATATCAGGTTTTCTGTTTTGACGATTCAGTCAGAGAAAATGTCAGGTGAAATATCATAAGTTCTTAATAAAGGTAGCATGTGTAAGCAAAAGCCGAAATAACTCTGGTAAATAAAATGATCCGTGCGGATAATTACTACAAAAATCACAGCGTTTTTTCTTTTAAGGAAGAGAAAGCCATAAACATGTGAAGGACAGGAACAAGGATTTTGAGGGTGTGAAGGAGTAAGCATAACCCACAAAAAAATTGCTGCACATAATTAGCAGAAACTAAATGAGAAATTTGGGTAAAAAATTAAGTACCTGACGTAAAAGAGCAGAAGCACGTGCATCCAAGCTGGGTGGACGTGGCAACAGTGTTGCAGAAGCTGTAAGCCCTGCTGGAGCAATCTTACTTGTTAGACCAAGCCTCGAATCAAGCCTCATCTTTTCCCAATTGCCATATCCATGCAGATGTATTCCCAGAAGCAGTCTAGCATCATCAACTACACGAACAGTAGCAAATTCTGGATTTCTAAGCAACAAGAACAACAATATTTGATTGGGGCATAACCCCAGAATATTTCATTTAACCTTAAAAGACGAGCTACTAATCTTTTCAAACAAGGAGACATCTGACTCAGAAAAGATAATGAGATACCAAAAATAAGATTTCAAACAAAATCCGTACCTTGACTCCAGCCACAAGATTTTGACCATGAAGGATCTCGGGGATGTGTTCTCAGTCTAAATTGTGCAAAGGGATCTTTGTACCGTTTTATACGCTTAGCAAGGAGTTGGAGTTCTTTCGCACGAGCAAGAAGTTCAAGAGCCTTTACTGGAACCCCAAAAAAATCCAATAGTGTGCCCTGGAGATGAAAAGATTCATCACAACATTTGTGTCAAAAAACATTTAGGATATAGATTGTGACATAGCACCAAGCGTAAAATTGATACATTCATACGTACAACCAGTTTGACCACTGTCATACCTTGTTTCCAGCCTTTCCTCTTACTACTTCCTCACAACCATCAAGCAGCAACTCAAAAAGACCGATCTGGGCATCAACAGAAGCAATTTCAATTCCTCCACCTACTTCAGAAACTATAGAACTTATCCGACTCTTGTCCCCAAACTTTTTAACCTACAAAGAAGAAAATGGTAGAAGCAAACGTTAACCCTTAACAATTAGCTTGTGAAGTTCTTTCATGCAATACTCTAAGAGCAACGAGGATAAAAAGAGAAAAACAGTAGAAACTTTGAGGTAAAAATCCATAAAAATATTTGCAGATCTAATGTAACAATCTGCTGAGAGAGAGAGAGCTAAAGCGTATCCATGTCTGGGCTCTAGGTTGTACCAGAAACTTGCAGTATCCTCTAGGGAATATGAAAATTCATTTCCTTACAGTTTTAATAGAGGTGAACATGTGTTAAATGTAATTAAGCTTTTGTAAATTTTATTTGATATTTTTTTCTGTGTATCATCAACCTTGGGTCCAACAGCTAGATTTCTAGCCTTTGGAAGCAGTCTAACAACTAGAAATCTAGCCATATGGACTCTTGTATCAGACTTGGCCTTCCTCTAGCTGATCTTGTACAATATTTAGCATGCCTTTGTGGCATTATCATGACATACATTCAAGAGTTATTTCATTCTTTCTCAGCCATTTTCAGTTTGTTATTGGAAAGAACACAAGATGGCTTATTTTTGTGATTTTATCTTGGAGATTTAACTTGGTAGACTGTGACAGCCACCGTTAAGACATTTAAGGAGCTGTTTCTTACAACATGAACATATTAAAACAGAAATATACTACAACAAACCCAGCATAGAATTACTTAGATACTGCCTGAAAACAAAAGACAGTTGAAACTATATTGTGGATGAAGACTACAGATACTTGCCGCACGAACAAAAGCATTAGCATCTTTCTTGGAGATATTGCCACCAAACCACTCCCTAATATGAGTAGTTGCCCCCTCAACTGCTGGCATCGTATGTGTAGATAAATCTGCGGTTCTGCTTTGCCGTTTTGGTCCTTTTGCATTTACATCAGTAACTCGTTTTTTTCTCCTCACGCTCACATCATCATGTTCAACTTCAATATAGCTTTTATTAATCCTTGCTGCACGAGGGGCCAATGCATCCTGAAAGCAAAATGCCAACCAAGATATAGGTTACACCACAATTTACAGTTAGCAATGAAAGTAGAGAATTTGGGACAAGTTAGGAAGGCAGCATTAAACTAAAACAAACCTCAGCTTGACCCGCTGCCTCTGATTGAATCAAGCGACTCCAAAACGTCTGATCATCTTCGGCAATGCAGAAATTAGCAACCTAATTGAGATTACAGCAGATGAGGCCAAAAGCTTTTGCTTAATACTAGAGTCAACATTGTGATAGAAAAAAACAAACAAACAAGAAACTTTTGAATGGAATAACAAGCATTCATGGCAGCTTTCCCCTGCCTGTGGTTTGTTCCATCCAGTGTTCAGTCAACTTGTTATGTTTTCCCTGATGAGGTTTCTTAGTTTAGGTACAGTGTCAGGCACAATTCCTTTTGAAAACATATTCTGGGATAGAAACATTTATCAACTCATTTCTTTGACATTTCCTAATAAGAAAGACAATTTTCAAAGATATTTACTAGATAATGTAAGCACGAAGGAGATACAATTCTTGCCTTAAATGCACTTAATAACTCATGTCCATGTTCTCCCTCAGCTTCCTTCTCTTCAACCTTCTCTGCCCTTTCAAGAATCTCATCTATATCCATACTTAGAGTCGTTTCTTGCTTTCTTCATCATTTCTTTCTTCCTTAAAAAAGCTCCTCTGCTCAAAACGTAAGATTGTGGACAGCTCATTCTGTCAAAGCAAATGTTTGATACAGTAATTGTGTAAAAGATCAAAAAGAAAACACCAAGACGTGTAAACTAAAATGATTCAATGCAATCCATAAAATACAAATATAAGACAATATCACCTCAATAGGTTCATTTTTTTTATTATCTACAAAGACATCATATAGTACGAGAGCATGCTAATGAGTATACAGTTTTACAAATGTCTTACTTTGTCAAAATAACTTCACTCCTTTTTGGCTTCTAGCTTTCTTCTCCAGTCTACCCTCTGCATTAAGTTTTTGAATCACCAAGTGGTCAGTACCTATAAAACACATTCAAATAAAAAAGGATGTAAAATTATTGACCATAAGGCATGTCAAAAGCAATTGAATGTATCTTGCAGGCAAATATATATCTATATATTAAAAAATATAGACACCCAAATTCATGTATAAATATATACAAGAGAAAGATAGGACACCAAAGTTACAGTAAAAGAAAAGAAACAAAAACAACCATTGGATATCAATGGTTCTGAATTCTACCATCTTCTTCTTAGCACGTTCCAAAATATCTTCCTCAACACTTTTGCTTGTCCTGAAATCTATATATGTTAACAACTTCCTGTTGTCCAATTCTATGAGCTCTACTCATTGCCTAAGATACACAAGTAATAGTAAGTTCTAAAAAATTTTTTGTTGATTAATAATGAAACCAAATCAATTGAATACCTGCAGGTCATTTTGAGGATTCCAATCAGAATCAAATATTATGACAGTGTCTGCAGTGGCAAGGTTGATACCCAGACACCTCCCTGCTCGTGTTGAAAGAAGGAAGCAAAAATCATCACTACCAGGTGCATTGAAATGATCCATTGCCTGCTGTCGCAGCTCAGCTTTTGTACTGCCATCAAGCCTCTGAAATTGAAATCCTCGAAGAAGAACATATACTCTGCCAGTATATCCAGCATCCTGACCATCTGCAAAAGCACATTATAAGAGTTAGTAGAGCAAAACACTAGATTTAATATTTTCCTAAGAAAAAGCAATACCTTTATTGAAAGGGAAAAAATTGCAGACAGAAACGAAGAATCACCACAACAAGAGCAGTACAAATAAAATCATCAAAATCATTACATTGATAGACACTAATGAAGAGTCACAAAAACAAAAGGAATAACATCATCAAAATCATTATCACATAATTACCATATCCCATAGTCACCTCAACTCACTAGGGCATCAACTAAAGATAAATTGCTGGTTAGCGAGTTTGTGCATACCATAAAAATGCAAGAAGCTCCAGCATGAATGCAAACTCCTCCAACAACATTTGGTGCAGTGGCTTTAAAAGATGCCAGATGCTCCCTAGCCACTATTTTGATGGCAGACACTTTTTGTGGGTGGTTAACATCACCACCCTTCGCAATAGACTCTCCATGTAGGTCAATCACCAGCAGAGCTGTTTGTTCTCTCCTCAGTAGATTCAACCAGAATACTGCTCAAGTCTTCGCTTTCTTGAAGGGTTAACTAGAAATAACTTGGAGAAAGACACTGATGGTATCTTAAATTCTCTTTGTAACACGAATTCTAAATGTTTCTTATTTTGCTTACATGCATTGGCAATATTGAGGCTGGCATTCTTTTTTATTACTAGATATTTCTTTCATGTACTAACTAATCTTTTTCACCTCTCTCGGCATCTAATGTCTTTTACATGTGCTCAGGTACTCTAAACTATGCTGCCTTTGTAATCCTTAGCTTAAAAAGCATCAGGATGCCATTTTTTTTGTTAAGAATTTGGCTGTTAGAACAAGTATCTTCAATCACCATGACCACTACTTTTTCCTTTTTTTCCCTGGTTAAGTGAGATATAGTTATGTAGGCCTCTACTAGATGCAGTCACTTCTGTAGCCATTGATGTATTCTCCGGTTGCGAAGCACTACCTTTTAGTGAAACTGTGAAAGATGATAATTTGATCACCTCAACTTATGTCATTTATATGATTCTACAAATCTGTTCTTGTGATGTTATACCGAGTAAATAATACATTTGTAATATATATATATATATATATATATATATATATATATATATATATTCTGACAACAAGTTTGTCGTGCAACATGATCCAGCAAAACCACACCATAAATAACAGTGTCATATATTCAGGATTGTACTGCTCAATATTATAATATTGTATGAGGTACTCGACTGACAGTCTTATGTTAATGTTTTCTGGTTAAGCATCAACCATCCATGCAGTCGAGTGTCGCCAGACATACAATAAAATTAAAAACAAAAAATATATCAATTGATAATTCATTAAGAGAAAAAGTCAAAAAAGTGTTAACACCAGTGTTATCCGTATCGCACCGTATCGATACGATGCAATATGATACACAATAGTGTATCACAATCAGTTATTGACTGTATCGTATGATACAGATACGATACAAGGTGGCCGAACAAAAACCCGTGTTTTTGCGGGTTTATGGCTTATGTTCAACGCTTCCAAAGGCTTCTCTGGTGATTGCTTCCTCTCCTTGGTGTTCAAGATTCCAAAAAAATTGCTCTACAACGTCCATGCAAGGCAGTGTTATCCGTATCGCACCGTATCGTATCGTATTGTGGGCAACTACCATACTACAGGCCGTATCGTAATACAGCCTGTATCGCACCGTATCATACGATACGACCAGAGACCCTTATAAAGGATCCCCGACTGAACAGAAACCCATATTTTTCGCAAGTTTTCTCTCTCCCTTTGAGTGCTTTAAGCTCCCTAAGAGTTGTTTTTCGCCTCCTTGGTGTTCAAAGCTCCAAAATTGTGCTCTACGGTGTGCGTGCAAGCCTCTTAACTCAGATTTTGATATATTTTTAATATTTTTCTTCATTTATATTTGTTGTTTTTTTTGTTATTTCGTATTTTTCTTTTTTGAATGACAAAATATGAAGTTATTAAGTGTGTGTATATGATTTTTATTGCATTCATGAAGTGGGAGACACTCCATTTGAGTGTTATTTGAAGATTGGGGATTTACGAAGTGTTTTTATTTTCAGGTTTTTGTTTGAATTAAGGTACTCCATTGAGATGACAGGAAGGGGTGGTAGAGACTCCCATTCTTGGTCTGATGATCCAGCATGGCAGTGGGGTATACCAGTTGAAGAGGGTTCTAGGTTAAAGATCATATGCTTATTTTGTGAAAAGGTGGTTAGTGGTAGAATTTCAAAGCTGAAACACCACCTAGCAGGGATAAGGAAAGAAGTTGCTCCATGCATAGGCAGAGTTAGAAGTTTGCCAGAAGGTATTAAATGGCAATGCCTGCAGATGACTGAGAGTATACAGGAAAGGAAACAACAAAAGAATGATTTCGAGATGTTTGAAAAAGTTGATGATGCTACTGCACTAGATTTGGATTCACTGATGGTTTGCCTTTAGATGGTAGAACAGAGGTTGGTAGTAGCAGTTCACGAGCACCTAACAGGGGAAAGACGGTTGTTGAATACTTTGGCGGTTGTAGAAGAGGAAGTTCAGCAAGGAGTAAAGGAAGAGCTTCTGCTAGCATACATTCATTCTTTCCTCCTTCCACTACACCTGGTGCTCAACCTGGAATTCGTACTGCTATGGCTTTAGAACAACTGCATGATCAGGCAGACCTTGCAGTGGGGAGAAGGTTTTATGATTCATGCATTCCATTTAATGGAGCAAACAATTTTCATTTTCAAGCAATGACAGATGCAATTGCTAATATTAGTCCAGGATACAGGATGCCCTCTTATCAAAAGTTGAGAGGAAAGATATTAGATCAGACCGTCATTAAAGTGCAATAATATTGTTCGACTTTGAGACAATCGTGGAAGGAAACAGGATGCACTATCATGGCAGATGGATGGACAGATAGGTGAGAAAGGACATTGCTAAACTTTCTTGTATATTGTCCTAAATGACTCATGTTTTTGAGATCTCTAGATATGTCAGATGAGAGGCACACCGCAGAGATCCTACGACAAGAATTTGATAAGGTTATATATGAGGTTGGGCTAGAGAATGTAGTCCAATTGATTACAGATAATGCAACTAACTATAAAGCAGTTGAGAAAGAGTTTGCGGATACTTATGAGACTTTCTATTGGACACCATGCGCAATCCATTGTTTAGATCTCATCCTTGAGGATATTGGTGAGATGGATGAGATAAAGGCAGCAACTGAGTGTTGCCAAGATATCACTAAATTCATCTATAACCATGTATTTGTACTATGTATGATGAGGAGATATACAGATGGTGCAGAGCTTCTTCGTACAGTTGCAACTCGATTTGCAACTAACTTCTTATCTGTATAGAGTATTATGAGACAAAAGCAAGCATTGAAGAGAATGTTCTCCTCAGATGAGTGGCAACAATTTGCAGTGTTGCCTCAAAATAGAAGAAACAGAAAGTTGAATGAGATTGCAGAGACAGTTTTCATAAGTACATTTTGGAATGCATGTGTTAGATTGTGGAGAATTACCTTTCCTTTAGTCAAGGTTTTGAGATTGGCAGATAGCAAGGAGAAACCATTTATGGGCTATCTTTATGAAGCCATGGATAGGGCAAAAGAAGCAATTAGAAATAACTTTAATAGAAAAAAGAGGGATTATGTGCCCTTGTGGAAAATAATTGATAGTAGATGGAATAAACAATTGCATCAGCCTATTCATGCAGCAGCATATTATCTAAACCCATCATTTAAGTACTCAGCAAGCTTCAAAAGGGACGGTGAGTTTAATCGAGGCATCATTGATTGTATCGACAGATTAGTGCCTGATGAGAGTACAACAGATGCTATTCAGCGAGAGATGGAGATATATGATAATGCTCTTCACTTGATGGGTTTGCCTGTTGCAATTCACAACAGCAGTACTATGCATCCAGGTAAATTCTTTATTTTCATATTTAAGTTGCATCTTACATTATTGTGGATTATGTCTCTAATGTTTGTCTTTTTTTACAGATGTTTGGTGGAACAGGTTTCGAAGTGATTGCCCAAACCTTAGAGATTTTGTAGTGAGAGTCTTAAGCCAAACCTATAGTGCAACAGGTTGTGAAAGAAATTGGAGTGTTTTTTAACACATTCATACAAAAAAGCGCAACAGGTTGGAACATAAAAGACTAAATGATTTAGTTTATATTCGTTGTAATATGTGCCTTCGTGAAAGGTAATGTTGTATTGCTTTCAATTCAATATTGTTTAACTTCAATCTTCAATTGTTAATATTATTTACTAATTGTTTATCTTTGTTTGTCGTAGCAATTAAAAAAAGTAAATAGAGAAGAAAGCCAGTTCGATCCAATAAGTTTGGATAATTTTGATATATTAGAAGATTGGGTTACGGAAGACACTGAAGAAAATGCCCTCCTAACTGAAGAAGACATTGCCTAGATTAATTTGGAAGGAGCGCAACAACATCAAGGTGATGAAGAATTTGATTTCCAAGAAGGTGTCGCTGATGATGATGAGGAGGATCTGTAACAAGGAGAAGATGATGATTATTTAGTTGATGATCCTTATTACAATTTGTAAAATGTAACTGTATTTTATTTTTTGGATTCTAAATATGTAAATTTGGATGTAATTGTTTAATGTTGAATGCTCAATCTGTACTAAACTTACATTATATGAATTTAAAGCAATTACCAAATTTTTCCTGATTTTTATTTTTATTTTTTTCGGATTTTTACTAATTTTTATTGATTTTTTAATTAATTTTTGTATTATTTTAATATTAAAGTACGATACGATACGATACGCCCGTATCGTGGAGCCCAGTGATACGTGATACGATACGCGTCAGACAACACTGATGCAAGGCTCCCAACCCCCATTGGAAATATATTTTTTGAGTTTTTTAATTTTTTTGTATTTATTGTTTTTGGTGTTATTTGCGTTTTTCTTTTTTTCAATGACAAAATATGAAGTAATGAAATGCGTGGATATGATTTTTCTTGTATTCGTGAAGTGAGAGACTCTATTTGAGTATTATGTGAAGATTGAGGATTTATAAAGTGCTTTTATTTTCAAGTTTTTTATTAGATTGAAGTGTTCAATTGAGATGACAGGAATGGGTGTTAAGGACTCTCAATCTTAGTCCGATGATCCAACATGGTAGGGGGATACACCAGTTGAGGAAAATAGATTGAAGATAAAATATTTGTTTTATAAGGTGGTTACGATTGAAACATCACCTAGCAGAGACTAGGAAAGAAAAATGATTTAGAGATGTTTAAGGAAGAGGATGATGATGTAATTAGATTGGGCAATGGTATTCCTTGTGATGGTAGGACATAGGTCGGTAGTAGTAGTTCTTGACCACCAACTAGGGGAAGGGGTTGTTGAAACTAGAAGTGGTAAAAGGAGTAGTGAAAGAGTTTCTTCTAGCATACAATCATTTTTTTCTCCTAGTACTATACATGATGCTCAACCTGAAATTCGTGTTGCTATAGCTCGAGAATAATTGCATGAGTAGGCAAACCTTGCAGTGGGCAGATGGTTTTATGATCCGTGCATTCCATTTAATACAACAAACAATTTTCATTTTAAAGCAATGGTAGATTAAATTGCTAACATTAATCCAAGGTATAAGATGTCTTTTTATCAAAAATTGAGCGGGAAACTATTAGATAAGATTGTCTTTGAAGTACAAGAATATTGTTCGACTTTGAGATAATCATGGAATGAGACAAGAGGCACTATCATGACAGACGGACGAACAAATAAGCGATGAAGGACTTTGTTAAACTTTCTTTTCTATTATCCTAAAGGACTTATGTTTTTGAGATCTCTAGCCTTGTCAGAAGAGAGGCATACTGTAGAGGTCTTAAGGCAAGAGTTTGATAAGGTGATATCCGAGGTTGGACTAGAAAATGTAGTCCAATTCATTATAGATAATGCAATTAAGCTAAGAAGGAGCTAGCATATACTTATGGGACTTTTTATTAGACATCCCATTGTTTAGATCTCATCCTTAGGATATTGGTGAGATGAATTAGATAAAAGCAGCAACTGAGTGTTGCCAAGATATCACCAAATTTATGTACAACCATGCTTTTATATTATGTATGATGAGGAGATATACATATGGTACAGAGCTCCTTCAAGTAGTTGTAACTTAGTTTGCAACTAATTTCTTATTTGTACATAGCATTATGAAACAAAAGCAAGCCTTGAAGAGAATGTTCTCCTAAGATGAGTGGCAACAATTTGTAGAATTGCCTCAAAATAGAATAAACAGAAAGTTAAATGAGATTTTAGATACAATCTTTAAGAGTATATTTTGGAATACATGTGTAAGACTATTATTATTGAGGACTACATGCCCTTTAGTGAAAGTTTTGAGATTGACTAATACCCGAAAGAAACCATCTATCGGTTATCTTTATGAAGCCATTGATAGGGCAAAAGAAGTTATTAGAAGTAATTTCAATGGAAGAAAGAGGGATTATGTGCCTGTGTGAAATATTATAGATAATAGATGGAACACACAATTGCATCAACCTATTCATCCAACAATTTATTACCTAAACCCAACATTCAGGTACTCAGTGAGTTTTAAAAGGGACGGTGAGGGAAACCGAGGTATCATTTATTGTATAGACAGATTAGTCCCTTATGAGAGTAGAGCATATGCTATACATCGAGAGATGGAGATCTAGGTTAATGCTCTTCACTTGATGGGCTTACCTATAGTAATTTGCAACTGCACTAATATGCGCATTGGTAAATTATTTATCTTCATATTTTAGTTTGATGTTTGTTGGAATAGTTTTAAAAGTGAATGTCCAAATCTTAGAGATTTTGCTGTAAGAGTTTTAAGCTAAACTTATAGTACAACGAGTTGTGAAAGGAATTAGATTGTCTTTGAACACATCCACACACAAAAGTACAACAGGTTGGAACATAAGTGACTGAATGACTTAGTTTTTATCTGTTGTATAAGTGGCTCAATGACTTAGTTTTCATCGGTTGTAACATGCGGCTCCGATAAAGGTAATTTTGTATTAGTTACTACTTAAAGATTCAATTCAATATTTTATTTAACTTTAATTGTTAATGTTATTTACTAATTATTTTTCTTTGTTTCTTGCAGGTAATTAAAAAGGTTAAATATAGAAGAAAACCAATTTGATCCAATAAGTTTGGATAATTTTGATATATTAGAGTGAATTATGGAAGATAATGAAACAAATGCACTCCGAACCGAAGAAGACATTACATGGATTAATTTGAAAGGAGAGCAACGACATTATCAAGTGGATGAAGATTTTGATTTTGAAGCTGAAGGTGGTGAAGATTATTTAGTTGATGATCATGTTTACAATGTGTAAATATATTTTTTTCAATTATGAAAGTTATATATATTTTTTTAACTCCGCCCATGTAAGGGATCACCTTTGCATTGCCGGTCCCAAGAACGAATAAAGGAGGAGGGTTGTGTTAGGCTTCCGACACCCAGCGTAAAACTTCGTCGGATTTTTATAACATTCATTACAAAAATTATGAGTATTGCTTTGCGGCGTCCCCGCCTAGCGACGTGCTACAGAGCCCGAATGCAGTAATAAGTAAGCAAGGGCCACTACATTTTCGCCCGAATGTAGTGAATTAATTACAAGGGTTTCCCACATCATGGACGGGTGTGGGTAAACAAGTTAGTCCCGCTACATTGCCGCCCGAATGTAGTGAAAATTTTTGAGAGAGGGTCTCCGCATTTTAATTATGGACGGATGCAGGGGGTAAGGAAGCTAGTCCTAGATAATAAGATTCGTATTGGTTCTTGAATATCAGAACATTATCCGGTAAGCTAAGGGAGGTGGTAGATACTATGATTCGAAGAAAGATTCATATTATATGTTTACAAGAGACAAAATGGGTTGGAGAAAAAGCAAAAGAGATAGAGGATACAAGTTTTAAATTATGCTACTCAGGTAAAGAAAAGGCTCGAAACGGAGTTGGTATTATCATAAATAAAGATTTAAAGGATAGTGTAGTAGACATACAACGATATGGTGACCGAATCATGACGTTGAAATTAGTGTTAGAAGCAGAGGTTTTGAATATAGTTTGTGCTTACGCACCCCAAGTAGGACTAGAAAATAGTATAAAGACAACTTTTTTGGAAGAGTTAGATAAGGTGATTCAAAAGATTCCACAAAAGGAGATGTGATTTGTTAGGAGGAGACTTAAAATGGACATGTCGGTAAAGAGGCATTAGGATATCAAGGTATTTATAAAAACTTTGGTTTTGGGGATATAAATGAGGAAGGTAGAGAGACTTTAAATTTTGCTATCCCATTTGATCTATTTATAGTCAATACAATCTTTAAAAAATGAGATGAATATTTAATTACTTATAAGAGTGGCTTATCACAAACACAAATTGATTACTTTATTTGTAGAAAAAAAGATACAACATGTTGTAAAGATTGCAAGGTAATTCCAAGAGAAAGCTTAACCACCCAATATTGACTTTTAGTTATGGATTTACAAATAAAAAAATGGACAAAGAAGAAAAGTGTGCATCGAGCTATTCAGACTAAATGGTGGAGCCTCAAAAGCGAGAAAGAAGATATATTTAAACAGAAAGTCCTTCAAGGAGATGTTTGGAATTATGTTGGTACACCCTGTGATATGTGGAACAATATAACTATATATATTAGGAAAGTGGCGAAAGATGTGTTAGGTGAATCTAAGGGAGGTGTACCGACACAAAAAGAAGCTTGGTGGTGGAGTAAAGTAGTGCAAAATAAAATCAAGGCAAAGAGGGCATGTTACAAATTACATTATGCTAAGAAAACTAGTAAAACTTTAGAGGCTTATAAGAAAACAAAGAATGAAGCGAAAAAGGCCGTGAGTGAAGCAAAAGCTAAAATTTGGGAGGATTTATATAAAATACTCAACTCAAAAGAGGGTGAAAGCAGTGTTGTCTGACGCGTATCGTATCGTGTATCGCTGGGCTCCACGATACGGGCGTATCGTATCGTATCGTATCGTATCGTACTTTAATATTAAAATAATGTAAAAATAATTAAAAATTAATAAAAAATCGAAAAAAATCAAAAAAAATCAAGAAAAAATCAGGAAAAATCTGATAATTGCTTTAAATTCATATAATGTAAGTTTAGTACAGATTGAGCATTCAACATTGAACAATTGCATCCAAATTTATATATTTTGAATCCAAAAAATAAAATACAGACATAGTTTACACTTTACAGTACACTACAGTTACATATAATGTTACATTTTACAAATTGTAATCAGGATCATCAACTAAATAATCTTCATCTTCTCCTTGTTGCAGATCCTCATCATCATCAGCCACGCCCACACCTTCTTCTTCAAAATCAAATTCTTCATCTCCATAATGTTGTTGCGCTCCTTCCAAATTAATCCAGGCAACGTCTTCTTCTGTTAGGAGGGCATTTTCTTCAGTGTCTTCCATAACCCAATCTTCTAATATATCAAAATTATCCAAACTTATTGGATCGAACTGACTTTCTTCTCTATTTACTTTTTTTAATTGCCTACGACACAAACAAAGATAAACAATTAGTAAGTAATATTAACAATTGAAAACTGAAGTTAAATAATATCGAATTGAAAATTTGAAAGTAATACAACATTACCTTTCACGAAGGCGCATGTTACAACGAATATAAACCAAATCATTAAGCCTTTTGTGTTCCAACCTGTTGCGCTTTTTTGTATGGATGTGTTCAAAAACACTCCAATTTCTTTCACAACCTGTTGCACTACAGGTTTGGCTTAAGACTCTAACTGCAAAATCTCTAAGGTTTGGACAATCACTTCCAAACCTGTTCCACCAAACATCTGTAAAAAAAATATAAACATTAGAGACATAATAATCCACAGTAATGTAAGATGGAACTTAAATATGAAAATAAACAATGTACCTGGACGCATCGTAGAGCGGTTGCGAATTGCAACAGGCAAACCCATCAAGTGAAGAGCATTATCATATATCTCCATCTCTCGATGTATCGCATCTACTATGCTCTCATCAGGGACTAATGTGTCGATGCATTCAATGATTCCTCGATTAACCTCACCGTCCCTTTTGAAGGTTGCTGAGTACCTCAATGATGGGTTTAGATAGTAGGCTGCTGCATGAATAGGCTGATGCAATTGTTTATTCCATCTACTATCAATTATTTTCCACACGGGCACATAATCTCTTTTTTTTCCATTAAAGTTATTTCTGATTGCTTCTTTTGCCCTGTCCATGGATTCATAAAGGTAGCCCATAGATGGTTTCTCCTCGCTGTCAGCCAATCTCAAAACTTTCACTAAAGGACAAGTAATTTTCAATAATCTGATACATGCATTCCAAAATGAACTAAAAACCGTTTCTGCAATCTCATTTAACTTTCTGTTCCTTCTGTTTTGTGGCAACTCTGCAAATTGTTGTCACTCATCTGAGGAGAACATTCTCTTTAAAGCTTGCTTCTGTCTCACAATACTCTGTACAGATAAGAAGTTTGTTGCGAACCGAGTTGCAGTTGTGCGAAGAAGCTCTGCACCTTCTGTGTATCTCCTCATCATACATAAAACAAATGCATGGTTGTAAATAAATTTTGTAATATCTTGGCAACACTCAGTTGTTGCCTTTATTTCATCCATCTCACCGATGTCCTCGAGGATGAGATCTAAACAATGGGTTGCACATGGTGTCCAGTAGAAAGTCCCATAAATATCAGCTAACTCCTTTCCGGCTGCTTTGTAGTTAGCTGCATTATCTGTAATCAATTGGACTACATTTTCTAGCCCAACCTCTTGTATAACCTTATCAAATTCCTCTCGTAGGATCTCTGCAGTGTGCCTCTCCTCTGACATATCTAGAGATCTCAAAAACATGAGTCCTTTAGGACAATATACAAGAAAGTTTAGCAATGTCCTTCCTCGCCTATCGGTCCATCCATCTGCCATGATAGTGCATCCTGTTTCCTTCCACGATTGTCTCAAAGTCGAACAGTATTGCTGCACTTCAATCACGGTCTGATCTAATATCTTCCCTCTCAACTTCTGATAAGAGGGCATCCTGTATCCTGGACCAATGTTAGCAATTGCATCTGCCATTGCTTGAAAATGAAAACTGTTTGCTGCATTAAATGGAATGCATGTATCATAAAACCATCTGCCCACTGCAAGGTCTGCTTGATCGTGCAGTTGTTCTAAAGCCATAGCAGCACGAATTCCTGGCTGAGCACCAAGTGTAGTGGAAGGAGGAAAGAACGAATGTATGCTAGAAGAAGAAGCTCTTCCTCTACTCCTTCCTGAACTTCCTCTTCTGCCACCTCCAAAGTCTTCAGATGCAACCCTCTTTCCTCTGCTAGGTGCTCGCGAACTGCTACTACCAATATCTGTTCTAGCATCTGAAGGCAAACTATCAGTGAATCCAACTCCAGTGGCAGTAGCATCATCAGCTTCTTCACACATCTGGAAATCATCCTTTTGTTGTCTCCTTTCCTGTATGCTCTCAATCATCTGCAAGCATTGCCATTTAATACCTTCTGGCACACTTCTAACTCTGCCTGTGCATGGAGCAACTTCTTTCCTGGTTCCTGCTAGGTGGTGTTTCAACCTTGAAATTCCACCACTAACCACCTTTTCACAAAATAAACATCTGATTTTTAACCTTGAACCCTCAACTGGTATACCCCACTGCCATGCCGGATCATCAGACTTTGAATGAGAGTCTCTACCACCCCTTCCTGCCATCTCAATGGAGTACTTTAATTCAAACAAAAACCTGAAAATAAAAGCACTTCGTAAATCCCCCAATCTTCAAATAACACTCAAATCGAGTGTCTCCCACTTCATGAATGCAATAAAAATCGTATACACACACTTAATAACTTCATATTTTGTCATTCAAAAAAAAAACCCGAAATAACACAAAAAACAATAAATATAAAGGAAAAAAAGGAAAAAAACATTAAAAATATACCTAAATCCGAGTTTGGAGGCTTGGACGGACACCGTAGGGCACGATTTTAGAGCTTTGAACACCAAGGAGGCGAAAACCGACTCTTAGGGAGCTTGAAGAACCCAAAAGGAGAGAGGAAACCCACGAAAAATCGCGGGTTTCCCTCGGGCCGAGACCCTTTATAAGGGTCCCAGGGCGTATCGCCCGTATCGTACGATACGGGCGATACGCACCGTATCGTGCGATACGGTGCGATACGCCCGCACCTGCGATACGGGGGCCCGTATCGTATCATGGTGGCCCACGATACGATACGTATCGCACCGTATCGATACGGTGCGATACGGACAACACTGGGTGAAAGAGATATTTTTAAGATAGCCAAGGCTAGAGATAAGAAAACTAAAGATCTTAATTTTGTTAGATGCATCAAGGACGAGGATGAAAAAATTCTAGTGGCAAATGATGAGATAAGAAATTGATGAAAAAACTATTTTTATAAGCTTTTTAATGAAAATAAAGATGTTAGTATTAGCTTAGGAGAGTTACCCAAATCAGAAAAGTATATAAACCACAATTTCTATCGATATATTCAAAAGAATGAAGTCAAAGAGACTCTTAAACATATGAAGGGCGGTGAATCGTTAGGACTAGACAATATTCCTATAAAAGTTTGGAAAATACTAGGAAAAATAGGAATCACTTAGCTCATAAGACTATTTAATGAAATATGGAGAAACTAAAAGATGCCCGAGAAATGGAGAGCGAGTACACTTACACCCATATATAAGAACAAGGGAGACATTTAGAATTGTGTGAATTATCGAGGTGTCAAGTTAATGAGTCATACTATGAAATTGTGGGAAAGAATTATCGAACGTAGGTTAAGATAAGTATCAAGTACAACAGAGAACCAATTTGGATTCATGTCAAGCAGATCTACTGTTGAAGCGATTCACCTTTTGAGACGTCTTATGAAACAATTGTAGAGAGAAGAAGCTGAGCAGTTCACTATGAAGACCTCTGTTCACTTCCTCAACCAACGATTAAAAAAATACCATATGTTGTTAATGAATCTGCACCCTTTTCTTGTGCAGTTAGGCAATCTCTCTTGCTAAAAAACTCAAGTTTATCGCCTTATAGGCTTTGATACCATGAAATAAAATAACCAAATATGATATACTTACAAGATGTGGCAGATTGGAGACATATCATCTGGCTGACACACATAGGACAACACCTAGTCGGTTGCCTCTCTCTCTATTTTTTTGTTACACCCTATTCTAAACCCTAATGTTTTATTTATAAACACAATCTAACTTGAATGATTAATTTACCCCTATTACTAAAAAGGCATTACTGATAAAGCATAAGAAATAAAATGAAACAAAGAAGAGAAACATGTCCACTTTGGGACATGATTTCTGCCTCTAACACAGGGTGCTTGGTATGAACTTTAAAATGCAATCATTTCACTTTTTTTTTCTATTGGTTAAGTGGGAGGTGGACTCTTTAGTCATGATTATACTCTAGAAAGCAATATTTATTTGATTGGCTAAGTTGAGAGACATGTTTCCAGCATATATACCTATTTTCTGAATGAAAAGGTACTTGTTTGGATTGCATCAAAGTTAAGAATTTTTTCTTCTCTTATCTGGGCCTTCAAGGTTCAGTCTAGGTTCCTGACTTCCTCTCCTTATCAAGGGTTCTTGTTATGGCAGATTTGAAGTTGGTTATTATTGTTCTCTCCATTTTTTACTCCTCATCAAACTCATTTCCTGAGGAATCTCGTTTCAAGGTAAAGCAAGCACAACATTTATTAAAAAAGAAAAGAAATGAAACTAAAGTTTTGGAGTTCAATCCACAAGATATTTATACTACATTACATATAAACACTCACTTACTCTCTAAGATGCATGCACGGATTCATCCACACACCCATACCACACACGCATATGCTTTGCAGCTACGCAATCATATATCTCAGTTATGAATCCATGTATTCATATATGCACACATGCATGTTTGTGACTGCATATCTGCGTAGCATAGAGCAATATCAACTTGATTATAGATCTCAAGAATTAATAACCCATTGTGATCAAGTGCCTCCTACTTCTAAGTAATATATCTGAATTATTTTCTTACAATGACCAACCAATACAATGCAAATGTGAAAGTGTTGGTTCCCATAATTTTATGATGCTGTCACTCGGATACCAGTGTGGATGCGGGTGCACGACATGGCAAATGTGAAAAATCATGGTGAGGAGACACAATGGGGTATATATAAGTAAATTCAGTAAATATATATATATATATATATTAAAAAGCATAACATATGGGAAAAGGCTTAGTTGTTGTTGTTGTTGTTTTATATTAAAAAGCATAACCATCATATAATAAATATATAAAAGTATGTATATAATAATTTATTATAATATGTTATATAATATATAACATTATGATTTTATAGACGTGTAAAATCATAACTGTTATATAATATATACTTTATATTTTATATACAATATTGAATATAATAAAAAGACTCCCCCCCCCCCCCCCCTTCTACTCCTGCCCTCTCTCTCAGGCCTGTCTGTGGCTGCTCTTTCACAATCTGTCCACTTCATTTTTGCCTGGCACCATGGTGGCAAGGCTGCTGGTCCCCGATGACTGAAAGGTTCTTTTTCTTCTTCCCCTCTTCCTTTATTTTCCTTCTCGATTTTGGGTCAAAGACAACCCCCAGAAGGCTGACCAGTGATTTTTGCATGTTCGGCACCATATCAGTGTCAGTTTTCACTACTGTCTGACATCCCACCTTATAGAAGTCTCTGTGTGACAGTATAACAACAACAACAACAACAACAACTAAGCCTTTTCCCATACTAGACAGGGTCGGCTACATGGATTCTTTGTTTCCACAGATCTCTATCGTGTGCCATGTTAGCAGTTAACTCCCAATAAGTTAGATCATTCTTTATTGTTTCTTTCCAACACTTTTGTGGTCGTCCTCTACCTCTTTTAATACTTTCCAAATTTAGTTTTTCTAACCTTCTTACAGGTTCTTCTTTTGATCTTCTTTCTATATGTCCAAACCATCTTAAACGATGTTCTCTCATTTTATCCTCTATTGGTGCCACTCCTAATTTGTTTCTAATAACCTCATTATGTATACGGTCTTTTCTTGTATGACCACTCATCCATCTCAACATCTTCATTTCTGTCACAGACATCTTTTGTACATGTTGATGATTAACTGCCCAACACTCAGAACCATAAAACATGGCAGGCCTAACTGCTGCTCTATAATATTTACCTTTTAATTTTAATGGTATCTTCTTATCATAAAGAATACCTGATGCTCCTCTCCATTTTAACCAACCAGCATTAATTCTATGTGTAACATCTCCATCAATTCTTCCATCACTTTGAAAAATTGACCCTAGGTATTTAAAACTTTCCTTTTGGGGAATGCAATGTGTGCCAATTTTAATTTCTATGTCCTCTGAAGTAGCCAAATGATCAAACTTACATTCCATATATTCTGTCTTTGTTCTACTAAGTCGGAGGCCTTTGTTTTCTAATGTTTCTCTCCATAGTTCCAATTTTCTATTAACTTTTTCCTTAGACTCCTCCACTAATACAATGTCATCTGCAAATAACATACACCAAGGTACTTCATCTTGAATATGTTTTGTTAACTCATCCATCACCATTATAAATAAGTATGGACTTAAAGTTGATCCTTGATGTAACCCAATATTAACTTCAAAGAAGTATGTCGTTCCTTCATGAGTCCTCACACATGTTTTTGCCCCATCATACATGTCTCTTATAAGGTTAATATATGTCAATGGGATATCTCTTTTTTCCAAAGTTCTCCAAAGAACCTTCCTCGGTACCCTATCATAAGCTTTTTCTAGATCAATAAATATCATGTGAAGGTCTTTCTTTTTTGCTCTAAAATGTTCCATAAGACGTCTCAAAAGGTGAATCGCTTCAATAGTAGATCTACCTGGCATAAATCCAAATTGGTTCTCTGTTGTACTTGATACTTGTCTTAACCTACGTTCGATAATTCTTTCCCATAATTTCATAGTATGACTCATTAACTTGATACCTCGATAATTCGCACAATTTTGAATGTCTCCCTTGTTCTTATATACGGGTATAAGTGTACTTGCTCTCCATTCCTCGGGCATCTTTTGGTTTTTCCATATTTCATTAAATAGTCTTGTAAGCCAAGTGATTCCTATTTCTCCTACTATTTTCCAAACTTCTATAGGAATATTATCTGGTCCTACCGATTTACCACTCTTCATATGTTTAAGAGCCTCTTTGACTTCATTCTTGTGAATACGTCGGTAGAAATTATGGTTTATATACTTTTCTGACTTGGCTAAATCTCCTAAACTAATACTAACATCTTTATTTTCATTAAAAAGATTATAAAAATAGTTTTTCCATCTATTTCTTATATCATCATTTGCCACTAGAATTTTTTCATCCTCGTCTTTTATACATCTAACATAATTAAGATCTTTAGTTTTCTTATCTCTACCCCTAGCTATCCTAAAAATATCTCTTTCACCCTCTTTTGAGTTGAGTTTTTTATATAAGTCCTCCCAAATCTTAGCTTTTGCTTCACTAACGGCCTTTTTTGCTTCCTTCTTTGCTTTCTTATAAGCTTCTAAAGTTTCACTAGTTTTCTTAGCATAATGTAATTTGTAACATGCCCTCTTTACCTTGATTTTATTTTGTACTACTTCACTCCACCACCAAGCTTCTTTTTGTGCCGGTACACCTCCCTTAGATACCCCTAACACATCTTTCGCCACTTTCCTAATATGTATAGCCATATTGTTCCACATATCAGAGGGTGTGCCAACATAATTCCAAACATCTCCTTGAAGGACTCTCTGTTTAAATATATCTTCTTTCTCGCTTTTGAGGTTCCACCATTTAGTCCGAATATGACTAATCATGTAGAACAAGTTTTAACGTGGTTTGATTGTGGAAAATGATTCAAGTAATAGTGATACTAGTTTTATCATAGGCTGAATGATCGTGTGTGACCACCATGCCTACATAAAAATAACAGACAAATCGCTTGCATCCACTGGCAACACCAATGATTCAATTAACTGAAACAGATCCTAGTGTATCTTCCAACGAAAGATCTGATGCAACTTAACCACACCAAACTTAGATATATAGAGTAGCCAATCTAGTAAGTGGTAAAGGGCACAACTTTTCCCAATGAAGAATCAATATCATCAGCCAATTATGAGATACAAATAATACCTACCAACTAATTTGATGTGGAGATCAGCTGTAGTCAATATACTATGTTTCTAACATCTATGAAAAGTTCACCTTACACCAAACATGAATAGAGAAGATCCCGCCAACAGATTCATTGAAACTGATAGACTCTACTGAACATTCTAACATCTATGAAGAATTCACCTTTTCCTACACCAAACATGAACAGGGAAGACACAACCTACAGATTCATCGGAACATGATTTCCCTTCATCAAATGTCCTACTGTTCAGGGCTGAACCACAAGATGGCACATCTAAACGACTGAAATGTGATGATTTCCTTTCACATTTTAATTTTACCAAACAATAGGTTGCTCTCACATTACCCAGCTAGCCTCTCATGAAAGGAAGAGATTAAACAGGAAAACAAGGCCAAAACCAGGAAAACAAACATGGAAATTAAAACAAAAGTAGCCTGAAAGAAAAATTGGCTCGTAAAATGCACAGGTAAAGATCAAATACAGAAGATAATAGCTCCCATTTTAGACAGTTGACAGAAGACTGCATCCAGTATCTAGTGAAAATAGCCGATTGAGGATTTCACAAGTCGAACTCTAAGAAGCATGAGCATGTATTTTGTACAAACCTGAGAGAATATCAGAACCCGATGTCTTGTCTCCCTTAACCTAGTCAGCAGTTTGTCAAGTATAACAAGTTTTCCGCTGCTCATAATGATACGCTCAACCTTGCAACTGTCATTAAAATTGGCATCTCCACCATATCCATGGTCTGCACTTTCAAACAGAAACGGGTGGTTGCAGCATTTTTTTAACTCCACAACAATGTTAAGCAATGAAACCTGGATGTTGAGAGTTTTCATTAGAAAACACTGTCCAATACTTAATCCCCAGAATATCATATCTGTGACATAATTGAAAGGACATACTTATGTTCTACTCATGACTTCATTACTAACCTGATTGCCACGTACTCCTTTGTTCAGATCATGGAAGTTCCTCTCCAAAATCCACTTGTAGTATCTTACCAGATGAAGAATCGATAAGCAAAGTTTAAAAAGAAAACAATAAGCAGATGTATTGAGCTACAAAGGGCAAGTTTTTTGCTAGTTATTACGAGAGAGCGAGTGGTTTTACTGTTTTTGAAGAGGGGTCATTTCAACTCGAAGAATTCGTTCAATCTTTGGAGGCAATGATTTCTCAACATCTTTGATGACTCTGCGGAGAAGATGCGGCCTCAATTCTGTATGAAGATTTGCAAGCTAGGCCATAGACATACCAATCAGAACATTCCAATTGGAAAAGGTTGATATGCCAAAGGATGGCCACAAATGGGTCACTTGAGTTGCTTGACAATGGTACAACTACATACCTCAATCTCATCAAAAGAGCTCAAATTCTTGTATCTCTCCACAAACATGTCCTTATTCTTGAACTTCTCAGGCTCAAGAAAATGCAGTAGAGCCCTACATGATCAGAGAATTTATCTAAAAAGAATGATACAAAACTTCCACTAGGAGAAATCAAATGGGTCACTTGAGTTGTTTTTCAGTTTTTTCTAATTCATGTTAATCGTATAATAAAAGTGACTTATTATCATCATCATGGTTGTCCAGGAGAAATCAAATTACGACATCTACTAAAGAGGACAAGATCACAAGATCAATAGGACAGCCACCTACTGAGGCTGAGATGTGCATAACAAGGGCAGTGAACCGGCAAGTAGTTTGAGCAGCTGCCACTCCACGATTACAAGGGAAAAGTTCATTTTTATGGTTGAAGTTGAATTGCAATTGATAAACTTAAAAAGAGTACTCTTTCAAATAAGATTGATGCACATTTTGTTATTAGGGAGAGAAAGGAAGGATAGGCTTAACAACCATTGGATGCTTAAATCTGATTTGCATAATTGATGAACTTGAAAAAGTCATTACTCAAATAAGATTTAAGTGCATTTCTGCTTTGGTTCCTTGGAACTTTGAGTTCATGCTCCTTAGTAGTTAAGGGGGTTCACCATTCAACTGTATCCTGATTCTTTTCTTTTAGTGATGATTGTGACTACCCTTTGTTTCACAGAAAAAGAAAAATTAGGTATACTTCCGATTGGTAAAGGCAAACAACATCCAATCCCATCATGGTTTTAGCAATGATGCAGGAATGTGAGCGTCGGTGCATGAAATCACAAGATGAATGGTGTTTTAGATCATGAAACATATAGTACATGGACACTGTCAGATATGATATCACAGTGTGTAGGTTCAGATATGATATCACAGTGTGTAGGTTCAGATATGATATTGGATATTCATAGCTATCTTTCTTTGTTTTTGTTTTTGCTACAATTTAGGCACCTGTAGTTCGACTGAATAAACCTTTTTATAAGCTCTAGTGGGAGTTGAAAGTGCATTTCTGCTTTGGTTCCTTGGAACTTTGAGTTCATGCTCCTTAGTAGTTAAGGGGGTTCACCATTCAACTGTATGCTGATTCTTTTCTTTTAGTGATGATTGTGACTACCCTTTGTTTCACAGAAAAAGAAAAATTAGGTATACTTCTGATTGGTAAAGGCAAACAACATCCAATCCCATCATGGTTTTAGCAATGATGCAGGAATGTGAGCGTCGGTGCATGAAATCACAAGATGAATGGTGTTTTGGATCACGAAACATATAGTACATGGACACTGTCAGATATGATATCACAGTGTGTAGGTTCAGATATGATATTGAATATTCATAGCTATCTTTCTTTGTTTTTGTTTTTGCTACAATTTAGGCACCTGTAGTTCGACTGAATAAACCTTTTTATAAGCTCTAGTGGGAGTTGAAGTGTTCAATTTAGCTTGTGAGAACTGACGGTATATACAGATCGCGCTACTGACCACTGCAATCAAAATAGCGGAGAGAAAGAGGCCCCTAAATTTATGAAATCTGACAAATCTATGGGCCAAATACATTCTTATATGAGTATGAAAAATATTGGAAGATATTTAATGTTATATGTAAAAATATGCAAGAATAGAGGAACCCATAGTTTGTGCCAATCATGAGAATATCAAGTTAATGAGCCAAACCATGAATATAGAGAAGAGTCACTTGAAAAAGATTGAGACAAGTATCTACTATATGGTACAGGAACGAACCATTTAGACTGATGGTAAAGAAAATTGTTAGTTTCTATTCTCTCATTAAGACATCAAATGAAACACTATAGGGCTAAGAAAAAGGGCACCAACATGATATTTCACTAGCTAAGAGGACTAAGCTATGATACCACAGATATTCTTTGGAAAATCTTCAAGAAGCAAGGAGTACCTCTTCCATACACGATACAGCACAAACATGTATCAGGACTCATAAGGGTACAACTGATTTTTTAAGTAATATCGGGTCATACCAAGGATCAGCACCAACACAGAATCTCTTTTTTTGACTATGGATGAAGTGGTGAATCACATTTATTATGTGGAAAATGCACTTGGACCAAGGGTTTTTTAAAGGGAACCTAGTCAACTATTCAGGTCACAAGATCATGCAGTCTCACCACAATATGAAGAATGCTATGAGAAATTTTGATAGAGGCCTCCAAAACACAAGTATGACAAAACTGAGTCGATGAAATTACCAAATTTATTTTGATCTTACACACTTCTTTTGGCTGTCTGATGCTGCTAATGATATAGATTCAGTTGTTCCATATGCGCTCTGGACTTCATTATTGTTTCTTAAATACAATATTGTCCTCTTGTACCCGGAACCAAGGAATTGCTACAAGTTTCCTCATACGTGGCCTGCCCTTAACTATGTCATGTATGAGAGCTCCTTAGTACACACAAAATTACACTACCTCTTACCATTCCTTTAGCAAATCCAACCATAAGGTACTTAGGCAATAAACACAACATATAGAAACGGATTCACTTCAACATCACTAAGCAAGTTAACGCAAGATGACACTGTACAGCATCTGACAAGATCCACATATGCACAATTGAAGATGAATATGAGAATCCATACCATAGTTCCTCCACACTGTTCTGCAGCGGGGTTCCTGTGATAAGAAGCTTGTTCTTTGTGCTCAATTCCTATACAAACACATGTTACCACTCATATTTCCAGCCAGAATGCAGTATTGAACTGGTTGGCTACAATAAATAATTTAAGGGAAAAGCCATAGGCTAGATCAGCAACTCACTGAAAGACTGGTATATAATGAAGCTTCACAGTTCTTCAACCTATGAGCCTCGTCCACCGCAAGGTAATTCCATTTAATCTTGGAGAATACAGCCTTATCCTTCAAAACTACCTCATATGTTGTCAATAAGGTATTGAACTTGATTGTTCGGCCACTCCTCTTGTCTGTGAAAAATTCGTACTGTTGACATATCTACAACCAGAGACAATAATAAATGGCACACTCGCTCAACAATGAAAGAGCTGATTATTTGAATCAACTAAAACATTTTACAGAAAAAAAGGTACTGCAAAAGCTATGGAAACTAACTCGGAAATGAAGTACATAGTAAAACAAAGAAGTATATGACTATAAGTTATCGAAGTTAAGACGCCATGCAATCAGCTTTAAATAACAAGTTACAACTAATTTCATGAAGCTTGTTTCCAAATATTAAGTCCATATTCCAAAGAGAAAATCATTTTCAATACAGCAGATCAATTTCTTCAAACAATTCATGTACTTATTCATATGCAAAGTTATCCAAAAGAACTCATTGCAATGATAAAATTCCATCATACATCTCATTGTTGGCACTTAGATTGTGAGTCTTTTTAATTTGTTTCTCAGGGACCTTAAACATTCACTTTGCCTTCAAGACAAATTTCATCGGGATGCAATACAGTTCAATGCATATCAAAGTAGTTTGAGTTTCTGGATGAATAGATACTGCCGCTGAGGCGATGAGAACCGATTGGTCAATTGCTGCAACACCCTAAAACAACATACTAAGTGATGGATGCAAACTATGTTCATTACTAACTTAGAAAAAGAACACAATATATCATTTAAGCTTTGGTCTTTCTGTCATAGATCTTTGATTTGAGATTTTGATACCGGAGATAATCTACGATGTAATTCATAACAACGGTGCATTAAATTTATACAACACAAGGTGGTTCAACCCACATTTGACACGCAAAAGAAACAGGCCACTAGAATTCTGTAGATCTAGTCTAATAGCAAAGCGAATGATGCCTAGAAAAGACCTGGTAAGTGGTATCTATCTGCTGTCTAACTAGGAAAGTTTGAATAATATTAAAATTCATTTCATTTACAAAAGTTCCAACCGCAATTTCTCAAATAATCTCATATTGCCAAAAAATTTCTCCCTCATGGTCAATTAGTCAACAATCTCTGACAATGACACTTGAGATACAAAACTTTAACCTCTGGTGTAAGCATTGATGACATCAGGCGTGTGAAGTACAATCGGTAGGTATTCCTAGAAGCACCTCTTCAGATGGTGTGGCAGTAATTTAACTAATGTATGATCTTCTCTTCCAGAACTCTGGATGTCGGTATTAGTGGTTATGGTGTCCTCCGCTTGCTGATCCTTTGTCTCCTCCACAAGTTTAGGTGAAGAAATCAGGACCAGTCCATCCAGGTGGGCGGCCATATTGTGACTAAGATCATATGGGAGAATCTGTTGCTTCTTATTGAGTATTTGTTTTGGGATAAATGCTTCCCAATGAGAAAATTTTGTTGCTTTTCAAAAAATTAGTTGATTCAAGAAAATGGAAGGGTTGCTTGAATCACATTGGAATCAACAGAATGAACAAGCACCATGATAGTAGGTCTACAAAGAAAATATATCAACATGAAGAAATCTGGAACAGAGTCCACTCTAAGCTATTGTACAACCTTCCTCTTGTGCCTGTAGATATCGAAAATAACTTTTAAGACTTAAAATCAATCTCAATTGCAAGATCCTTGTTGTTGTCACATGAAAGAAAAGATATTCTGTGACTCGTGAGAGAAAATAAGGACACATAAAAGAGCCAATAAAAATCTCACATCAGAAAAACAATCAGACACTGACATTGAGACCAGAAACCAGTTCAGTTTCTTACTGGCCAGAAAACTTTACAACAGCTAAGAATAATGTGGTAGAAAGAGAATATCCGGCCAGAAATAAAAGTGATGCAGGTTGTCACATCATGAGAAACTTCATAAAGTGAAATTTTTAGTAGTTTAATTCCCATTCATCCACATTATGAGAACAGATGTCTCATGTTTCTCATTCCCATTCCACATAGATGTATATTAGACTTCTCATTTCAGAAAGGCATGGATATGACATCAATGGGATAGCGTCCACCATGATAGTTATCTTGGGTTCTCAGACAATACTTTATGATTTCAACCTGAAAGCACAAATTGACCAGTTCTGCTAGAATGGTACTCTCTTAAATAGTATCAATTTCTTTACAGAGCAGTAGGCCAAATTTTGAGCACTTATGTCTCAGTCTCCTGGCACAGATGGATGCATGACAACTAATTAGATATGATGCGATTAGAAAGCATAAGTCAAAGTGCTACCGATGTCCATATATGTCCAAATTTGCAATGAGCTTATGGAAAATCTTCTAGAGATGTCTGAGAAGAAATGAAAAGAGCAAATGGCTAGGGATATCTACAGAATCTATGACATCAATTTAGAAGAGAAAAGCAGTTAAAATTACTCGCTGTTAGCATGGAGACTTCACTAAAAGGGGAGGGATATCAACCAAATCCTGAATGCAGCGACATTAATTTCAAATCACACGCAACCATTCATTTCATCAAACACCTTAGACCCCAACTATCCATAGTCAACTTCCTTACTTCATCTTCTCGACTATACTTACAACATAACATCTGTCACACCCACTGTATTTTAGTTGTCCGTACCAAAATCCCAGACCTCCAATCCAAGAAGGGACAAAGTTCTTTTTGACCCAAAGATGGCAAAGACCAACTGAGGTCTCACCTCAAGGACAGCCGTGTAGAAATAATCTGTATTAGACAGTATTGTATTGTGCACATTTATGGATCAAATAACTGTATATCAGATGAGAAGCTTTTGACAGGTGAGATCAATATGAACCTATGTGGGAAGAAACGAGAACCAAGAAAAAAAATTCAGAAAACAGAAAAGGAGAACGTAAGACAATGATGATTATCATGATGATGATGAAAAAGAAACCATCACCAGAATTTCTACACAAGACTACAAAATAAGCATAAAAAAGGCACACATCATAAAAGCGATCAAGATTTATGTTATTTTGTAGTTAAGCTCTTACAGAAGCAAAACGTGAAAATAAAGTTTGAAACAGAAACGCACATTCAACAAGGCATACTTACTTCTCGACTAGAACGGTTTCCAACATACATGACTACATTCAAGAAAACCAAGCATTGATACTGACTGAACAGTTTTACCAAGACCCATTTCATCAGCTAAAATGACATTTGTATCATTTCTCCAACTGCAAGCTTACGTAAACTGGCTGGAAAACAATACGATCTGTGATTACTTTAATTTGAAAATCATGACCAATTGATCAAAGAATGCAAGACATCAAAATCAAACTGAATCTGATTTTCACTACTTACATCTAACCCAACCTCATATTGGGTTACATCAAGGATCAACTTTAAGTCCATACTTATTTATAATGGTG
Source organism: Brasenia schreberi (assembly GCA_036023115.1). NCBI lineage: Eukaryota > Viridiplantae > Streptophyta > Magnoliopsida > Nymphaeales > Cabombaceae > Brasenia > Brasenia schreberi. The sequence continues at coordinate 11,700,539 of JAYKKT010000052.1, forward strand.
ATTGATGAGTTAACAAAACATATTCAAGATGAAGTACCTTGGTGTATGTTATTTGCAGATGACATTGTGTTAGTGGAGGAGTTTAAGGAAAAAGTTAATAGAAAATTGGAACTATGGAGAGAAACATTAGAAAGCAAAGGCCTCCAACTTAGTAGAACAAAGACAGAATATATGGAATGTAAGTTTGATCATTTGGTTACTTCAGATGACATAGAAATTAAAATTGGCACACATTGCATTCCCCAAAAGGAAATTTTTAAATACCTAGGGTTAATTTTTCAGAGTGATGGAAGAATTGATAGAGATGTTACGCATAGAATTAATGTTGGTTGGTTAAAATGGAGAGGAGCATAAGATATTCTTTGTGATAAGAAGATACCATTAAAGTTAAAAGGTAAATATTATAGAGCAGCAATTAGGCCTGCCATGTTTTATGGTTAATGAAGATGTTGAGATGGATGAGTGGTCATACAAGAAAATACCGTATACATAATGAGGTTATTAGAAACAAATTAGGAGTGGCACCAACAGAGGATAAAATGAGAGAATATCGTTTAAGATGGTTTGGACATATAGAAAGAAGATCAAAAGAAGAACATGTAAGAAGGTATGAAAAACTAGATTTTGAAAGTATTAAAAGAGGTAGAGGACGACCACAAAGTGTTGGAAAGAAACAATAAAGAATGATCTAGCTTATTGTGAGTTAACTGCTAACATGGCACACGATAGGGATATGTGGAAACAAAGAATCCATGTAGCCGACCCCGTCTAGTATGGGAAAAGGCTTAGTTGTTGTTGTTGTTACATCTAACCCAACCTCTGAGTAAAACATGTGATTCACGCATGATGGAACATACCAGGTAAAGGTGTGAACTATTTAATGTGGACTTTAAGTGATGTTAATATAACAAAAATAGACTTCATACCAGGTAAAGGTGTTGAACTATTTAATGTGGACTTTAAGTGATGTTAATATAACAAAAATAGATTTCTCAAAAATTTATTACCAAAACCAAGCCTTTTCCCACACTATATGGATTGGTTACATGGATTCTTAATCACCATTGAGACTGATCATGTGTCATATTAGCATTTAACTCCAAAGAAGTAGCATCATGTTTTATTATTTCCTTCCAGCACTTCAGAAGCCCGTCTTTCCCCTCCTATAAAGTGTTCACCATTCAAATTCACATCTTACTGTCGGTGCTTAACATGACTGCCTTTCCAAACGTCTGAACTACCTCATGTGCTAGTATTTTATATTTAGTAGGTGTTGCACCAACTCTCCCCACCTCTCTCTCTCTTTGATAACCTCATTAAGGTCACACTTTCACATCAAACAACTTCATTTCTGCTAAAAACATCCTGTAAACGTGTGGATAATTGACTGCCCAACACGTAGTACTGTTGAATATATCTCAATAAACAAGAAAATCAATAAACTGCAAATCAACAACACATCTCGAAACGAGGGTCATCGGCTTCTCTTGCTGTCGTGCTCCACTTCATATTCTTATTTTATTTCATTACATAAAACTGATTACAAAAATTAGTCCATGTAAGGGATCACCCTTGCATTGCCGGCCCCAAGCCCGGATAAAGGAGGAGGGTTGTGTTAGGCTTCCGACACCCAGCGTAAAACTTCATCGGATTTTTATAACATGGATTACAAAAATTATGAGCATTGTTTTGGGGCATCCCCGCCTAGCGATGTGCTGCAGAGCCCGAACACAGTAAGAAGTAAGCAAGGGCCACTACATTTTCGCCCGAATGTAGTGAATCAATTGCAGAGAGGGTTCCCACATCATGGACGGGTGTGGGTAAACAAGTTAGTCCCGCTACATTTCCGCCGAATGTAGTGAAAATTTTTCAGAGAGGGTCTCCGTATTTTGATTATGAACGGATGTGGGGGATAAGGAAGCTAGTCCTAGATAATAAGATTCGTATTGATTCTTGAATATCAGAACATTATCCGGTAAGCTAAGGGAGGTGGTAGATACTATGATTCGAAGAAAGATTCATATTATATGTTTACAAGAGACAAAATGGGTTGGAGAAAAAGCAAAGGAGATAGAGGATACAAGTTTTAAATTATGCTACTCAGGTAAAGAAAAGGCTCGAAATGGAGCTGGTATTATCATAAATAAAGATTTAAAGGATAGTGTAGAAGACATACAACGATATGGTGACCAAATCATGACGTTGAAATTAGTGTTAGAAGCAGAGGTTTTGAATATAGTTTGTGCTTACGCACCCCAAGTAGGACTAGAAGATAGTATAAAGACAACTTTTTTGGAAGAGTTAGATAAGGTGATTCAAAAGATTCCACAAAGGGAGATGTGATTTGTTTAGGAGGAGACTTAAAATGGACATGTCGGTAAAGAGGCATTAGGATATCAAGGTATTCATAAAAACTTTGGTTTTGGGGATATAAATGAGGAAGGTAGAGAGACTTTAAATTTTGCTATGGCATTTGATCTATTTATAGTCAATACAATCTTAAAAAAATGAGATGAATATTTAATTACTTATAAAAGTGGCTTATCACAAACACAAATTGATTACTTTATTTGTAGAAAAAAAGCTACAGCGTGTTGTAAAGATTGCAAAATGTGGATGAAAAGCTTAGAAATAGGATTAGTGCTTTTGAAAATGCTTTTGAAACTTGGGAATACTTGATTCTCAAGATGACTTTGTTTTCCAAATTGATCTAATGGAAAGAATGGTTATGCTTAAACAAGGGAACCTAAGCATTAGAGACTACCATAATGAATTTTCGGAGTTATAGACTCAATTAAGAAGTTTTGACAAATTTAAAAATCTTCACAAATTAGATTAATTTCAAGAATTTATAGACAACCAATACTTCTTCTTGTTTATGCATAGGTTGATAAACGAATTTGAAAATATTATATCAAACCTTATACATAGAAAACCTAGACCTAGAGGGGATTCCTTTTTGCCCGACCTTGTTATGAAGGAAACAAGATTGAAGAATATGAATGTGGTCAAGGAAACCGTGCTTGCCGCATCAAAACCAGGAGCAAACTTGAAGACCTACAAGCCTCCGCATGCAAAGAACAATGAAGGCATGTCAAAGAAGCCCATGAGACTGTGGCCGACCAAAGATATTATTTGGTACTATTGCAATGAAAGTGGACACATCAAAACCACTTGTCCTTTACTTCGGAAAAGAAGTGGAAACGTGGGAGCCGTAGAAAAGGGGGTGCTTGCCCAATAACATCAAAGTATAGAAAAAATCTTGAAGAAAAAAGCAAGCATCTCCGGGAATGCTCTATCCACTTCTCAAGGTATTTCTTAGTTTTTAGATTCCAATACATCTTTTCATTTGACACATAGTGAAGATTCTTTGATTAATTCTTGTGAAACCATTGAAAAACATGTGTTTAGGACCCATGGAACAAAACTCCAAATCAAAAAAATAGGAAACCTTGAAAAACAAAACTTTAAAATTCAAAATGTAAGTCTTATACCTAAACTTAATTTAAACCTACTTTCGGTTGCTCAAATATGTGATAACAATTGTATAGTCACTTTCTCATCCAAACATTGTGTGCTGCAAGATCACCTATCGAGAAAGGTGATTAGTCAAGGCCATAGAGAAAGTGGACTATACAAAATGAGCTATCTTGTTATGCCAAATTCCGATTTTTTTAACGTAGCCCACGATGCTACACTTTAGCATAAAAGACTTGGACACTTGACTCTCAAAAATTATGTAATATTCCCTTGATGAAAACCATTAGAGAGAAAAAGTTTGAATGTAAAGATTGTATTCTTGGAAAAATGCATCATCTTCCTTTTGGAGAAAGAAACTATATACCAAAACAAGCTTTTGATCTAATACATTCGGATGTTTGGGGCCTCGCGCCCATTGTTTCTAAAGGAGGAGTGCAATACTATGTGATTTTTGTGGATGACTTTACTCGCTTTACATGGATATATCTCTTGAAATACAAATCCAAAGTATTTGAAAAATTTGTAGTCTTTTGTAATATGATCAAAAACCAATTTGGAGCCGCCATTAAAATCTTTAGATCCGATTCGGGAGGAGAGTACATGTCTAATGAATTTCAAAAATTTATTGAAACTAATGGTATTTTTCATCAAAAATCATGCATTAAAACACCCCAACAAAATGGTCTAGCGGAAAGAAAACATAGACATATTATTGAAACTTGTAGAACTATACTAATTGCTAGTAGGGTTCCTAAATATTTATGGGCCGAAGCTACTCTTACCGCAGTATATCTTATAAACAGAATACCTTCATCTAACCTTGAAAATATTTCACCTTTCAAAAAAATTGTACACCATCCCTCCATACTATGAACGACTTAGAGTTTTTGGATGTAGATGTTTTGCATATACAAACAAGAATGATAAACTGTCACCTAGAGCTATTGAATGTGTATTCCTTGGTTATGGCATTGACAAGAAGGGTTATAGGTGTTTTGATCCCATAGAAGACAATTTGTATGTGTCTAAGGATGTAAAATTTTTTGAGAATGATATTTATTATTAATTCAAATCCTTGGAAAATTCTGAACCTTTCATTCCTCAAGATTTTTTTTAAGCTAGAAGAAGATAATGATTGTTACTCAGATCATCAAGACATTCAAGAAAATCATGTTGAAGACAATGATACTTCACATACAACTGTTGATACTCAATCAATTTTCGAACCCTTCCCCTCACATTATACAAGACATCCTAGAGAAACCAATGATGCCCACATAGAACCTGATATTACAAGATTAGAACCCAGGGTTTCAAGGCCTCCCCAGCGATTTGTGTCCTATGAATCTTTTGAACCACAACGAAGAAATTTGATTGCCACCCTTCGTCAAGTTAAAAAACCTATGTTCTATGATCAAGCTAAAGGTATTCCATAATGGGAAGATGCTATGAAAGATGAACTCAACGCCCTAGATAAGGCTCATACATGGATAGTTGCACCCATACCAAAGGATAAAAAAATCATTGGATGTCGATGGGTATATAAAATCAAAACTCATAGCAATGGTCACATTGAGAGATACAAGGCTAGACTAGTTACTAAAGGTTATGCCCAATAATATGGAATTGACTATGATAAACTTTTGCCCCAGTAGCTAGAATGACCACAATTATAATTCTCATAACCATTAGTGCAATTAAGCAATGGAATATATACCAACTTGATGTCAAGAATGCTTTTTTGAACGGTTACTTGAATGAAGAAGTCTACATGAATCCTCCTCCTAGTGTTAATCTCCCTCCTGGTCATGCTCTTAAATTGCGAAAGGCTTTGTATGGTTTGAAACACTTGCTTTTGTATGTAGATGACATGATCATCACAGGAAGTGATGAAGCAGGAATTACTGAAGTTAAACTTGATCTTCATCACGAATTTGATATGAAAGACTTGGGCTTGTTGAATTACTTTCTAGGTATTGAGATAACCAACAATAATTGTGGATATTTTATGTCTCAAACAAAGTTTGCTAAAGATATTATTGAAAGATCTGGTCTTACAGATACTAAGGTTGTTGACACATCGGAAGTCCTAGGCACCAAACTATGATCCACTGATGGTGAGAAATTAGATGACCCCACCCCTTATCGACAGCTCATAGGTACCCTTATCGACAGCTCATAGGTACACTTACTTATCTCACCATTACTAGACCATATATTTCTCATGCATTACACACAACAAGTCAATTTCAACACACACCCACTTCTGTTCATATGAGTGTTGTCTTGCGCATTATTCGATATATTAGAAATACTGCCCACAAGGGGGTCCTCTTAACTTCTTCGTCTTTTGATTTATCTGTATATACGAATGTTGATTAGGGTGGAGATGTCAACGATAGACACTCTACGACTGGTTTTTGTGTGTTTTTAGGTGAATCTCTTATTTCCTAAAAGTGCAAAAAACAATAGAATGTATCCCTCTCATCCACAGAAGCCGAATATCGGGCCATGGCTACAGTTGCGATGGAGATCTCTTGGATCACAGTCATTCTAGCAGACATGGGAGTCACTGTACAATGCCCTACCATTATGTATTGTGACAACAAAAGCGTCATGTATATTGCCTCCAACAACACTTTTCATGAGACAACAAAGCATATCGAGATGGACTGCCACTTTGTTCGTGAAGAGTATCTGAATAAGAAGATTTTGCTTTGTTATGTCACATCTGAGATGCAGCTCGCAGACTTCTTCACCAAATCCCTTTCAGCTCCTCGATTTCAGTTTTTGCTAGACAAACTTTCCGTGTATACCCCGTAAGTTTGAGGGGGTTGTTAATGTAATAGAAGCACGGGCCTGTAGGGCCCGTGCCACCATTGTGAAAGGGGGTCAGGGCCGTGGCCAGGACTGTTGGGGGGCCCAACGGCTAGTGCTGGCCGGCCAGTACTAGCCCTCTTCTTCCTTTTGCTCTCTCATTTCAACATATTGTAATGCCTATAAATAGGCCATTCATTCTTCAATAAATTATGCAGTCTAGCATTGCTTTTTTACTTGTTTTGTATGTGCTTCCGCTCTCGTTGGTTATTCTTGAAGATCGGCATTCGTGATTGAATGCCATTTGACTCTTGGCGACTTGGTGAACTTGATTCGTGCAATATCAACATTCGTTCATTGACGAATACTTACATAGAGGACGACCACAAAAGTGTTGGAAAGAGATAATAAAGAATGATCTAGCTTATTGTGAGTTAACTGCTAACATGGCACATGACAGGGCTCTATGGAAACAAAGAATCCATCTAGCCGACCCCATCTAGTATGAGAAAAGGCTTAGTTGTTGTTGTTGTATCCATCTTTCTTGGTGGGCAATTACTTTAAGCATATCTTTCAAAATTTAGGGACAGGCTGAATATTGCGTTCACCTAATGTTTTAGCATTGTATTTTTCTGCATTGAAATATTTACAATACAAACCTTTCATCTCATAAACTTTCCTCCACAAACAATGATAACAATAATGTTAATGATATAATATTAGTATTAGTCATAATAAGTAGTGTGTTAAGGGATCACCCTTGCATGGCAGTCCCAAGCCCGAATAAAGGAGGGTTGTGTTAGGCTTCTGACAGCCGACGTAAAACTTTGTTGGACTTATCTACTATGGATTCTACAGATTATGAGCATGATAGGGCTACGTGCGAACAAAGAATCCATATAGCTGACCCCATCTAGTATGGGAAAAAGCTTAGTTGTTGTTGTTGTTGTTGTTGTTGTTGTTAAGTGTTGGCACATTGTTGCATGGCAACATGTTCAAATCAAATTTATAGGCCTAGTATACTTATAATAAACAATTGTGATTTCACACAAGCAACAGCTATGTAATTGTTGTAATATTATGATGACGTTTTCAAAATATATCACAAAAAGATGAACCAGCAAGCACATCTATATAATTAAGACTCAATATAAATGCTTTGCATTAAAATTTTGCACTATCAGAATGTCATCGATCCTTTTACTACAGGTGCTTCTTTTCTAATGGTTACAATTCTCTTCTTGTGTAACAAATGTTGAGCACCACCTTAACATACAAAGATCTCACTCAAAAACGGTAAGCCACAGGAAACTGGAACTTGATAGTGCACCAAAAGTAACAAATAATATGTGCACCCATAAATGTCTGGGTTTTCAAAAGGATTGTCGTGAAGACAAGAGAAAACCAGATAGAGGACAACAATAAATGAGATATAAATGAAAGGGTTTATTTAGTATTTCCTTGTGATGTATATGGTGCACGTTTTGGTGCTTTGAAAGCATCAGATTGGGAAATATGTGAAACAAAGAAGCAACAAATATGTATGATAATTTTAGTGAAAGGGGTGTAAGCAGATTGGATTTGGTATGGGTAGTAGTTACGAAATCCAACTTGATAGACAATTAGGTAAACATATTCAAAGTTGTACTGAGATTCTATTGTGAAGCAATGAAAACAAATCCATATCAAACAAAAGTATGACATCCAAAATGCTATCAAATATCCACACGAGTTGAGAAACTATGTACAACTCAACATATATATCTGCCACATCAAGCTTGCATTGCTTTGTGGTAAGTCAAGTTTTGCACAAGCTAGAACTTTGCGGTTCAAACTTTAGTTGCATCTTGCTAGGTCAGAATCATATGCAGTTTTCATTCTTTTATTATGCATAATGAAGTCGAAACCTGGTATCTTATAATGTATCTGACTGTGATTTCGAATTTGAAAAGCAAAAACCAACATAACATCGGGTTATTATTCAGATATCAATTTAGGATAAGGAATCCTACCTACTAAATGGATCAGAATTGGATGGGTTATCCAATATGCACTCTGTTGACATGCCTGTTAGAGGATTCCACCAAAGGCAGGCTATATGTGCTGGGGGCTATTAATTAATTACAGAAGAGAAGCGCGACCGCAAAACTATAAGATGCAATAGGGAAACACACCTCTACTATTCCTTCGCTGGGAATCCACCGTCTTTCCAAGGACTGTCATGGCTGCCTCTCGAGCCTGTTTTTTGGAAAAAGAGAAGCAAGGTGATTTAAACACATATGGCACCACTCTTTTGCTCAAATAACAAAGTGAGAATTTAAAACGCAAGTTTGAATATGCGAAAGAGGGTGTAAACAGCCCCTGAATCATTTGCAACTAATGCATAATTTCAATATAGGAGGAAACCAAGTTGCTTGAAAGAATACAATATGACAACAGAAAAAGCAAACTTCTACGCTTGAAATTTTTCAGAGTGCCGAAATCTGCAAAATGCTTGAAATTGTCACCTCAAGCCACATGAACTAGGGCTAATAAAATCAGTAGTATGATCTCTTGTATCTTATAACATCAAAATTTTAAAACTGAACTTCCTCTCTGCCAAAACAGATAATGCAAACACAGCCTAAATTGTCATATCAAACTCAAGTCTCCAACCACAAGAAAAAGAAAGAGCAAGATAAAAGAACTTCAGGAAATGATCACTCTCTTAAATGAAAAGAAGAAAAAAGTTCATATCAAATAATTAATATGTTTGGTGTTGACAAAATATTGCAGTTACAGAAAGAATTTCTGGTGTCTAGTATGGGAAAAGGCTTAGTTGTTGATGTTGTTGTTGTTGTTGTTGTTGTTGTTGTTGTTGTTGTACAGAAAGAATTTCTGGTGAAATTATACTGCATAGAAGAGAGAACCATACTTTGTATTCATCAATAGCATCTTGAGCAAAAGCTATATCAGTATCTTTCTCCCTGCAAACATAATAGAAAGAACAGTATAAGACACCTTAGTTGGATACCAAAATGGGCAGCGTTCATCTAAACAAAAGGACTTTGTATTCAATCAGAATAAAAGTATCTAAACCGGCACTAAAATGTTTTATGGATGGTTGTTACTTTTTCTCTGACCATCAGATAAAAAATCAGGGACTCATGAAACTAAGAACCTGAACATTTGAATTAGTCTGTGGCCTTTGAAGAAAACCAGTGACAATACGCTTGTTTTCAAGGAAAACAGAGTCCCATACCAAGTTGCTTCAGAGTATGATAAACCCCGCCATTTGACCAGATACTCTTGAACCTCTTCATCAGAGCCACCTTTGGTGGTCCTATCTGAAAATATTCTTCCTACCTGATAGAAAACATGTCTTGTTATGAGGTTAAAAAGTAGAGAAGCAAAAGAGTAAGAAACATCACAGACATGCATACACATCATCTACAGAAAAGGATGCAAGCATACACCCAGAAAGCAAATGACCTGACTATATTGCTTAAGAAGGTCCAATTCCATTTCCTTGTTGACATCATGGACCTCAACCTGCAGGATATTTAAGAGTCATGTAACTGCAAAATTAGGAACCATCGAAATTATCATACCAGCATATCATACACAGTTGAACACTACTAAAATTTTGAAGCACACACAATAGGAAGACAACAAAGATGTTTAAGCTCTGACAAGTAGACCATAATACAAAATTACGATAAATAATGTAAAGTCAAACATAAAATATAGATATGAACCATGAAAAAGCATTTACACAAAAAGTATGCAGTATAGCAAAGGTCGCATGCATAAAAAGATATACCTATCCAAGAGGAAGGCTTAGAACATACAAGATGTCTAGAATTATATTTCTTACAAGAATGCTTGTTCCATCTCATGTTGATATTATTGCTTGTTATGGAAGCATTAGAACATACAAGATGTCTAGAATTATATTTCTTACAAGAATGATTGTTCCATCTCATGTTGATATTATTGCTTGTTACGAGGTCCTGCTTCGCTCCTCGTTTTTTATACAACTGACTTGAGAAAGATCCTATATTTTGTATTCTATAACCTTAGCTATCTTTATTACATTCTTTTGTGTTAAAACCTTTTATATAGATTTTGTCTTTTGCTTGGCTAACAGCCTTATTTGCTTTCTTTGCCTTCCTATAATAATTTCAACTTTAATGAGTTTTATTTGTAGTGCATATTGTAACAAACTCTCTTTGCCTTAATCCACCACCAGGTTTCCTTCAGCTAAAACTGTTTTTGCCACTTCTCTAATATTTATTGCATGATTTGTTAATTTTCACATGCACACATTCAAAATTACAAGCATCTCATTTCTCATTAAGAACTTCCTTTACAAGCATAAATTATATATGAAATTGCCAATTCCACAATATGATATATAATGGCATCTAGCACCGTGCAGATTCCAACACATGCATTCAAAATTGACAGGGAGAAATTTTGCGAACATTAAGACAGGTTAATACAGTCACTGAACAGACTTTTTCTTTGCAATATTTCCTATGCATGTGTGTGTCTATGAATACATCCATATGAATTTGTTTGATGTCCTTTCCAGATGCCCAGAGTCAATAAAAAATTCTTAAGATCGCATATCATTTTCCTTTTTGAGGTGAGAGATCTTCTAGCACCACCTGTCACACATTGTTACACCAAACTCAGACTTCACTGCTGAGCACATAAATCATAAAACTTTCACCACAACCACGTTAACGAATATCAAAATTTTTCAAGGGGAAACAAATATAAAAAAAAAAAGGAAATCAATCCCAATCAGAAAACAGAAAGCAACAGGCAAAAATTTTAAAGAAAATGGTTTCAAAAACTTATCTCAGATGTAGTGACTGCATGGAACATAGAAAAGCAAATTGTTCAACCACAGATAAAAGAATTTTTCTAGTGACAGCTAAAATGGGATTCCCAATACCTCTTCACGCGATAATGCTCTCCTAAACTTTGTTTCTTCTTTTACTCTCTTTATGTAGTTCAAAACTTTCTTGAAACCACTAAGCTGCATAAAAGAGACAAACTACAGGAATAAGCAATATTCATAATGTGTGAAGCCTACCAAAACCAAACCAATGGGAGCATTTTCACACACTACAGAATGTGTAAAAAATTATGACAAACAAGCACGAGTTGATCCAGGACTAGGGTTCAGACTAGAACTCTCACTAAAGCTTCTGTGAAGTAAACCCCAAGCATACATTTTGAAGTTCAGACAGGGGCTGCCACTGGCAGTGCAAGTATGATTGCCCTTTCCATTTTATAAAGAACTCCACATTTTCCCAGTCCAACTCAGGGTCTAACAAGTAGCTTGAAACAGTTGGTTGCAGTGATTTGCCATTTGCGAAGGCATCATGTGACACTCCTTTTGGCTGGTGCCACAAGACCCTCTCAATTGCATCACCATCTTCATCTTCAGCTTCTTCTTGGGGAAACTGATAGAAACAACGAGAACTATGTCAGCTCATAATGTCAAACACCAAGTGTTCAAGTCCCAGCTTATGATGTCAAAAAATCAGCATCATAATTGAAACAAATTCAATTAAGAAAAAGCATGAAGCCTCTTAAATAATACTCACATATAACTCTCAATAATAGAAAACCTCATAAGCAACATAGCATCCCTTACCAATCGCTTCTAAAGAACACATCCATGCATCACAGAAAAGCAATTTCTTTTAGATATTTTAGCACAAAAATGTCAAAATCTGTTCATGGAATTATAGTTACTAGTGCATATAGCACTGAAATCCTTAATAAAGTTCCCAGCACCATTCAATGTATTATGATATATTGTTATCTCCTATTATAAGAGATCAATTACCATGATAAGAGCAAGGCAAGTCAACAATCCTAAGTTTGCCTGCATCTGATCCGTTGTGCTCTTGTGAGTGGACTATTTTAATAATGATGTGACAGAATCATCATTTGGAGCTCCAAAGCACCAACTTCTTCCATCTGAAGAATTGACATTGGAAATATAAGCAGAGAGCTGTTTGCCTGTGACAAGCATTTTATTTAATTCTCTGAACTATGATTAGTGAAAGCCTGTGCTTCCAAGGCAGCATTCTCTTTGCCTCATTGAAGGAATGTCCATCGTATCCCATTTACTGACTGTTAAAGTCAAACAATCTGTAGAACAGTCATTACTAAACCATCCCCAATAACAATTTCTTCCACATTGGCATCCCCTTCATGTTGCACAACTATTGCAGAATTATACTTGTTAGGAATATCACTCAGACTTCTTGGTATCAGGAAAACGCATATAGTAACAGAAGAGAGTAACTCCACTCAAGAAGGTTCCTGCTTATGTTAAGCACCAAGTCTTTTATCCAACAAAAACAAGAGAAAGCATGGTAATCCTGATCCGAGTTAATTACGAAATTCTACAACATAATCTTTTCATCACAATTACAAGAACATTATATTTTTAAAGTTACAATATTACAAATCTTCTTAAAATTAAAAGATCACTACATTCATTTATGAAATTCAAATGCTGTTTTCTTATCAAGATAACCCACCTAAAGGAAGTTAAAATAGGATACCGTTATCATCATGACCGAAAGCGGGGGGAATAACAACACAAGGTTATGTAAAAATTGTTCTTTTCAGGATTGACCTGCTATGGATTGTCATCATTGACTTGAGATGTCTTGTGATGTAAAAACTGTTTTTCCTGGGACCATCTAAAAACACAATATAGGTGCAAATATAGTAAAAGAAAAACCTAGTACAAGTAAGATAGATATGATAAGAGACCTCCAGAAAAGTAAGACAGTTTGGTTGACTGACCCCATAAGATGGCAAGTTGAACAACTCAGTATTAGAATTTATGCCAGAATGTTGAAGTACAATGGCCAAAATGTGACCACATGTCCCTTTGCAATAAAAAATGGTTGTAGGAGCAATATTATTGCATGACACTTTGTGTATGTGCACATATGAGTCAGCATTTGGGGCAAAGATAAAAAAATGTTGCATACTAGTAGTATCAAAACAAACACAACAGGTGCAAAGATACAATCGTTAGACATGAATATCAGAAGAAAATAAAAATACCATTTATCTGAGTAAAAGAAATTATCGAAGGGAGAGAACAATCAGCAGACACATGGATGAAGCTGTAAAGGAAATATGAAAGGTTGTAACGACTTGAACAGTAGCTCAGACAAAGGAAAGGAGAAAACAATTCGAAATCAACATCCAACACAAAATGGTCTGCGGTTGATGATAAAATAACTCATTGGTATGGTCCTTTATGCTTAAACCTCGAACCTGCTGAATCACTGTCTAAAACTAAATTTCTTTTATGTATAAATCACAAATATCCACATTATAATACGCAAGGAATTATCGCATTTGCTACATCTAATGGTGGTCTATTTTTTGGAGTCCAACTATTAAAACAGATAGCACATTCTGCATAGAACTCCATAACAAGCACTAGCACCAATTATCTTACTCATCAAAAAGTTCTTAAATAACCTACTTTCCCTATCATTGTAGGCAATTCAAACTAATGTTGGTTTTCAAAATACACAGTAAGGCATTCATCCAGGAACTTAAGTAAGAAGCTATTATATAATCCATTGGAAAGTGAAGATATGTTGCATAATCAGGATTTTCATGTCCGCTTCAAAGAAAAAGGAAAGCTATAAGTTAGCATTTCTGCAATGAAAAACAAATAGCTCTGCTGTTAAGAAAAACTAATTCCTAAAATGAAGAGAATAAATACATGAAACACTTATTATCATCACCATACCTTGCAAGATTTTTTCAATGTTTCTTCCTTTGCCTCTTCATCGCTTTCTTCACTTTCAGCATATGACACTTTCCGAACTGGCCTCCTAGAAGTCCTCAGCTCTCTACTAGATATGTTATTTTCAGGTATAGTAGAAATGTTTCCATGCTTACGAAGATGTAAACTCTTTCTTTTCCCAAGGTCAAAGTCATCATCAGTATCTTTTCCTGAATCTTTTGCTGATAAACCTTCCTCTTCTGAATCTGTTTGTCTCCTTCTTTGTCGGGTAGATACAGAGAACCGTTTTGCAGCTTTAGAAGCTCTTTCTTTTCTCCCTCTTTTTCTTTTCCTTTTGCTGAAACTATCAAATAACTCCACATCACTTTCATCTGAGATATCAAAATCGTCATCCTTTTCCTCCTCTTCATCCAAATCTTCGCTTGAACACTGTTCAAATGACGTTTTCTAAAAAAGTGAGTCTAGAATTATACAAATGCAAGCAGTTGATTAATTGAAAACTTCATCGGAATTTGTTTAACATGGCCTGCAGTATGACGGATGACCACTGCAGCAGCAATAAAAGAAACTTTGAATTTCAGGTTGGACCATTAAATCAAATCTTGCTACTTGCTGAAGCATCAAAGCACAACACAAATCCCTTCTATTCTTATGAAATGGAAGACAGTAGCATAAACCCCAGAATTATAGAAAGGTAGTTTTGCAGTAATGCAAAGCAATGAGTCGATCATAACATTGATGGTCCTTTTCCCTCTCATCAACAAGACTGACACCCTTAAATGGATACTTCACCATTACACAGAGCTCATGGTGAATTTCAACTTTATGACAAAGCTTCAAATTACATAAAACAGCGCACATTGAGAAATCTCAAGAAAATACATTTCAGAAATACTGATACACAGAAAAATTGTGACAAGAAATGTCAAAGAGAACCTATTGTAGTCGAACTAAACAGTCAGCATGTGGGGCTCAGTCATTAAAAAGCCTAGTTGATGGTGTTAGGTTCAAAGCCAGCTTACATGAAAGAAATAAAATCAAGAAGCACAATCATATAAAACATATTCTAGTTGATAACAATACATGATTACACAGGTAAATAGAAGTATAATAGCACATCTTGTTATACATCAGTGTTGTAATGTACCGCACATGTCGAACTGACTCTTCACTATAGCAACTACAATATGATATACCCATGTATCTTAAAATGCCCCTTACCGTAAGGTAGACAGGAATAGCATAACCATATCATATCAAGTTCGTTCATAGTTTTCATTTTTGAGGAAAACATTTAGGATATGCATCAATCTGTATCGTGTCATTGGGCATTTCGGATATGCTTTATGCATCAATATAGTATATTGTAGCTAGGAACGCATAACTTACATTGATGCTATTTCTTATTTGTATGGATCCAACATCCAAGTTCTAACCACCAAATGCTAGATAAACCATATCGACGTGCTTTGTGTTGCTTATTTAGTGCATTAGAGAGTTTAAAGGACTGAGAGATTTATTTTCAGAAACTTCAAAAGGTGAAGTGATGACAACTTATCAAGAAAAAGATGATTTAAAATTTTGGCCCCAAATTATCATGCTTCAACCAAATTTGATATGAAAGTAGCACGGAAAAGAATATGCTTAACATGACTTGATTGCTATTTGACATCTCAGATCATGTGAGATCCTAGCCTTAAGCCAAGGTCAACTAGATGCCATAGGCTGCAGCAAGGGCATGATCTTAATGACATTGAGAAAAATGGGTTACCACAATTTTATGATTTTATCATTACGCTTGAGAACCAAATCAACTTATCAACCATGTGAGTGAATGTGAAGAAACTTGCTATAATTCAAAAATAGGCAGAGGAGATAAGGAGAAACACCAACTAAAACAATGAAATAACAGAAGAGTAAACAGAAAGATTCTTCCCTGACCACTCAAACAACACCTGGATCCAATGGTGATGAAGCTAAATAAACATATGATCAAGATACTTGTGAATGCTACCAACAGCATTCCTCCTTAAACCAAAGAACAAGAAAGCCCATGATCAACGCCAGAAACATCCTTATGCATAAAGGAATTACATATGAGCACTAAAAAGAATGACTGTGATATATGACTTGCAAGGACAACCTCCCGTTTAGTGTTGTTGCCTTGTTCACCACTATAATCAGGATCGAAGTCAGCATCGTCAGGGTCATCACCTGTAAACAGAGGAAAGAAATTGAGGTCTTTTTTCCTTCTCTAAGGAACAATACAATGAGTTAGAAAAAGCATATGCAAGACAAAGGAAAGATGCATAAGAATGATTTCGCTGTAATGTGGCTTGTCTCAGTACAAGCCAGAAGCATCACTTAGATAACAGTAACTTAATAGTTAATACCACCTTCATTGTCATCATCATCTTCATCCTCATCATACTCAGAGTTTGCAGCCTCTGAACTTGAAATGTTTCTTTTGGTGGAAGCTGCCCTAGATGCAGATCCCATGTTCAATGCACCAGAGGCATTATTTCTTCTACGGGTCAGTTGCTCACTCTGTTCTTCTCCATCCTGCTCATAATAATCATCAGATGACATCTCGTCAGCAGGTATATCAGCAGGACTCTTTTGTGAATCTTCCTGCTGCTCCAACTCCAGGCAATCTGATCCCCCATCAGAAACATTATTTTCAGAACCATCTTCAGCTTTGTAATCTGAATCCATATTCTTCGAATCTCTTCCACATGCAGATCCTTCCTCAGTGACAGGCTGTTGATAGCTCTTCCATAAAGAAGAACCCCACTGTCCAACTAAAGCTGTTCTCCGCCCAGTAGGCTGGGGATTTTGTGTCTTCCTGTCAATTACATCTCCACTGAATCCATTTTCAGACCTAGCAACTTCCTCTTCACTTTGGCACTCATCATCTGCCTTTACATCAACATTCTTCCCGCTAGAGCTAGCACCTCCTTCATCACTGCCTGATTGGCTGGGAAATCCTCCATAATCCGGGCTATTAAGATCAAAAGCTTTTTCTTCCAGCAATTGATGCGTAGAACCTGTTTCGTTAGAATGCTTTCTATAAAAGGCCATTCCTTAAGTAATCTTCTTTGTTCAAGTAGAGGCTGCCATATGCTATGATATCCTAAAGCTCCACTGCAATAAGAGAACAGGGTATAGTATATCAGATAAAAAGCTTTAATTCATGGTTTCAAATAACTGAGCACCGTTCCATCACAACAGAGCAAGAATCAAGTTAAGAAAACGTGCATGGAACGTGGAACATGTGCATGAACACAAGTAACAACTGCGACACAAAAATGAAACATTTGCATGCCAATGAAAATGAACGAGTAAAATCCAGAATAGCATCTATGGTATATCACATATGCCCCATCACAGATTGAGCAATACAAAGAGGAAAAGAATAAAATTGGCAACCCACTGAAGGTTCCGAAGGCAACTTGGGGAACTACGTTGCTAACCCCGAATAACAGAAATGGAACGCAACGTAGAACCAACGACATGAGAAACAAAAAAGTTTCTTATAAAAAATGAACGAGAATACGAGATAAGTTCGTGTCACAACTAATCCTTGCATTCAGCATTTCAGAATTTCAGCATTAAAATCGACAGATAAAAGATTTATCGAGTGTACAAGCAGGAAAAATAGCTTCCATGAACAATTACGACCTATCTTTCATCATGCACCATTTAAGATACGGGAATCGAGACAAAGGACGAAACTTTGCACGTAAAAAGAGGAAGAAAGCTCTTAGAAACTAAGAGGAACCACGGTCATCGGCTCTTTTGGTAGAACAGAACGCGACAATGGTGCAACAATTTGCTTATAAATACTTCTCAAGTGACAGAAACGGGACCATATCATACTCGTAGACACTGAAAGAGCGCATCTTTAAGACGGGACTACAAAGATGATTGCCGAAACTAATACTAAGCATGCTTGAAGCAATTGGGCAACAAGACAAAAACAATCTAACAACTCCCAAACCGAAAGACAACATAAACAGGCATGTCTGACATCAGAGTAAAGACCGTTCTCAAAGAAAGCACTAATCACCAGATCGAAGGAAACCCACCCAGATCAAGAAGTCGCAGTTCTCATCACACCTTTCCCCCAAAACCCTTAAACAAATCGACAAGAAAGAAGGAGAGGAGGGCTGGGGCAAAAGAAAATCCGCAACACAACATAGTAAAAATCCACAAACGCAAAAGCTAGAACCAATACTACCAAATTAAGGAAAATTATAGAAGAAGAGTGGCACCAAACGGAGAGAGAGAGAGAGAGAGAGAGAGAGAAAGGACCGCACGCAATCGAATTAATACTGCAAATACGCCGAAGCGAGCGAGAGGAGTCCGGCCTGTTGCCGGAATCTGTCGGAGAGAAAATGAAATGCCGAAAAGTGACAAATCAATAGGAAATAACACGTGGGTAGGCACGGAGAGGGAAGCAAGGATCGATCCCGGCGGTTTACAGTGTGGGTTACGCCGGAGTTTGGTCGCCGGAAAGTGGAGGCGGCGACGTGGGGATACCGTCCTCTTGTCGGCGATATCCGAGGAACCGGAAACGGGAAGATGGGGATGAGAGAGAAAGGGAGAGAAGAGGGGAAGTCCAGGATTTTCTCAGAAGCGAGGCTCTTATAAGAACTCAAGCCAACCTATACGTTTGCTCTCTCTCTCTCTACAAAGAGGCCCTCGTTTGGTTAGAGGCTACAAAAAGTGTCTAATTACATTGCCAAATTAAGCACCGAGCAGAGTTCGAATAGCGTTGGCCATAAACGGGTGATCCTTGACCCGTCCGTCTTTGGTCCGGTTGGATTTGGGACTATTCGGTGGGGTAAAATGATGCTCAATGAACATTGGCTCGAGCTTCTGCTTTTGAACCTTCCTTTGTTATTGAATCAAGACAATGCATTTGTGTTGGTGCAGACTGAATAACTTTCTTTCATCCAACGGACCAATGTACATCTTCACACAGAAGTATACAGAAATGTATTTACAAATATACAATTAACTATAACATCACCTGCAATAGCAATTCTATTCCTATGGGAGGAGCTGCCTGGTCAGTACCATCTTTAGACATGTGGTTCTGAACTGTCTGTCTGTTCCAGTTCTCTCAGACCGGGAACCAAAACAAAATCAGGATCGCACAAGTCCCGGTTCTGGTTTACGGTTAAGATTTCCAAACCATTCAAAACCAGGAAAGACATTAAAAAGATTTTTAAAATTTTCAAGAAAATAATAAAAATAGCTGAGTTGGTGGTTTGGAACTGCAAGTCCTGAACCTAATCGAGTTTGCAAACGGGAAGGAAACCAGGAGTTTCGGGTTCAGTTCCAGGTCCATTTCGACTGTTTACAGCTCTAACCGGTTTCTAGCCCCATTCAGTCTCTGTTGGAACCACCGGTTCAATTATGAATAGGCCATGTCTAACTATATTATCGTATAAAGCTGCAACACTTTTTGGCCAAAAGATCAATACATTTATTTGCTTGTTGGTAAGTATATTAAATTCTAATTACCCAACGACGGGCATGTATCTCTTAATTTATTTAACAGTTTATCAGTCCATTTGATCCTTGTACATCTGTTGTGGTGAAAATATGTATGGCATCTTGACAATCTCATTGGGACCAGATATTCCTCAAGCTTGATGCGGGAACTATATGAAGTCCTTCTCAGATGGTTACGGGTTCTGCTTCAAGAGTCCCTCAAGCTTTCACCTTTCCCGAAGATTCCATGATCCATGCACCACCACTTGTTTGAAAAGACCACCAATTGCCGCACTAACTCTATTACATGTTATGCTAGCATTTACATTGAATTTCACCTGGTTTTCTTGAGGAGACTAATTAGTTTGCATACTAGTGTCACCTCTTTTACATCGATGATGCTTAGTTTTTCCATCTCTTAGTGTCATTAGTGTAAAGATGAGGTGGTCATTCTCGACAACTTTTCATAGAAATGGTTAGATTGGCTATCCAATTGTTACCTATGGTGGCAATTACAAAGCTAATCATAACAGCCAATCGATTACGGATGAACTCTATAACCGATCGGATAAGGGTTACGAAAACGGAAAACCCAATTTGAAAATCCATGAGGGTGGAGCAGGCGTTGTTTTATAAATACATAGCAACGCATAGTGAAAACCCTCTTTGTGAAATCAGGTTGTGCGGAAACCGTGAAAATACTTGTCTTCTCTCTTCTTCGTCTTCCCATATCGATAAAGTTGTGCAACATAAGAAGGCTACTCGAACGTCGCAAAGAACATCGAAGGAGCTCGTCAATAGCTGTCATTGGTAAGGCAAGGTTTATCTTGTAAAACAGGTATGCAATTAGTTTGTACATAAAAGAGAAAAGAAAATACAGAGAAGAAGAGGAATCTTGAAAAGGAAAGAGAATACCCTTCTATTTGTCGAAAACCATAGGTTGTGGATTAAGACAGTCGAAAAAAAATCAAATTGGCCAAACGGCCGAAGCAAATCAAAAGAACACTAAACATGCAAAAGAGAAACACAAGTCAAGCCAAGAACAAGCAAACATACTAGAAAAACAAACAAAAACATAATCCAGGCCAGCTTGAGACCACCCAAAGGGAAAGACCTAGGCCAGCCAGAAGCGAGAGTGCAGAACAAGATGAGGAGAGGTGAAGCACCTCCTTTCTCGTGAAACTCCCTCTCTCTCCTCCCTTTTATACTCTCTACGGAAACCGTCCACCGGTTTCAAAAAAATATGGGTGGAAACTAGCGGTTTTTTGAAACCATCGATGGTTTTGAGAAAACCACCTCGGGCAACGAACTAAAAAGTCCATTTTGCCTCTATCTAGTTTTTAAAATTACAACTTTTCACAGGGTCAATTTACGAAAATATCCAAATATTTTTTAGTAAAAAGATAGTTTTACCCTCAAATGGGTGAAAAGATTGAGTTGCTCTCTGGTCGTTTATAAGAATTACGGAATACAGTGAATTATTTTCCTGTCCTTAACGATAAAAAGTTTAAAGTTATGCCACTATGTTAAAAGATAAGGTTGCTCCTGTCTTTTTTGAAAATTTACAAACAATATGGACAATCAGAAAAGCAGGACATAATCTATATGATATAAGAATGTTTATACATGGATCGACCAATAATTGGTTGGTGAATTGATTAAGGAGCGACAAGACATATCTCAAAGATAAATAAAGGGGCAATTGATCTAAAAGAATATAAACTATGAGAACATTGGGTATACATGGGAAATAATACTTTCGTAGATATTCTTGGAACTAGGTCTTTTAGAATTTATGTACAAGGTACATTGGTTGTATTAATTGATATATTGATTGTATCATCTATAAGACACAATTTGGTTTCGGTCTCTCCTTAGTGAAGAAAGGTTTTGAGGATAGGTTTGTTCTTGGCAAAGTGACTATGAAAAAGCATAGGAGAGTGTTTCTCCGGAGTGCATGAAAATCAATGAAATTTAAGGTTCTACTGTTTATACTAAATGTGTCTTTAATGTTGATGTGACTGTATGGCATAAACGTCTAGGGCATATAAGTAGGAAAAAGTTGAGAAAATTATCCAACTTTGACTTACTGCCAAAGTTTGAGGAAAACACTTTCAATTAGTGTGAAGTCTGTATATAAGAAAAAATGACGAGAAAACACCTCTGCAGAGTTTTTGGAATTCTGTAAAGACTTTGGTATTTTAAAGCAGAATACAATACCCAAGACACCTCAACAAAATGGTGTAGACCTTACTAAACATGACAAAGTGAATGTTAATAGATGCCTCTCTACTGAGAATATTTTGGAGAGAAGCAGTAAGTACAACTGTATACATACTCAATAGAGTATCATGTGTAAACACCCAAAAAATTTTCAAAACAAAATTTTTTGATCTTTTAGAAAATTTGCCTTTTTCAAATAAAAATTATAGTTTTGGGTCTTATAAGGGTTTCTCAAATAAAGACATCTTAAATGAACTCTGTTCTGCACCAAAATTTTGTAGAAACCTCAAAATAAGGGTATATTTCATTCATCTCGAAAAAAATTCAATTTTGACAGAAAGTTCAAATAAGTGACTACTTTGCCCTCAAGGCCAAATGGGCAGGATTCTGCTTTTTCAAATAATTGCTTTCAAAGAAAGGATAATTTCAAACCATTTTCCGTAAAGAAACGGGTGAAAATGAAACATTGGGAACTAAACTCATAAAAATGTTTACAAAATGTCAAATTTACAAAATTATAAAAACTTTTGAAATTCAAAACCAAATCAATCCAAGCCAGACCTCAAAAATTCGCCCGATCGAGGATAGTCTTACTCAAAGACCATACACCCAAAGGTTAAAGTGGTTCGAGACCCTACATCCATCAAAAGGGTTAAAGTGGTCCAACACCCTATACCCAACAAAGAGTTAAAGTGGTTGAAATAGTAAATATTAAATCACATAACGAAAAAAGGTCACCCATGCAAACAAACATTAGGAATGTGACTCAATTGTTTTCCAAAAAGAATATTTGAAGATTTTGTTAAAACTTGATGTTTTCAAATATATCTCAAATGAAATGGTTTTAAATAATAAAAAATAGAATATTTAAAACCATAAATAAAAAGATAAACAAGAAAACAAAATTCCTGAACGTTAGGATGAAAGTAGATGATTGAGAGCCAAGTCTAGCCAAACTCGAAGCAAAGAATGGGTTAAGGCATGAGCAACTGTCAAACCCCAATCTCAAAGTTAAGCAAGGTTCATCCCAAACCAAGTTTGATCCAATTCAACTCAAAGAGAGGATCAAATTCAAACAAGTTCAACTCAAGTGACTACATCAAGTTCAAGGCAAAGTCAAGGACACCCTAGGACCAAGGCACGACAAGATGGCTCAATCAAGACTTGAGCTCGATCAAGGTAAGGCCAAAGAGAAGGACCATACCCGAATCAAGCCAAGACTTGAAATATGATGGGCTAAGGCATGCCAAAAGGGGTGAAGTCAAGACAACAAGATCGAGTCAAACAAGCATGTTGGCTAGAGTGGCTCGACCAAGGGAAGGACTTGGGCTAGAGCGGCTCGACTACTCCAAGCCTTATTCAAATGAAAGCTTGGACTATGTGGGTTGCACTAAGCTCATATGGACCAAGAGGGGACCACCCTCCCAACCCACATGTACCCATGTGCAACAATGGGTCATTTCTTGGATCGGATTGGGGTGGAATGACCCAAAATCCAAAACCATGGAAGGCCCTAGAGGGCTATATATATTCTTTTATATATCGGACCATCTTAGAAGGTTGTATATCCTGCTATTGAAGTTTCGCAAATTCTCATCCATCAAGGCCCGAATTTATTTACACCTATTGAGCATATTTGCAGTTCCTTAGGCAGAGACTTATAATTTCTTCTTCTCCACAATGAGAACAATGTGCAAATTGAAAAATCTTCTATAATGCCTCATTAGATTGACCAAAAGTGCTTTTCGGCACAAGAAGCATGAGAACATCTATATCCTTTCTAGCAGTTCGGTTTTCCATACCCATCTCAAACTATTGTTTTGAGCTAATTACAGGTTTCCCTCTTGGTAATCACTCATATGCACTTAGAAGTTCATACTCAACTGAGCTTATATGCTTCCAACACCAAAAGTCTATCTCTTCATTTGTCCGTGGTAGCAATATTCTAGTTTAATTGATACCATGAATTAGATTACACCTCCCATTCATCCACAAATCTCACAATTGTAAGTCATGATTTACAACATTCACAAGCCCAACTTTATAGTATAATGGTTGGTGTGTCACCAAGTATCACACTACACCCAAATGTGGCCTTTAACAAACTAAAAAGTGAAACCACTTCACAACACCTATCTAGCCTTCATCAACCCATTCATATTATAGATGCAATGTGTAGGTGCTACCCACCAATTTGTGCTTTGTCAATATTTTTGCCTCAATACTTTTACCCAAAGGCAAGCACTGTTATTTATCACCTTCCAGCCAGGTTTCACAAGTTAACAATATTCTTAGTTTCACTATGATTTATAATCTCCTCGTAGTAAGCACATTTTTCATAAAGCAAGATGAACAACTCTGACTATGTTGTAAGGATGCAAGGTCCTTGGAGGAGAAACTTCAACCTTAACATCAACTTTTGGATTTACAAATAAAAAAATGGTAAAAGATGATAAGAGTACATAGAGCAACTTGAAGTAAATGGTGAAACCCAAAAATAAGCACGAAGGTTTGTTTAAAATAAGGTTCTCCATGGGTTGCATAGAATTTATAGGCATTGCTAGTGAAATATGGAATATTATAGTCAATAATACTAAAAGAAGTGCTAGGTGAATCTAAGAAAGGCATACCATAAATATAGAGGTTTGGTGGTGGAGTTAAGCAATTAAAAATAAAATTGAGAAAAAAAGAGCATCTTACAAATTGGATTATAAAAATATGATTATTGAAAAGGCTAAAAAATGGGAGGATTTACATCTTAACTCAAAAGATAGTTACCAAGATACTTTAAAATAGCAAGCAAGAGAAAACAAAGTTAAATATCTTACTCATATTAGATGTACCAAAATGAGGATGAGAGAGTTCTTGTAGTAAGAGAAGATATCAAGAATAGATGAAAAATTTGTTTTCAACGGCATTTTAATGAGAGTATGGTACTAGTATCAGCTTGAGGAAGCTTACAAACTTGATGTATTAATCGAGATTCTATCAATACAATTAGAGGAATAAAGTGAAAGATGTTTTGAAACTTATGAAATTTAGTAAGTTTATAGAACAATGATATTATTATTGAACAATGGAAAGTTTTGGAGCGGCTGGGTATCAATTGGCCTACAAGATTATTTGATATGATTTGAATGGTAAAGAAGCTGTACAAGGAACGGAGAAAGAGTATCATGAATTTACAGGCTAAAGGAAATATTTAGAATTATATAAATTATTGGGGTATAAAGTTAATGAGTCATACAACCAAACTATGAGAAATGGTTATTGCAAGAAGGTTGAGACAAGTATTTATTATGATAAATGATTACTTTTGATTCATGGTAGGGAGATCTATTATTAAGACTATTCACTTGTTGAGATGTTTAATGGAACACTTCATGGCCGAGAAGTTAATCCTTCATATAATATTTGTTAATTTAGAGAAGGCCTATGATAGGGTGTCAAGAGATATTCTTTGAAGAATTTTAGAGAAAAATATATCCCCTATGATTCAAAAAGGACATGTTGAGATGGTACAAAAGGATATAATAGAACTCATGATGGGATTACAAATTTAAAGTTAATATTATATGTCATCAAGGATCAGCACTAAACCCATACCTATTTACCTTGGTTATCAATGACTTAACGAGGTACCAAATGGAGTACGTTGGTGCATTTTATGGATGATAATGTGCTTTGATAATTGAGAAAAGGAAGGGATTAATGAGAAATTGGAATGATAGAAATATTATACACAAAGTGTATTTGACTTAGTAGAATAAAGCCAGAATACATGTAGTACAAGTTTGGTGACTTGATTAAAAAATGATAGAATTTAAAATTGGCATGTATGGCTCCCTCAAAATAACAATTAAATATTCGGGGCCAATCTTCAAAAGTAATTAAAAATTTCTTGAGATGTTATACATAAAATTAATGTATGTTGGCTAAAATGGAGGAGGTTGTGCGATAAGAAGAAACTTTTAAAGTTGAAAAGCAAAATATTTAAAATAATGGTTAGACCAATAATATTGTATGGTGCCAAGTATTGCATAGTGAGTCATCAATATGTGCAAAAGTTGTATATGACTAAAATGAAGATTTTGAGATATATATATATGGTCATACTAGGAGAGATTGTGTCTCAAATGAAATTATTAGAGAAAAAGTTAGAATAGTAGCAATATAAGACAAGATGAGGGAGATGCTTGATATTGTTTGGACACATAGAGATATGATCAAATGAAGCTCCAACAAGAAGGTTTAAGAAACTAGATTATGAATACTTTTTAGGAGTATGAAAAAGACTACAAAAGTGTTGGAAAAAAACTGTTAATCATGATATTGCTTCTCTAGACTTTATCTACTAATAAAGTGCAAGATAAAGCTCTACAATGTGAAAGAATATGTGTACCCAACCCCACTTAGTGGGAAAAAGGGTTTTGTTGTTGTATGCAATCCATCTTGGCAATATAGAATCTACATACCTTTGATCTCAAAAGCTTTTTAAGTATTGAGGATTACTGTGTATGGTAATATCCTTCGGTAGTACATAAGGTTCCTATTTCTTTAGTGCTATATATAGAGCATCCAACTCTTATTGGTGGGTGCTCCAGTTTTGCTTGGTTCACTAAACTTCTCATTAAAGAAGGCAATTGGCCTCTTCTCTTGAGATTGAACAACCACTCCACTTTGCATCATACTCCAACTTAAATATTTTATTTAAAGTTTGGTAACATCAAGACAGGAACATGAGTAAGATTGTCTTTGATCCCTTTAGAGCTATTCTCAACCTTTGCTCCTTAAACGAATGTACCGTTTTTCAAGCACTAAATGGTTAGTAGCATGTTGGTGCTAAAGTTCTTAGGTTGTAAACTTATATAACTTTTCTTTCAAAATAGTTAGCACTTTTTGAACATGTTCAAAGTGTTGTTCTCATTTTTTACTATATCTTAAGATACCATCAAACAACATAAAAGAACCATGTTCCATAAATGCATAAAGTTACTTAGTGTATTGGAAAGACAAAATGACATCATTAACCATTCATATAGACCCTCATTGGTTTTGAATGTTGTTTTCACTAATCTTCAAGTTTACTTCAAACTTGACAATATCTATTCTTCAAATCTAGACTTGTGATTAGACTGAATTGATCAAATATGTCATCCAAATGAGCAATTAGAGATCTATATCTTATAATGATTTTGAGCATCATGTCTCACCCTTCTTCAGTATTAATAAGGATAGTAGAAGACATAGACTGATGCTCTTGCGAATATGCAAGAGTTTCTCCATTTTCTCTTTAAGATAGCATGCAACTTGTTATATAATATGATAAATTAGGCCCTAAAATAAAATCACTAGATGTTGCTGTCATTGGTGGCAAGTTACGTGGCTCTCCCAATATACATTAAAATTTTGATAATTGCCTTTGTATATTGTAACTCTGCCATGTAAGGGATCACCCTTGCATTGCTAGTCCCAAGCCCGGATAAAGGAGGAGGGTTGTGTTAGGCTTCCGACAGCCACCGTAAAACTTTTTCAGATTTTTATACCATGGATTACACAAATTATAAGCATTGCTTTGGGGCATCCCACCTAGTGACGTGCTGTAGAGCCCAAATGTAGTGTTAAGTAAGCAAGGACCACTACATTTTCACCTAAATGTAGTGAATCAATTACAGAGAGGGTTCCCACAACATGAACGGGTGTGGGTAAAGAAGTTATTCCCGCTACATTGCCACCCGCATGTAGTGAATAATTTAGAGAAAGAGTCTCCGCATTTTCAATATGGATGGATGCGGGGTAAGGAAGCTAGTCCTAGATAATAAGATTCGTATTGGTTATTGGAATATCGGAACATTATCGGGTAAGCTAATGGAGGTGGTAGATACTATGATTCGAAGAAAGATTCATATTCTATGTTTACAAGAGACAAAATGGGTTGGAGAAAAAGCAAAGGAGACAGAGGATACAAGTTTTAAATTATGATACTCAGGTAAAGAAAAGGCTCGAAACGGAGTTGGTATTATCATAAATAAGGATTTAAAGGAGTGTAGTAGACATACAACGATATGGTGACCGAATCATGATGTTGAAATTAGTGTTAGGAGCAAAGGTTTTGAATATAGTTTGTGCTTACGCACCCCAAGTAGGACTAGAAGATAGTATAAAGACAGTTTTTTGGAAAGAGTTAGATAAGGTGTTTCAAAAGATTCCACAAAGAGAGATGATTTGTTTAGGAGGAGATTTAAATGGACATGTCGGTAAAGAGGCATTAGGATATCAAGGGATTCATGGAAACTTTGGTTTTGGGGATATAAACAAGGAAGGTAGGGAGATTTTAAATTTTGCTATGGCATTTGATCTCTTTATAGTCAATACAATTTTCAAAAAACGAGATGAACATTTAATTACTTATAAGAGTGGCTTATCACAAACACAAATTGATTACTTTATTTATAGAAAAAAAGATAGAGCGTGTTGTAAAGATTGTAAGGTAATTCCAAGAGAAAGCTTAAACACCCAACATCGACTTTTAGTTATGGATTTACAAATAAAAAAATGGACAAAGAAGAAAAGAGTGAATCGAGCTATTCGAACTAAATGGTGGAACCTCAAAAGCGAGAAAGAAGATATATTTAAACAGAAAGTCCTTCAAGGAGATGTTTGGAATTATGTTGGTACACCCTGTGATATGTGGAACAATATAACTATATATATTAGGAAAGTGGCGAAAGATGTGTTAGGTGAATCTAAGGGAGGTGTACCGGCACAAAAAGAAGCTTGGTGGTGGAGTAAAGTAGTGCAAAATAAAATCAAGGCAAAGAGGGCATGTTACAAATTACATTATGCTAAGAAAACTAGTAAAACTTTAGAGGCTTATAAGAAAACAAAGAATGAAGCGAAAAAGGCCATGAGTGAAGCAAAAGCTAAAATTTGGGAGGATTTATATAAAAAACTCAACTCAAAAGAGGGTGAAAGAGATATTTTTAGGATAGCCAAGGCTAGAGATAAGAAAACTAAAGATCTTAATTTTGTTAGATGCATCAAGGACGAGGATGAAAAATTTCTAGTGGCAAATGATGAGATAAGAAATTGATGAAAAAACTATTTTTATAAGCTTTTTAATGAAAATAAAGATGTTAGTATTAGCTTAGGAGAGTTAGCCAAATCAGAAAAGTATATAAACCACAATTTCTATCGATATATTCAAAAGAATGAAGTCAAAGAGACTCTTAAACATATGAAGGGCGGTGAATCGTTAGGACTAGACAATATTCCTATAAAAGTTTGGAAAATACTAGGAAAAATAGGAATCACTTAGCTCATAAGACTATTTAATGAAATATGGAGAAACTAAAAGATGCCCGAGAAATGGAGAGCGAGTACACTTACACCCATATATAAGAACAAGGGAGACATTTAGAATTGTGTGAATTATCGAGGTGTCAAGTTAATGAGTCATACTATGAAATTGTGGGAAAGAATTATCGAACGTAGGTTAAGATAAGTATCAAGTACAACAGAGAACCAATTTGGATTCATGTCAAGCAGATCTACTGTTGAAGCGATTCACCTTTTGAGACGTCTTATGAAACAATTGTAGAGCAAAAAGGAAAGACCTTCACATGATATTTATTGATATTGAAAAAGCTTACTGTAGGGTACCGAGGGTGGTTCTTTGAAGAACCTTAAAAAAAAGAGATATTCCATTAACATATATTAACCTTATAAGAGACATGTATGATGGTGCAAAAACATGTGTGGGGACTAATGAAGGAATGACGAACTTGTTTGAAGTTAATATTGGGTTACATCAAGGATCAACTTTAAGTCCATATTTATTTATAATGGTGATTGATGAGTTAACGAAACATATTCAAGATGAAGTACCTTGGCGTATGTTATTTGCAGATAACATTGTGTTAGTGGAGTAGTCTAAGGAAAAAGTTAATAGAGTAGAACAATGACAAAATATATGGAATGTAAGTTTGATCATTTGGTTACTTCAGAGGACATAAAAATTAAAATTGGCACACATTGCTTCCTCTAAAAGGAAAGTTTTAAATACGTAGGGTCAATTTTTTGGAGTGATGGAAGAATTGATGGAGATGTTAGGCATAGAATTAATGTTGGTTGGTTAAAATAAAGAGGAGCATCAAGTATTCTTTGTGATAAGAAGATATCATTAAAGTTAAAATGCAAATGTTATAGAAAAGCAATTAGACCTGTCATGTTTTATGGTTCTGAGTGTTGGACATTTAATCATGAACATGTACAAAAGATGTCTGTGACAGAAATGAAGATGTTGAGATTGATGAGTGGTCATATAAGAAAAGACCGTATATATAATGAGGTTATTAGAAATAAATTATGTGTGGCAACAATAGAGGATAAAATGAAATTATATCGTTTAAGGTGGTTTGGACATATAGAAAGAAGATCAAAAGAAGAACCTGTGAGAAGGTATGAAAAACTAGATTTTGAAAGTATTAATAGAGGTAGACGACGACCACAAAAGTGTTGTTAAGAAACAATAAAGAATGATCTAGCTTATTGTGAGTTAACTACTAACATGACACATGATAGGGATATGTGAAAACAAAGAATCCATGTAGCCGACCCCGTCTAGTATGGGAAAAGGCTTAGTTGTTGTTGCCTTTGTATATTGTAAACATCCAAAAATTTTCTCAAAAAATCTATGTTTTAACTTACAAACTGGTTTCAAATGCTCGTTTTAAGGCACATGTATGTTGGCTTCTCAACCTTCACTAGGAGATCTTGCACAGTTGGCCCGTACCAATAGCAGTTTCATGAGGTGCTATGCTCAGTTTTGTGCCTCTAAATATTTTGGGTCTAATCACAGATCCAAAGCAGACCCATTTATGGAGATGGATATAAGATGAATATTTGTAGTAGAGAACTAGATCCATTCTACAATAATCAAGAATATATATGGATCCAAAAACTTTGTTCAAGGAAAAGATGCAATCTAGTTCACATTGGGGCACCTACATTATGGTGACATCAGTACTATGGGCCTTAGATGGAGCTCTCCCCTGCACTTGGCCATCTAGATCTCTAGCAAGCCTTCAGTTAGAACATTTTGTATGCATTTTGTGAAGTTGAGTAAATAAGCCTGAGCCTATCACATGTAGGGTCTGGTGCGATGAACCTTGTTTAATGAAGCTTTATACTTCAAAGTCTATACTGATTCACATTATCTAACATAGGCCATAAGCCATACACATTTGGTCTGGTCAATCCATGCAACCTGACTCACTCTTGGTCTTTGTAACCTAACCATGGTTTCAACCTACCTTGAGTCCTACCTTGAATGAGTTGAACCAGGCTTCCTTGTGTACCAATCTCTATCCATACGAAGCCAGATGTGATCCCACTCCACACATTTTTACATATAATTGTTTTCATATACTTATATCTAATATCTGTCTTATGTATATATGTATGTATTTCATATACTTATATCTAATATCTGTCTTATATATATATATATATTTGAATCCATAGGGGGAACATATATGAACGTATATCACCACCAGGTTCACATTTTTAAATGCCCTAGGCTCATGTTGTCCTTGCCTAACCTTGCTCACCATTCAAATATATTTATTTATTTATAATCCTTCTTTTTGTATACCTATATATGCCTAAGTACTTGTTCATCAAGGGTCCACGCCCTCCTAAGACACAACCAACCTCCCTTTCATCTTAGCTTAGTCTTAAACCAGCTCACACAATCTCAGACATCCCTTCTTGTGTATTTAATGAACATATTTATTTATATATAGGCCAAGATTCATATACTCAATATATGTGTAGGTCTTATTATACATAAACACATAGAAATACAGATCTTATTCAAGTTGTTCTCACTACATCTTGAATACCATGCCAAGTAGTGACCAGCACCAAGTTTGTTTTATATTACTTATTAACTATACTTGATTACATGCAATGAAAGCTTGAACCAAGCTTGGCTTGGTACTTCATCAAACCATCACTAAACTGGTGGTTGTCACTTGGCATGAACCAGTACTCACCAAAAGAAAGATTCACTTGGGACCTAGGCACATGGCTGAACCAAGGTTCAACCTAACCTAGGTCTGGTTGTTCCATCATAGTAGGATAAATCACTCCAGTAAATATTCAAGGCTTCTAGAGATTAATTCAGGATAAGGATCCATCTATGTTCAAGGAGGCAGCTGCCTAGTTTTTACCGTGAAGGACTCTTTCCAGGCCAGATTCATTGGCATTTGTTGTAGAATATTCTTTTTCATGTAATCAATAGGTAGGCTCTCAAAAACTTGAGATTAGATAAATATCCATTAAAATTCCGATAACTGTAATCTTTCATATCTTTTCTCTCTTGTATTTATCCTCAAGAGGTTGCACTAAATAGGTCTGCAAGCCTCCTTGTAAGGCAACCATCAGAAATTTCAAATTCTCTCGCAATACGAAGTCCGGTCTCTTCTTGACTGCTCATTTCCCTTCTCTTTCTCACATTTTCCCCTTTCTTTTGACATGCTCGTGTTTTCAACCACGAAGGCCTGATAGTGCTCTCTGCTAGGGAGGTGTCACCCATATGAGCAATGGTGTTTGATCAATATTGAGGTGTCGAAGATTCTCAAGTGTAGTAATCGGTCCCCTTGGATTCTTCTTTTTTTTTTTATCCCATAACTTACATATATTAGCAATTTATTTTGTTCTTATTTGCATATGTTAGCACTAATATGAAAACAACATGCAAATCCATTCTTCATAGGTGATAATGGCTCATGTACTAGTTGTAAAAAAAAGATGTTTATGAAGATCGACTTCTTTTTGTAATGGACTTGATCAAATGGAATTTGACTAAATAGAGTATTTACACACAAACTATAATCTCAAATGGTAATATCAATCTTAACAGTCAAGAGTTTGATTCTTAAAATAACAGAAAAGATAATCTAGTGACCCATAGGCAAGCAAAAGGACTAGGACTCCACCATCTCAGCGAGAGCAAGGATCCCTTCTCTATTGTGATAGACTTGTATGAGATGGAATACTTAACATCCCAAGTACAAGAAATGTATACAACGAAAACTCATTTGATTCCTTCGGAAATGTCCTCAATATACAAAAGACGAACTCAAAAGGAATACATAAAGGTAAATCTCTTCTTTCTTTCTCTTTCTTTTTTTCTTTTCTCTTTTCTTTCTTCCTTTTTATCAACTTTTCACTTTTCTCAAAATATCACCTTTCATTTCATATACATAAATAAAGTACATATACAAAGAAAAACCCAAAATGTAAGTCTACCAACTAAGATATCCCAAGGATAATCCTTTATTTTAGAAACCAAGACTTGGACACCAAAATGCAAGCACCAACTATTTCCTAAATTCCACATGACCGAAAAACAAGCAGAGACAATTTGGCCAAAAAGGATTTCATTAAAGTACTTTGAGATTTAAACAAGGTCAAAAGTTTGAAATCAAATATAAAAAGCATAAACCAGTGAAAATAATATCAACGATGAATGGTGATTTCTAGAATTGAAAGGAACGACCCAAGAAAGTTGAGTTATATACATGCATCACTAAGCATCACAATATACCAGTCATAGAACCACTTTTAAGAAAATAAACATCCACCAAAATACAAATAATGCACTTTGAGAGTAGTGTTCCCAGTCATAACGGCAACAACTCGAAACAACCAAGCCATAAGTGTAAAACACAAGAAGTATCACATAGATCCCTACCATTAGACATTTTAAAGAAACACTATCCTCTCATCCATAAAACTGACTTCATGAAAGTCCAAAAGTTAAGATCCAATAATATCATAGGCAACATCTTTTTAAATATTGGATATTTATGGAGTCTAGTAAGTCTTGACCCTCAACATAAGTAAGTCAAAAGGAATTACTAGAAACAAACCCTCTTACCATATAAAGACCTTCCCAATTCGGATGCCGCCTATCAATGGTTGAAGACTCTGGTGGTGAATCAACTAAGAACAAGGTCACCAACTCAGAATTTCCATGTATATATGTGCTTGGCCAAGTACCAAGTGGCATGATGCCTATAGGATTGGTGGTACCTGACATGAGTAGCCACCTCCTAGGAGGTTAGGCTCAAATGGGCGTCATGTTGGATATCATATTACATCTTGAGAAATGCCATCATATAATGGAAAGATAACTAAACTTGGATAGAAAGTATAACCTATGTGTCATATGTAAGCTCAAAGAGTGGAACACTGGTAAGAGTCCTAATGGAGGTATTATAAACCCAAAGCATATTATTGAGCTTTTCATGTCAAGCTTGACCCTTTTCTGAATGACACTAACAAAAGTCTTATTGGTTTCATCCATGTACCTATTACCTTGGGCAATAGCATGAAGAAACATGTTAGGTGTTATCAAAACTATGACAAAGTCTATCGACTCTCTCATTCTTGAAATGGGCCCCATTGTCACATTACTCATCCTAATTAATAAAATTATATGTTGATCTAAGTCTCTAGGCAAGGATTTAACCCATTTGATAAAGTAATCTATGTTGACTATAGTGTACTTAAGACCATTAGATGAAGGTGGGAAGATGGGACTAATTACATCGAATGCCCATGTGAAAAAAGGCCAAAGGGTTGGCAAATGCAACTTGGATTCAAGTGCTCGAATGGTAAGATCGTGAATGTGATAATTGTGATAGTGCCTAACATATATGTCACAATCTTGACATAGTATAGACTAATAGTAACCTTTTTAGTGAATCTTCTTTCTTATCGTTTGAGCATGAACATGGTTGCCATAAATCTCTCCCTCAATACTCATGTATGATGACCTCATACGTGTCTTGATCGATATATGTAAGTAGGATATTGGAGAACCCCTTCTTATAGAGAATGTTCCTAAGAGGGTCGTATAGGGTGGATAATAATGATCATTTTGTCCCTATGGGTGGCACATGGAGGATAGTATCCTCTCTCAAAACAAAATTTCTTGTAGTTATGAAACCAAGATAGACAATCATCAATAGGCTTAATACTATACTACACTTAGTGGAGGTAGACTTATAAGTAGGATAGAATAACTTTCAAACCTCAATAGATTGAGTACATAGACTAGAATGGAACACAAAGGATCAAGCCAAAGATTATAAACTCTCAATGAATGAGTTAATCTTCATGTCCTATGTGTGTGAATAAACAATGGTTAAACTATTGGAGACTCTAGTAACTTGGTTTATGATTAAAAGGGAATTATTAAGTATATTGACATGAGTAGCACCAAGACTAAGCATAATCTTTAAGTCTTTTATAAGAGTCTCATACTTAACAACATTATTGAAACACTCAAAGTCTAACTAGAAGAAAGAGGATCTAAGAACAAATAAGGATAGACTAAGACAACCCGAATGCCCAACCAAGCTCAGTTATAGAATCTAGAGGTGCTTTTTCTAGGTATGAATGACTTTCTTACTTGAGAGCACATGGTACTTTCTTGAGCCATAAGGATCCGTTCATTTGAAAAATCATCAAATACTAAAACTTGATTATCTAGGGATAGACGGGCTTGGTGATTGGCAAAGGATCAACCTTTGGTGGGCTTCTTGGACTAGTACCGAAGGACATACTCCATGAAGAGTAACTATTCTTTTATCCATCTTACTAATGAGCGTATGCCTCTTAAAAAGTATCTAATAGGGTCTAAGTTGTACATGACTTGAAATTGAAAGAATAACATGTGGTAGTGCACTTTTGAGTTATATTGTTACCTTTGGCCCGACTTAGTTGTTGCCTTTGGCCGGTGTTCCTCCATTTCTTCCTTTTTCCTCTTTTTTTTATTTGTAAAAAACTAACACCAAATTTTTTTTGGCATCATTAAAACTACTCTCTCATAGTTTTTTTTTTCAAAACCTGCATACCTTGCTATAGAGTCACCGAGGAGCTTCAAAGAGGCTCTGATACCAGATATTAAGGCCCAACAATGATTGATAGAACCGACTGTCGCAGTGTTGGTGCCAGTTCTGTGCTTTTCACATGTTCTCTGTTTTTTTCTGTTATGTATATTGTATTTCAGTTTCGAGTCTTATAGTAGGACAGCTGCAATGTGCTTGAAAAATGAGAGAAGAGAGAAGAGGAGAGAGATAGGGACGAGGTTACTCGTAGAAGGTTTTCTTAGGAAGAAATCGATTGTGTATTGTATCATGTATCATATGTTTTCTATATTCTTCTTTTGTATATATATATATATATATATATTTCATCTTCCGAATTTTCCTCTTTGGGCTTTCCTTTTTATTTCATCCAGGAGATGCTTATGACCTTTTCAAAAAGTAAAAAAAACCCCAGTTTGAATAACGTTTAAATTTTTCGAAATAGCAACTCGTGAAATTCGAGAAGAGGATCCTTCTTCCCGTATTTCATGGTTGTCATTAGTAATGGGGCCGATAGTGGCCACCCACTACTTACAAGCTCACCTCATCATCTCTTTTCCAAGGAAGAAGTTAATGCCCTCTGGCACATCTTAACCAGAGCGATCCATAAGAGCCGGGTTATCATATCATTCGAGGTGTTCATTCCAAGTGGCAATAGGATTGGACCAATTGACATCTCTTCATGAAGGGAACAAACTAGTTTTTTCGATGATTAATTAGTTGCATAACTTGCTAACCGTTGACAAGAATTTCAATTTATTTCTATGATTGAAACCCTTGATTGAACTTCTCTAACCATCAAAAACATGTCATTGAAAAAGTAAAATTTATATACAATTCTTATCCGGGATTAGCTAAGCCACTCCTTTGTTCTAAGGATAGGTATGCACATCCCCGGGTATCAGGTACTGAAGTCACAACCTGAAAGCTTTTTCGAGTCGAATCCCTAGCCATAAGAGCTGTGGCTTCTTGTGGCTAACACGGTTTTACTCTCCGGCCAATACATATGCCCCATCAATTTGTGGAGTCGCTGGAAAAGGACAGCAAAGGGACCGTCGAGCAGTCGGAGTGGGTCCGTACATCTCCAGAACTACCGTTGCATGTGATGGTGAGTGGGGAATGGGCAGAAGGAGAAGATTTTCATCTCACGCCATAAGCTGCCCACATGGATGCTCATATCCTTGATTGTGGTTCCTCAAAACCGGATTTTTCTTTAACAGGAATGTGTAAATGTTCAACTGAAGCACAATTATTACTGTCAGACTAGAGAAAGAGGCTGATGGGGAGTCTGTTCGGGCTTTATGTCATAACTCAACTGAGTCGTTCATGTGCACGAACTTGTACGAGTTAAATGGGCTGAACATGAGCTCATTTAGGCTCCTTCAACAAAGGTATAGGTTAAAACTAAATCCTTTTACACAATGGTGGATCTACAATTTTTTTTCCCGCGCATAGATATTCCCCATGTCTGGTGGTGGCGTGAGCTATATGAACCACTGCTCACATACTAAACCGTGGGTCATGCATTTTAAGCAAAAGCCCTTGCTTGACTCAATGAGGATACACCCACTGCCTGTACACAAGCTCATTCATTTCGTTAAAAAAGTAAGCATGATATCCCAACTTCGAAAAAGAATAAAACTCGTTACAGAAGGCGAGCTAAGTCGAGAACCACTCACGATATCCTAAACTAAATCGAGCACGATGAACTTGGAGGGAGCCAAACCATGAGCTGGTAACCTCACTTCCCTGCCTTAAGCATGATAGACTAACCCTTCGCCCACCTTCCTGTTTTAACATAGCGTAACCTGGTTTTTGGTCACCAGTATTCTGTAAGGTGAACGGTGTACATGTATTAGGGTTCTCCAGTGGTCAGGTTTGGTTCAATTCTAGAACAATCAAGCCATAAGTTGCGGTTTTGTTGAAAGAAGGGTTCAGTATGTGCCAATACATGACACGTACAGTTGGAGATGTGACACACTTCGCAGAAGCTATGGAGCGGAGATATTCGATCGAACATTGGCCGTTAGCCATTAGATCTTCTTAGTATGAGAGGATGGTTTTAAAGAGGGAAAACCAAGTCTCTGTGTAAGTCCCGCAAAACCCAATTTTACCTTCTATGTTTGTATATATAAAAGTTTTTTCACTCATGGATCTATATTGCTAGAGCAGTTTTAAGACTAAACCAGAAATAATCTAATTTAACTCTTATAATTAAGAGGCCAATATAACCATAAAAACTTGAGTAGGAATCAACTTTAGTTTCAGTTACGCCCCTTACCTTAAAATTGTATCAACCCATAAAAGCAAGAGTTTTGTAAAGTTTCACAGCGGCACGTGTCCTCCCAAATGTCTTCAAACCAAAACGTGTTCAAATGTTGAATCTTTAATTTCATTTTATCTCCCACTAATACCCTCCACTTTAATTTATTAGTACATGAAATGTACATCCAAATTGAGAGAGAGAGCCAAGTAAAACTTCTTTGCATGCTTGCTACAATAAGGACATGAGAATCCTAATAATAAGAACATCCGGAAGTCCTCGATGCTTGAATGCAAGCATGACTAAGAACCTGATTGTTGTTTTAGTCTTAATACAGCTGATGGTACTCTATGTTTGATACTCTTTGGTCTTTCACAGATCCCTATCGTGTGCCATGTTAGCAATTAACTCACAATAAGCTAAATCATTCTTTATTGTTTCTTTCCAACACTTTTGTGGTCGTCCTCTACCTCTTTTAATACTTTCCAAATTTAGTTTTTTAGGTTCTTCTTTTGATCTTATTTCTATATGTCCAAACCATCTTAAATGATATTCTCTCATTTTATCCTCTATTTGTGTCACTTCTAATTTGTTTCTAATAACCTCATTATGTATACGGTCTTTCCTGTATGATCACTCATCTATATCTTCATTTCTGTCACAGACGTCTTTGTACATGTTGATGATTAACTGCCCAACACTCATAACCATAAAACATGGCAGGCCTAATTGCTGCTCTATAATCAACACATGAATAAATTATACAATCTTAACACTGCTTTTGACTTGTTTGTGTATGCTTCCGCTCTCTTGTTTGTTGTATTTGAAGATCGACATTCACACTTGAATGCCATTTAACTCTTAGCAATTTGATGGATTTGATTCGTGAAGTATCAACCTTCGATTATCGACAAATATTTACAGAGGTGGAGGTGGAGGTTGAGATTCTGGAAAAATTGCATCTTGAGATAATGTACGAGATGCAAGCCTTCTGCTTGTGTTGAGTCTGTTGACTATAATCTAATAGTCATCACCTTTGCTAGCACCATCCACCAATGTGGATGTGCAATTTTGCTTCTTTTCCTCTCCACACCTGCTCCAAGAGTTCTCCATAAGAGGCTAACGGAAGATAAAAGAGAGGGAGAGAAATGCCTTGAAAGCTGGTTGTTGTGCTCACATTGCTGGCGAATGAGAATGCAGGATTATGATGATAAGGCTGCATAAATGACATTTCGGATTTAATCAGTTTGACGTATAAATATCCAAGCCTTTTCGAGAAAAAAACCAAGATTGCCGCTGTCAATACTGGCACTCTGGGCCAAAAGGAAGCCACCAAGGTATGACAGTCGGGATGTCAATATGAGCCCCAACCTGGCCCAGACGAGCCTGGTCCTTCGTGGCCCGAGGAGAACCAGGACAGATCCATGCTGGCTTACATTTTATGGGGCCAGGACAATGCTGGACAAACCCAGCTAGGCCCAAGAAGGCCAGGTAGGCCAGCGGTTATTGGAAGAAAATCCATAGTTATGTATTACATACATACATATATAATGAGAATTTAGCCAACAACCTTTATACATACATGATATATATGTGTGTGTAAAGGGTGTCATATTTATATATGTATGTGTATAACGTACATATATACATATAATAAGGTGTAGACATATAAAGTATCGTTATATATAGACATGAACACATGCATATGTACATATGTATGTATACGTACATACATATGTGCATACATATGTACACAGACACACATAACACACATATATACCTATATAGACATGCACACACACAATTCATTACTCATTCTTTTTTGGCCTTGAGATCTAAAAAAGAGTGTTAGTTCAAAATACTCAACAATCAGACATATCTTAGATATTTTTTACGTAAGGCTGGAGATCCAAAACAATAAGCCTTGAAGCTGTAAAACGGAGGAGCTATAGGTGGGTAAACCATTCCTGTTTCGTGGATAATTAATTGGATAATCAAATATAAATATAATAAAAGCGAAAGACAGCACTTCAGATTCTCTAAACAATTTGGCTTAAAATACAATTTTCATTTCTCCAAGTATTGCCACCAAGTGATCATAATACAATTTTAAAATAACAAAAATAGTAACATTTATCAACTATTCTAACAATACAAGGTAAGAGAAAAAAAACATCACCAAAAGAGAGTTCGACCAATAAAATTCACAAGATTTATTTATCAAGGGTTCACAGTGCATTTTAGATACATAAAAGGAGAAAATGAGACTCAAAAGGTGCACGTGAGAGAGAGAGAGATCAAATAACCACAAGACAATTATAGATATGTTTGAAGGGTTTAAAGTGTAGCTAACTACTTTACTCGCTGAATTTCTTAGAAAACCGGTTTCTATAAATATAACCAAGCAAAAGTAAGCTTCTTATGTGAAAACAAGTTTCTATAAATAGATATTATACAACAACAACAACAAACAACAACTAAGCCTTTTCCCATACTAGACGGGGTCGGCTACATGGATTCTTTGTTTCCACAGATCCCTATCGTGTGTCATGTTAGCAGTTAACTCACAATAAGCTAGATCATTCTTTATTGTTTCTTTCCAACACTTTTGTGGTTGTCCTCTACCTCTTTTAATACTTTCCAAATTTAGTTTTTCTAACCTTCTTACAGGTTCTTCTTTTGATCTTCTTTCTATATGTCCAAACCATCTTAAACGATGTTCTCTCATTTTATCCTCTATGGGTGCCACTCCTAATTTGTTTCTAATAACCTCATTATGTATACGGTCTTTTCTTGTATGACCACTCATCCATCTCAACATCTTCATTTCTGTCACAGACATCTTTTGTACATGTTGATGATTAACTACCCAACACTCAGAACCATAAAACATGGCAAGCCTAATTGTTGCTCTATAATATTTACCTTTTAATTTTAATGGTATCTTCTTATCACAAAGAATACCTGATGCTCCTCTTCATTTTAACCAACCAGCATTAATTTTATGTGTAACATCTCCATCAATTCTTCCATCACTTTGAAAAATTGACCCTAGGTATTTAAAACTTTCCTTCTGGGGAATGCAATGTGGGCCAATTTTAATTTCTATGTCCTCTGAAGTAACCAAATAATCAAACTTACATTTCATATATTCTGTCTTTGTTCTACTAAGTCGGAGGCCTTTGCTTTCTAATGTTTCTCTCCATAGTTCCAATTTTCTATTAACTTTTTCCTTAGACTCCTCCGCTAATACAATGTCATCTGCAAATAACATACACCAAGGTACTTCATCTTGAATATATTTTGTTAACTCATCCATCACCATTATAAATAAGTATGGACTTAAAGTTGATCCTTGATGTAACCCAATATTAACTTCAAAGAAGTCTGTCGTTCCTTCATGAGTCCTCACACATGTTTTTGCACCATCATACATGTCTCTTATAAGGTTAATATATGTCAATGGGATACCTCTTTTTTCCAAAGTTCTCCAAAGAACCTCCCTCAGTATCCTATCATAAGTTTTTCTAGATCAATAAATATCATATGAAGGTCTTTCTTTTTTGCTCTAAAATGTTCCATAAGACGTCTCAAAAGGTGAATCGCTTCAATAGTAGATCTGCCTGGCATGAATCCAAATTGGTTCTCTGTTGTACTTGATACTTGTCTTAACCTACATTCGATAATTCTTTCCCATAATTTCATAGTATGACTCATTAACTTGATACCTCGATAATTCACACAATTTTGAATGTCTCCCTTGTTCTTATATATGGGTATAAGTGTACTTTCTCTCCATTCCTCAAGCATCTTTTGGTTTTTCCATATTTCATTAAATAGTCTCGTGAGCCAAGTGATTCCTATTTCTCCTAGTATTTTCCAAATTTCTATAGGAATATTATCTTGTCCTACCGATTTATCACTCTTCATATGTTTAAGAGCCTCTTTGACTTCATTCTTTTGAATACGTTGGTAGAAATTGTGGTTTATATACTTTTTTGACTTGGCTAAATCTCCTAAACTAATAATAACATCTTTATTTTCATTAAAAAGATTATAAAAATAGTTTTTCCATCTATTTCTTATATCATCATTTGCCACTAGAATTTTTTCATCCTCGTCTTTTATGCATCTAACATAATTAAGATCTTCAGTTTTCTTATCTCTAGCCCTAGCTATCCTAAAAATATCTCTTTCACCCTCTTTTGAGTTGAGTTTTTTATATAAGTCCTCCCAAATCTTAGTTTTTGCTTCACTAACGGCCTTTTTTGCTTCCTTATTTGCTTTCTTATAAGCTTCTAAAGTTTCACTAGTTTTCTTAGCATAATGTAATTTGTAACATGCTCTCTTTGCCTTGATTTTATTTTGTACTACTTCACTCCACCACCAAGCTTCTTTTTGTGCCGGTACACCTCTCTTAGATACCCCTAATACATCTTTCACCACTTTCCTAATCTGTATAGCCATATTGTTCCACATATCACAGGGTGTGCCAACATAATTCCAAACATCTCCTTGAAGGACTTTTTGTTTAAATATATCTTCTTTTTCGCTTTTGAGGTTCCACCATTTAGTCTGAATAGCTCGATGCACTCTTTTCCTCTTTATCCATTTTTTTATTTGTAAATCCATAACTAAAAGTCGATGTTGGGTGGTTAAGCTTTCTCCTGGAATTACCTTACAATCTTTACAACATGCTCTATCTTTTTTTCTACAAATAAAGTAATCAATTTGCGTTTGTGATAAGCCACTCTTATAAGTAATTAAATGTTCATCTTGTGTTTTGAAGATTGTATTGACTATAAAGAGATCAAATGCCATAGCAAAATTTAAAATCTCCCTACCTTCCTCGTTTATATCCTCAAAACCAAAGTTTTCATGAATCCCTTGATATCCTAATACCTCTTTACCGACATGTCCATTTAAATCTCCTCCTAAACAAATCATCTCCCTTTGTGGAATCTTTTGAAACACCTTATCTAACTCTTCCCAAAAAACTGTCTTTATACTATCTTCTAGTCCTACTTGGGGTGCATAAGCACAAACTATATTCAAAACCTCTGCTCCTAACACTAATTTCAATGTCATGATTCGATCACCATATCGTTGTATGTCTACTACACTCTCCTTTAAATCTTTATTTATGATAATACCAACTCCGTTTCAAGCCTTTTCTTTACCTGAGTACCATAATTTAAAACCTGTATCCTCTATCTCCTTTGCTTTTTCTCCAACCCATTTTGTCTCTTGTAGACATAGAATATGAATCTTTCTCCGAATCATAGTATCTACCACCTCCATTAGCTTACCGGATAATGTTCCGATATTCCAAAAACCAATACGAATCTTATTATCTAGGACTAGCTTCCTTACCCCCCGCATCTGTCCATAATCAAAATGC
Organism: Brasenia schreberi; assembly: GCA_036023115.1. Lineage (NCBI taxonomy): Eukaryota > Viridiplantae > Streptophyta > Magnoliopsida > Nymphaeales > Cabombaceae > Brasenia > Brasenia schreberi. The sequence continues at coordinate 11,743,957 of JAYKKT010000052.1, forward strand.
GGAGACCCTCTCTGAAAATTTTTCACTACATTCGGGCGGCAATGTAGCGGGACTAACTTCTTTACCCACACCCGACTATGATGTGGGAACCCTCTCTGCAATTGATTCACTACATTCGGGCGAAAATGTAGTGACGCTTGCTTGCTTCTTACTGCATTCGGGCTCTGCAGCACGTTGCTAGATGGGGACGCCCCAAAGCAATGCTCATAATTTTTGTAATCTATGTTATAAAAATCCGATGAAGTTTTACGTTGGCTGTCGGAAGCCTAACACAACCCTCCTCCTTTATCCGAGCTTGGGACCGGCAATGCAAGGGTGATCCCTTACATGGGCGGAGTTTATAAATAAATATTGTAATTGAGTTAATTTTATAGTAGGCATACAAAAGAAGCAAAGCCAGGAATCTATAAAGCTTAACAAACTAAGCAAGTGTTTTCTTTATCTTCCTCAAGATAACTTCTAAACTCCCAGTGAGAAACATAATGGTATATGATAAGAAAAGACACTTTGGATATGGCATAATCTCCTCATAAATTCAAAAGCAAATCTGCTGAATTGAGCAAAATGGAATACGTCAACAGAAATTCAATAAAGTTTTACTTTCAACAGTTAATCCAACAAAACATTTCACAAGGACAGAAAGAGAAAGAGGTAACTACTGGAATTTTGTAAATGTTACAAATACTCATGCTAAGCGTAGCGTATATGAGTGCATTGTTGATAACTAAATGGTCCCCAAGCTTTTGAATGTTTTTAGCACATTTCCAGAATGCAATGAAAAGGGATAGTCATACCAAATGAAACCGTGCTGATATGGTATTGAATGGCGGGAAACAGTAAGAAACATAGTACTTTAAGGTTGTGCAAAATTTTCATACAACAGCCTTTCACATGGTTTGATTTTTTTTGTGCTTTTGATGTTGCAGTGGAACCCTCTTCATACGTGTCCCACATCTAAGCAGTTATATCATGTTGATATATGAAAAAGGTCTGAAATAATGAATAATAATAATAATTTGAATCTTTTTTCAAAAATAGAAGCCAAGGAAGCTGTGGTTAATTTTCACTAGTCACAACCAATAAGCTGAATGTGTCCTCTTAATGCCAGATACATTTTGCCTGCTAGGGTGCCATTTGATTGCAATCGTTAGTGAAATTTTCTCTTTTAATCAATGTCTCTAAGTGCAGTACTATACATATGTTATGTCTAGGACTTACCGACATACAATCAAAGACAAAAAAAATTATCAACTCATTAGGGATGCAAACCAGCCACACCACTAAAGCAACAAATAACCCCTGAACAAAGTTCAGCATGAGAAAGATCCAAATATTCACATTATTACAACTAAAGTGGGTCAAATGAAATACCAAGGGTCCCAACAGAAAACTTAACATCCGTATGCATTCCTAAGTTCTCAAAATCAAGAAATTAAAATCAAAGATAGCATGACACCTGAGTAGAAACTTCCACAGGTGAGGGACTCCAACTTCTACTGCTATTGATGCTTCAGAACCTTGCTAACTGCAAATATGAAGTCTACAACAGGGTGAGCTTTTGCCCTCAATGTGTAAATTCTGTTGCCTGCCAGAAGGCTCACAAAGGTGTAATGTAAACAATATCTATTCAAAAACATTTATAATACACAAAAAAGGCTCACCGAACTTGGTATAAAGCATTTCTACAAATGCACGCACAATTAGGTACCAAGGAAAAGAAATGTCCTAAAGAGGAATACTTGCAACATCAATTTAGTTTCTCCACAGTTTCCCCATAGAGTGCAAGGCATCCACCACCTCTCCACTCCAACGTTAAACATTGGTTGGTGGCATGGTCAATCTTTTCAAAAGGATAACTTATTCCATGCATATTTCCAAATAGGGCACCACATAACCTCCCAAAATACAAACCCATATCCAGTATTTGTATTAACAGTTATTGAAACAAAAACCACATATCTAACAGATACCCACATCAAAACACATCTTCACAAAGTTGCCCAAGAATAACCATAGTCGAGTCTAATGCAATTCATCTAAAAACTATCTACATAATGAATCATATAGATCCTAACTCACACGCTTTCTATTCAAAAATGATTTTGCATACCCCACAGATGCCAAAAAATCATTAATTGACCCTCAACATTATTCGACTTATTACAACAAAGACATAATATATGAAATGTATGCTTGATCATTTGGGTACTTTAGAGGATATGAAAATTAAGATTGGCACACATAGAATCCCTCACAAGAAAAGTTTTAAATACCTAGGGTCAATTTTTCAAATGTTATACATAAGGTTATTAGAAACCAATTGGGAGTAGCAATAATAGAAGACAAAATTATGAGAAAATAACTTAAGATGGTTTAGACATTTAGAAAGACGACCATGCTCCCGTTCAAAGATATGAAAACTAGATTGTGAAAATGTTATAAGATGAAGAGGAGGACAACAAAAGTGTTGGAAATAAACTATAAAATGATCTAGTTTATATTGAGTTAACTTCTACCAGTTTTAGGGCTCAAAGAATCCATCTAGACGACTAGTAAGGGAAAAGTCTGTGGAAACAAAGAATCCATATAGCTGACCCCATCTAGTAAGGGAAAAGCCTTAGTTGTTGTATCTAACCTTCATCCCAGGGCTTAAGTACAACGAGTACCAACATTCCCAATAAGGATCCGCATCAAACAACTTTTCCAATATCCATGTGCTCGCCAGCAATCGTTGTCGGATATCGGAAGAAGACGAAAAGGCAGAGGAAAAGAAACTAACAACCCTATCAACAGAAAATTTCATCAGCAACAACCTTAGGAAAGAAAGCCAAATGGAGTCACAACCCCATCGAGCTGGACGCCGTCCAGATTCTGGACATTGGAATAGCCCAGTGTGAGAAAGCGATCGCATAGGAAAGGCGGGGTCGGCGTTGTCCTGTATACAATGAGCGCGCAGGAACACACACACGTACTTGCATAAATAGAGAGAGATACCTTTCAAGGAAGAAGAATCAGGAGCTGAAATCACCGTGGCCAGCTGCATGCCTCGCCGGAAGACGAAGAGACGAAGGGTAAAAAAAGAATGAAGAAGAAGCCGCACAAAGAGAAGGGATACGGCATCTGGAACTTCCCGCCTTCCCCAGATCAACCGGATCGGGTCAAGTAACGGGTCACACCCTAACCCTGTCTTCGCATGAAATATTCTTTTCTAATATAAGTGCAAGCGATGATAGGAAATTGGACGGAGATTACTATCTTACTAAACATATACCTTTCTATATACTTTTTTCTCCAAAATTATCCATTTCACTTTTGTCTCTCTTCAATCTTCTTGTTAGGGACGTCATTTTCACGTCACCCTTCAAACAACGATGCATTGAATGTGCATCTATTATTTTGATATAAAGCACCATAAACATGTTTCATTATCTATCATAAAAAATGACGTGGTTGAGTCGTGTCATCTTTAAGACGAAGACACACCTACGGTGAATTGCTCTTCAAATGGTAATACATCATAGGCATGTTTGTCTTTTAAATAAGGCGTGTCTCATCGTTGATCGTCAGTTTCCATTATCTCTCAAAAAGTTTGTGATGTTGACAATTTAGAACCCTATTTCCTATTGTTTTTTTGTGAAATTTATATTGAGATCAAGATTGAAAATAATAGAAAAAGAAATCGGGAGAGATCTCATAAAGAGTTCTTACCATCCAATTAATGACATGAACATCTAATAATCAGTGAGACAAGAATCATCATTCATGTATATAATACGACGAATAACAACATCAACACTACTATCTTTCACTGAAACTCATGAATATGTCATGCATGTGTCACTTTCTTTAAGCACTCTCCATGAGTTTTATGCTACCACTCCTCTTCCTACTTGAAAAGTGTATCAATTATTTGATACACGTAATTTTTATCTCCAATAACATTCACTCAAGATTTACAAAAATGCCCATAAGACATGGTATCATCTTCTTATATGACATTCAAAGTCTAGTTGCTTCAAAGTGTTCTTCTCAAAATAAGACCTACTACAAGAACCAAGAAAGTTAACATTTGAAAGAGGATCACAACTTCCTAATGAGGAATGACCCACCTAAAAAAGGCTTCACGCCCTCGATCACATCCATGCCTTCTTCTTGGAGAGACAATACTATTTATATGCTCCCAAACCAACAAATCTCTCCTTGTTAATTTGTTGTATAGTCTCCTTTTAGGACGGTGAATGGGTGACTCCTATGGGGGATGTATTGAAGACTTAATTGCTTATCCAATATCTTAACAAATATTTCTCAATGTAGATGGCGTCTTAACTTCTCTCAAACGATCTCCATCATAGATGTTTTGCACCCTCTTTTATGTGATCGACATTGGTATAAGCATATTATCAAAGATAGATCTACGGTTAGGTTATTATCAATTGAGAATTCAATTGATAGATATAACAAAGACAACTTTCTATTTATGGTATGGGCATTACAAATTTTTAGTGATACCATTCAGGTTGACTAATATACTTATAATTTTTATAGATTTAATGAATAGAGTATTCAATGTTTATATGAATAAATTTGTTATCATTTGTATAGATGATATACTGATATATTCAAGATGTGGAAAGGAGCATGCACAATACTTGTGCTTGGTATTAAGACGGTTGTAGAAACATAAACTTTATGATAAGGTATCATAGTGCAAATTTAAGTTACGTCAGGTGGTATACCTTGGCCATATCATCTCTAACGAAGGTATCTCAATGGATCCAACAAAAGTCATTACTATGGTAAATTGGGAGTGACCTAGGAATGTGACCCAAATTCATAACTTCTTGGGATTGGCAGGCTATTATTGTTAGTTTGTTGAGGGATTTCAAGAATTACTGGATCTCCTACCAAGCTTATCAAGAAAGGACACCAGTTTGTTTGGTCCGAGAATTGTGAGAGGATCTTTGTGGAATTGAAGCAAAGATTGACAAGTACTCTAGTGATGACCATCCCAATTGGTCAGAAAGAGTTCAAGGTTTATTGTGATGCACCATTGCGAGGATTAGGGTGTGTGTTTATGTAACACGATAGAGTGGTTGCCTGTGCTTCGAGACAGTTAAAGAGGCATGAGGTGAATTATCTAGTGAAAATACTAGGCATTTTATGTTTTTGTTGTTGTGTGGGATCTCAAGAGATTCAAAACCCTTAAATGTTATACCAAGAGAGTGAAGGGTATGCTCTCAAGCACTATAGTCCTATATGTGGCCAACACCTTGTACCCATGGGTTCTTGGTGAATGTCAAACTACTAATGCACCCTTTGTTTTGTGCATAGTGATGACTATAATTATGAGAATATATAGTTATATATGTAATATGTGGATTCTTGAAATGATGCATTGTCTTACTAGAATTATCTATGTTGAACTACTTATTGTGATACATGCATGCCTCTAATATGTTGTACTATTCACATACTTCTCACGTATTGGTATGGTCAACCAATTATTTTATCATTTTATAGTTAAGCCAAAGGTGAGTTGCTCAAGGGATCACGTAGAAGAGCAATTGATGGTTTTGGAGTGCTTAGCATAGTAGATGATGTAGTCTTTATTTTATGTGGACATGATCGAGGCTTGTTGGTAGATCCGACCGCTATGATTTACATTGACCTATGTATATTATTAGACACTAGAATTTAATTGAAGTTAGATTATTTTGAATTTGTTTGGTTATGATTGTTGGTCATACTAAGTCTACATCCCATGGGGATTGGGACACATAACACAATGTGATTGAATAACTGTAAGCTCAATTCCCACTCCCATGTGACAAAGTGGTACGAGAGGATGGTTTGAACATTGATTATGAAAACAAGCAAATTGTTGATTTATGTGTGTGATTGGGTGGTATTAGAGCATCAATCTTGCTGGTATAGAACACCATTATGAGATGATAAAGCATTCCTAGTTATCTAAGGGAATGAACGTTGTTGAATTACAGGCAGAAACACAAACATATGACAAAACAACATACGATGACCCACCACAAGAGCCTTTCAGTGGGCAAGTACTTTTAAGACCTTATGGGTCTATTCAAATATCATCCAAACCATATGTTGCACCACCAAATGTTCAGTCACAAGCAACACCCGAGCCACCTACTCAAAAACCACAGGTAGCACCACATCCTCAGATGACAGGTTAATCACTAGATGCAACATGAGTGGCAACTCAAGTATAAACATTAACATCAAATGTTCTTAGAGGAGCTTCCTTCCTGTGGTTGGATGTGCTTTGGCTAGAAGGGCAAGTTAAGCTCAAGATTTATCAAACCCTACTTGATCCTAAAGAGTATAGGAGATGTGTTGTCTTGTTTAGAGTTGTCTACATCATTGATAGAGGTAGACAACGTAATTCAAGTATCTATGTTGTGGAAATATATACACAATCCCTCCCGTATGATTGATATTAAATCATTAGAAGTGCACAAGGACTTCATTGACGATGTATAACCAGTTGTCATCCTAGATAGGAAAGAGCAAGTATTATGTTGGCATGTGTTGTATATAGCTAAGTGTAGTGAAGTCAACATTCACCTGATGAGACTACTTGTGAGGGGGAGGACAGTATCTTTTCTTATTGAGGTACATTGTAATTTTTACTACATACATTCTCAAGAGGGTTAGATTGTAATGAGTCATGTTTGGATCAAGTCTAGACACACAATTGAGAACCAAGATGTTAAATAAATAGAAAGAAACTCCTATTAAGACCACACGAAACAATTTTGACAGCCTTAAAAGGAACCTAGTGGCAATGGCAAACAACAGTTAATCAATGAAAAATGATGGATTTTACTTTTAGATTTTTCTTACTAACTACCGAAAAATGTGGTCAAAGTGGTTACAATTTCATAGATCTCTTAAGTACAAGTGTTTTGACACCAAAATTGATAACTTTTGTCAAGTGTCAAGCCAAAAGTTGATCGAAAAAGGGTGAGATTTTCTTGTATTTGTGGGTATTTGTGTTTCCAACCAATTTTTAGGGGTCATTCAACAAGATACATGGTACCATCTTATAAAGCTCAAAGACACAAACAAATCCATACCATGTTTGACCCAAGAGGTGGCTGAAATAGATTGGAGACTTCGTTTCAAAAGAAGTATATCTGTAGCCACTAGTGAACTAGTCTTACAACTTCCTCAAGGGCCATATTCATGTTTGGGTATGTTCACTCGTGATGAGATAGGTTTGAGTTTGTCATGGCCTAGGACCCAAATACCAAATTCATTAAACCATGTCTTGTCTATTGTGTTAGATGACATGTCTACTTCTATGATGAACTATGCAAGTGTCAACAATGTCGACATTCATACTTCTATGATGACGCCAATGTCAAGTTTGTGCCTAGTTTCCTATCAGGTTTGTATTAGAGTGGTTTTAGGTTGGACTTGTGTTAGACCAATGGACCTGCTTCAGATTAGGTTAGCTCCAGTTCCAAAATTAACTATTTGTATCCACTAGACCTACTTTGGGCTTGAGTTCTATTTTGGGGTTTTTTTAGAGCCACACAAACTTCAATTTTGATTGTGGTTTGAATGGTTGTATGAACAATCCCTTCTATATGATCGAGATTGAGATATTAGAAGTGCACAAGGACTTTGTTTACGATGAGGAACCAATGAAAGTGTAGTGAAGTCAACATTCACCTGACGAGACTACTTGTGAGGGGGAGGACAAAATGTAGGGGATGTATCTTCTGGCTAGAACGGCAAGTTAAGCTCAAGATTTATCAAACCCTACTTGATCATAAAGAGTATAGGAGATGTATTGTCTTGTTTAGAGTTGTCTACATCATTGATAGAGGTACACAATGTAATTCAAGTATCTATGTTGTGGAAATATATACACAATCCCTCCCATATGATTGATATTAAATCATTAGAAGTGCACAAGGACTTCATTGATGATGAGTAACCAGTTGTCATCCTAAATAGGAAAGAGCAAGTATTATGTTGGCATGTGTTGTATATAGCTAAGTGTAGTGAAGTCAACATTCACCTGACGAGACTACATGTGAGGGGGAGGACAAAATATAGGGGATGTATCTTTTCTTATTGAGGTACATTGTAATTTTTACTAAAAACATTCTCAAGAGGGTTAGATTGTAATGAGTCTTGTTTGGATCAAGTCTATACACACAATTGAGAACCAAGATGTTAAATAAATAGAAAGAAACTCCTATTAAGACCATAAGGGACAATTTTGGCAGCCTTAAAAGGAACCTAGTGGAAGAATTGGGGCCCAAACAATGGCAAACAATAGTTAATCAATGAAAAATGATAGATAACCACCAATAAATGTGGCCAAAGGGGTTACAATTTCATAGATCTCTCAAGTACAAGTGTAGAATTGAAGGTCAATGACAAACCTATATTTTATTATCGTAGAGATGGAGGTAGAGACCTCAACATCCTCCCACTTTGCATAGTTCTCTAGATAGGGATCACCAAGCACCAACTTACTTTGACAAATATTCAATTCATAAGATACGACTGGTATAATCCTTGGGTGTATAACCATCTTCATCTTAGAGGTGGTCATATTGTTCACCAGAGTTAAATTCATGTCTTGGACTTACAAACCTCCTACAATTCCTTACTAGGTCATCCTTGGATCCTTAACCTTAAAGTTGTCCCATCCACTTGCCATCATTATGTATGGATCCCATGGCATGAACGAAGCAAGTTAATGCCAAAGATACCTCTATTCATCTTATTGGGGAACAAGGTCTAAAATTTTGACACCCCTTTTCTATCTCTCACACATTTAACTAACCTTTAGATGTTCATCATAAACCTTCCTTATGTCATCCTTGTTTGCTAATCCTATTTGGCTCTACTACTTCAACCTACCATTATCAATCCCTGTATCTAGGTCATCTTCACCAATAGGTGAGCGGATCGATGATTCACCTCTTCAATCTTGTCTAGAGTATACCGATTTTGTTCACTCTTAAAAGGCATGGAATTTGCTCTTGTATATGGGATACTCTCCTTTCTTTCTTCTTAGTACCCACCCAGACGGTCCTTCCACACCTATTTAGCCTCATGTCTACCATACAAGTTAGAATTTGACCATTCCTCTGATCTATGGCCTCCTTTTGAAGGTCTCCTTACTTGGATGCAAGGGCATACACTCGATAAACCCTCACCACCTAACAACTCAGTTTTGCCTCTATAAAGGTTATTGATGATAAGAGTTTGATTGCTTTGGCTTAGAGTCCTTGTTCTCAAGACCATTTCCTAATTTTGATCCTTATTCTTCTCTCATTTTTCTTGGCAAGAGAGGTTCTACTTTGACTTAACATAGAAGTGTTAATGAGGTGTCACTATGTGTGTCCTCTCACTCTACTTAAATTTATATATTAATCTTTAAAAATCTTTTTTTTAAATGAAGAAAAAGATTAGAAAATCTCAAAACTCCAAAAACATGTGTTTTCTGGTCCCTTTAGTCCAAAGGTCATCATCTCTTACTTTGCTTGAGTATGCATATTTACCAATCTTCATCAAATTATCCACCACAATCTCTGTGAATTCACCACCTCTATATCTTCAGTTCACATACATGGCATTTTCTCACTCTAGACATCACCTTGTACCCTCCATTCATTATCCATAGCTAAAAGATGAGAGAGAGCTCAAAAGCTAATCAAGCAATGCTTAAGTTTGAAGAAGACAATGATAAGCTCACCAACTTTCTTAAGTTTGGCGAAGCCTTAGAGTGTCATGACAAACCCTTTAACATGGTAGAAGGAGAGTTGTTTGAAGTGAATCTCAAATTAGAGTAAAAAGCCAAGATGATCAAGATAGGTGCTCATTGTAAACATGAAAATTTTCATTCCTGGTTTATGAGACTTGAAGTGAACCTTTTCATGCCTACGTTGTTTTGCGAGCATGCAGCTAGCTTACTCAAACTAGCGAAGGTTTTTTGAAAATATTTCTGACTTCTTTGGCGATTGTGGGAAAGCGAGATCTTTTCGTTTAAACCTTCTTGAACCGATGCTCAAGGGTCAGTTTAAACGCTTAGAAACTTCAATTTTTCAAATCAAATACTAACTTCGAATTATCAGTGTTTTGATGAATTCGATGTATGCCTTCTTTGCAATTTTTATTACGACTGCTGGACGACCCTAAGTCTTTTTGAGTTTTATCTATTTAGGCCTGATATGTGTGTGAATATGTGGCCTATTTTCAACATGGTTTGAGCGAGGATTCGAGAGCTTTTGAAAGCGAGCGAATGTAGGGATGCTGAAATCCTTTTTGGGCTTTTTAAGAGCAAATGATGCGAACTCATCCAAATTAAAATAGCAACTCACTCAACTTGAAGTAAACCTACACAAAGGGAAATGCAACTCTACTTCCACTAAAGTAAACTCACACGACTTGAAAATATATAAATATGTTTTATTCTAAGAGCGAAAAGGCTCAATGTATGTGTGTGAAGAGAGGAAAGGCTCGAGTGCTCGTGGGTGCTTCTCATGTGAAATTTAAATGACAACTTGTAAACACCCCGAAAATCCCACGAATTTCTCGAATCAACCTAGTTTTGTAAAAGCAGCCCCAAAGGGCCATTTTGAGTCTGGAAACCCAGGAGCCTTCCAGGCAACCCTGTACAGATGTTTTAAACTTTTATATGTTTTAAATATGTATAATATATTTTAAAACTGTTAAAATACGTTTTGAAACCCCACAAAGCAAGCTTGGCCAGATCAAGACAGGACTAGAAAAGTTAAAGACAAGCCGGAACCGAAGCACAAGTTGAGCCCGACACAGCAACTCTCATGTTGAATCCACCCCCAGGATCTCGAACGTCCAAGACCCTGTTATAATCAGACATCACTTGAAATCATCTCCGGAAGGTGAAAACAGAAGCGGACGACCATGTTGGCGAAGACCCAACGCAGACGGAGTACTGATGCTGTCAGACCCCGCACAAACCGTTCGTTTCGAACACAGCCTGAAGGAGTCAGAATTCAGTTTGGAGTGGATCTGGACCATATATATCCAGATCCCAATCCAAACCTATGTGTGGACTTGGATTTGGATTTGGATCTAGAGATCCAATCCAATATCCACATCCATGGCCCACGTCACCTTCTCATAAATGGAGGTGGGGCCCACTTGAAATTCACGTGGGATTATGGGCATGAGAGAGAGTGGGGGAGGATAAGATTTGGGAGTGATTGTAATTAAGCTTGACTTGTGTGTCAAGTTTGGGGTTAATCATGTGGGTTAGCCTAATTAACATGGGTTTAAGCTTGTATTAGCCAAAAACCTAACCTAGGGCTGCACCAACATGATGCAACAAGGTCTATGGGTTATGCAAAGGGAGCTCCCTAACCCAATCCTAATAAAAAACCCCTAATCCTAGCCTTTTACCCTAATCCTGGCCTAAACCTAGCCTAATCACCTAACCCACTTCCCTAATCCTTTCCTAAACCTAGCCTAATTTCCTTAAACCTAACCTAATCCTAGCTTAATTGTAGACGTGATTTTATTTCAAATCGTTTGGGATTCTAAATCAAACCCTCGAACTACGTCGGGTTGCGCGAGCGTGTCAGTTAGTTTGATAAAACTAACAAATTATGTTTTTCTGATTTCTTAGAACGATTGTGGACAAGTGAGATCTTTTCGACTTAGGCCTTCTTGAACCGGCGCTTAAGGGTCAGCCTAGACGCTTGAAATTTGTTTGAATCCGTTAATTCGAGAAAGGAAAAACCAGATTTTCCAAAGTTTCAGATTTGTGTTTAAGTTCTTGATTTCTGAAAATTTTCAGATTCTGAAAGTTGCAGCATCTGTTCAGTTCCAAAGACCTGTTCTCTGAATTTTTAAAAATACTTCTGATTCTCCAATAATTCTACAAATTTTACAGAATAGAGAGACACGTGTGTGTAGAATCAAAATATATTTTTATTTTATAATTTAGTTCTTTATTTTCTAAGAATTAAATACGGAATCAGAAACTGTTATAAAATTCGGAACAACCCTGTTTCTGTGAATTAGAAGCTCTGAAAAACAGCAATATCTCAACACTCAATCATCCAATTTCGATACAATTTGTTGTGTTAGAAACATACGGATGTTAGGTTTCCACATAATCAAATTTCATCCAATTTCATTCAGTAGTTGCAGAGATATGAGCAAAAGAACAGAGGTCTGTTACTGAACGTTCTGTTTCTATAAAACCCAATCTGGATTTTGTATAAACTTCACGGATCCAATTGACTAGGCAACAATTCATAAAAATTCCTCAAAATTTTACATAAGAACGTCTGATATGTCTAGATTATTCATGCAAAATTTCGAAGCAATTGGCTTATCTGTTTGTCTATAAAAATTCCGTGATCAGACACATGTGCACAGACAGTTTCAAAAACCAGTTTTACATAAAATTTCAGAAGGTTCCTAACGTGATTCTAAAACAAAATTCAACCTGTATCAGTCCTAATGATGCATGGAAATCATCTAAACATGGGTTTTACTTTTGTTTATGAAGTAATCATGTGTGTTTGTATCGATATAAATGAAGAACATGAGCTCGAGGCCTTGATTCAGATACAAATTTCCAGAATATGTGCTTTTTCAGATTCTCATGAATTAAAACCAATTTGTGCAAGAATTCCAACCTGTGTGAGTGAGAGGGGACGTAGGAGCACTTCGCCGAACGATCGTCGGATGTCAGAACCAGGCCAGACTTCCTTCTTCTCCTTCTTCTCTTCCTTTCCCTCCCTCTCTCTCTCTCTATTCGGACTGAATGTTCCTGTGTGCTGGTCCCTCTGGATTGATATTTTGTGGTGACTGGAGGATTTATTTTCGGACTGGATGTTCCTGTTTTCTGGTTCTTTCGGATTGATATTTTGTGGTGACTAGAGGATTGATTTTCGGACTGATTCTTGGCTTGGGCTGGTTCCTCCCTTTGCAGCCTCCTTCAGGCTCCTTTTATAGGCCAAAAGATGCCTCTTAGGTGTAACATTGGGCAAGGCAAGTTTCCTTGTTGAATTTAACGAAAAAGGCATGTTATTGCTGTAAAAAATTAGAACTTGGAAAGTTTTGCTGGGGCTGCCTATAAATACCCCAAATCTTCTATTTTTCAAAAACTCTCAAAACACCAAAAAGCTCATTTGAGCCAAAACGACGACCTGTTTTGAAATGTGAAAACAGGTATAGAAGGCAAAAGAAGACCCTAGGCCCGAAGAGGATTCAAGCCCAAAGCTTCAGAAGCCACTCCCTGATAAAAAAATAAAAGAAAGCTGAGCCCGTTTGATGAAAAGCTCAACGGAGTCCAGAACGGCGAGACGGAGTCCGGACGACAAAGTTGGGGAAAACCCAGCACCAGACGGAGCGCTGATGAAGCCAGTGCCCGCACAGATCGTTCTCCTCGAGAAGCTAAGAAGGACTGTCCGAAGAAATTTTGATTTGGATCTGGACCATAAATATCCAGATCCAAATCCATGTAATGAATAGTGTTTGGATTTGGGCCAATCCAAATAGTGTTTGGGTCGATCCAAATAGTGTTTGGATTTGGATTGGATCCAAATATTGTTTGGATTGGATCAGATCTAGATCAAAATATCCAGATCCATATCCATAAAAATGTTGGGTTTGGATCGGATACGGATCTCAAAATATCCGAGATCCAATATCCAGATCCAAATAGTATTTGGATTTGGGTATGGATCCAAACCCAAACCCAAACCCAAATCCAAGACCCACCTCAAATCTCTATAAATAGAGGTGAGGGGGTCCATGTAAAGGGTTGATGCAAATATTTGGGAGGAGAGAGAGAGAGTGATAGACCAAGCCATGTGGGCTCATTGGGTGAGGTGGGTTCAAGCCATGTGGGCTAAGTGGGTCTAGACCAAGGGGCTGCAACGAAGGTGGTCTGGACCAAGTGGCTGCAACCGTGGAGACGTGGGCTCAAGCCAAGAAGGACCGGCTCCAAGAGGTAAGCCTAACCTAACCTAGCCATTCTCTCTACACCCCTCTAAACCTAACCCCAACCTAGCCTAGGTTCGAACCTACCTAACCCCAACTGAACCTAACCCTAACTAAACCTAGCCCTAACCCAACCTAGGTTCGACCAAACCTAACCCTAGACTTGAACCAACCTAAATCTAACCGGACCGCGCCTGCCGTGCGCCCCGCGCCCTGTCCGCGCGCCCTGACGCCATCCCGTGCCCTGACGCCATCCCGTGCCCTGACGCCATCCCGCGCCACTGCGGTGCCCCTCCTAGCGCCAGACGCCCGCCAGTGCCCAGCGCCCAGCGCCAGGCGCCCGATTGCTGCGCCCGACGCCTTCCTGTCGACCTGACCACCTTCCTGCCGACCTGACCACCCCCCTGGCCGTGACCTGCACCCTAGGACAGACCCTAGGACAGACCCTACACAGCCCCCGTCTTGGCCAAACCTTAGTTCCCCTAAGACCCTAACCGTGCCTCATAGAACCTCTCTCAAAGCCACCTAGGATAACCCCCTCTTGGCTGCCCAAGGTGAACCGTGAGCCCACGTGCAAGCAAGTTGAACATGGACCAGCTATTTGTAAGTGTCTAAACTTGGTCTATTACATTAACTTGCTTTATATTCAATTAAATTTTGATACGGGGTTATAGTAAAGGAGCTTCGTCTCCCCCCGATTGTAATAACGTGGTTTGACACACCCACACACACATGCACTTGAGCCTTTTCGCTCTTAGTCGTACACTTCTTGCACACACACGGGCCTAACAAGCCCTTAATATACAGTTATATTTATATATTTTAAGTCAAGGGGTTTTTTAATTAAGTCGTGTGTGTTGTCTTTCCATTTTCCACACGCACACACATTGAGCCTTCGTTCTTACTCCCAAGACCTTAGTAAAGGCCTTATTGCAGTTATATTTGGGTTTCATTTATGTCGTGTGAGTTGTCTTTACATTCCCACACGCACACACATTGAGCCTTCGCTCTTACTCCCAAGACCTTAGTCAAGGCATACTGCAATTTATATTTGGGTTTCATTTCATGTCGTGTGTGTAAGTCTTTCAATTCAAGCACACACACACATTGAGCCTTCGCTCTTATTTGCAAGACCCAAGTAAGGGCCCCTACATATACTCTATATAAAGTATTTCTTTCGGCTATGTCTTTAAGATTCGGGTTTTAAGGTTCAAGTCGTGTGCGTTGTTTTTCAATATATACACGACACACACTTACACAATTGAGCCTTTCCGCTCTTAAGATATAGCCATATTTCCCCTTCCGCTATTTACTTTACAAGTCATTTCCCTTCGGCTATGTACTTTGCAAGTCATTTCCCTTCGGTAATTTCCCTTCGGCATTGTCTTTTAAAAATTCGGGTTTTCCCTTTGGAGTAGCGTGAGTTTGCATTGCATCTACGCCATACCACGAGGTAGGACGCATATTGCATCGAAGCAAGCCCCGTACTCCCGCTCAAATTCGCCCCATGTAGTGGAGTGTTCATAACACACACCTAGGTGGCCCATAAAGGGATAAAAAGAAAGACTTAGGCACGTGCAAATCCACGTGATCTAAAATCTGAAAATCGTACAAACTCGAATCAATTGTGCAAACACGCCAAGACTTAGGCTATTTCGATGCACGCCCATCGTGCCTAAGCAGATTAAAATTTGAAAGACTTAGGGTCATCCAACCCTTACAAAATAAAAAATCGCCCAAATGCCTGGTTTTTAAAAGGTTTTAAACACTTCTTCATTTAAGATATATTGAGTTAAACTTGTTTTCAAAACGAAGTCTCTAAGCGTACAGACTGACCCTTGCGCATCGGTGCAAGAAGGTCTGCGACGTAAAAAATCCCGCTTGCCTACAATCGCCTTTCAAAAGTCAGATTATTTTCAAAACATACTTTGCTAGTTAGAGTAAACTAGTTGGCACGCCAATAAAGCGAATGTAGATTGCGAAAAGGTTCACTTCAGGCCTAAGAACCCGTAAGTGAAAATTTTCGGTGTCTACACTGCCATGAGGACCATGTTGATTTGGAAAGTTAAGGAACTGCTAAACTCTGCAGTTCACGTTGAATTTGGAAAGGAGCTGCTCATTAGCTGTGAGATATGCTGCCTTACATTTTCCTCCTCTTTCCTGTTGTTGAATTAGGCCAGAATTTGAAAGGCAAGTCTTCTTACTTAATCTTGCTGAATGCAGCAAGCCTTGGTATGGTAAGATGCCAAATGCGACTGAAATCGGCTGCACTTGGTTCCCTTTGTTGCTGAATTAGGCCAGGACTCAGAGGATTGTGCTGCCATGGAGTCACAGGACGCTTGCCTTGCGGAATTCAAATCATACAAACTAAGAAGAGCTTGTTCTGAGCAAATTCGAATCAAACAGCTCGAGTATTTCTCCCTGCCATCCACAGCCGCCTCCAAAGCTGCCTTGTGAGTTCCTGAAACCACCGTTGGTACTGCGATTCAGTCATATCCAACTCTGCCTTCAGCTCTTCTCTATTTGTGGGTTGGTATAGTCTTCAATGTCAATGGCGTCTGGCAACACTGGTGGCTCTTGGAATTGGTAAACAGATACATTCACTCACAATCAAGATTGGGTGCCACTCTAATTCCTTTGTTGGAAATGGTCTGATCACAATGTATGCAAAGTGCAGGAACATTGAAGATGTCTCTCGGCTATTCAACGAGATGGCTGTGAGAGACACGGTATCCTGGAACTCGATGATAGCCGGATTCTCTATGAACCACATGATTCAGGGAACTATATCTTGTTATCCAACATTTATGCCTCCTTAGGCATATAGGATGAGTTACGAGAAATAAGAAAGTTGATGAAAGTCAGAGGAATAACAAAAGAACCAGGATACAGAAATTTTGTTCTCCATGATGTGGAAGAAGAGCAGAAGGAGAACACACTTTTATACCACAATGAGAAATTAGCACTCGCATATGGTCTGTTAAGCATACCTGATGGCACACCAATCCAAATAATGAAGAACCTTCGTGTTTGTGGTGATTGTCATACATTCATCAAGTTAGCAACAAAAATCACAAACAGGGAAATCATTGTGAGGGATGGAAATCAGTTTCAACATTTTGAAGATGGCTTGTGTTCCTATAAGGATTACTGGTGATGCTTATTGCAAACTCTGGTGCCACTGGACGTTTTTCCTGTGTAAGGCATTTTGTTGGAAATGAGCTAAGTGGTTTTTCTAGCTTTTAAGCCATTATAGAGCCGGAGTGAGTGTTGAAGAAGACGGTTCATACTGTGAAGGGTATTCTCAGTATATTTAAGTTTCAGGAACAATAGTTGGTGAATTCCCATCAGTGCTACCATCAACAGGTATACTGGAGCCATTATCAACATCTCGAACAGCAGACAAGTATTCCATCAGTTCACATGATGGTTGACACTCTTTCACCCTTTCTACTTCAGCTATACAGTTTGACCCTGATGACAGCTTAGCATTTTAAACAACAAAAATTTGATTCATCTGCAGCACAACAGAACTTCGCAATTCATTCTGATGAGAACAATTTCGTTATGTCACAAGACTAACTCAGGAGTTTAACCTGAGGGAACTGAACACATAACATAAACAAAACGCTATAAATAACCACTTCTAAGGAACTGACATGATGATCCCAACTGAGTCTCCTAATACCAAACGTATAAGAGTATTCAAACAGTCCACTGTTATTTGCACATTTGCAGTGAAAGTGGTTATGTTACATGTTACGTGCCTACTTATTATGAAAGTGTTAAGTAACCCATGTTACGTTTTTGAAAACCAACCATCATGCTCGCTAGATTTCCCTCATGAGTGTTAAAAACATTAACATTGTTCTTAACATAAAAGTAACATAACAGTAACATATGACAATGCAAAACTGATGCATGTCAATACACTAATTACCTTGACACCCAAGCATAACATGGACATGTTACGAAAGGTGTTCGATACCAAACCTTGCTTTTCGGAAGCTATCGTTCTTGCTTCCATCTTTCCTTTCCTTTGATAACATCAACTTTTCCCTCGGGCAATTGATTTCTTTCTGAATATGAACTTTTTTTTTTGGGAAGCTCACTTTCCCTTTTTGATGCTCGCTCTCCTTTTTGGGCACCCACCTGCCTTTTCAGGTGTTAGATTGTCTTATACATGCCTGTTTCTTTTTAAACGGCAAAATTTAAAACAAATTTATCAACAGAAAACTTTTAAAGAAACGAAATCCTGCTTTTTCCATGCTGGGGGCAAAATTGTCATTTTCATCCAATCTTGTCAAAATTCGGAATTTTCAGAAAAGAGACTATTCTTTCATCATTTTAAAGCTTCCATAAAATTTTGGTACCAAAACAACTCGTTTAGTGCCTTTTTCCTTCGAAAACCCAAAATTACCAAAAATAGCTACTTTCCTAAAAAAGTAAAAATTTTAAAAGAAAATTTTCGGTGTTTACACTAATCACCTAACCCATCTCACTAAACCTCACCCCAAGACCAACCCACCTAGCTAAGCCCTAAACCCCTAAACCACCCGACCTAAACCTGGCACACCATCTACCTAAAACCCCTTGTATTAAAATATCTGGCCCCTCCTCAAAACCAGCCCACTTTATCACCACACCACCACCCCCTAATCTACCTTACCACCCTCCAAATACCAGCCCCAACCGCCATCTCCAAGGCTATAATCCCCCCCCCTAGTGGGCGGGTTTTCAAGTCTTCTCGACCTTGGCCCAGCCGACCTTGGCCATCCAGCTCCCAGCCGAATCCTCCACCTTCTTCCACTTGCGCCACCACTGCCCCCGGCCAAGCTCCACCTCGCACCACCACTGCCTCCCAGCCAGCTCCACTGCATGTCGCCATCACCTCCCGGCCGAACTCCATCTCCCTTCATGACCCGGCCTCCCTTCTTCCATCCGCCAACTCCTTCACCATCCGGTTAGTACCTTCCACTTCGCTCCACCTCCTCTTCACTCCCCCTCCACTCTCAACTACCCATACCACCACCACATCACCCCATCACAGCCACCCATCTTCCTTACCCATTCGGCCAGACCTCAACCATTTCCACCACCCGACACTCTACCTTCGCCTAGTGACACCCGACCACCCCACTTGGCTCCCTAAGACCTGCCCATATCACTTTCCACCAGCCCTTAGCTCTACCTTACACCACACCCTAGCTAGCTCCCTTCCCATCCTTGCCATTCTTTAGCTACCCTAGTAGTTGACCACCCCAAAAATATCCCTAGTCGGCCACCCCAGCCGACTGCATCAAACCCATTCGGCAACCACCCCATTTCCCTTAGGCATCCCCTTAGGCTCCCCTTAGCGCCACCTTTCATAACACTACACTATCCCTTAGTGACCCCCCTTAGTCATCTTAGCCCAAAACACCAAGGCAACACACTCTTAGCAGTCGGCCAGCTTCAAGGCGCCCTTCCCGCGCACCCAAGCCAGCCGGCCAGCACTTCCCCTTTGTCGTTCCACTCCGAGGAGCTCCCTCTTGCAGCCCAAGGCAAAGCCAAGCCCACGCTCAAGCAAGTCATCTTCGGACCAGCTATAAGTAAGTGCCTAACTCAGTCCTTAGTTGTAGACTTGCTTAAATTAAATTTGATACGGGGTTGTAATAACGGAGCATAGTCTCCCCCCGCTTGTAATAACGTGGCTTGGCACACCCACACACACGTGCACTTTCTTAGTTGTGCACGATTTTGAACACACACGGGCCTAATCAGCCCTTTATATATAAGTTTATGTATATACTTTAAGTTGCATAGGGTTTTGCTTGAGTGGTGTGTGTTGTCTTTCAATTCTCGCACTCACACACATTGAGCCTTCGCTCTTATTTGTAAGACCCAAGTAAGGGCCGTGTTATACTATCCTTGGGTTTATTTCATGTTGTGTGCGTAGTACTTCAATTCAAGCACTCACACACATTGAGCTTTCGCTCTTATTCCCAAGACCTTAGTTAAGGCCATACTGCAATTTATATTTGGGTTTAATTTCATGTTGTGTGCGTAGTACTTCAATTCAAGCACTCACACACATTGAGCTTTTGCTCTTATTCCCAAGATCTTAGTTAAGGCCATACTGCAATTTATATTTGGGTTTAATTTCATGTTGTGTGCGTAGTACTTCAATTCAAGCACTCACACACATTGAGCTTT
Source organism: Brasenia schreberi (assembly GCA_036023115.1). Lineage (NCBI taxonomy): Eukaryota > Viridiplantae > Streptophyta > Magnoliopsida > Nymphaeales > Cabombaceae > Brasenia > Brasenia schreberi. Next base: position 11,764,147 of record JAYKKT010000052.1, read on the forward strand.
CGCTCTTATTCTCAAGACCTTAGTTAAGGCCATATTGCAAGTTATATTTGGGTTTCATTTCATGTCGTGTGTGTAGTACTTCAATTCTCGCACGCACCCACATTGAGCCTTCGCTCTTATTTGCAAGACCCAAGTAAGGGCCCATATATACATTATATACATATTTCCCTTCGGCATTTACATTATAAGTCATTTCCCTTCGGCAATTTCCATTTCAAGTCATTTCCCTTCGGCAATTTCCATTTCAAGTCATTTCCCTTCGGCATTGTCTTTTAAATTCGGGTTTTCCCTTCGGAGTAGCGTGAGTTTGCATTGCATATACGCCATACCACGAGTTAGGACGCATATTGCATCAAAGAAAACCCCATACTCCCGCTCAAAATCGCCACATTTAGTGGAGTGTTCATAACACACACCTAGGTGGTCCCAAAGAGGGATAAAAGAAAGACTTAGGCACGTGCAAATCCACATGATCTAAAATATGAAACCATACCAAAAAGACCCGAATTAAATACCTCGAACCGCTTTCGTAGCCTTTTTCCACTCAAAAGTCGATTTTTAAAGTGTACAGACTGACCCTTGCGCATCGGTGCAAGAAGGTCTGCGACGACAAGAGCTTGCTTGCTCACAGTCGCCATGTTGGAAGTCAGGTTTAAAATATATCTTCGCTAGCTTAGGTAAGCTAGCTGGCACACCCTGTTTGTTTAAATAGGACATAGGCACACGAAAAGGTTCTTTCCAAGCCTAAGAACCAGGAGGCGGAGATTTTCTGCGTCTACACAACTCACACGACTTTCACTAATGTAAATACCCGAAATGTAACTGCAACTCACACAGCTTTCACGAAAGTAAATACCCAAATTGAAGTATATACGTTTAACTTAAGAGCGGAAAGGCTCAATGCACGTGTGTGTCTTGTGTGAAATTTAAATTGCAACTCACACGACTTTCACTAAAGTAAATACCCAAATTGAAGTATATACGTTTAACTTAAGAGCGAAAAGGCTCAATGCTCGTGTGTGGTTGTGTGAAATTTAAATTGCAACTCACACGACTTTCAGTAAAGTAAATACCCAAATTGAAGTATATATGTTTAGCTTAAGAACGGAAAGGCTCAATGCACGTGTGTGGTTGTGTGAAATTTAAATTGCAACTCACACGACTTTCACTAAAGTAAATACCCAAATTGAAGTATATATGTTTAGCTTAAGAGTGGAAAGGCTCAATGCACGTGTGTGGTTGCATGAAATTTAAATTACAACTCACACGACTTTCACTAAAGTAAATACCCAAATTGAAGTATATACGTTTAGCTTAAGAGCGGAAAGGCTCAATGTACGTGTGTGGTTGTGTTTCATACACAAATATTACATCTCGGGGGGAGACTTCGCTCCATTATTACAACCCCGTTTTGAATTGAATTTAAACAAGTAATGTAAAACCGAATGTAAATGACACTTACAAGTGTTCGGTTTTGCCTCTCGGGTTCGCTCGGGTCCGTCCTTCGTTGCAGCCGCAAGGTAAGTCCCTTCATTGGGTTCTAATGTGAGGCTTGGGTGTGGGTCCACTTAGGTGCAGCCGAGTGGGTGTGGGCTTGGATTGGGTGCCAAGGTAAGTTCGATCAAGTCCTAGTTAGATCTAAGTTTAGGTTGGGGAGATAGGAATGAGCTAGGTGCAGCCAACACCTAGCTAGTTTGGGTTTGGAGGGGTGAGCTGGGGTGGCTCGAGCCAAGGTGGGTCCTAGGATGGCAAAGCTTAAACTAGGTCGGTGTGGACCAGTAAGGGTAGGCCGTGGGGTGCTTGGCTAAGTCGGTATGGACCAGCAAGGGCAGGCCGTGGGTTCGACCAGGGGTTAGGTCAGCTAAGGGCAGGCCGGTTTTATAGTGTGTCGTGGCTTAGTGCAGGCCAACAAGGCCTGGCCGAGTGATGCACTCGGCTGGGTTAGGGCGCAGGCTAGCTGGCGGGCAGGCCAACAAGTTTTAGCTGAGTGCTAGGTGCACTTGGCTGGGTTAGGGTGCAGGTTATGGGGTGTGTTTTTGGGACAGATCGAGTGCAAGGTGCACTCGGTTTGAGTGGGTGCAGTGGGTCAGATTGAATGCAAAGTGCACTCGGTTTGGGTGGGTTGATGTGTTGGTTAGGGTCGAGCCAAGGCTCAGTTTGGTGGGGGTTAGCTAGGTAACAGCTGGGACAGGTCCTGGTATGGTGTGGGTTTAGGATGTAGTTAACTAGGTTTAAGGGAGAGTGGTTTAGCTAGGATTAGGTGGAGTCGGTTGGGGGTAGTTAGGTCCAGCTGGGGTGCGGTTTTGACTAGGTTTAGGTGGTAGTTAACTAGGTTCAAGGGAGAGTGGTTTAGCTAGGATTTGGTGGAGTCGGTTGGGGGTAGTTAGGTCCAGCTGGGGTGCGGTTTTGACTAGGTTTAGGTGGTATGGGTTAGGTTAATGGTGAGGGGCTAGGGTAGGTTAGTGGGTTAAGGTTTTACGGACTTACCTTGCAGCCGGTCCACCATTTGTAGCCGTGGTTGCAGCCCATGTCCAAGCCACTCCACCTTGTTGTTGCAGCCCCAAGCTAGGTCAAGGTCACAAGGCTCAAGCCCACTTCACCCTTGATCAAGCCCATATGACTAAAGCCGACCAAAGTTGACTTTTCCACCCACTCTCTCTCTCTCTCTCTCTCTCTCTCTCTCTCTCTCTTCACAAGCCTCCCAAGCAAGTTCACGTAAACTTTTTCACCCCCCCTTGGTCCTATTTATAGGCCAAGGGGTGGGTCTTAGATTTGGATTTTGAGATCCAAATCCGATCCAAATACTATTTGGATCTGGATATTTTTGTCCAGATCCAATCCAAAATCTTCTTTCTTCAGTCCTTCTTGGTGTTTTGAAACGGGCGGTTTTGAACGAGTCCTGGTTCCATCAGTGGCTCGTTTGGGCTGGGTTTTTCCCACTCTTCTTGTCCGTCCTGCTTCTCACTTTCCGGACTCTGTTTTGTCTCATTTTTGTTTCCATCGGCTTGGGGTTTGATTTTTGACAACTTCATCGGGGCTTTGGCTTCATCTTTGATGTTTCGGAGCTGAAGTCTGATTCTGGCCTGGATGCTTGTTTTGCTTTTCGGCCCTATTTTCAACTGGACGGGCTGAACCTTTGCTTTTCGTCCCATTCTTGAGCTGCTTCTTGATCAGGTGGCACATGCTTGTTTCAACTGCTTTACAAAACTTGGGTTTTGGCCCGGGTTCAAAAACCTTTTACTTCGAAAGATTTGAAAAAGAAGTTAAAACTCCAAAACTCTGGGGTTTTAAAAGTTCAAAGTAGGTTTGAAAATGGTTTTTGAAAAGCAGGTGTTTGTTTGAAAATAATCCCATTTTGGGGTGTTTACAGATGCCCCTCTTTGGCATTATCCAAATTGATTTGGATGATGGCAAAGAAGATAACACCCTGTAAACACCCCAAAATAAGATTATTTTCAAACAAACACTTGGTTTGCAAAAACCGTTTTCAAACAAATTTTGAACTTTCAAAAACCCCGGAGTTGCAAAGTTTTAAACTTTTGTCTCAAAATTCTTTAAAATAAAGGTTCTTAAACCGGGTCCAAAACCGAAATTTTGTAAAGCAGCCAAATCAAGTAGGTGGAGCCTGATCGAAAAGCAGTAGCTCCAAAAACAGGTCAAAAGGCGAAAGTTCAGCCCAACCTGATGAAAATAGGGCCGAAAAGCAGAAGAAGCATCTAGGCCAGAAGCAGACTTCAGCCCCAGAATGTGAAATGCAAAGCCAAAGCACCAACAAAGCTGTTAGAAATCCAAGCCCAAGCTTGAAAAACCAGAAATCAGACAAAACGAAGTTCGAAAGGTGAGAAGATGGTCGGACAAGAAGGTTGGGAAAAACCCAGCCCAAAATGGAGCAATGAGGAAGCTAGGGCCCGTGAAAACCGCCTGTCTTAAAACACCAAGAAGTACCGAAGAAAGAAGAATTTGGATTGGATCTGGACATAAATATCTAGATCCAGACTCAAATAGTATTTGGATCGGATTTGGATCATAAAAAACCAAATCCAAGATACAAACCTAAGACCCACCCCTTTGCCTATAAATAGGACCAAGGGGGGGTGAAAGTTCACATGAACTTTCTTGGGAGAGGCTTGGGGAGTGCATAAAGTAGGAGAGAGAAGAATGGTGGGCTTGACTTTTTCAAGTGGGTTAGCCATGTGGGCTTGGTCAAAGGGAAGGTGGGTTCAAACTTTGTGAACCTAGACCAACCTTGGGGTTGCACCAACATGGTGGAATAGCTTGGACATGGGCTGCAAAAGGACGGACTCGGCTCCAAGAGGTAGGTCTCTAAACCTAACCTAGCTATAACTAACCCACTTAGACCTAGCCCACTTGCCCCAACCGACTCCACCAAACCTCACCCTAACCTAGCCAACCGCCTCACTTCACCCAATCGTCTCCACCCACTTGCCCTAAACCGACCTAACCTAGCCTTGAACCAGCTCCTTTTGACCTAGCCTAAACTCCCTAACCGAGTGCACCTTGCACTCGGTTTGTGCCTAGACCGCACCCTTAGCCCAACCCGCACATTGGTACAATCGAGTGCACCTTGCACTCGGCCAACCTCGGCCATACCCTGCACACCTACTGCAACCTCTTGCCACATCCCGACCGCAGCCGCACCTTCACCCCTTTTCATGCCCCAACCTACCTACTCACCTGCCTTTAGCCACCCGACTGTCATACACCAGCCACACCTTCACCCCTTCCTGGCCTTACCCCTAACTAGCCCTACCTGTCGACTCCACTACCTAGCCCTAAACCGACCTTACATAATATCTAACCAGCCTGCACACCCGATCTGCTACTTTGCTGCGCACCACACCCGGCCTGCCGCATACTTGCCGCGCTTCACCTGCGCACCACACCCAGCATAATGCACCCCCAGTTGCACTCTAGTAGCGCCTCACAACCTGCACCCCAGTCACCTATCGCGCAACACACTAGTAGCACCCTATGTTGTGTCCTGCCGCACACCTCCTGCGCACCTGCAACGCCTCGCCCAACCACTCACACTTGCATCGCCCTGTTGCACCGCACCTGCTGCACCCTTACAGACTGACCTGCGCACCCAGCCATATCCTACCCAACTTGACTTACTCACCCAAACCTAGACCTAGCTAGGACTATACCCACTACACCCTAAACCTAACCCCTTGGCCGAACCCAGCCAATCCTAAGCCAAAACCCACTTGGCTGCACCCAAGTGAACCCACACCCAAGCCTCACGTCGGAATCCACCTAAAGGGACTTACCTCGTGGCTACCAAGGAGGACGGACCCGAGTGACTCGGGAGGCAAAACCGACCACTTATAAGTGTTATTTACATTCGGTTTTACATTACTCGCTTAAAGTAAATTCAATTCGATACGGGGTTGTAATAATGGAGTGAAGTCTCCCCCGAAATATGATATTTGTATTTGATACACAACCACACACATGCACTTGAGCCTTCTTGCTCTTAACTGCACACAAAGGACACCCATGTGCACTTGAGCCTTTTCGCTCTTATATTGCACACTTACACACACGTGCATTGAGCCTTTCCGCTCTTAAGTTAAAGTATATATTTCAATTCGGGTATTTACTTTAGTGAAAGTCGTGTGAGTTGTCATTTCAATTCTACACAACCACACACATTGATCCTTTCCACTCTTAAGCTAAAGTATATATTTCAATTTGGGTATTTACTTTAGTGAAAGTCATGTGAGTTGTCATTTCAATTCCACACAACCAAAAACATTGAGCCTTTCCCCTCTTAAGCTAAAGTATATATTTTAATTCGGGTATTTGCTTTAGTGAAAGTCGTGTGAGTTGTCATTTCAATTCCACACAACCACACACATTGAGCCTTTCCACTCTTAAGCTAAAGTATATATTTCAATTCAGGTATTTACTTTAGTGAAATTGTGTGAGTTGTCATTTAAATTTCACACGAGAAGCACGCACAAGCACTCGAGCCTTTCCGCTCTTTACACTCACACACATTGAGCCTTTTCGGTCTTAGGATACAACATATTTATATATTTTCAAGTTGTGTGAGTTTACTTTAAAGTCGAGTTGCATTTCTCTTTGTGTGGATTTACATTCAAGTCGCGTGAGTTGCCTTACATTTGGGGTATTTACATTGAAAGCTGCGTGAGTTGCACTTTAATTTTGGGTATTTACATTGGTGAAAGTTGTGTCTTAGACATACACCCTGATTACAACCTACTTCTGGGAAGACCCTGGATACATAGCCTTCGGGCTGTGCCATCCACCTTCCATAGGTGTATAAAAATCCTCCATGAAAATCAAATCATGGTAATTCTGGGTGAAAGCCATCCACAACTGAGGGGAGTTCAAAACTTCCCCTGCTTGTCAAGTCAAAAAGCCTACGGGACCAACCCCGTGAAACCCTAGGACGAATCATATGAGTTCGTCCCCCAAAAACCTAGGAGCATCGTGTATGTCAAGGGGCAGCCGAAAGGTGGCCCGCCAAAAGTCGTGACCATCCTAGGCAAATCCAAACTCCCGATATTTCAAAAATCTCTAAACAAGAAACCCTTTGAGCATGTCATGGATGACAGCAAGTTCCAAGGTCATCCTCTGTATAAAGAATTTTCGAAAACAAAAAAACCTTGGATCATGCTGCTCAACATGGGTTACATGCTCTACTAGAGTTTAGGGAACAAAAACCGAAGTTGTTTAGAGCCTATACTTCCAAACCCAAATCCAAATAGGTATGGAATAGGCTACATTCTAAGCATACCCCCAGAACCACCACCTACGACCACTTGGGTCAAGGGTGCCCTGGAACCTACTAAAATCGAGACCTATGGCTTAGATCTCTTATTTAAAGACTGATTCATGGCGTTTTCTTTGTAGGTATGATGAAAGACCCCTCCTTAACCAAAAAGCCATAAAAAATTGCAAATTTTCAAAATCCAAAAATAATTTTAAAAACCTCAAAACCCAAAAACATTGGAAAATTGCAAAAAACTCAAAAAAAGTGTAATTTGCATTTCTCCCAATGTCTTGTCTTTACAAAAAACCAAAAAAATAGAAAAACTTGAAAATACCAAAAACAAGGTCGTGTACATACCAGCTCCTGGTAAAAATTTGGAAAAAGCCAAGACATTTGAAGAAAACGTCATATTTATAAAAGGCCCAAAACCTTTAAAACTTTCAAAAATTTCAAAACCAAAACTAGGTGTTTGTGAAAAGCATGCATCAACTCTAACTTCCCTAGGATTCAAAATTCTCAAGAATGATCAAAGCATGGAGGAGGATCCCCTTCTCCCTGAGGAAGATCAAACCTCCGAGCTTTCCAAGTTTCACAAAATCTTTGATTTAGAAAAACCTTCAAATTCTATAGGAGGGGATTTTATAGAAATCGACTTAGGGAGTGAGTCAAAACCAAAACATGTTAAGATAGGTACATGTCTGCATGAGCATGAAAAAGCATCATTCATTGCATTCCTGAAAGCCTACATAGATGTTTTTGCATGGACCTACGAAGACATGCCGGGTCTAGACCCAAAAATTGTAGAGCATTGTCTTCTCCTAGAATCGGATGCAAAACCTATAAAGCAAAAGCTTAGAAAGATCCATTCGAACGTACACTCGCAAGTGAAAGAGGGTTTAGAAGATCTTCTAAAAGCTGGATTTATAAAACCCATTGTGTATTCTGATTGGCTTTCAAATATAGTTGTAGTTTGAAAATCCAATGGGAAAATTCGAATTTGCATCGATTTTAGAAATCTGAACAAAGCCACTCCAAAAGATAAACTTCCTTTGCCAAACATTGATTTGATAGTGGACAACACTGCAAATCACAAGATGGTTTGTTTTATGGATGGCTACTCAGGTTATAATCAAATCAAGTTAGCCCCAAGAGATCAGGCTAAAACTGCTTTTACCATACCCTGGTGCACATACTGCTACACAGTTATGCCCTTTAGATTGAAAAATGCCGGTGCCACATACCAAAGAGTCATGACTACCATTTTTCACGATCAAATTCATGAGCTCTTAGAAGTATATGTGGATGATCTCTTGGTGAAATAAAAAACCTAATGCACACATGTCGAATCTTTGCAAAAAGTTTTCGAAAGACTGAGGCTTTACAAAGTAAAACTAAACCCTCAAAAGTGCGTTTTCGGAGTGGAATCTGGTAATCCTTTAGGTTTTATGGTATGCCAAAGGGGCATTGAAGTCGACCCCTCTAAGTGTCGAGCCATCATAGACTTTTCTCCACCCTCCAACTTAACTCAAATCGGCCACCTCCAATCGATTAGAAGGTTTATTTCAAACCTGGCAACAAGATACGAACCTTTCAACAAGCTTTTGAGAAAAGGGGTGAAATTTGTATGGGACGACGATTGCCAAAAAGCTTTCGAAAGATTAAAAGTGTATTTGGTTAACTCTCCAATTTTAAAACCTCCAAAGCAAGGAAAACCACTTTTACTTTACATTTATGTGCATATGAATGCATTGGGTGCTTTATTAGCTAACATCATAGGACCAATCTCTCCGAATGCATCAAATGGACATAGGTTCATCCTAGCAGCCACCGAATATTTTTCTAAATGGGTTGAAGCTACCTCCTTGACTAATGTCCAGGGGCAACATGTAGTGGCGTTTATTAAGAAGAATATCTTGGCTCGATTTGGAGTTCTAAGAGACCTAGTGTTTGATAATGGCACCCCTTTCAAAAACAAGAGGATGGAAAAGTTATGTAATACCTATGGCATAACTCATCACTTCTCATCGCCCTACTACCCTCAAGGCAATGGCCAAGCCGAAGCCACCAACAAGACTCTTATAAGTATCATTGAGAAAACCTTAGAGAAGGGTAGGACATGGCATGAGAAGCTTGATGAAGCCCTATGAGCTTATAGGACTTCCATTCGAACTCCCACAAATGCCACGCCATTTGAGTTGGTCTATGGCTCAAATGCCATTCTCCCCATTCATACCAAATTGCATTCATTCCATACATCACTTGCACTTGACCTCCCCCTAGAGACTTTTTCAACATGCCAGAATGGCCGAGCTTGATTTGTTAGATGAAAGAAGGCTCCTTGCTTTATTTCTTTGGTATGTGGCACCGGCATTTTTCAATCCAAAGGGCACAACTGTGTAACAGTATGTGCCCCAGGGTGTAGTAAAAATATTTTTTGCCTGATCTCTTGGAGCTAACTTGATCTGATTATAACCCGAGTAGTCATCCATAAAAGAAAACATTTCATGATTTGGAGTGCTGTCCACTCTCAAATCAATGTTTGGCAAAGGGAAGTTATCTTTTGGAGTGGCTTTGTTCAGATTTCTAAAATCGATGCAAATTCGAATTTTCCCATTGGATTTTTGAACTACAACTATATTTGAAAGCTAATCAGAATACGCAATGGGTTTTATAAATCTGGCCTTTAAAAGATCTTCTAAACCCTCTTTTACTTAAGAGTGGACATTCGGATGGATTTTTCTAAGCTTTTGCTTTATAGGTTTAGCATCTCATTGTAGGGGAAGACAATGCTCTACAATTTTTGGGTCTAGACCCGACATGTCTTCGTAGGTCCAAGAAAACACATCTATGTAGGTTTTCAGGAATGCAATGAATGATGTTTTTTCATGCTCATGCAAGTATGTGCCTATCTTAATACGCTTAGGTTTTGACTCGCTCCCTAGGTTGATTTGTATAAAATCCCCTCCTACAAAATTTGAAAGTTTTTCTAAATCAAGGATTTTGTGAAACTCGGGAAGCTCGGAGGTTTGATCCTCCTTCAGGAAGAGGGGATCCTCCTCTACGCTTTGATCATTCTCGAGAATTTTAAATCCTAGGGAAGTTTGAGATGATGCATGATTTTCACAAATACCTAGTTTTGGTTTTGAAATTTTTACAAGTTTTTAAGATTTTCGAACTTTTATAAGGACAACTTTTTCTTCAAATTTCTTGGCTTTTTCGAAATTTACACCAGGAGTTGGTATATACAAAACTTTGTTTTTGGTATTTTCGGTTTTTCGATTTTTCAGGTTTTTTGTAGAGAAATGACATTAGGAGAAATGCAAATCAAACTTTTTTTGAATTTTTCGCAATTTTCCAATGTTTTTGGGTTTTGAGGTTTTTCCAATTGTTTTTGGATTTTGAGAATATGTAGTTTTTTTGGCTTTTTGGTTAAGGAGGGGTCTTTCATCATACCTACAAAGAAAACACTATGAATCAGTCTCTAAATAAGAGGTCTAAGTCATAAGTTTCGGTTTTAGGAGGTTCCAGGACACCCTTGACCCAAGTGGTCCTAGGTGGTGGTTCTGGGGGTATGTTTGGAATGTAGCCTATACCATACCTATTTGGATTCGAATTTGGCAAGATGGGCTCTAGACAACCTCGATTTTGGTTCTCTAAAATTTGGTAGGGCATGTAACCCATGTTTAACATCATGTTCTAAGGTTTTTTGGTTTTTGAAAATTCTTTGTATAATGGATGGTTTGGAACTTGCTGTCGTCCATGTCATGCTCAAAGGGTTTTCTATTTAGAGATTTTGGAAATATTAGGAGTTTGGTTTTACCTAGGATGGTCACGATTTTGGGCGGGCCAGCTTTGGGCAGCCCCTTGATGTATATGACATTCCTAGGTTTTTAGAGGACGAACTTGTATGGTTCGTCTAGGGCGTACTCGGGGTTAGTCCCGTAGGCTCTATGACTTAACAAGCAAGAGAAGTTTTGAACTCCCCTCAGTTGAGGATGGTTTTCACCTAGAATAACCACAATTTGGTTTTCATAGGAGATTTTTACGCACCTATGGAAGGTGGATGGCACAACCCGAAGGCTATGTATCCATGGCCTTCCTAGAAGTAGGTTGTAATGGGGGTGTATGTCTAAGACATGAAACACCCCTGCGTGGGTTATGCCCCCTATTTCCATGGGTAACTCTATGGCTCTCAAAGGTTTTGATGCATTTCCATCGTATCTTGTGATAACGATGGAGCTCGGCTTTACAGAGGTTAGGGTGACTCCGATTTGACAAGCCACGTGTAATGGAAGGATGTTGAGACCTCCTCCCTCATCAAACAAATACTTGTCGAGAGGATGGTAATTCAATACCTGCAGATCTAGACCTAAATAGTGTTTGGATCGAATTTGGATCATAAAAACCAAATCCAAGATCCAAACCCAAGACCCACCCCCTTTGCCTATAAATAGAGGTGAGGGGGTGGTGCAAGTTCACGTAAATTTCAAGTGGGAAGCTTGGGAGAGGCCATAAAGTAAGAGAGAGAAGGTTGGTAGGCTTGACTTTGGTCAAAGTGGGTTAGCCATATGGGCTTAGCCAAAGGGGAAATGGGTTCAAGCCATGTGAGTTGGACCTAACCTAGGGCTGCACCAACATGCAAATGGCGTGGATCAAGGATGGGCTACACGAGTGTAAACACCCCGAAATCCCACGAATTTCTCAAATCCATCTGGTTTTGTAAAAGCAGCCCCAAAGGGCCATTTTAAGTCTGGAAACCCAGGAGCCTTCCAAACAACCCTGTATATATGTTTTAAACTTTATCTTTCAAAAATATACAATATGGCTTTTAAAAACCTTTTTAAACATGTTTTTGAAACCCCGAAGCAGCTTCGGCCTAATCTAGACAGGACCAGGAGAGCTAAGGAGAGCCCAGAACCGGAGCACATGTCAAGCCCAGACAACAACTCTCGTATCAAATCCACACCCCAAGGATCTCGAACGTCCAAGACCCTGTTATCATCGAAACATTGTTTGAAGTCATCTCCGGAAGGGGAAAACAAAGGCGGACGATCATGTTGGCGAAGACCCAACGCAGACGGAGCACTGATGCTGTCAGACCCCGCACAAACTGTTCGTTTTGAACACAGCTCGAAGGAGTCAGAGTTTAGTTTGGATCGGATCTGGACCATATATATTCAGATCCCAATCCAAACCCATGTATGGACTTGGATTTGGATTTGGATTCAAAAATCCAACCCAATATCCATATCCATGGCCCACATCACCTTCTCATAAATGGAGGTGGGGCCCACTTGAATTTCACGTGGGATTATGGGCATGAGAGAGAGTGGGGGTGGATAAGATCAAGTGTGTGTTGTAATTAAGCTTGACTTGTGTGTCAAGTTTGGGGTTAATCATGTGGGTGAGCCTAGTTAAGTGGGTTTAAGCTTGTAATTAGCCAAAACCTAACCTAGGGCTGCACCAACATGATGTGGTTAAGGTCTATGGGCCATGCAAAGGGAGCTCCTTCACCTAAACCTAACCAAAAACACCTAATCCTTGCCTTCCACCCTAATCCGGCCCTAATCTGAGCCTAATCACCTAACCCACTTCCCTAATCCCGGCCTAATCCCAACCTAATCACCTAACCCACTTCCCTAATCCTTCCCTAAACCTAGGTTAATTTCCCTAAACCTAGCCTAATCCTAGCCTAATCACCTAACCTACCTCACTAAACCTCACCCTAGAACCAACCCACCTAGCTAAACCCTAAACCTCTAAACCACCCCTAGCCCACAACCTACCCAAACCACTTGTATTTAAAATATCTGGCCCTACCCTTTTCAGCCCACCTTATCACCACACCACCCTACCTAAACCACCTAACCACTACCCCAAAACCAGCCCTAACCGACCTAGGCCAGCCCTATATAAACCCCCCCCTTGGGGGCGGGTTTTCCCATCTAGAAGCTCCAACCTCCAATCTCGGGTCCTCCACTTTCCAGCTCAGCCGAATCCCCTCCTGCTCCACCTGCTCCACGTCCAGCCACCACATCCGCCACTACCTCCCAGCCGAGCACCACCACCACCATCACCCGGCCGAACTCCATCCTGCGCATCCCAACCATCCGGCTGCTCCCCTTCCTTCCGCCACCACCCCTTCACTCGGTTAGTACCCTACACTCCACCTTACTCCTTCTTCACTCCCTCTCCACTCTCAGCCACCTAACCCCATACCATATCACCCTAACATCAGCCATTCCACTTGCTGCCACCACTCCCCCTCGGCCAGGCCCATAATCACCCTAACTACCCGCCACCACCTAGACACCTTAGCTCCATTCGGCCACCCTATCCGACTCCCTAAAACCTGCCCATATCACCCCAATACACCTACTACACCAACTACCACCTGGCCCCATCTCCTAGCTAGTTCCCCTCCCTTAGACCACTCCTAGCCACTCCAACCCGCCACCACCAACTCCTCCTAGTCGGCCACTCCAACCGACTGTCATTTCATTCAGCCACCCTAGCAACCCGCCAACCTTAGGTGCCCCATTAGATCTTCCCTTGAGCTTCCCTTAGTGCCATACTCCCTTAGTGACCCTACTTAGGCCCTCTAGCCCAACATGCCAAGAACAACCCTTTCCTAGCAGCCGACCACCTTCAAGGCGCCTCTTCTGTGCACCAAGGACACTCGGCCAGCAACCCCTTGCCGTTCTACTCCGCGGAGCTCCCTTTTGCAGCCCAAGGCGAAGGCCAAGCCCACGCTCAAGCAAGGCATCTTCGGACCAGCTATTAGTAAGTGCCTAACTCGGTCCATAGTTGTATACTTGCTTAAGATTTAATTCGATACGGGGTTGTAATAACGGAGCATAGTCTACCCCCGCTTGTAATAACGTGGCTTGGCACACCCACACACGTGCACTCTCTTAGTTGTGCACGATTTTGAACACACACGGGCCTAATCAACCCTTAATACATAAATATATACATATACTTTAATTTTCGTAGGGTTTTGCTTAAGTTGGGTGTGTTGTCTTTCAATTCAAGCACTCACACACATTGAGCCTTCGCTCTTATTTGAAAGACCCAAGTAAGGGCCGTGTTATACTATTTGGGCTTTCATTTCATGTCGTGTGTGTAAGTCTTTCAATTCAAGCACTCACACACATTGAGCCTTCACTCTTATTTGAAAGACCCAAGTAAGGGCCGTGTTATACTATTTGGGCTTTCATTTCATGTCGTGTGTGTAAGTCTTTCAATTCAAGCACTCACACACATTGAGCCTTCGCTCTTATTTGAAAGACCCAAGTAAGGGCTGTGTTATACTATTTGGGCTTTCATTTCATGTTGTGTGCATAGTACTTCAATTCAAGCACTCACACACATTGAGCCTTCGCTCTTATTTGAAAGACCCAAGTAAGGGCCGTGTTATACTATTTGGGTTTAATTTCATGTTGTGTGCGTAGTACTTCAATTCAAGCACTCACACACATTGAGCTTTCGCTCTTATTCCCAAGACCTTAGTCAAGGCCATACTGCAAGTTATATTTGGGTTTAATTTCATGTCGTGTGTGTAAGTCTTTCAATTCAAGCACGCACCCACATTGAGCCTTCGCTCTTATTTGCAAGACCCGAGTAAGGGCCCATATACATACTCTATATACGTATCTCCCTTCGGCATTTACATTACAAGTCATTTCCCTTCGGTTATTTCCCTTCGGTTATTTCCCTTCGGCATTGTCTTTACATTTCGGGTTTTCCCTTTGGAGTAGCGTGAGTTTGCATTGCATCTACGCCATACCACGAGGTAGGATGCATATTGCATCAAAGCAAGCCCCGTATTCCCGCTCAAAATCGTCCATGTAGTGGAGTGTTCATAACACACAAACTAGGTGGCCCATAAAGGGATAAAAGGAAAGACTTAGGCACGTGCAAATCCACGTGATCTAAAATCTGCAATCGCATCTAAAAGACCCGAATTAGACACCTCGAACCGCTTCATAGGCTTTCTATCCCAAAAACTCGATTTTTGCAAAGCGTACAGACTGACCCTTGCGCATCGGTGCAAGAAGGTCTGCGACGACAAGAGCTCACTTGCTCACAGTCGCCACGATTAGAAGTCAGTTTAAAATATATCTTTGCTAGCTTAGGTAAGCTAGCTGGCACGCCCTGTTTACATAAATAGGCCTTAGACGCACGAGAGGATCCACTCCAAGCCCAGAAAAGGCGAAGAGGCGTGGGGATTTTTGCGCGTCTACAACGAGGTGGACCGGCTCCAAGAGATAGGTCTCTCAACCTAACCCTAACCTAGCCGCTCAACCTCACCCCAAACTAGCCTAGACCTAGCTTACATACCCCAAACCGACCCACCTAACCTAGCCCTAACTGACTCCATTAAACCCACCTAACCTAGCCCAACCCCTCACCATCGACCTAAACCTAACCCTAAACTAAACCTAGCCCAGCCTCTCACCACCGACCTAACCTAAACAAACCTAACCGAGTGCACCTGCACTCGGTTTGAGCCTAGGCTCCAACCTCACCCGTGGCACATTTGCTGCACCTGGCTGCCCCAACCTACACCCGCTACACCTCACCTCACAAACCCCCGGCTTGCACCTCAATAGCACCTCACTCCCATCCACCCGCCAGCTCCCAGCTCCCACCTGCCATCTTCCCATGACCCAGCCTGCCACCTTCCCGCGCCAACTCCCTGCCGGCCTAACAACCTGCCACGCCTTGCGCGACACCCCGGTTTGCCGTCACCCGCACCTCACCTCTGCACACCCCATATCCCAACCATCTCCCTACCGCCTGCCACACCCGCACCCTGCCACACACACACCCTGCTGCGCCTTGCACGAAGTCCCACGCACTTGCTGCGCGCCCCACACTAGTCCCAGCCAGTGCCTGCTACACCCGTACCCCACATCTCCCTTGCCACAGCTACACCCCATACCTCACCCACTTCCAACCCACACATCCCAACCACTCACCCACCGTGACCCACCTAGCTCCTATCCCATTTGACCAAACATACCACCCGAACCCAGCCCATCCTAAATCCTTAAGCAATTGGCTGCCCCCAAACAAACCCAAACCTAAACTCTCACGTCTAGACCCACCTAAGGAGACCTATCCATTGGTTGCCAAGGAGGACGGACCTGAGCAACTTGAGAGGAGAAGCCGACCACGTGTAAGTGTTTAAGTTCGGTTTTTACCTTACTCGTTTAAGATTAAATTCAATTCGATACGGGGTTGT
Source organism: Brasenia schreberi (assembly GCA_036023115.1). Taxonomy (NCBI): domain Eukaryota; kingdom Viridiplantae; phylum Streptophyta; class Magnoliopsida; order Nymphaeales; family Cabombaceae; genus Brasenia; species Brasenia schreberi. The sequence continues at coordinate 11,780,160 of JAYKKT010000052.1, forward strand.
AATAATGGAGCGTAGTCTCCCCCCAAAAATGTAATATTTGTGCTTGACACACATCCACACACGTGCACTTGAGCTTTCACACTTTTAATTGCACACAAAGGACACCCACATGCACTTGAGCCTTTCCGCTCTTAATTGCACACGATTGCATACACATTGAGCCTTTTCGCTGTTAAGCTAAAGTATATATTTCCCTTTGGGTATTTACTTTAGTGAAAGCTGTGTGAGTTGCAATTCAATTCGGGTAGTTACATTCAAGTCGTGTGAGTTTGTCATTTAAATTCCACACTCACACACACTTGCATTGAGCCTTTCCGCTCTTAAGCTAAAGTATATATTTCCCTTTGGGTATTTACTTTAGTGAAAGTCGTGTGAGTTGTCATTTCAATTTTACACAACCACACACATTGAGCCTTTCCGCTCTTAAGGTAAAGTATATATTTCAATTCGGGTATTTACTTTAGTGAAAGCTGTGTGAGTTGTCATTTAAATTTCACACGAAAAGCACGCACAAGAACTCGAGCCTTTCCGCTCTCCACTCTCACACACTTTTGAGCCTTTGTTGCTCATAGGATATAACATATTTATATATTTTCAAGTTGTGTGAGTTTACTTCACGTTGAGCTGCATTTCCCTTTGTGTGGATTTATATTAAGTCACATGAGTTGCTTTACATTTTGGGTATTTACATTAAGCTGCGTGAGTTGCACTTTAGTTTCGGGTATTTACATTAAGTTGTGTGAGTTGCTTTCAATTTGAGCCTAGCTCACATCACCATCTCAAAACCCGAAAATATTTGTGCATCTTTGCATTCGTTAGCTTTAAAAAAGTGCCTCGAATCTACGCACAAACCACGTTGAAAATAGGCCACTTGTGCACACACATATCTGGCCTAAATAGCTAAAACTCATAGACTTAGGTTCATCCAAAGTCGTGATAAAACTTGCAAAATAGGCATACATCGAGTTTAAATCTTGCAAAGTTTTGTAAAAACGAAGTTTTAAGCATTTAAACTGACTCTTGAGCATCGGTTTAAGAAGGTTTAAACGAAAAGATTCCACTTTCCCACAATTGCCTCAAAAATTCAGATATTTCAAAATCTTCGCTAGCTTGAGCAAGCTAGCTGGCATGCCCTTAGAAATGACGTAGATATGAAAAGGTTCATTTCCGGTCTCAAAAACCAGAAGTAAAAATTTTTCATGTTTACAACTCCCACACCTGCCCCTCTTTGGTTTCTTGTCCCATCAAAGTGCATTTTCCATACTTGGTTTTTGTTTAAACAATTTGCTAAAACATGGTTTTGAAAGTCGTTTGTAAAGATGCCCTCATCGGGCATTTCATCAAGTATGGGATACGTCTCTTCCAGGGGGAATTCAGCCACATAATCAGCTAGGGCTTGTCCCTTAATGGAGGTTTGATGATGGAATTTTAAATCATACTCCATTAATAGGAGCTGCCATTTACCAAGCCTACCTGTGAGGATAGGTTTTTCAAATAAGTGCTTGATCGGATCAAGCCTAGACACTATCCATATCTCATGATCTAGGAAGTAGTGTTTGAATTTTTGGCAGGCCCATACCAAGGCCCAGCACGTTTTCTTCATGGCTTGATAATTTCTTTCATATGCCAATAGAGTTTTTGAAATGTAGTAAATAGCATATTCTTTATGGCTATCATCCTCATATTGGGCTACACGGAAATGTAAAGCAACAGTGGTTTTTCTTGCTTTGGAGGTTTTAAAACTAGAGGATTTACCAAATAAGTTTTTAATCTTTCGAAAGCTTTTTGACAATCGTCGTCCCATACGAACTTCACCCCTTTTCTCAAAAACTTGTTGAAGGGTGGAGGCATGTTTAGGATGGCTCGACATTTAGAGGGGTCGACTTCAATGCCCCTTTGGCTTACCATAAAGCCTAAAAGCTTACCCGATTACACTCCGAAAACATACTTTTGAGGGTTTAGTTTCACTTTGTAAAGCCTAAGCCTTTCAAAAATTTTTTGCCAAGATTCAATGTGTGTGCATCGGGTTTTTGATTTTACCAAGAGATCATCCACATATACTTCTAAGAGCTCATGAATTTGATCATGAAAAATGGTAGTCATGGCCCTTTGTTATGTAGCACCAGCATTTTTCAATCCAAAGGGCATAATTGTGTAGCAGTATATGCCCCAAGGTGGAGTAAAAGCAGTTTTAGCCCGATCTCTTGGAGCTAACTTGATTTGATTATAACCCGAGTAGCCATCCATAAAAGAGAACATTTCATGATTTGCAGTGCTGTCCACTATCAAATCAATGTTTGGCAAAGGGAAATTATCTTTTGGAGTGACTTTGTTCAGATTTCTGAAATCAATGCAAATCCAAATTTTCCCATTGGATTTTCGAACTACAACTATATTTGAAAGCCAATCAGAATACGCAATGGGTTTTCTAAACCCTTTAAATCCCGCTTTCCCACAATTGCCAAAAGAAGTTAGAATACTTTCAAAAATCTTCGCTAGCTTAAGCAAGCTAGTTGGCACGCCCTTAGAAACGACGTAGATATGAAAAGGTTCATTTTCGATCTCAAAAACCAGGAGTGAAAATTTTCATGTTTACAGTTTTTGGCACGGTCGGTGGGACTTGGGGCTTAAAACTTCGATAAAACAGGCAAAACTTTGCGAACATTTTCGAAAAGTGTTTAAAATTTTTGCCTAAATTGCATTTTTAGGATTTCAAACTTTTGTTGAGTCATGTCTAGTTTAGGCTCTAATGAAGAAAGATTCATTTCAAGGAGTCCTAAAGTAAAAATAGGATATGCTTACTTGAATCTCATTATTTTTGAGAATTAGACGTTGTTGAGTAAGGCGTAGAAATTTTGAAATGCTGCTTGATTTTCTTACAAAACCTCTGCTAGATTAGTGAGTGTTAAGACTCAAGTAAAGGGAAACACGAGAAGCTGAAAATCCTTAGGATTGAAGCTAAAAGGGTTTTTCCTCTCTTAAAGGCGAATTGAGAAAAACCCCGAACATCGAGCAACATAAGACCAGCTCACTTGGTGCAGCAGGTCTTCATAAGCCTCCCCAAGTTCGACCATTTCATAATTAAGTCTCTAGAAAACCATATCTTCTAGCACATCATCTATGTCATTCACTCATATGTGCACACATGGTCATCGAATACATGATCCCAATTAGGACTAGAACCGCATTAGGAGAAGTCCCCTATGGCAAAAATCCCCTCTTACCGGGCAGAAGGAAAAAGTTTTTCTCAAAAGTGGGACGATCTCATATTCTCGAGGACAAATCCAGGGAGAAAGCAAAAAGGGGTGTTGTCTTCTTTGCCATTATCCAAATAAATTTGGATAATGCCAAAGAGGGGCATCTGTAAACACCCCAAAATAAAATGATTTTCAAACAAACACTTGGTTTTCAAAAACCAGTTTTCAAACCAAATTTTGAACTTTCAAAACCTAGGAGTTGCAAAGTTGTAAACTTTTTGTAAGAAGTCTTTCAAAATATAGGTTTCTTAAACTCGGGCCAAAACCCAAATTTCGTAAGCAGCCAAATCAAGCAAGTGGAGCCTGATCGAAAAGCAGCTCCAAAAGCAGGTCAAAAGGTGAGAGTTCAACCCAGCTTGATGAAAACAAGGCCAAAAAGCAAAAGAAGAACCCAGGCCAGAAGCAAACTTCAGCTCTGGAATATGCAATGCAAAAGCCAAAGCACTAACGAAGCCATCAGAAATCCAAGCTCAAGCTTGAAATATCAAAAATCAAACCAAAATCGAAGTCTAGAAGGTGAGAAGACGATCGGATGAAGAGGTTGGGAAAAACCCAGCCCAAGACGGAGCACTGATTAAGCCAGGGCTTGTGAAAACCGCCCATCTCAAAACACCAAGAAGGAATGAAGAAACAAAAATTTGGATTGGATTTGAATATAAATATCGAGATCCAGACCCAAATAGTGTTTGGATCGGATTTGGATCATAAAAACCAAATCTAAGATCCAAACCCAAGACCCATCCCCTTGTCTATAAATAGAAGCAAGGGGGGGATGAAAGTTCACGTGAAATTCAAGTGAGAGGCTTGGGGAGAGCATAAAGTAAGAGAGAGAAGAATGGTGGGCTTGACTTTGTCAAGTGGGTTAGCCATATGTGCTTGGTCAAATGGAGATGGGCTCAAGCCATGTGAGTGTGACCTAACCTAGGACTGCACCAATATGAAGGATGGCTTGGACAATGGATGCACATGGTGGACAAGGCTCCAAGAGGTAGGTCTCTAAACCTAACCCTAACCTAGCCACTAAACCTAACCCCAAACTAGCCTAAGCTTAGCCCTCTTGACCAAACCGACTCTATTTATCCCACTTAGACCTAGCCCAACCACCCCAAACAGACCTAAACTAAACCTAGCCTAGACTTAGTTCCCTTCACCAAACTGAACTAAACTAAACCTAGCCTAAACTCCCTAACCGAGTGCACCTTGCACTCGGTTTGTGCCTAGATCGCACCCTTAGCCCAACCGCCTCACTACACTCAAATCTACCCACTTACCTACCCCAGCCAACACTCGGCTGTCACCACACTCTGCTGCCCTTGTTGCACCAACACCCAGCTCCCACACCACATCACCCGTAGCCCCCAACTGCCGCATCATCCACACCGCAACACCCCCCTGCCGCGCGTCTGTTGTGGTTCAACCACCCACACGTCGCCATCTCACGCCCCGCTGCACCTCACTATCCTCCCAGTCACACCCCATCGTGCGCCTCGCACCTCACCTGTCCCGAGCACCCTGCCGCGCCAACATCCCGGCCAACACCCTGCCACAGCCAACCTGTCACCTGCCCTAGCTGCACTCCAGCACCGCCTCACCACCATCTCCCTCACTCCACCAACACTCCCCTTCACCAACCAACACCCCTGGCCAGCACCTCACCTGCCCACTCACCTACCCCCGACCAGCACCTCACCTGCCCCCAGCCTTGCCGCACCATCCACACCGCAATAACCCAGCATGCCACCTTCACCCGCATCCCAGCTACACCCCTTTTGCCATGACCCACCTAGCTCCTAACCAACTCGACTAAACACCTCCCATGGCCCAGCCCGACCTCAGCTAGCTAGGACTTACCTAACCTAAGCCTTGGCCAAACCCAGCCCATACTAGGCCCCAAAAACCTACTTGGTCGAACCCAACCCATGCTAAAACACTTGCCTGTCCCTAATTGAACCCAAACCCAACTCTCACGTCAAAACCCGCCTAGAGAGACCCATCTCGTGGCTGCCAAGGAGGACGGACCCGAGCGACTCGAGAGGCAAAAACCGACCGCTTGTAAGTGTTTATTTACATTCGGTTTTACATTACTCGCTTAAGTTAAATTCAATTCGATACAGGGTTGTAATAATGGAGTGAAATAATCCCCCGAAATGTAATATTCGTGCTTGATACATATCCACACACGTGCACTTGAGCCTTCTCGCTCTTAATTTCACACAAAGGACACCCACATGCACTTGAGCCTTTCCGCTCTTATATTGCACACGATTGCACACACATTGAGCCTTTTAGCTCTTAAGCTAAAGTATATATTTCAATTCGGGTATTTACTTTAGTGAAAGCTGTGTGAGTTGCAATTCAATTCCGTGTGGATTTACATTCAAGTCGTGTGAGTTGTCATTTAAATTTCACACTTACACACACATGCATTGAGCCTTTCCGCTCTTAGGCTAAAGTACATATTTCAATTCGGGTATTTACTTTAGTGAAAGTTGTGTGAGTTGTCATTTCAATTTCACACGAAAAGCATGCACTAGCACTCAAGCCTTTCCGCTCTTCACACTCACACACATTGAGCCTTTTCGCTCTTAGGATACAACATATTTATATATTTTCAAGTTGTGTGAGTTTACTTTACGTCTAGTTGCATTTTCCTTTGTGTGGATTTACATTTAAGTCGTGTGGGTTGCTTTACATTTCGGGTATTTACATTGAAAGCTGCGTGAGTTGCACTTCAATTTCGGGCATTTACATTGAAAGTTGTGTGAGTTGCCCTTTCAATTCGAGCCTAGCTCACATCATCATCTCAAAACCTGAAAAGCTTTTGCATCCTTGCATTCGTTAGCTTTCAAAGAATCCCTAAATCTATGCTCAAACCACGTTGAAAATAGGCCACATATTCACACACGTATCAGGATTAAATAGCTAAAACTCAAAGACTTAGGGTCGTCTAAAGTCGTAATAAAACCTGCAAACAAGGCATACATAGAATTCTTTAAAACACAGATTTTTCAAAGTTTTGTAAAAACGAAGTTTTTAAGCATTTAAACTAACCCTTGAGCATCGGTTCAAGAAGGTTTAAACAAAAAGATCCCGCTTTCCCACAATCGCCAGAAAAGTCAAAATATTTCAAAAATCATCACTAGCTTAAGTAAGCTAGTTGGCACGCTCACAGAAATGAACTTAGGTGCGAAAAGGTCCATTTCCGGTCTCAAAAAACCAGGAGTGGAAATTTTTATGCCTATAGCTTTTTGGCACACTCGGTGAGACTCAGGTCTTAAAACTTCGTTAAAACAAACAAAACTCTGCAAATTTTTTTCAAAAGCGTTTAAAATTTTTGCCTATTTGCATTTGTAGGATTTCAAAATTTGTTGCGTCATGTCTAGTTCAGGCTCCAATGAAGTGACTAGCCGAGCCTTGTGCTCGTCAAGTTCCCTTTCAAAAAAGATTTCAAAATCTCAACTCAAATGCAAAAAAGAAGAGTTAGAAAACTTGCGTAGGGAATTTGAGGCAAAAATCGATGCCCTTAGCCAAGTGGCTGAGGCGGCCGTCTCTTGCACATCACATGGCGAACCCGCCAAAGCCAAGAAAAGACCTACCAAGACCAAGGAAACCTCTGCAATGGAGGGGGACCAATACCACGATTCCTTCATACTGAAGGATCGCAATGCCCTTCAGCAACTGTTGAAGGGGAAAAACAAAGAAAAGAAATCGTACGCCCTGTCTGACTTCCTTCCTTCGGATTATGAAACAGACAGCGACGACGACATACCGAATTTCCATCGGTATGATGGCATGGGGGATCCTAGATCCCACCTGCAACTCTTTTCGTGCAGAGCCCATAAAAAGAAAAAGGACTCTGCCAAATGGATTTATTGGTTCCCCCTTTTCCTCAAGGGGACTGCTTCAAAATGGCTTGCTTCCTACGATTTGAGCCAGTTTGCTACTTTTGAAGAGTTAGCAAACAGCTTTATGCAAAGATTTTCGCACAACGTGGAAGTAACGCCCACATTGAACACCTTGAGGGACACGAAACAAGCTTTGAACGAGGATGTATATGCGTTTATCATTCGATGCAGGTCCCTCCTTGGGCAAATAAAAGAGCCCATATTCAAAGGATGCACAGTGATGCTCATCCTCAAAAATTTTAAAACAGAGATAAAAACTCTTTTATCATTGCATGAAATTTCTACCTTTTACAAGTTAATAAAAAAGGCTTCCCTATTTGAAACCAATCTGAAAAAGGGAGTCTACGATGACTTTGGGAAGGAAATTTTTTTTCCCAAAACGAGATTTGAAAAACCTGAAACTTACGGGCTACCCATAGCGGACAAAGGGGCAAAACTCCAAAAAATTGCGAATGTCTAAGTGGAATCAAACCCGACGGGCACTTGAAAGAAGCTCGAACAAAAAAATGATAAAAATTTTCAAAAAACTTTTGAAAAAAGAGAGTATACTCCATTGGGGCAACCTGTCTCGGAGGTCCTAGACCTCCTACTGGCCTAAGGCTTGGTAATACTCCCAAAAATTCCTGAGGGGACCCTGCCAAAAGGGAGGTTTTTGAACATATATTGCAAATATCATCGGCTCAAAGGCCATGATATGAACAAATGCTTTTTCCTTTTGAATAAAATTTAAAACTTGATAGAGGAGGGTCGGCTCCAGGTCTCTGAAGAACCTGAGCCTGCCCAAGCTGTGCTCAAAAAACCCTTCCCCAATCACGCAAGTACCAGTGGGAAGGGAAAAAAGGTATGTGCTTTCTCAACTTCGAAAGGTTTAGTGCATGCATCATATACTGGCTTCACTACTTGTCACACACCACCTTCTCTCATCATATACAAAAAAGCCGCCTAAGTAGTGATCCGGGGAGCGCTTAGAGTCCTGCCCCCGGCTAAAGCCATCTTAAAAATTCGGGGTGCTCCAAAGCACAAAAATAGAGCCAACACAGGAGTGAGCCTTAGGCAAAGTGTGGGGGAGGTGACCAGGTCTGGAAGAATCTATCAACCCCCACATCTAGAAAAAATGCTAAAAAAGTGGTCAGTGTTCCTGGCCCTTCAAAAGCATGCATTCCTAAGGCATTGCAAATCATGAATAAAGGTAAAAATGTTTTAACCTCATATGATTTTGAAAATCATCTTTCCAAGATCCCGATAAACATGTCCATCCTAGAGTTAATACAAACTTCTCCTAGGCATAGGCTAGTTTTAGAAAAAATCTTAGAAAGAGCCAAGTTAACTCGAGTATAACTCTTGAGTCCTTGTCGTTTCTAGTTGCACCTATCTGTGCGAAAACGCCAATTGTGTGTTCGAAAGACGAAATCGAAAGACCATATAAAACCCACCATCCTCTAGAAAAATGGAAAAACCAGAAAATATCGAAAACAAAATCATGTACATACCAACTCCTGGTAAAAACTTGGAAAATTTTTTTTCCCAAAACGAGATTTGAAAAACCTGAAACTTACGGGCTACCCATAGCGGACAAAGGGGCAAAACTCCAAAAAATTGCGAATGTCTAAGTGGAATCAAACCCGACGGGCACTTGAAAGAAGCTCGAACAAAAAAATGATAAAAATTTTCAAAAAACTTTTGAAAAAAGAGAGTATACTCCATTGGGGCAACCTGTCTCGGAGGTCCTAGACCTCCTACTGGCCTAAGGCTTGGTAATACTCCCAAAAATTCCTGAGGGGACCCTGCCAAAAGGGAGGTTTTTGAACATATATTGCAAATATCATCGGCTCAAAGGCCATGATATGAACAAATGCTTTTTCCTTTTGAATAAAATTTAAAACTTGATAGAGGAGGGTCGGCTCCAGGTCTCTGAAGAACCTGAGCCTGCCCAAGCTGTGCTCAAAAAACCCTTCCCCAATCACGCAAGTACCAGTGGGAAGGGAAAAAAGGTATGTGCTTTCTCAACTTCGAAAGGTTTAGTGCATGCATCATATACTGGCTTCACTACTTGTCACACACCACCTTCTCTCATCATATACAAAAAAGCCGCCTAAGTAGTGATCCGGGGAGCGCTTAGAGTCCTGCCCCCGGCTAAAGCCATCTTAAAAATTCGGGGTGCTCCAAAGCACAAAAATAGAGCCAACACAGGAGTGAGCCTTAGGCAAAGTGTGGGGGAGGTGACCAGGTCTGGAAGAATCTATCAACCCCCACATCTAGAAAAAATGCTAAAAAAGTGGTCAGTGTTCCTGGCCCTTCAAAAGCATGCATTCCTAAGGCATTGCAAATCATGAATAAAGGTAAAAATGTTTTAACCTCATATGATTTTGAAAATCATCTTTCCAAGATCCCGATAAACATGTCCATCCTAGAGTTAATACAAACTTCTCCTAGGCATAGGCTAGTTTTAGAAAAAATCTTAGAAAGAGCCAAGTTAACTCGAGTATAACTCTTGAGTCCTTGTCGTTTCTAGTTGCACCTATCTGTGCGAAAACGCCAATTGTGTGTTCGAAAGACGAAATCGAAAGACCATATAAAACCCACCATCCTCTAGAAAAATGGAAAAACCAGAAAATATCGAAAACAAAATCATGTACATACCAACTCCTGGTAAAAACTTGGAAAAAGCCAAGAAATTTGAAGAAAAAGTCATCTTTATAAAAGGACCAAAATCTTCGAAACATGCAGAAATTCCAAAACCAAAACCAAGTGTTTGTGAAAAGCATGCATGAACTCTAAATTCCCGAGGATTCAAAATTCTCGAGAATGATCAAAGCACGGAGGAGGATCCCCTTCTTCTTGAGGAGGAGCAAACCTCCGAGCTTCCCGAGTTTCACAAAATCTTCGATTTAGAAAAATCTTCGAATTCTGTAGGAGGGGATTTTATAAAAATCGACCTAGGGAGTGAATCAAAACCAAAACGTGTTAAGATAGGCACATGTTTGTATGAGCATGAAAAACCATCATTCATTGCATTCCTGAAAGCTTATATAGACGTTTTCGCATGGACCTACAAAGACATGCCGAGTCTAGACCCAAAAATCGTAGAGCATTGTCTTCCCCTAGATTCAGATACCAAACCTATAAAACAAAAGCTTAGAAAGATCCATCCAAACGTGCACTCTCAAGTGAAGGAGGGTTTAGAAGATCTTTTGAAAGCTTGATTTATAAAACCCATTGCGTATTCTGATTGTCTTTCAAACATTGTTGTAGTTCGAAAATCCAATGGGAAAATTCAAATTTGTATCAATTTCAGAAATCTGAACAAAGCCACTCCAAAAGATAACTTCCCGTTGCCAAACATTGATTTGATAGTCGATAGCACTGCAAATCATGAGATGTTTTCTTTTATGGATGGATACTCGGATTATAATCAGATCAAGTTAGCCCCAAGAGATCAGGCTAAAACTGTTTTTACTACACCCTAGGGCACATACTGCTACACAGTCACGCCCTTTGGTTTGAAAAATGCCGGCACCACTTACCAAAGAGCCATGATTTTGATCTTTCATGATCAAATTCACGAGCTCTTAGAGGTATATGTGGATGATCTCTTGGTGAAATAAAAAACCCGATGCACACACATCAAATCTTTGCAAAAAGTTTTCAAAAGACTGAGGCTTTACAAAGTAAAACTAAACTCTCAAAAGTGCGTTTTCGGAGTGGAATCTGGTAAGCTTTTAGGTTTTATGGTAAGCCAAAGGGGCATTGAAGTCGACCCCTCTAAGTGTCAAGCCATCATGGACATGTCCCCACCCTCCAACCTGACTCAAATCCGAAGCCTCCAAGGTCGCCTCCAATCGATTAGAAGGTTTATTTCAAACCTTGCAACAAGATGCGAACCTTTCAACAAGCTTTTGAGAAAGGGGGTGAAATTTGTATGGGACGACGATTGCCAAAAAGCTTTCGAAAGATTAAAAGTGTATTTGGTTAACTCTCCGATTTTAAAACCTCCAAAGCAAGGAAAACTACTTTTACTTTATATTTCTGTGCATATGAATGCATTGGGTGTTTTACTAGCTCAATATGAGGATGATACCCATAAAGAGTATGCTATTTACTACATTTCAAAAACTCTATTGGCTTATGAAAGAAATTATCAAGCCATGAAAAAAACATGCTTGGCCTTGGTATGGGCCTACCAGAAATTTAGACATTACTTCCTAGATCATGAGATCTGGATAGTGTCTAGGCTTGATCCGATCAAGCACTTGTTTGAAAAACCTATCCTCACGGGTAGGCTGGGTAAATGACAACTCCTCTTAATGGAGTATAACTTAAAATTCCATCATCAAACCTCCATCAAGGGGCAAGCCCAAGCTGATTATGTGGTTGAATTCTCCTTGGAAGATTCATATCCCATACTTGATGAAATGCCCGATGAGGGCATCTTTTAAACAACTTTCAAAACCATGTTTTAGCAAACCGTTTAAATGAAAACCAAGTATGAAAAAAGCACTTCGATGGGGCAAGAAACCAAAGAGGGGCAGGTGCAGGAGTCATCCTCATATCCCCTGAAAAGGGAGAGATTCCCATTGCTGTTCGCCTAGATTTCAAATGTTCCAACAATACAGCCGAATATGAAGCACTCATACAAGGCTTGAAAATTTCGAAAAATCTAGGGGCATCATGCATGGAAGTCTTTCGAGACTCTTTACTTGTCATAAACCAAGTTTTGAAAATTTGGCAAGTCAAAAATGAAAAACTCCTTCCATACCATGAATTGGCCACCAAACTGGTCAATTCGTTCAAATCATGCACACTTACACACGTAGGAAGAGAGGACAATGGCATAGGAGATGCCCTCTCATCCTTAGGCTCAACCCAAAGAGTCGATCTCACTTTGGGAACTCGATCTTTAGAAATATGGCACTTACCCACTCCATCCATCCACGATTTGGAGATTTGCCAAAACAACCAAAATTCTACTGAAAAACCCTGGTTTCAAGACATTAAAGATTTCTTAGAGAATGGAGGATTTTCAGAATTCGCTTCGTCTAAAGACAAAGCTTTCATTCGAAAGATTTCAACCCGATACATAATTTTGGGAGGGATTCTTTATAAAAAGAGTTTTACTGGCATCTTATTGAGATGTGTAGACCTTGAGGAGGTTAGGATTATAATGCATGAATTCCATGATGGAGAATGTGGAGGACATGTAAATGCAAACATGATGGCAATGTAAATACTTAGAGCTGGTTATTTTTGGTCCACTTTGAAGCAAGATTGTCATGGCCATGTTAGAAAATGTCACCCATGTCAAGTGCATGGACATGCCATTCATATCCCATCATCAACCTTGCATTCTGTGGTCAGCCCATGGCCATTCACCATATGGGCGTTTGACATCATAGGACCAATTTTTTTAAATGCATCAAATGGACATAGGTTCATCCTAGCAGCCACCGAGTATTTTTCTAAATGGGTTGAAGCTACCTCCCTGACTAATGTCCAGGGGCAACATGTAGTGGCGTTCATTAAGAAGAATATCTTGGCTCGATTTGGAGTTGTAAACACCCCGAAATCCCATGAATTCCTCAAACCAACCTGGTTTTGTAAAAGCAGCCCCAAAGGGCTATTTTGAGTCTAGAAACCCAGGAACCTTCCAGGCAACCCTGTACAGATGTTTTAAACTTTTATATGTTTTAAATATGTATAATATGTTTTAAAAACTGTTAAAATATGTTTTGAAACCCCACAAAGCAAGCTTGGCCTGATCAAGACAGGACCAGAAGAGCTAAAGAGAGCCCGGAACCGGAGCACAAGTCGAGCCCGACACAACAACTCTCGTGTTGAATCCACCCCCAGGATCTCGAACGTCCAAGACCCCATTATAACCAGAAATCATATGAAGTCATCTCCGGAAGGTGAAAACAGAAGTGGACGATCATGTTGGCGAAGACCCAATGCAGACGGAGTACTGATGCTGTCAGACCCCGCACAAAACGTTTGTTTCGAACACAGCCTGAAGGAGTCAGAATTCAGTTTGGATTGGATCTGGACCATATATATCCAGATCCCAATCCAAACCTATGTGTGGACTTGGATTTGGATTTGGATCTAGAGATCCAATCCAATATCCACATCCATGGCCCACATCACCTTCTCATAAATGGAGGTGGGGCCCACTTGAAATTCACGTGGGATTATGGGCATGAGAGAGAGTGGGGGAGGATAAGATTTGGGAGTGATTGTAATTAAGCTTGACTTGTGTGTCAAGTTTGGGGTTAATCATGTGGGTTAGCCTAATTGGCATGGGTTGAAGCTTGTATTAGCCAAAACCTAACCTAGGGCTGCACCAACATGATGCAACAAGGTCTATGGGTTATGCAAAGAGAGCTCCTTAACCCAATCCTAATAAAAAAACCCTAATCCTGGCCTTTTACCCTAATCCCATCCTAAACCTAGCCTAATCACCTAACCCACTTCCCTAATCCCGACCTAATCCCAACCTAATCACCTAACCCACTTCCCTAATCCTTCCCTAAACCTAGCTTAATTTCCTTAAACCTAACCTAATCCTAGCCTAATCACCTAACCCACCTCACTAAACCTCACTCCAAAACCAACCCACCTAGCTAAACCCTAAACCCCTAAACCACCCCACCTAAACCTAACACACCATCTACCTAAAACCCCTTGTATTAAAATATCTGGCCCCTCCTCAAAACCAGCCCACCTTATCACCATACCACCACCACCTAAACCACCTTACCACCTCCTCAAAACCAGCCCCAACCGCCCTTCACCAACCTATATAACCCCCCCCCTAAGGGGTGGGTTTTTTGGGATTCACTCTGGTCCACCTTGGCCCAGCCGACCTTGGCCAATCCCCTTCCAACCGGGCCTTCCACCTTGCTCCACCTGCACCACTGCCTCCCAGCCAAGCTCCACCTCCACCACCACTGCTTCCACCAAGCTCCACCTCGCGCCACCTTAATCTCCCGGCTGAATCCCATCCACCCGAAGCACTCGACAACCCCTCTTCCATCCGCCAGTTTCTTCCCCTTTCGGTTAGTACCCTACCCTTAGCTCCACCTCTTCTTCACTCCCCCTCCACTCTCAACCACCCACACCACCACAACCTCCCGCCAACACCACCTACCCGTCATCCCTACCCATTCGGCCAGACTTCAACCATTTCCACCACCCGCCTTGAACCACTTCCCCTAGTAACACCCGGCCACCCCACTTGGTTCCCTAGGACCTGCCCCTTCCACTTTCCACTAGCCCTTAGCTCTACCTTACACCACACCCTAGCTAGCTCCCTTCCCCTCCATAATATCCCTAGCCACCCTAGTAGTCGGCCACCACTAAACTCCCCTTAGTCGGCCACCCTAGCTAACTGCACCACCTCCCGGCCAGCTATACTTTCCCTTAGGCACTCCCTTAGGCTCCCCTTTAGCACTACCTACCTTAACACCAGCCCATCCTTTAGTGACCTTCCTTAGTCACCTTAACCCAAAGCACCAAGGCCGCACACTCCTAGCAGCCGGCCACCTTCAAGGCACCCTTCCCGTGCACCCAAGTCACCCGGCCAGCATCCCCCCTTGCCGTTCAACTCTGAGGAGCTCCCTCTTGCAGCCCAAGGCAAAGCCAAGCCTACGCTCAAGCAAGTCATCTTCGGACCAGCTATAAGTAAGTGCCTAACTCGGTCCTTAGTTGTAGACTTGCTTAAATTAAATTTGATATGGGGTTGTAATAACGGAGCATCGTCTCTCCCCGCTTGTAATAACGTGGCTTGGCACACCCACACACACGTGTACTCTCTTAGTCGTGCACAATTTTGAACACACACGGGCCTAATCAGCCCCTAAGATATAAATTTATGTATATACTTTAAATTACGTAGGGTTTTGCTTAAGTTGGCTGTGTTGTCTTTCAATTCAAGCACGCACACACATTGAGCCTTCACTCTTATTTGTAAGACCCAAGTAAGGGCCATGTTATACTATCCTTGGGTTTATTTCATGTTGTGTGCGTAGTACTTCAATTCAAGCACTCACACACATTGAGCTTTCGCTCTTATTCCCAAGACCTTAGTTAAGGCCATACTGCGATTTATATTTGGGTTTAATTTCATGTTGTGTGCGTAGTACTTCAATTCAAGCACTCACACACATTGAGCTTTCGCTCTTATTCCCAAGACCTTAGTTAAGGCCATACTGCAATTTATATTTGGGTTTAATTTCATGTTGTGTGCGTAGTACTTCAATTCAAGCACTCACACACATTGAGCTTTCGCTCTTATTCCCAAGACCTTAATTAAGGCCATATTGCAAGTTATATTTGGGTTTCATTTCATGTCGTGTGTGTAGTATTTCAATTCAAGCATGCACCCACATTGAGCTTTCGCTCTTATTTGCAAGACCCAAGTAAGGGCCCATATATACCTTATATACGTATTTCCCTTCGGCCTTTACATTACAAGTCATTTCCCTTCGGCATTTACATTACAAGTCATTTCCCTTTGGCATTTACATTACAAGTCATTTCCCCTCGGCATTGTCTTTTAAATTCGGGTTTTCCCTTTGGAGTAGAGTGAGTTTGCATTGCATATACGTCATACCACAAGTTAGGACGCATATTGCATCAAAGCAAACCCCATACTCCTGCTGAAAGTTGCCACATTTAGTGGAGTGTTCATAACACACACCTAGGTGGCCCGTAAAGGGATAAAAAAAAAGACTTAGGCACGTGGAAATCCACGTGATCTAAAATATGAAAATCGTACAAACAAGACCCGAATCAAACACCTCGAACCGCTTTCGTAGGTCCTTATATCCAAAACTCGATCTTTAAAAGCGTACAGACTGACCCTTGCGCATCGGTTCAAGAAGGTCTGCGACGACAAGAGCTTGCTTGCTCACAGTCACCACGTTAGAAGTCAGGTTCTAGAATATATCTTCGCTAGCTTAGGTAAGCTAGCTGGCACACCCTGTTTATTTAAATAGGACTTAGACACACGAAAAGGTTCGCTTCAGGCCTAAGAAACAGGAGGCGGAGATTTTCTACGTCTACAGGAGTTCCAAGAGACCTAGTGTCTGATAATGGCACCCGATTCAAGAATGAGAGGATGGTAAAGTTATGTAACACGTATGACATAACTCACTAGTTCTCATCGCCCTACTACCCTCAAAGCAACGGCCAAGCCGAAGCCACCAACAAAACTCTCCTAAGTATTATTAAGAAAACCTTAGAGAAGGGTGGGACATGGCATGAGAAGCTTGACAAAGCCTTATGGGCTTATAGGACTTCCATCTAAACTCCCACAAATGCCACGCCAATTGAGTTGGTCTATGGCACAAACGCCATTCTCTCCATTCATACCAAATTGCATTTATTCCATACATCACTTGCACTCGACCTCCCCCTAGAGACTTTACAGCATGCTAGAATGGCCGAGCTTGATTTGTTAGATGAAAGAAGGCTCCTTGCTATGGATCATGCACATGCATATCGGCAAAGGATATCCTGATGTTACGAAAAGCATATGAAACCTCGCCACTTCAAAGTGGGAGACCTTGTATTGAAAATCATCCACCATCGTGGCACACATCCACTTGGAAAGTGGCGGCCCAAGTGGGATGGTCCTTATGTTGTACGTGGAACCACCACAAACAATGCATACTAGTTAATCGATGTTGAGGGTAGGAATTTATCAGACCCTATGAATGCCCAATGTTTGAAAAAATACCATGTGTAGGGTCTAAGCTGAATACCCTTGTAAAAACATTTTGAGGGAATCTCCTTTGAAACTTCGTGAGTGAGGATCAAAGCGGATCGTGTGACCCTGAATGAGGGAATCAATGCTTGTGAAAAAGAGGAGTTTTCAAAAACTGATGGGTTACATTTCAAAAATCTTCATCTTACAAAAGAAGGCCTTATTCAATATAGCAAAATACTTGCAAGTGGTACGTGCTATTTCTAAATAGGCTGATCTGGGATGAATCGAGTAGATCATTGGGATAAGTCTTTCCCCTCTTCTCTTCTCTTCCCCAAAAGAAAAATTTGGCAAAAAGCAAAAAAAGGGAAATCCCTACAAAAGTCATTTTCCAAAGGAAAGCAGAATTGAAAATAAAAATATTTTTCTATGGAAAAGAGGGAAACAAAAAGAAAATCCTCCCGAAGGGAGACCCTCTATGGAAAAGAAAAATTACCAAAATACTCAAAAGAGCAAAATTTTCTACCTCTTTGCCTCAAACCATGAGACGTTTCAGAAGGGACCGTGGTAACTCTTTCCCCATCCCTATGATTTATCCAAAGTGAAGAAAGATTCATTTCAAGGAGTCCTAAAGTAAAAATAGGATGTGCTTACTTGAATCTCATTTTGTTTTAGAATTAGACGTTGTTGAGTAAGGCGTAGAAATTTTGAAATGCTGCTTGATTTTTTTATAAAACCTCCTCTAGATTAGCGAGTGTTAAGACTCTGTAAACACCCCAAAATCCCACGACTTTCTAAAAGAAATACCTGGTTTTACAAAAGCAGCCCCAAAGGGCCATTTTGAGTCTGGAAACCCAGGAGCCTTCTAGAAATCATGTACGTATTCGAAAACGTATACGTACTGTTTTAAAACTCTGTAAATGTTGCTTTGAAGCCTGTAAATAGTGTTTTAAAGCCCTTTATCAAATAGGAGTTTTGAAACCAGAGCTAAGCCCCATTTTTCCAAAAGCTAAAGGTGAACAAGTGGAGCATGCGAAGATGACACCTGATCCAGAAACAACACAACAAGCCAGTCACGAAGGCCAATATCAGAAGCAGCTTTAGAAGTCTGTTCTAAAGCCTAGAAGAGCAACCTGGCCTGATAAAAGCTAGGTTCGAAAGGTGAAAGGAATGCCCAAGCACGAAGCAGATGGCAAGCCTGGAGCACCAGAAAGCCAGATCAACTATTCTCACTCAAGCATCCCGAATCTGAACAGGGAAGACAAAAAATGAGCAGAAATAGAATCCGAAAAGGCGAAAAGGAGTCCAGACGACATAGATTGGGGAAACCCAACACCAAACGGGTCACTGATGAAACCAAGGCCCGCACAGATCGTTCGCCTCGAGAAGCCAAGAAGGACTATCCAGAGAAATTTTGATTTGGATCTGGACCATAAATATCCAGATCCAAATCCATATAGTGAATAATGTTTGGATTTGGGCCGATCCAAATAGTGTTTGGATTGGATCAGATCTGGATCAAAATATCCAGATCCATATCCATAAAAATGTTGGGTTTGGATCGAATACGGACCTCAAAATATCCGAGATCTACGATCCATATCCAAATAGTGTTTGGATTTGGGTCTGGATCCAAATCCCAAACCCAAACCCAAAGGCTCATGCACATCAAGTTCTCACTCTAGGAGGATTTTGAAAAATAAAATCAAACTAGACGAGATAGAGGACCTGAGAAGGGAATTCGAGGCCAAAATCGATGTTCTCAGCCAAGAAGCTGAAGTAGGCGATTCATTCTCATCGAACGGTGAACAAAATGCTAAAAGAAAATCTGAAAAACCTTGCAAGCACAAAGAGGCCTTCGTAATGGAAGGCAACCAATACCACGAGTCCTTCATACAAAAGGACCGTAAAGCCCTACAGCAGTTGCTGAAAGGGCAAAACAAAGAGAAAAGGAGTTACGCCCTGTCTGATTTCCTTCCTATGGATTATGAAACAAACAGTGACGATGAAATACCGAACTTCCATTGGTATGATGGCATGGGAGACCCTAGGTCTCACTTAAAACTTTTCTCGCATCGAGCCCATAAGAAGAAAAAGGACTCGATGAAATGGGTGTATTGGTTCCCTTTATCCCTTAAAGGCACAGCTGCCAAATGGCTGGCTTCCTACGATTTAAGCCAGTTTGCTACTTTTGAAGAGTTAGCGAACTGCTTCATGCAAAGATTTGCACACAATGTAGAAGTCATGCTGACTCTGAATACTTTAAGGGATACAAAGCAAGGCATGAACGAAGACGTACATGCCTTCATTATACGATGGAGGTCACTTTTGGGCCAAGTGCGAGAGCCCATATCCGAAGGATGCGCAGTCAAGCTCATCTTGGATAATTTTAAAAGCGAGTTAAAAACCCTTCTCTCACTCCATGAGATCTCAACTTTTCATAAGTTGATAAAAAAGGCATCCCTTTTCGAAACAAACTTGAGAAAAGGGACATATGATCACTTATGGAAAGGAAGTGCCGTTTCTAAAACCCGCTTGGAAAAGCCCATCATTTATGGGCTACCCACGATGGACAAAGGGGCAAAGCCCCATAAAATCGCCAATGTCCGGGTGGATCCAGGCGTAGCAGGCACTTCCAAAAATTTTGAAAAGCTAGAAAACAAAAGGGAGCAAACCTTTCAAAAACCGATTGAAAAACGGGAGTACACTCCGTTGGGGCAACTTGTGTCGGAGGTCCTAGACCTCCTACTTGCCCAAGGCATGATAGAACTCCCCGAAATCTCCAAAGGAGTCACTTCCAAAGGGGAGTATTTAAATCGATTTTGTAAGTATCATCGGCTCAAAGGCCATGATACCAAACGTTGCTTCTCCCTTTTAAATAAAATTGAGAACTTGATAGCAGAGGGCCGGCTCCAGGTCACTGCGGAACCTGAGCCACCTCAAGCTATCTTCAAAGAACCATTTTCCAAGCACGCTAGTGGCAGTGGGAAAGGAAAGGAGGTATGTACCCTCACCTTTTCAAAGGAACTAGCGCAAAAACCTGAGTCTGGTCGACCCACTTATGCACCCACTCTTGTATTGTAAAAGAAGCCCGCCCAAGTCGTCATCCGGGGACCACCAAGAGTCGAATCCCTGGCTAAACCAGTTTGAAAACTTCAAGGTGCTCCTCAACTCATACTTAGAGCCAAATTTAGTGCGAACCCTAGGCTAGTCATGGGGGAAGTGACTAGATCCGGGAGGATCTATCAACCCCCGCACCTACAAAGTGCTAAAAAGGTGGTCAGTGTGCTTGGCTCCTCAAAAGCATGTATTCCTGGAGTTCTGCCAAAAGCAGACAAGGATAAAGTCATCCTAAATCCTTGTGACTTCGAAAACCACCTTTCAAAGATTACTATCTACATGTCTATCCTAGAGCTTATACAAACCTCGCCTAGGCATAGACTCGTACTAGAGAAAATTCTAGAAAGAGCCAAGGTTGATTCGAACATAAGTCTGGAATCCCTGTCTGCCCAAGTGGCTTTAATAGGATCAAAATCGCCCATCACTTTCTTGGAAGATGATGTAGATGGACCCAACGAGTCCCACAACCAGGCCCTGCATATCGAGGTGGTTCTGAATAACCACTCTCTGGACAGGTGCCTAGTCGATGGGGGAGGAGGGCTCAACATCCTTCCACTTCATGTGGCGTACCAAATCGGAGTCACCTTGACTTCAGTAAACCCAAGCCCCATCGTTATCACTAGATACGATGGGAATGCGTCTAGGCCATTAGGATCGATCGAACTCCCAATGAAAACGGGAGGGATCACACACACGGGGGTGTTCCATGTCTTTGACATCCACCCCCATTATAACCTGTTGTTGGGAAGGCCCTGGATACACAGTTTGTGCGCTGTGCCATCCACCTTCCACAGGTGTGTCAAGATCCCTTTCAGGGACCAGGTCGTGGTGATCCTAGGTGAGAGTCACCCACAACTTCAGGGGATCATAAACTCCCCTTGTTTATCGAGCTCCCAGGCCCATGAGGCTAACCTGGGGCAGATTGTGAGTGAGCCACCAAGGCTCGTGTTAAACAACCCTAGGAAGGTTGTATGTGTGAAGGGGCCGCCCAAAGCAGGCCCCCTCCCGATCTTAACCCTTCTAGGAAGACCCAAGCGTTCCCTATTTCCAAAGCCCCTGAACAGGAAGCCATACGAGCACGATATGGATGATAGCATATTCCAGGACCACGATCTTTATCAAAACTTTTCAAAAAATAAGAAATCGAGGAACATGTTGTTGAATATGGGCTACACGCCCTACAATAGTCTAGGGGCACAAAACCAGGGTCTCCTAGAGCCCATCCTTCCTAGGGCCAACCCAGGCCGATATGGGATCGGCTATACTCCCAGAATACCGCCAGAACCACCCCTTGTGACCACCTAGGTCAAGGGTGCCCTGGAGCCTACCCTAGAAGAAACCTACGATTTAGACCTCCTATTCCGAGTCTAACCCGTAGTGTTTTCCCTTTGTAGGTATGACGGAAGATCCCTTTCATAAAAATACAAAAACATTTGAAAAACTTAAAATAAAAAAAATCAAAAAAGAAGAAAAACCAAAAACAATGGAAAAACAAAAACTCAAAAATAGAGTGCTTTGTATAGTTCCTAAGGTTCTTGTTCTACAAAAACCCAAAAAAATCGAAAATCTAGAAAATACCAAAAAGATTTTGTATATAGTTGTTCCTGGTAGGACTTTGGAAAAAGATTTCGAAAGGAACGTCGTCTGCATAGCCAGACCAAAAATTTCGAAATCCATTGAAAATCCGAGTACAAAACCAGGTCTTTTTGAAAAACATGCATCAAATTCCCTCGGGTCTATAACCCACGAGAATGATCGAAGCCCAGAAGTGGATCCCCTTGAGGAAGATCCCACTTTTGAGCTCCCAAAATTTCATAAAATTCTCGATTTTGAAAGTCCTTCCAATTCAGTAGGAGGAGATTTCATAGAGGTGAACCTAGGGAGTGATTTCAATCCCAAATCCATCAAAATAAGCGCATGCTTGCATGAACATGAAAGATCAACATTCATTGCATTTCTACGAACCTATTTGGATGTGTTTGCATGGACGTATGAGGACATGCCGGGCATAGACCCCAGTATTGTCGAACATCGTCCTCCCTTAGATGCGGATGTAAAACCCATAAAGCAGAAGCTTAGGAAAATACACCCGAATGTACACACGCAAGTCAAAGAGGGTTTAGAAGATCTGTTAAAAGCCGGATTTATAAAACCCATTGCGTATTCTGATTGGTTGTTAAACATCGTTGTAGTTCGAAAAACCAATGGGAAAATTCGAATATGCATCGATTTTAGAAACCTGAATAAAGCCACTCCAAAGGATAATTATCCTTTACCAAACATAGATTTGATAGTCGATAGTACTGCAAATCATGAAATGTTTTC
The DNA here is from genome assembly GCA_036023115.1 of Brasenia schreberi. Classification (NCBI taxonomy): domain Eukaryota; kingdom Viridiplantae; phylum Streptophyta; class Magnoliopsida; order Nymphaeales; family Cabombaceae; genus Brasenia; species Brasenia schreberi. Next base: position 11,802,470 of record JAYKKT010000052.1, read on the forward strand.
GTTTATGGATGGCTATTCAGGCTATAATCAAATCAAACTAAGTCCACAAGATCAGGGTAAGACCGCCTTCACAACCCCATGGGGCACGTACTGCTATACAGTCATGCCCTTTGGTTTGAAAAATGCCGGTGCAACATACCAGAGAGCCATGACCACGATCTTCCATGATCAGATTCATGAGCTCGTAGAAGTGTATGTAGATGATCTCTTGGCGAAATCCAAAACCCGATGCACTCATATCGAATGTTTGCAAAAGATTTTCGAAAGGCTTAGGCTTTACAAAGTAAAGCTAAACCCTCAAAAATGTGTATTCGGGGTAGAGTCAAGGAAGCTTCCGGGCTTTATGGTAAGCCAAAGGGGTATAGAAGTCGACCCCTCTAAGTGTCGAGCCATCATAGACATGGCTCCACCCTCCAATCTCACTCAAATTCGTAGCCTCTAGGGTCGATTACAGTCCGCTCACCGATTCATATCAAATCTGGCGACTAGATAAGAACCCTTCAACAAACTGTTGAGGAAGGGCACAAAATTCTTATTGAATGACGAATGCCAGAAGTCCTTCGAGAGACTAAAGGCATACTTGGTTAATCCCTCCGTTTTGAATACTCCAAAACAAGGAAAACCACTTTTACTTTACATCTCTGTACATGCGAATGCTTTAGGAGCCCTATTGGCTCAATACGAGGATGACACCCATAAGGAGTATGCCATCTACTATATTTCGAAAACTCTCTTGGTTTATGAACGAAATTATCAAGCCATGGAGAAGACGTGCTTGGCCCTAGTTTGGGCCTGCCAAAAATTCAGACACTATTTTCTAGATCATGAGATCTGGATAGTGTTCAAGCTTGATCCAATCAAGCACTTGTTTGAAAAACCCATTCTCACAGCTTGATTGGGCAAATGGTAACTCCTTCTAATGGAATATGACCTGAAATACCATCACTAGATCTCCATTAAGGGGCAAGCCCTGGCAGATTATGTGGCTGAGTTCCCCTTAGAGGACGCATATCCCACACTTGTTGAAATGCCTGATGAAGGCATATTACAAAACCATTTCCAAAACCACATTTTGGCAAACTCTCTCGAAAACCAAGTATGGAAGATGCACTTCGATGGGGCACGAAACCAATGAGGGGCTGGTGCTGGGGTCATCCTCATCTCCCCTGAAAAGGGTGAGATTCCCATAGCAGTCCGCCTAGGTTTCGAATGTTCCAACAACGTAGCTGAGTATGAAGCATTCATACAATGCTTAAGGATTTTGAAAACTCTAGGGGCATCATGCATCGAGGTCTTTGGAGTTTCGCTCCTTGTCATAAACCAGGTTTTGAAAATTTGGCAAGTACGTAATGAAAAACTACTTCCATATCACGAGTTGGCCACTCGATTGGTTGAGTCCTTCCAATCGTGTAAACTCACACACATAGGAAGAGAGGACAATGGCATCGCTGATGCCCTCTCCTCCTTGGGTTCAGCCCTGAACGTCGATCCCATCTCAGGGACCCGATCTTTAGAAATATGGCATGTGCCCAACCCATCCACAAACGATCTGGATATTTGCCAAAATAACCCAGACTCTATTGAAAAACCCTGGTTTTATGACATCAAACAATTTCTAGAAAATGGGGGATTCGCCGAGGATGCCACATCCAAAGATAAGGCATTCATCCTTAAGATTTCGACCCGATACACCATTCTAGGTGGGGTTTTGTACAAAAAGAGTTTTACCGACATCCTGCTTAGGTGTATCGATCTAGAGGAGGCTAGGATAGTGATGCATGAGTTCCACGATGGAGAATGTGGAGGACATGTTAATGCCAACATGATGGCAATGAAAATACTTAGAGGGGGCTATTTTTGGTCCACCCTGAAAAAGGATTGTCACGATCATGTTAGGAAGTGTCATCCATGTCAAGTGCATGGGCACGCCATTCATATCCCCTCATCTGCATTACATTCCGTGGTCAGCCCTTGGCCATTTACCATGTGGGCGTTTGACATCGTAGGCCCAATATTTCCAAAAGCCTCGAATGGACATCGATTCATTTTAGCAGCCACGGAGTATTTCTCCAAATGGGTGGAAGCCATTTCCCTAACCAACGTGCTGGGGCAACATGTGGTGGCTTTCATTCGGAGGAATATCCTGGCTCGATTTGGGGTTCCACGAGACCTTGTGTCTGATAATCGCACCCCATTCAAAAACGAGCGGATGGTGAAGTTGTGCAACACGTATGGCATAACTCACCACTTCTCTTCGCCCTACTACCCTCAAGGCAACGGCCAAGCCAAAGCCACAAACAAGACTCTCATTAGTATAATTGAGAAAACCTTAGAGAAGGGTAGGACATGGCACGAGAAGCTGGATGAAGCCTTATGGGCTTATAGGACTTCCATCCGGACTCCCACGAATGCCACACCATTCGAATTGGTCTATGGCACAAACGTCATTCTTCCCATTCATACTCAACTGCATTCATTCCATACATCCATAGCACTCGACCTCCCCCTAGAGACGCTTCAGCATGCTAGGATGGCCAAACTAAATTTGCTAGATGAGAGGCGACTCCTTGCCATGGATCATGCTCGCGCATATCGACAAAGGATAGCCCGACACTACGGCAAACACATGAGACCTCGCCACTTTGAAGTGGGGGATCTAGTCTTGAAAATCATCCACTATCGTGGCCCACATCCCCTTGGAAAGTGGCGCCCCAAGTGGGATGGACCCTATGTTGTACGGGCAACCACCATGAACAACTTGTATTGGTTGATCGATGTAGAAGGTAGGAATTTAGCAGATCCTATCAATATTCAATACTTAAAGAAGTATCATGTGTAGGATTTGTATTAAATTCCAATTTTCGAAAACTTTAGGGATAGCTGCCCTGAGACCTGAAAATAAGGTGCAAAGGCAAAGTCGTGTGACCCTGAGTGAGAGAATTCACACTTGTGAAAGAGTGGAGTCTTCAAAATCGCGGTTACATTTCAAAATCCTTCTTCTTACAAAGAAAGGCCTAGTTCAACATAGCAAGATACTTGCAAGTAGTACGTGCTATTTCTAAATAGGCTGATCTGGAATGGATCGAGCGTGAGCTTGGGATAAATTCTCCCCTCTTCTCTTCTGCTTCCAAAAGGAAAACAAAGGCCCAAATAAAGGGAATTTCCCATCCAAAGTCTCTTTCCAAAAGAAAGAAACCATAATTCAAAAGAAAAATCGATTCTCTTGTGAAAAAGAGGGATTAAAGAAAAAATACTCCTAAAGGGAGACCCTCTATGAAAAAAAGGAAAAAGAGGCCAAAAAGCTCAAAAAGAGCAGTTTTCCGCCTTCAATGCCTTAAACCACGGGACGCTTCAGAAGGGACCGTGGTATCTCTTTCCCATCCCTGGCTTATCCCAAGCTAAAGCATGATTCATTTCGAGGAATCCTAAAGTAAAAATAGGATTTACTTACTTGAATTTCATCTTGTTTGAGAATTCGACGTTTCGAGTAAGGCGTAGGAATTTGAAATATAGCTTGTTTTCTTACAAAACCTCTGCTAGATAAGCGAGTGTTAAGACTCAAACAAGGGCAAACACGAAGAGCTCGAGATCCTTAGGATCGAGACTCAAGACAGTTGTCCCTTTTGTAAATAGTTTTGTAAATAGATTTTGAAAAATCGAACATCGAACAACATAGGATTTGCTCACTTGGAGCAGTAGGCCTTGTAAGTCTCTAGAGTTCGACCACATCTGGTCTCTGGGAGGTCGCCGCTCTTGGCACTACACCCGTGTCATGCATCTGCATTCCACGCATGACACTTGCATAAACATGATCCCATTTAGGACCAGAGACCGTTTGTATTATCCCTTTGGCGTGATATCTCCTCCTACCAGGGTTTTAAAACTGAGATTTTTGCTAAAGATTGGGACGATACCATATTCTTCGTGGTTAGATCTAGGGAGACATTGAAAGGGGTGTTTGTCATCTTTGCCCTTATCCAAATCAATTTGGAGAAGGCTGTAGACGCAGAAAACCTCCGCCTACCTGGTTTCTTAGGCCTGGGGTGAACCTTTTCGTGTGTCTAAGTCCTATTTGAATAAACAGGGCATGCCAGCTAGCTTACCTAAGCTAGCGAAGATATATTTTAACCTGACTTCTAATGTGGCGACTGTGAGCAAGCAAGCTCTTGTCGTCGCAGACCTTCTTGCACCGATGCGCAAGGGTCAGTCTGTACACATTAAAAATCAAGTTTTGAGTGGAAAAAAGCTTACGAAAGCGATTCGAGGTGTTTGATTCGGGTCTTTTTAGTACGATTTTCAGATTTTAAGTCACGTGAATTTGCACGTGCCTAAGTCTTTCTTTTTATCCCTTTACGGGCCACCTAGGTGTGTGTTATGAACACTCCACTAAATGTGGCGAATTTGAGTGGGAGTATGGGGTTTGCTTTGATGCAATATGCGTCCTAACTCGTGGTATGGCGTATATGTAATGCAAACTCACGCTACTCCAAAGGGAAAACCCGAATGTAAAGACAATGCCGAAGGGAAATGACTTAAGGGAAATGACTTATAATGTAAATGCCGAAGGGAAATTGCCGAAGAGAAATACGTATATAAGGTATATAGGGGTGTAGACGTGATTTTATTTCAAATCGTGGAATTTGAAATCAAACCCTCGAACTACGTCGGGTTGCGCGAGCGTGCCAGTTAGTTTATCAAAACTAACAAATTCTGATTTTCTGACTTCTAAGAACGATTGTGGATAAGTGAGATCTTTTCGACTTAGGCCTTCTTGAACCGGCGCTCAAGGGTCAGCCTAGAAGCTTGAAATTTGTTTGAATCCGTTAATTCGAGAAAGGAAAAACCAGATTTTCCAATAGTTTCAGATTCGTGTTTAAGTTCTTGATTTCCGAAAATTTTCAGATTCTGAAAGTTGCAGAATCTGTTCAGTTTCAAAGACCTGTTCTTCGAATTTTTAAAAATACTTCTGATTCTCCAAAAATTCTAAAACTTTTACAGAATGGAGACACGTGTCTGTAGAATCAGAATATATTTTTATTTTATAATTTTGTTCTTTATTTTCTGAGAATTAAATACAGAATCAGAAACTGTTATAAAATTCGGAACAGCCCTGTTTCTGTGAATCAGAATCTCAGAAAAACAGCAATATCTCAGCACTCAGTCATCCAATTTCGATAAAATTTGTTGTGTTAGAAAGATACGGATGTTAGGCTTCGGAAGAATTAAATTTCATCCAATTTCATTCAGTGGTTGAAGAGATATGGGCAAAAGAACAGAGGTCAGTTACTGAACGTTCTGTTTCTGTAAAACGCAATCTGGATTTTGTATAAACTTCACGGATCTAATTGGCTAGGCAACACTTCATAAAAATTCCTCAAAATTTTATGTAAGAACGTCTGATATGTCTAGATTATTCATGCAAAATTTTGAAGCAATTGTCTTATCCGTTTGTCTATAAAAATTCCGTGATCAGACGCGTGTGCACAGACAGTTTCAGAAACCAAGTTTTGCAGAAAATTTCAGAAAGTTCCTAACGTGATTCTAGAATGAAAATTCAACCTGTATCAGTCCTAATGATGCATGGAAATCATCTAAACATGGATTTTAATTCCATTCATGAAGGAATCATGCATGTTTGTATCGATATAAATGAAGAACATGGGCTCAAGGCCTTGATTCATGTACAAATTTCCAGAATCTGTGCTTTTTCAGATTCTCATGAATTAAAACCAATTTGTGCAAGAATTCCAACCTGTGTGAGTGAGAGGAGACGTAGGAGCACTTCGCCGGATGATCGTCGGATGTCGGAACCAGGCCGGACTTCTTTCTTCTCCTTCTTCTCTTCCTTTCTCTCTCTCTATTTCTCTAAATTTTCGGACTGAACCTCTTGATGCTCGTTGGTTGATCGTCGCTGGTTCATCCCCTGTGCAGCACCTGGGAGAGCCTTTTTATAGGCTCTGGTTGTGATTTGGATAAGCCTGATGGTTGGGATTTGGATGAGTTCGGTTTTGATTGTGTTGATAAAATCTTATCTGGATTGGTTGGAACGTCATCTGCATTTGATAGGCATAATCCTTGTTTGATTGTTGAACGTTATCTACATTTGATAGGCATTTGAGTTGTTGAATCATTATCTGTATTTGATTTCATCTGCATTGGGCAATCTTGAACGTGATCTTCTGATCCTTCCTCAATCTGTTGCTGGATATGCGCTCAAAGAAAAAAAAAACAGCTGGAACACAATCATTCATCAGGACAGGCGGAACAAAGTGAATGAACCCATCTTTCCGACATTGATCAAGAGGAGTGACATATGGTTGGAAAACGCCAGCGAGTATGGGCCCTTGACAACTCAGTATCTCATCATTGTTGCCCTGACATGAATGGCTGTATGTCTTTGAGTAGGCGCTCCTTTAGTGCTTGTGGTATTTGGGAATTAAAGGTTTTCTTAGCCTCAGATATTAAAAATCGCTTTAGATCAGTGTGAGGAATGCTTGAGTCTCTCATACATAATCTTTTTTTGTTGCGCATCAAAGTACAGACTCCATGATACCAGTAGCTTGTCCTCAGGAAAGAACATGCTTCTTCGCAAAGCATTTCTTTTAACTCCAGCTCTCCGGCAAAATGTTCTTTTACGCTTGATGATTTGCACCGGTTCTCTTGTTCAGACAAACTGTGCAAGCCATTACTACTTGAATTAGCATTATCAGCACTGTGACTGTCACACACTTTCCGTTTGGTCCCCATGGCATTGGAGTTGCGGATTCCGTCCACAACTCTAACATGGGACACATTGTTCTCCATCTCTGCAAATGGCTTCACAGCATTCTTACTATCACTAACAAAAGAATGTTTGTCATCAGATGTGGTGTCATTGGCACGATATGGTAAAACAGAAGACCTATCTGTTATTGCATTCACATCCTTCTTGGAGAAATTTGTCCCACTAACAGTGTCACGACCGGGTAAGGGCACTTCCTTATGCATTTGACCAGGCAGACCTTCAGTGTTAACCATATCAGTAAAACTTGACTTCATCAACTTTGGATTTCCCTTTGTGTTCTTGAAGAATGATTGCTATGAGATACAGCTCCTGATTCAACCTTTTCAATAAGGCTGGCCTCGATACCCAAACATAACGTAGACACGTTACGAGAGGCGTTCGATACCAAACCTTCACTTTCGGAGGCTTTCGTTCTTGCTTTCATCTTTCCTTTCCTTTGATAATACCGATCTTACCCTCGGAAATTGATTTCTTTCCAAATGTGAGCTTTTCTTTCTAGGAAGCTCACTTTCCCTTTTTAATGCTCGTTTCCCTTTCTGGGCGTCCACCTTCTTTTTTTAGGTGTCAACTTGTCTTTTCAATGCCTTTTTCTTTTGAAGAGGCAAGCTTTCAACATACTTTTCATAATAAATCTTTTAAGGAAACGAAATCCTGTTTTTCCAGTACTAAGGGCAAAATCGTCATTTTTCCAAATTTTGTCAAAACTCAAAACTTTCAGAACAGAAATCATTCTTTCATCATTTTAAAGCTTCCATAAAATTTTGGTACGAAAACAAACTCGTTTAGTGCCTTTTTCCTTCAAAAACCCCAAAATTTGCCAAAATGGCCACATTCCTAAAAAGGTAAGAATTTTAAAAGAAAATTTTGGGTGTCTACAAGGGGCCCTTACTCGGGTCTTGCCAATAAGAGTGAAGGCTCAATGTGGGTGCGTGCTTGAATTGAAAAACTACACACATGACATGAAATGAAACCCAAATATAACTTGCAATATGGCCTTAACTAAGGTCTTGGGAATAAGAGCGAAAGCTCAATGTGTGTGAGTGCTTGAATTGAAGTACTACGCACACAACATGAAATTAAACCCAAATATAAATTGCAGTATGGCCTTAACTAAGGTCTTGGGAATAAGAGCGAAAGCTCAATGTGTGTGAGTGCTTGAATTGAAGTACTATGCACACAACATGAAATAAAACCCAAATATAAATTGCAGTATGGCCTTAACTAAGGTCTTGGGAATAAGAGCGAAAGCTCAATGTGTGTGAGTGCTTGAATTGAAGTACTACACACACAACATGAAACTAAACCCAAATAGTATAACACGGCCCTTACTTGGGTCTTACAAATAAGAGCGAAGGCTCAATGTGTGTGCGTGCTTGAATTGAAAGACAACACACTCAACTTAAGCAAAACCCTACGTAATTTAAAGTATATACATAGATTTATATCTTAGGGGCTGATTAGGCCCGTGTGTGTTCAAAATCGTGCACGACTAAGAGAGTGCACGTGTGTGTGGGTGTGCCAAGCCACGTTATTACAAGCGGGGGGATACTACGCTCCGTTATTACAACCCCATATCAAATTTAATTTAAGCAAGTGTACAACTAAGGACCGAGTTAGGCACTTACTTATAGCTGGTCCGAAGATGACTTGCTTGAGCGTACGCTTGGCTTCACTTTGGGTTGCAAGAGGGAGCTCCTTGAAGTTGAATGGCAAGGGGGGCTGCTGGCCGGATGCTTTGGGTGCACGGGAAGGGCGCCTTGAAGGTGGCTGGCTGCTAGAAATGGGGTGCCTTGGTGTTTTGTGTTAAGGTGACTAGGTATGGTCACTAAGGGAGGGTGTAGTATGAGGAAAGGTGGCGCTAAGTGGGAGCCTAAGGGAGTGTCTAAGGGAGATGAATGGCTGGCGGGTGGCTGGCCGAGTGGTTTAGGTATAGTCGGTTGGAGTGGCCGACTAAGGGAAACTTGGTGGTGGCCGGCTGCTAGGGTGGCTATGGATATTGTGGATGGGAAGGGAACTAGCTAGGGTATGGGGTAAGGTGGAGTTAGGGGCTGATGGGGAGTGATATGGGCAGGTCTTAGGGAGCTAAGTGGAGTGGCCGGGTGTTGCTAGGGGAAGTGGTTCAAGGTGGGTGGTTGCAAGGTGGAAGTTTGGCCGAATGGGTGAGGATGGCGGGTGGCTGGTGTTGGGGTATTTGGTGGTGGTGTAGGTGGTTGAGAGTGGAGGGGGAGTGAAGAAGAGGTAGAGTGAAGGATAGGGTACTAACCGAAAGGGGAAGAAGGCGGTGGATGGAAGAGGGGCAGCCGGGCGGTTGAAGTGGATGGGGTTCAGCCGGATGGAAGTGGTGGAGATGTGGAGCTTGGCTGGAGCAGTGGTGGTGGTGGTGGTGCTTGGCTGGGAGGCAGTGGCACAGGTGGAGCAAGGTGGAAGGCTCGGTTGGAAGGTGGCTGGAGTCGGCTGGCCAAGGTGGGCTGGAATGCTTTATTGGCCATGGTCCCAAAAAGCTGAAAAACCCGCCCACTTTTTGGGGGGGGTTTATAGCTTTTTGAAGGGCGGTTGGGGCTGGTTTTGAGGAGGTGGTAAGGTGGTCTAGGGGTGGTGGTGTGGTGATAAGGTGTGCTGGTTTTGGGGAGGGGCCAGATATTTTGATTTAGGGGGTATTAGGAATATGATGTGCTAGGTTTAGGTGGGGTGGTTTAGGGGTTTAGGGCTTAGCTAGGTGGGTTGGTTTTGGGGTGAGGTTTAGTGAGGTGGGTTAGGTGATTAGGCTAGGATTAGGTTAGGTTTAGGGAAATTAAACTAGGTTTAGGAAAGGATTAGGAAAGTGAGTTAGGTGATTAGGTTGGGATTAGGCCGGGATTATGGAAGTGGGTTAGGTGATTAGGCTAGGTTTAGGACAGGATTAGGGTAAAAGGCTAGGATTAGGGCTTTTTGATTAGGGTTGGGTTAAGGAGCTCCCTTTGCATAGCCCATAGACCTTGTTGTATCATGTTGGTGCAGCCCTAGGTTAGGTTTTGGCTAATTACAAGCTTAAACCCATGTCAATTTGGCTAAACCACATGATTAACCCCAAACTTGACACATAAGTCAAGCTTAATTGCAACCACACTTTAATCTTATCCTCCCCCACTCTCTCTCATGCCCATAATCCCACGTGAAATTCAAGTGGGCCCCACCTCCATTTATGAGAAGGTGATGTGGGCTATGGATGTGGATATTGGATTGGATCTCTGGATCCAAATCCAAGTCTACACATGGGTTTGGATTGGGATCTGGATATATATGGTCCAGATCCAATCCAAACTGAATTCTGACTCCTTCAGGCTGTGTTCGAAACGAACGGTTTGTGCGGGGTCTGAGAGCATCAGTACTCCGTCCGCGTTGGGTCTTCTCCAACATGATTGTCTGCTCCTATTTTCGCCTTCTAGAGATGACTTCAAGTGATGTTTTGATGATAACAGGGTCTTGGACGTTCGAGATCCTGGGGGTGGATTCAATACGAGAGTTGCTGTGCCGGGCTCGACTTGTGCTCCGGTTCCGGGCTCTCTTTAGCTCTTCTGGTCCTATCTTGATTAGGCCAAGCTGCTTCGGGGTTTTAAAACATGTTTTAAAAGGTTTTTTAAAACCATATTATATATATTTAAAACATATAAAGTTTAAAACATATGTACAGGGTTGTCTGGAAGGCTCCTGGGTTTCCAGACTCAAAATGGCCCTTTGGGGCTGCTTTTACAAAACCAGGTTGTTTTGGGAAATTCGTGGGATTTCGGGGTGTTTACAGATGCCCCTCTTTGGCCTTGTCCAAATCGATTTGGATAAGGGCAAAGATGACAAACACCCCTTTCAATGTCTCTCTAGATCTAACCACGAAGAATATGGGATCATTCCAATCTTTAGCAAAATCTCACTTTTAAAACCCGGGTAGGAGGAGATATCACTCCAAAGAGATATACAAAAGGTTTCTGGTCCTAAAGATGGGATCAGGTTTATGCAAGTGTCATGTGTGGAATGCAGATGCAAGACACGGGTGTAGTGCCAAGAGCGGCGACCTCCCAGAGACCAGATGTGGTCGAACTCTAGAGACTTACAAGGCCTACTGCTCCAAGTGAGCAAATCCTATGTTGTTCGATGTTCGATTTTTCAAAATCTATTTACAAAACTATTTACAAAAGGGACAACTGTCTTGAGTCTTGATCCTAAGGATCTCGAGCTCTTCGTGTTTGCCCTTGTTTGAGTCTTAACACTCGCTTATCTAGCAGAGGTTTTGTAAGAAAACAAGCTATATTTCAAATTCCTACGCCTTACTCGAAACGTCGAATTCTCAAACAAGATGAAATTCAAGTAAGTAAATCCTATTTTTACTTTAGGATTCCTCGAAATGAATCATGCTTTAGCTTGGGATAAGCCAGGGATGGGAAAGAGATACCATGGTCCCTTCTGAAGCATCCCGTGGTTTAAGGCATAGAAGGCGGAAAACTACTCTTTTCGAGCTTTTGGCCTCTTTTTCTTTTTTTTCATAGAGGGTCTCCCTTTGGGAGTATTTTTTTCTTTAATCCCTCCTTTTTCATAAGTGAATCGATTTTTCTTTTGAATTCTGGTTTCTTTCTTTTGGAAAGATACTTTGAATGGGAAATTCCGTTTGTTTGGGCCTTTGTTTTCCTTTTGGAAGGAGAAGAGAAGAGGGGAGGACTTATCCCAAGCTTACACTCGATCCATTCCAGATCAGCCTATTTAGAAATAGCACGTACTACTTGCAAGTATCTTGCTATGTTGAACTAGGCCTTTCTTTGTAAGAAGAAGGATTTTGAAATGTAACCACGATTTTGAAGACTCCACTCTTTCACAAGTGCGAATTCTCTCACTCAGGGTCACACGACTTTGCCTTTGCACCTTATTTTCATGTCTCAGGGCAGCTATCCCTAAAATTTTCGAAAATTGGAATTTAATCCAAATCCTACACATGATACTTCTTTAAGTATTGAATATTGATAGGATCTGCTAAATTCCTACTTTCTACATCGATCAACCAATACGAGTTGTTCGTAGTGGTTGCCTGTACAACATAGGGTCCATCCCACTTGGGGTGCCACTTTCCGAGGGGATGTGGGCCACGATAGTGGATGGTTTTTAAAACCAGATCTCCGACTTCAAAGTGGCGAGGTCTCATGTATTTGCCATAGTGTCGGGCTATCCTTTGCCGGTATGCACGAGCATAATCCATGGCAAGGAGTCGCCTCTCATCTAGCAAATCTAGTTCGGCCATCCTAGCATGCTGAAGCGTCTTTAGGGGGAGGTCGAGTGCTATGGATGTATGGAATGAATGCAGTTGAGTATGAATGGGAAGAATGGCGTTTGTGCCATAGACCAATTTGAATGGTGTGGCATTCGTGGGAGTCCTGATGGAAGTCCTATAAGCCCATAAGGCTTCTTCCAACTTCTCGTGCCACGTCCTATCCTTCTCTAAGGTTTTCTCAATTATACTAATGAGAGTCTTGTTTGTGGCTCTGGCGGTATTCTGGGAGTATAGCCGATCCCATATCGGCTTGGGTTAGCCCTAGGAAGGATGGGCTCTAGGAGACCCTGGTTTTATGCTCCTAGACTTTTGTAGGGCGTGTAGCCCATATTCAACAACATGTTCCACGATTTTTTATTTTTTGAAAAGTTTTGATAAAGATCGTGGTCCTGGAACTTGCTGTCGTCCATATTGTGCTCATAGGGCTTCTTGTCCAGGGGCTTTGTAAATAGGGAACGCTTGGGTTTTCCTAGAAGGGTTAAGATCGAGAGGGGGCCTGCTTTGGGTGGCCCCTTCACACATACAACCTTCCTAGGGTTGTTTAACACGAGCCTTGGCGGCTCAATCACAATTTGCCCCAAGTTAGCCTCATGGGCCTGGGAGCTTGATAAACAAGGGGAGTTTATGATCCCCTGAAGCTGTGGGTGACTCTCACCTAGGATCACTATGACCTGGTCCCTGAAAGGGATCTTGACACACTTGTGGAAGGTGGATGGCACAGCGCACAAGCTGTGTATCCAGGGCCTCCACAACAATAGGTTATAATGGGGGTGGATGTCCAAGACATGGAACACCCCCATGTGTGTGATCCCTCCCGTTTCCATTGGGAGTTCGATCGATCCTAATGACTTAGACGCATTCCCATCGTATCTAGTGATAATGATGGGGCTTGGGTTCACAGAAGTCAAGGTGACTCTGATTTTATACGCCACATGAAGTGGAAGGATGTTGAGCCCTCCTCCCCCATCGACTAGGCACCTGTCCAGAGAGTGGTTATTCAGAACCACCTCGATATGCAGGGCCTGGTTATGGGACTCGTAGGGTCTATCTACATCATCTTCTGAAAAAGTGATGGGCGATTTTGCTCCTATTAAAGCCACTTGGGCAGACAAGGATTCCAGACTTATGTTCGAATCAACCTTGGCTCTTTCTAGAATTTTCTCTAGTACGAGTCTATGCCTAGGCGAGGTTTGTATAAGCTCTAGGATAGACATGTGGATAGGAATCTTTGAAAGGTGGTTTTCGAAGTCACAAGGATTTAGGATGACTTTATCCTTGTCTGCTTTTGGCAGAACTCCAGGAATACATGCTTTTGAGGGGCCAAGCACACTGACCACCTTTTTAGCACTTTGTAGGTGCGGGGGTTGATAGATCCTCCCGGATCTAGTCACTTCCCCCACGACCAGCCTAGGGTTCGAGCTAAATTTGGCTCTATGTATGAGTTGAGGAGCACCTTGAAGTTTTAAAACTGGTTTTGCCGGGGATTCAGCTTTTGGTGGTCCCCGGATGACAACTTGGGCGGGCTTCTTGTACAGTACAAGAGTGGGCGCACAAGTGGGTCGACCAGACTCAGGTTTTTGCGCTAGTTCCTTAGACAAGGTGAGGGTAAATACATCCTTTCCTTTCCCACTGCCACTGGCGTGTTTGGGAAAGGGTTCTTTGAAGATAGCTTGAGGTGGCTCAGGTTCCGCAGTGACTTGGAGCCGGCCCTCTACTATCAAGTTTTCAATTTTATTTAAAAGAAAGAAACAACATTTGGTATCATGGCCTTTGAGCCGATGATACTTACAAAATCGATTTAAATACCCCCTTTGGAAGTAACTCCTTCGGGGATTTCGGGAAGGTCTATCATGCCTTGGGCAAGTAGGAGGTCTAGGACCTTCGATACAGGTTGCCCCAACGGAGTGTATTCCCGTTTTTCAACCGGTTTTTGAAAGGTTCGCTCCCTTTTGTTTTCTAGTTTTTTAAAATTTTTGGAAGTGTCTGCCATGCCTGGATCCACCCAGACATTGGCGATTTTATGGGGCTTTGCCCCTTTGTCCATCGTGGGTAGCCCATAAGTGATGGGTTTTTCTAAACAGGTTTTAGAAACGACACTTCCTTTCTATAAGTGATCGTATGTCCCTTTTCTCAAGTTTGTTTCGAAAAGGGATGCCTTTTTGATCAACTTATGGAAAGTTGAGATCTCATGGAGCGAGAGAAGGGTTTTTAACTCACTTTTAATGTTATCCAGGATGAGCATGACTGCGCATCCTTCGGATATGGGCTCTCGCACTTGGCCCAAAAGTGACCTCCATCATATAATGAAGGCATGTACGTCTTCGTTCATGCCTTGCTTCGTATCCCTTAAAGTATTCAGAGTCGGCGTGACTTCTACGTTGTATGCAAATCTTTGCATGAAGCAGTTCGCTAACTCTTCAAAAGTAGCGAACTGGCTTAAGTTGTAGGAAGCCAGCCATTTGGCAGCTGTGCCTTTAAGGGATAAAGGGAACCAATACACCCATTTCATCGAGTCCTTTTTCTTCTTATGGGCTCAACGCGAGAAAAGTTGCAAGTGAGACCTAGGGTCTCCCATGCCATCATACCGATGGAAGTTCGGTATTTCATCATCACTGTCTGTTTCGTAATCCATAGGAAGGAAATCAGACAAGGCGTAGCTTCTTTTCTCTTTATTCTACCCTTTCAGCAACTGCTGTAGGGCTTTACGATCCTTTTGTGTGAAGGACTCGTGGTATTGGTTGCCTTCCATTACGGAGGCCTCTTTGTGCTTGCGAGGTTTTTCAGATTTTTTCTTAGGCCTTTGTTCACCGTTTGATGAACATGAATCGCCTACTTCAGCCTCTTGGCTGAGAGCATCGATTTTGGCCTCAAATTCCCTTCTCAGGTCCTCTATCTCGTCTAGTTTGATCTTGTTTTTGAAAATCCTCCTAGAGTGAGAAGTTGATGCGCATGAGCCTTGGCTCGACACTACACTTGGGTTGGATTTTGACATGCTTTTCAAGCTTTTTCAAAATTTCCTAAGTACAAGTAAAGAAAGAAAGTTAAAAACAACACCTCTTTGAAAATTTTTTCGCAAGCTTCTAGACTTAACTCGACTTTTGAAAGACTCACGTCCCACCGGGCGTGCCAATCTTCTGTAAACGCAGAAAACCTCCGCCTCCCTGGTTTCTTAGGCCTGGGGCAAACCTTTTCGTGTGTCTAAGTCCTATTTGAATAAACAGGGCATGCCAGCTAGCTTACCTAAGCTAGCGAAGATATATTTTAACCTGACTTCTAACGTGGCGACTGTGAGCAAGCAAGCTCTTGTCGTTGCAGACCTTCTTGCACCAATGCGCAAGGGTTAATCTGTATGCTTTAAAAATCAAGTTTTGAGTAGAAAAAAGCCTACGAAAGCAGTTTGAGGTGTTTGATTCGGGTCTTTTTAGTACGATTTTCAGATTTTAAGTCACGTGAATTTGCACGTGCCTAAGTCTTTCTTTTTATCCCTTTACGGGCCACCTAGGTGTGTGGTATGAACACTCCACTAAATGTGGCGAATTTGAGCTGGAGTATGGGGTTTGCTTTGATGCAATATGCGTCCTAACTCGTGGTATGGCGTATATGCAATGCAAACTCACACTACTCCAAAGGGAAAACCCGAATGTAAAGACAATGCCGAAGGGAAATGACTTAAGGGAAATGACTTGTAATGTAAATGCCGAAGGGAAATTGCCGAAGGGAAATACGTATATAAGGTATATAGGGGCCCTTACCCGGGTCTTGCCAATAAGAGCGAAGGCTCAATGTGGGTGCATGCTTGAATTGAAAGACTACACACACGACATGAAATGAAACCCAAATATAACTTGCAATATGGCCTTAACTAAGGTCTTGGGAATAAGAGCGAAAGCTCAATGTGTGTGAGTGCTTGAATTGAAGTACTACGCAAACAACATGAAATTAAACCCAAATATAAGTTGCAGTATGGCCTTAACTGAGGTCTTGGGAATAAGAGCGAAAGCTCAATGTGTGTGAGTGCTTGAATTGAAGTACTACGCACACAACATGAAATAAAACCCAAATATAAATTGCAGTATGGCCTTAACTAAGGTCTTGGGAATAAGAGCGAAAGCTCAATGTGTGTGAGTGCTTGAATTGAAGTACTACGCACACAACATGAAATTAAACCCAAATAGTATAACACGGCCCTTACTTGGGTCTTACAAATAAGAGCGAAGGCTCAATGTGTGTGCGTGCTTGAATTGAAAGACAACACACTTAACTTAAGCAAAACCCTACGTAATTTAAAGTATATACATAGATTTATATCTTAGGGGCTGATTAGGCCCGTGTGTGTTCAAAATCGTGCACGACTAAGAGAGTGCACGTGTGTGTGGGTGTGCCAAGCCATGTTATTACAAGCGGGGGGAGACTACGTTCATTTATTACAACCCCATATCAAATTTAATTTAAGCAAGTCTACAACTAAGGACCTAGTTAGGCACTTACTTATAGCTGGTCCGAAGATGACTTGCTTGAGCGTAGGCTTGGGTTCGCTTTGGGCTGCAAGAGGGAGCTCCTCGAAGTTGAACGGCAAAGGGGGCTGTTGGCCGGATGCTTTGGGTGCGCGGGAAGGGCGCCTTGAAGGTGGTCGGCTGCTAGAAATGGAGTGCCTTGGTGTTTTGTGTTAAGGCGAGTAGGTATGGTCACTAAGGGAGGGTGTAGTATTAGGAAAGGTGGCGCTAAGTGGGAGCCTAAGGGAGTGCCTAAGGGAGATGAATGGCTGGCCGAGTGGTTTAGGTACAGTCGGTTGGAGTGGCCGACTAAGGGAAACTTGGTGGTGGCCGGCTACTAGGGTGGCTGTGGATATTGTGGATGGGAAGGGAACTAGCTAGGGTATGGGGTAAGGTGGAGTTAGGGGCTAATGGGGAGTGATATGGGCAGGTCTTAGGGAGCTAAGTGGAGTGGCAGGGTGTTGCTAGGGGAAGTGGTTCAAGGCGGGTGGTTGCAAGGTGGAGGTTTGGCCGAATGGGTGAGGATGGCGGGTGGCTGGTGTTGGGGTGATGTGGTGGTGGTGTAGGTGGTTGAGAGTGGAGGGGGAGTGAAGAAGAGGTAGAGTGAAGGATAGGGTACTAACCGAAAGGGGAAGAAGGCGGTGGATGGAAGAGGGGCAGCCGGGCGGTTGAAGTGGATGGGGTTCGGCCGGATGGAAGTGGTGGCGATGTGGAGCTTGGCTGGAGCGGTGGTGGTGGTAGTGGTGCTTGGTTGGGAGGCAGTGGCATAGGTGGAGCAAGGTGGAAGGCTCGGTTGGAAGGTGGCTGGAGTCGGCTGGCCAAGGTAGGCTGGAATGCTTGATTGGCCAAGGTCCCAAAAAGCTGAAAAACCCGCCCACTAGGGGGGGGTTTATAGCTTTTTGAAGGGCGGTTGGGGCTGGTTTTGAGGAGGTGGTAAGGTGGTCTAGGGGTGGTGGTATGGTGATAAGGTGGGCTGGTTTTGGGGAGGGGCCAGATATTTTGATTTAGGGGGTATTAGGAATATGATGTGCTAGGTTTAGGTGGGGTGGTTTAGGGGTTTAGAGCTTAGCTAGGTGGGTTGGTTTTGGGGTGAGGTTTAGTGAGGTGGGTTAGGTGATTAGGCTAGGATTAGGTTAGGTTTAGGGAAATTAAACTAGGTTTAGGGAAGGATTAGGGAAGTGGGTTAGGTGATTAGGTTGGGATTAGGCCTGGATTAGGGAAGTGGGTTAGGTGATTAGGCTAGGTTTAGGACAGGATTATGGTAAAAGGCTTGGATTAGGGCTTTTTGATTAGGGTTGGGTTAAGGAGCTCCCTTTGCATAGCCCATAGACCTTGTTGTATCATGTTGGTGCAGCCCTAGGTTAGGTTTTGGCTAATTACAAGCTTAAACCCATGTCAATTTGGCTAAACCACATGATTAACCCCAAACCTGACACATAAGTCAAGCTTAATTACAACCACACTTTAATCTTATCTTCCCCCACTCTTTCTCATGCCCATAATCCCACGTGAAATTCAAGTGGGCCCCACCTCCTTTTATGAGAAGGTGATGTGGGCCATGGATGTGGATATTGGATTGGATCTCTGGATCCAAATCCAAATCCAAGTCCACACATAGTTTTGGATTGGGATCTAGATATATATGGTCCAGATCCAATCCAAACTGAATTCTAACTCCTTCAGGCTATGTTCAAAATGAACGGTTTGTGCGGGGTCTGACAGCATCAGTACTCCGTCTGCGTTGGGTCTTCGCTAACATGATCGTCCGCTTCTGTTTTCACCTTCCGGAGATGATTTCGTATGATTTCTGGTTATAACAGGGTCTTGGACGTTCGAGATCCTGGGGGTGGATTCAACGTAGAGTTGTTGCGCCGGGATCGACTTTTGCTCCGGTTCTAGGCTCTCTTTAGCTCTTCTGGTCCTGTCTTGATTAGGCCAAGCTGCTTCGGGGTTTTAAAACATGTTTTAAAAGGTTTTTTAAAACCATATTATATATATTTAAAACATATAAAGTTTAAAACATATGTACAGGGTTGTCTGGAAGGCTCCTAGGTTTTCAGACTCAAAATGGCCCTTTGGGGCTGCTTTTACAAAACCAGGTTGTTTTGGGAAATTCGTGGGATTTCGGGGTGTTTACAAAGGCCAAAGAGGGGCATCTGTAAACACCCCAAAATCCCATGAATTCCTCAAACCAACCTGGTTTTGTAAAAGCAGCCCCAAAGGGCAATTTTGAGTCTGGAAACCCCGGAACCTTCCAGGCAACCCTGTACAGATGTTTTAAACTTTTATATGTTTTAAATATGTATAATATGTTTTAAAAACTGTTAAAATATGTTTTGAAACCCCACAAAGCAAGCTTGGCCTGATCAAGACAGGACTAGAAGAGCTAAAGAGAGCCCGGAATCCGAGCATAAGTCGATCCCGGCACAGCAACTCTCGTGTTGAATCCACCCCCAGGATCTCGAACGTCCAAGACCCCGTTATAACCACAAATCATATGAAGTCATCTCCAGAAGGTGAAAACAGAAGCGGACGATCATGTTGGTGAAGACCCAACGCAGACGGAGTACTGATGCTGTCAGACCCCGCACAAACTGTTCGTTTCGAACAGAACCTAAAGGAGTCATAATTCAGTTTGGATTGGATCTGGATCATATATATCCAGATCCCAATCCAAACCTATGTGTGGACTTGGATTTGGATTTGGATCCAGAGATCCAATCCAATATCCACATCCATGGCCCACATCACCTTCTCATAAATGGAGGTGGGGCCCACTTGAAATTCACGTGGGATTATGGGCATGAGAGAGAGTGGGGGAGGATAAGATTTGGGAGTGATTGTAATTAAGCTTGACTTGTGTGTCAAGTTTGGGGTTAATCATGTAGGTTAGCCTAATTGGCATGGGTTTAAGCTTATATTAGCCAAAACCTAACCTAGGGCTGCACCAACATGATGCAACAAGGTCTATGGGTTATGCAAAGGGAGCTCCTTAACCCAATCTTAATTAAAAACCCCTAATCCTGGCCTTTTACCCTAATCCCATCCTAAACCTAGCCTAATCACCTAACCCACTTCCCTAATCCCGACCTAATCCCAACCTAATCACCTAACCCACTTCCCTAATCCTTCCCTAAATCTAGCTTAATTTCCTTAAACCTAACCTAATCCTAGCCTAATCACTTAACCCACCTCACTAAACCTCACCCCAAAACCAACCCACCTAGCTAAACCCTAAACCCCTAAACCACCCCTCCTCAAAACCAGCCCCAACCGCCCTTCACCAACCTATATAAACCCCCCCCTAATGGGCGGGTTTTTTGGGATTCACTCCGGTCCACCTTGGCCCAGCCGACCTTGGCCAATCCCCTTCCAGCAAGGCCTTCCACCTTGCTCCACCTGTGCCACTGCCTCCCAGCCAAGCTCCACCTCCACCACCACTGCTTCCACCAAGCTCCACCTCGCGCCACGTTCATCTCCCGGCTGAATCCCATCCACTCGAAGCACCTGGCAACCCCTCTTCCATCCGCCAGCTTCTTCCCCTTTCGGTTAGTACCCTACCCTTATCTCCACCTCTTCTTCACTCCCCCTCCACTCACAACCACCCACACCACCACAACCTCCCGCCAACACCACCTACCCGTCATCCCTACCCACCTAAACCTCTAAACCACCCCACCTAAACCTAGCACACAATCTACTCAAAACCCCTTGTATTTAAAATATCTAGCCCTACCCCAATACCTGCCCACCTTACTACCATACCACCACCCCTAGACCACCTTACCACTACCCTAATACCAGTCCCAACCGCCTCTTGCAGCCCTATATAAACCCCCCCCCTAAGGGGTGGGTTTGAAAGAACTCTCTCACCCCCCTTTCCAGCCCAACCGAGCCCAGCCACCTGCACAACTCCCAGCCAGGTCTTCCACCTGCACCACCACCAGCCACCACCGTGCTCCACCTGCTCCACCACACCCCAGTCGGCCAACCACCCGTCGCCATCCTTCTCATCCGGCCGAACCCTCCAATTCAGACACCCGGCTGCTCCCCTTCCATCCGCCACCGCCTCTTCATCCGGTTAGTACCCCATACTCCAACCTACCTCTTCTTCGCTCCCCGTCATCTCTGCCACCTACACCACCACCATCTTACCCTAACACCAGCCACTTATCGCCACCACTCCCACTCGGCCAAGCCTCAACCACCCTTACTACCTGCCACTACCTAGACACCCTAGCTACACCCGGCCACTCCACCTAACTCCCTAAGACCTACCTATATCCACTCTCAACCCCCTACACCACTACCTTACCCCATACCCTAGCCAGTTCCCTTCCCATCCACCATAACCTAGCCACCCTAGCAGCCCGCCACCACCAAGTTCCCCTAGTCAGCCACTCCAACCGATTGTCACTTCCATTCGGCCAGCCACATCCTTCCCCTAGGCACTCCCCTAAACACTCCCTTAGGCTCCCATTTAGTGCCATACTCCCTAACACTACACCCTCCCCTAGTGACCCTACATAGTCACCTTAGCCCAACACGCCAAGGCAGCTCCCTTCCTAGCAGCCGGCCACCTTCAAGGTGCCCCTTTCGCGCACCTAAGGCACCCGACCAGCAGCCCCTTTGCCGTTCAACTCCGTGGAGCTCCCTCTTGCAGCCCAAGGCAAAGGCCAAGCCCACGCTCAAGCAAGGCATCTTCAGACCAGCTATTCGTAAGTGCCTAACTTGGTCCTTAGTTGTATACTTGCTTAAAATTCAATTTGATACGGGGTTGTAATAACGGAGCATAGTCTCCCCCCGCTTTTAATAACGTGGCTTGGCACACCCACACACACGTGCACTCTCTTAGTCATGCACGATTTTGAACACACATGGGCCTAATCAACCCCTAATATATAAATATATATACATATATTTTAACTTACGTAGGGTTTTGCTTAAGTTGGGTGTGTTGTCTTTCAATTCAAGCACTCACACACATTGAGCCTTCGCTCTTATTTGAAAGATCCAAGTAAGGGCCGTGCTATACTATTTGGGTTTCATTTCATGTCGTGTGTGTAAGTCTTTCAATTCAAATACTCACACACATTGAGCCTTCGCTCTTATTTGAAAGACCCAAGTAAGGGCCATGCTATACTATTTGGGTTTCATTTCATGTCGTGTGTGTAAGTCTTTCAATTCAAGCACTCACACACATTGAGCCTTCGCTCTTATTTGAAAGACCCAAGTAAGGGCCGTGCTATACTATTTGGGTTTCATTTCATGTTGTGTGTGTAAGTCTTTCAATTCAAGCACTCACACACATTGAGCCTTCGCTCTTATTTGAAAGACCCAAGTAAGGGCCGTGTTATACTATTTGGGTTTAATTTCATGTTGTGTGCGTAGTACTTCAATTCAAGCACTCACACACATTGAGCTTTCGCTCTTATTCCCAAGACCTTAATCAAGGCCATACTGCAAGTTATATTTGGGTTTTATTTCATGTCGTGTGTGTAAGTCTTTCAATTCAAGCACGCACCCACATTGAGCCTTCGCTCTTATTTGCAAGACTCGAGTAAGGGCCCATATATACCTTATATACATATCTCCCTTCGGCATTTACATTACAAGTCATTTCCCTTCGGTTATTTCCCTTAAGTCATTTCCCTTCGGCATTGTCTTTACATTCGGGTTTTCCCTTTGGAGTAGCGTGAGTTTGCATTGCATCTATCCCATACCATGAGGTAGGACGCATATTGCATCGAAGCAAGCCCCGTACTCCTGCTCAAAATTCGCCCCATGTAGTGGAGTGTTCATAACACACACCTAGGTGGCCCATAAAGGGATAAAAAGAAAGACTTAGGCACGTGCAAATCCACGTGATCTAAAAACTGCAATCGCATTGAAAAAGACCCGAATCAAACACCTCGAACCGCTCTCGTAAGCTTTTCTTAACCTAAACTCGATTTTTAAAAGCGTACAGACTGACTCTTGCGCGTCGGTGTAAGAAGGTCTGCGACGACAAGAGCTCACTTGCTCATAGTCGCCACGTTAGAAGTCAGATTAAAATATATCTTCGCTAGCTTAGGTAAGCTAGCTGGCACGCCCTGTTTGTACAAATAGGCCTTAGACACACGAGAAGATCCGCACCAGGCCTTGAGAAGCCAAAAAGGGGACGAGCAGGGATTTTCCTGCATCTACAGAGATTGGCACGCCCGGTGGGATGTGAGCCTTTCAAAAATCGAGTTTTAAGTCTAGAAGCTTGACAAAATTTTTTCAAAGAGGTGTCGTTTTTAACCTTGTTTTCTTTGCTTGTATTTAGGAAATTTTGAAAAGGCTTGAAAAGCATGTCAAAATCCAATGCAAGTGAAATGTCGAGCGCATCAAGTTCTCACTCTAGGAGGATTTTCAACAACAAAATAAAACTAGATGAAATCGAGGACCTGAGAAGGGAGTTTGAGGCCAAAATCGATGCTCTCAACCAAGAGGCTGAAGGAGGTGATTCCTGTTCATCAAACGGTGAACAAAGGCCTAAGAAAAAATTTGAAAAACCTCGCAAGCACAAAGAGGCCTCCGTAATGGAAGGCAACCAATACCACGAGTCCTTCACACAAAAGGATCGTAAAGCCCTACAGCAGTTGGTGAAAGGGCAGAATAAAGAGAAAAGAAGCTACGCCCTGTCTGATTTCCTTCCTATGGATTACGAAACAGACAGTGACAATGAAATACTGAACTTCCATCGGTATGATGGCATGGGAGACCCTAGGTCTCACTTGCAACTTTTCTCGCGTCGAGCCCATAAGAAGAAAAAGGACTCGATGAAATGGGTGTATTGGTTCCCTTTATCCCTTAAAGGCACAGCTGCCAAATGGCTGGCTTCCTACAACTTAAGCCAGTTCGATACTTTTGAAGAGTTAGCGAACTACTTTATGCAAAGATTTGTGTAGACGCGCGAAAATCCCCACGCCTCTTCGCCTTTTCGGGGGCTTGGAGTGAATCCTCTCGTGTGTCTAAGGCCTATTTATGTAAACAGGGCGTGCCAGCTAGCTTACCTAAGCTAGCGAAGATATATTTTAAACTGACTTCTAATCGTGGCGACTGTGAGCAAGTGAGCTCTTGTCGTCGCAGACCATCTTGCACCGATGCGCAAGGGTCAGTCTGTACGCTTTGCAAAAATCGAGTTTTTGGGATAGAAAGCCTACGAAGCGGTTCGAGGTGTCTAATTCGGGTCTTTTAGATGCGATTGCAGATTTTAGATCACGTGGATTTGCACGTGCCTAAGTCTTTCCTTTTATCCCTTTATGAGCCACCTAGTTTGTGTGTTATGAACACTCCACTACATGAGCGAATTCGAGCGGGGCTTGCTTTGATGCAATATGCGTCCTACCTCGTGGTATGGCGTAGATGCAATGCAAACTCACGCTACTCCAAAGGGAAAACCCGAATGTAAAGACAATGCTGAAGGGAAATAACCGAAGGGAAATAACCGAAGGGAAATGACTTGTAATGTAAATGCTGAAAGGAGATACGTATATAGAGTATGTATATGGGCCCTTACTCGGGTCTTGCAAATAAGAGCGAAGGCTCAATGTGGGTGCGTGCTTGAATTGAAAGACTTACACACATGACATGAAATTAAACCCAAATATAACTTGCAGTATGGCCTTGACTAAGGTCTTGGGAATAAGAGCGAAAGCTCAATGTGTGTGAGTGCTTGAATTGAAGTACTACGCACACAACATGAAATTAAACCCAAATAGTATAACACGGCCCTTACTTGGGTCTTTCAAATAAGAGCGAAGGCTCAATGTGTGTGAGTGCTTGAATTGAAAGACTTACACACACAACATGAAATAAAACCCAAATAGTATAGCATGGCCCTTACTTGGGTCTTTCAAATAAGAGCGAAGGCTCAATGTGTGTGAGTGCTTGAATTGAAAGACTTACACACACGACATGAAATGAAACCCAAATAGTATAGCATGGCCCTTACTTGGGTCTTTCAAATAAGAGCGAAGGCTCAATGTGTGTGAGTGCTTGAATTGAAAGACTTACACACACGACATGAAATGAAAACCCAAATAGTATAGGTCAGCCCTTACTTGGGTCTTTCAAATAAGAGCGAAGGCTCAATGTGTGTGAGTGCTTGAATTGAAAGACAACACACCCAACTTAAGCAGAACCCTACAAAATTAAAGTATATGTATATATTTATGTATTAGGGGCTGATTAGGCCCATGTGTGTTCAAAATCGTGCACAACTAAGAGAGTGCACGTGTGTGGGTGTGCCAAGCCACGTTATTACAAGCGGGGGGAGACTACGCTCCGTTATTACAACCCCGTATCGAATTGAATCTCAAGCAAGTATACAACTAAAGACCGAGTTAGGCACTTACTAATAGCTGGTCCAAAGATGCCTTGCTTGAGCGTGGGCTTGGCCTTCGCCTTGGACTGCAAAAGGGAGCTTCGCGAGGTTGAACGGCAAGGGGTGCTGGCCGGGTGCCTTGAAGGAGGCCGGCTGCTAGCAAGGGTGCCGCCTTGACATGTGGGATTAAAGGGGCTAGGTAAGGTCACTAGGGGGAGTGTAGTGTTGGGGGAGTATGGCACTAAGGGAAGCTCAAGGGAAGATCTAATGGGGCACCTAAGGTTGGCAGGTTGTTAGGGTGGCCGAACGAAATGACAGTCGGTTGGAGTGGCCGACTGGGAGGACTTGATGGTGGTGGGTTGCTAGAGTGGCTAGGAGTGGTGTAAGGGAAGGTAACTAGCTAGGAGATGGGGTCAGGTGGTAGTGGGTGTAGTAGGTGTATTGGGATGATAGGGGCAAGTCTTAGGGGGTCGGATAGGGTGGCCGAAGGGAGCTAAGGTGTCTAGATGGTGGCGGGTAGTTAGGGTAGTTATGGCCTGGCCGAGTGGGAATGGTGGCGGCTAGTGGCTGGTCTTAGGTTGATACGGTAGTGGGTTAGGTGGCTGAGAGTGGAGAGGGAGTGAAGAAGTAGTAAGGTAGAGTGTAGGGTACTAACCGGATGGTGGAAGGCGGCGGGTGGTTGAGGAGCACCCGGATGTGGGGGCTCGGCTCGTTCGGTCGGGTGAAGAGGATGGCGAGGGGGAGTTCGGCTGGAATGGTGGTGGTGGTGGTGGTGCTCGGTTGGGAGGTGGTGGCAGATGTGGTGGCTGGACGTGGAGCAGGTGGAGCAGGAGGGGATTCCGCTGAGCTGAAAAGGGGAGGACCCGGCTGGTGGGAGAGGGCTCCTAGATGGAAAAACCCGCCCCCAAGGGGGGGGGTTTATATAGGGCTGGGCTAGGTCGGTTAGGGCTGGTTTTGGGGTAGTGGTTAGGTGGTTTAGGTAGGGTGGTATGGTGATAAGGTGGGCTGGAAAGGGTAGGGCCAGATATTTTAAATACAAGTGGTTTGGATAGGTTGTGGGCTAGGGATGGTTTAGAGGTTTAGGGTTTAGCTAGGTGGGTTGGTTCTAGGGTGAGGTTTAGTGAGGTAGGTTAGGTGATTAGGCTAGGATTAGGGAAATTAACCTAGGTTTAGGGAAGGATTAGGGAAGTGGGTTAGGTGATTAGGTTGGGATTAGGCCGGGATTAGGGAAGTGGGTCAGGTGATTAGGCTCAGATTAGGATGGGATTAGGGTAGAAGGCTAGGATTAGGTGTTTTTGGTTAGGTTTAGGTGAAGGAGCTCCCTTTGCATGGCCCATAGACCTTAACCACATCATGTTGGTGCAGCCCTAGGTTAGGTTTTGGCCAATTACAAGCTTAAACCCATTTAACTAGGCTAACCCACATGATTAACCCCAAACTTGACACACAAGTCAAGCTTAATTACAACACACACTTGATCTTATCCACCCCCACTCTCTCTCATGCCCATAATCCCACGTGAAATTCAAGTGGGCCCCACCTCCATTTATGAGAAGGTGATGTGGGCCATGGATATGGATATTGGATTGGATTTTTGAATCCAAATCCAAATCCAAGTCCATACATGGGTTTGGATTGGGATCTGGATATATATGGTCCAGATCCGATCCAAACTGAACTCTGACTCCTTCGAGCTGTGTTCGAAACGAAAGGTTTGTGCGGGGCCTGACAGCATCAGTGCTCCGACTACGTTGGGTCTTCACCAACATGATCGTCCGCCTCTGTTTTCGCCTTCCGGAGATGACTTCAAACAATGTTTTGATGATAACAGGGTCTTGGACGTTCGAGATCTTGGGGGTGTGGATTTGATACGAGAGTTGCTGTGTCGAGCTCGACATGTGCTCTGGTTTCGGGCTCTCCTTAGCTTTCCTGGTCCTGTCTAGATTAGGCCAAGCTGCTTCGGGGTTTCAAAACATGTTTAAAAAGGTTTTTAAAAGCCATATCATGTATTTTTGAAATATAAAAGTTTAAAACATATATACAGGGTTGTCTGGAAGGCTCTTGGGTTTCCAGGCTCAAAATGGCCCTTTGGGGCTGCTTTTACAAAACCAGATGGATTTGAGAAATTCGTGGGATTTCGGGGTGTTTACAGATGCCCCTCTTTGGCCTTGTCCAAATCGATTTGGATAAGGGCAAAGACGACAAACACCCCTTTCAATGTCTTCCCTAGATCTAGCCACGAAGAATATGGGATTGTCCCTATTTTTAGCAAAATCTCAATTTACAAACTTTGGTAGGATGAGATATCACGCCAAAGGGTTTACTATGGAATCTGGTGGGATCCTCTTTATGCAAGTGCCATGCGTGGAATGCAGATGACATGGGTGTGGTGCCACGAGTGGCGACCTCCCAGAGACCAGATGTGGTCGAACTTTAGAGACTTATAAGGCCTGTTGCTCCAAATGAGCAGATCCTATGCTGTTCGATGTTCGATTTTCAAAACTTATTTACAAAACTATTTACAAAAAGGGACAACTGTCTTGAGTCTCGATCCTAAGGATCTCGAGTTCTCCGTGCTTGCCCTTGTTTGAGTCTTAACACTCACTTATCTAGCGGAGGTTTTATAAGAAAACTAGCTATATTTCAAATTCCTACGCCTTACTCGAAACGTCGAATTCTCAAACAAGATGAAATTCAAGTGAGTAAATCCTATTTTTACTTTAGGATTCCTCGAAATGAACCATGCTTTAGCTTGGGATAAGCCAGGGATGGGAAAGAGATACCACGGTCCCTTCTAAAGCGTCCCGTGGTTTGAGGCACAGAAGGCGGAAAACTGCTCTTTTTGAGCTTTTTGGCCTCTTTTTCCTTTTTTTCATCGAGGGTCTCCCTTTGGGAGTATTTTGTCTTTAATCCCTCTTTTTCACAAGAGAATCGATTTTTCTTTTGAATTCTGGTTTCTTTCTTTTGGAAAGAGACTTTGAATGGGAAATTCTCTTTGTTTGGGCTTTTGTTTTCCTTTTGGAAGGAGAAGAGAAGAGGGGAGGACTTATCCCAAGCCTACACTCGATCCATTCCAGATCATCCTATTTAGAAATAACACGTACTACTTGCAAGTATCTTGCTATGTTGAACTAGGCCTTTCTTTGTAAGAAGAAGGATTTTGAAGACTCCGCTCTTTCACAAGTGCGAATTCCCTTACTCAGGGTCACACGATTTTGCCTTTGCACCTTATTTTCATGTCTCAGGGCAGCTATCCCTAATATTTTCGAAAACTGGAATTTAATCCAAATTCTACACATGATACTTCTTTAAGTATTGAATATTGATAGGATCTGCTAAATTCCTACCTTCTACATCGATCAACCAATACGAATTGTTCGTAGTGGTTGCTCGTACAACATAGGGTCCATCCCAGTTGGGGCGCCACTTTCCCAGGGGGTGTGGGCCACGATGATGGACGGTTTTTAAGACCAGATCTCCCACTTCAAAGTGGCGAGGTCTCATGTGTTTGCTATAATGTCGGGCTATCCTTTGCCGGTATGCACGAGCATGATCCATGGCAAGGAGTCGCCTCTCATCTAGCAAATCTAGTTCGGCCATCCTAGTATGCTGAAGCGTCTCTAGGGGGAGGTCGAGTGCTATGGATGTATGGAATGAATGCAGTTGGGTATGAATGAGAAGAATGGCGTTTGTGCCATAAACCAGTTCGAATGGTGTGGCATTCGTGGGAGTCCGGATGGAAGTCCTATAAGCCCATAAGGCTTCATCCAGCTTCTCGTGCCACGTCCTACCCTTCTCTAAGGTTTTCTCAATTATGCTAATGAGAGTCTTGTTTGTGGCTTCGGCTTGGCCGTTGCCTTGAGGGTAGTAGGGCGAAGAGAAGTGGTGAGTTATGCCATACGTGTTGCACAACTTAACCATCCACTCGTTTTTGAATGGGGTGCCATTATTAGACACAAGGTCTCGTGGGACCTCGAATCGAGCCAAGATATTCCTCCGGATGAAAGCCACCACATGTTGCCCCATCACATTGGTTAGGGAAATGGCTTCCACCCACTTGGAGAAATACTCCGTGGCTGCCAAAATAAATCGATGCCCATTCGAGGCCTTTAGAAATATTGGGCTTACGATGTCAAACGCCCACATGGTAAATGGCCAGGGGCTGACCACGGAATGCAATGCAGATGAAGGGATATGAATGGCGTGCCCATGCACTTGACATGGATGACACTTCCTAACATGATCGTGGCAATCCCTTTTCAAGGTGGACCAAAAATAGCCCCCTCCAAGTATTTTCATTGCCATCATGTTGGCATTAACATGACCTCCACATTCTCCATCGTGGAACTCGTGCAATACTATCCTAGCCTCCTCTAGGTCGATACACCTAAGCAGAATGCCGGTAAAACTTTTTTT
Organism: Brasenia schreberi; assembly: GCA_036023115.1. Lineage (NCBI taxonomy): Eukaryota > Viridiplantae > Streptophyta > Magnoliopsida > Nymphaeales > Cabombaceae > Brasenia > Brasenia schreberi. The sequence goes on from JAYKKT010000052.1 coordinate 11,831,803, forward strand.
GTATAAGACCCCACCCAGAATGGTGTATCGGGTCGAAATCTTACGAATGAATGCCTTATCCTTGGATGTGGCATCCTCGGTGAATCCCCCATTTTTCAAAAACTGTTTGATGTCATAGAACCAGGGTTTTTCAATAGACTCTAGGTTATTTTGGCAAATATCCAAGTCGTGTGTGGATGGGTGGGGCGCATGCCATATTTCCAAAGACCTGGTCCCTGAAATGGGATCGACCTTCAGGGCTGAACCCAAGGAGGAGAGGGCGTCGGCGATGCCATTGTCCTCTCTTCCTACGTGTGTGAGTTTACACGACTGGAAGGATTGGACCAATCGAGTGGCCAACTCGTGATATGGAAGTAGTTTTTCATTACGTACTTGCCAAATTTTTAAAACCTGGTTTATGACAAGGAGCGAATCTCCAAAGACCTCGATGCATGATGCCCCTAGAGTTTTCAAAATTCTTAAGCCTTGTATGAGTGCTTCATACTCAGCTACGTTGTTGGAACATTCGAAATCTAGGTGGACTGCTATGGGAATCTCGCCCTTTTCAGGGCTGATTAGGATGACCCCAGCACCAGCCCCTCATTGGTTTCGTGCCCCATCGAAGTGCATCTTCCACACTTGGTTTTCGAAAGAATTTGCCAAAATGTGGTTTTGAAAATGGTTTTGCAATATGCCTTCATCAGGCATTTCAACAAGAGTGGGATATGCGTCCTCTAAGGGGAACTCAGCCACGTAATCTGCTAGGGCTTGCCCCTTAATGGAGATCTGGTGATGGTATTTGTAGACGCGCGAAAATCCCCGCCTCTTTGCCTCTTTCGGGGGCTTGGAGTGGATCTTCTCGTGTGTCTAAGGCCTATGTATACAAATAGGGCGTGCCAGCTAGCTTACTTAAGCTAGCGAAGATATTTTTAACACTGACTTCTAAACGTGGCGACTGTGAGCAAGTAAGCTCTTGTTGTCGCAGACCTTCTTGCACCGATGCGCAAGGGTCAGTCTGTACGCTTTGCAAAAATCGAGTTTTGGGGAGAAAGTCTACGAAGCGATTCGAGGTGTCTATTTCGGGTCTTTAAGATGCGATTTGCATATTTTAGATCACGTGGATTTGCACGTGCCTAAGTCTTTTCTTTTATCCCTTTTCGGGCCACCTAGTTTGTGTGTTATGAACACTCCACTACATGGGCGAATTCGAGCGGGGCTTGCTTTGATGCAATATGCGTCCTACCTCGTGGTATGGCGTAGATGCAATGCAAACTCACGCTACTCCAAAGGGAAAACCCAAAATGTAAAGACAATACTGAAGGGAAATAGCAGAAGGGAAATAACCGAAGGGAAATAACCGAAGGGAAATAACCGAAGGGAAATAACCGAAGGGAGATATGTATATATCTTATGTATATGAGCCCTTACTCGGGTCTTGCAAATAAGAGCGAAGGCTCAATGTGGGTGCGTGCTTGAATTGAAAGACTTACACACACGACATGAAATTAAACCCAAATATAAATTGCAGTATGGCCTTGACTAAGGTCTTGGGAATAAGAGCGAAGGCTCAATGTGTGTGAGAGTGCTTGAATTGAAAGACTACCCACACGACATAAATGAAACCCAAATATAACTACAATAAGGCCTTTACTAAGGTCTTGGGAGTAAGAGCGAAGGCTCAATGTGTGTGAAAGTGCTTGAATTGAAAGACTTACTCACACGACATGAAATGAAACCCAAATAGTATAGGTCGGCCCTTACTTGGGTCTTTCAAATAAGAGCGAAAGCTCAATGTGCGTGAGAGTGCTTGAATTGAAAGACTTACTCACACGACATGAAATGAAACCCAAATAGTATAGGTCGGCCCTTACTTGGGTCTTTCAAATAAGAGCGAAAGCTCAATGTGTGTGAGAGTGCTTGAATTGAAAGACAACGCACCCAACTTAAACAAAAACCCTTCGAAAATGAAAGTATATATGTACACTTATATATTAGGGGCTGATTAGGCCCGTGTTGTTCAAAATCGTGCACGACTAAGAGAGTGCACGTGTGTGGTTGTGCCAAGCCACGTTATTACAAGCGGGGGGAGACTATGCTCCGTTATTACAACCCCGTATCAAATTGAATCTCAAGCAAGTGTACAACTAAAGACCGAGTTTAGACACTTACGAGTAGCTGGTCTGTAGAGGTCTTGCTTGGGCGTGGACTTGGCCTTGGGCTGCAAACGGGAGCTCCTCAAAGATGGGTGATCAAAGGTGCTGGCCGGCTGCAAGTGGGGCGCGGGATAGGCGCCTCGAAGGTGGCCGATGGCCGGTAGGTGTCGCCTCAAGGTAGGGGGTTTAAATGGGCTGAACGAGTGAGGTTCTTAGGGTCACTAGGGGAGTTGAGAGTTTTGGGAAAGCTGGACATAAAGGAGAATTTATGGGAAGGCCGAATGGGACACCTAGGAGAAGGTCGAATGGAGTATGATGGCTAGGTAGTGGCCGATAGTTTAGGTTATACTAGGTTCGGCTAGGTGAAAAGGGTGGTGGCAAAAGGGCTGAGATGAGGATAGGGTAGGTGGCTAAGAGTGGAGAGGTGGAAGAGAAGGGGGCTAGGTAAGGTTAAAGAAGGCTTACCGGATGGGGAGAAGTGGCAAGTGGATGAAGAGAGAAGCCAGGTGTTGATGGGAGTTCGGCTGGTTCGGCTGGATGAAGGTGGTGGCGTCCGGCTGGGTGAGGTGGTGGTGGATGGAAGAGGGAAGGTGGCGGTGCAGGTGGAGCTGATGGAGCAGGTGGAGCAGGTGAAGGTGATGGAGAATGGTCCCGGCTGGGTGAGATATGGGAGATGGAGAGGGCCCGGCTGGGTGAGATAGTGGTTCCCACTTAGAAAACCCGCCCCCAAGGAGGGGGGTTTAAATGGGGATGGGTAGGTCGGTTAGGGCTGGGCTGAGGGTAGTGGTTAGGTGGTTTAGGTAGGGTGGTATGTAGATAAGGTGGGCTGGAAAGGGTTGGGCCAGATATTTTAAAACTAGGGGTTTGGGTAAATCGTGGGCTAAGGGTGGTTTAGGGGTTTAGGGCTAGGTTAGGTGGTTGGGTTTTAGGGTGAGGTTTAGTGAGCTAGGTTAGGTGATTAGGCTAGGTTTAGGCTAGGATTAGGGAAATTAATCTAGGTTTAGGGAAGGATTAGGGAAGTGGGTTAGGTGATTAGGTTGGGATTAGGATGGGATTAGGGAAGTGGGTTAGGTGATTAGGTTCAGATTAGGGGTGGATTAGGGGTTTAGGCTAGGATTAGGCATTTTGGGTTAGGTTTAGGTGAGGGAGCTCCCTTAGCATGGCCCATAGACCTTGATCACCCCATGTTGGTGTAGCCCTAGGTTAGGTTTTAGCTAATTACAAGCTTAAACCCACTCAATTAGGCTAACCCACATGATTAAACCCAAACTTGACACACAAGTCAAGCTTAATACAACACTCTTGGTATTATCCATCCCCACTCTCTCTCATGCCCATAATCTCACGTGAATTTCAAGTGGGCCCCACCTTCATTTATGAGAAGGTGATGTGGGCCATGGATATGGATATTGGATTGGATCTCTGGATCCAAATCCAAATCCAAGTCCACATATGGGTTTGGATTGGAATCTGGATATATATGGTCCAGATCCAATCCAAACTGAACTCTGACTCCTTCGAGCTGGGTTCGAAACGGACGATTCGTGCGGGGCCTGACAGCATCAGTACTACGTCTGCGTTGGGTCTTCGCCAACATGGTCGTTCGCCTCCGTTTCTGCCTTCCGGAGATGACTTCAAATGCTATTTTGATAAGAACAGGGTCTTGGACGTTCGAGATCCTGGGGTGTGAATCAGATACAAGAGTTGCTGTGCCGGGCTCGACAGGTGCTCCGGTTCCGGGCTCTTCTTGGCTCTCTTGGTCCTGTCTTGATCGGGCCAAGCCACTTCGGGGTTTCAAAACGTGTTTTAAAAGGGTTTTCAAAAGCCATATTATATGTTTTAGAAAGATAAAGTTTAAAACATATGTACAGGGTTGTCTGGAAGGCTCCTGGGTTTCCAGACTCAAAATGGCCCTTTGGGGCTGCTTTTATAAAACCAAGTTTGTTTTAAGGAATTCGTGGGATTTCGGGGTGTTTACAGTATTTCAGATCGTACTCCATTAGAAAGAGTTGTCATTTGCCCAATCTACCCGTGAGAATGGGTTTTTCGAACAAGTGCTTGATTGGATCAAGCTTAGACACTATCCAGATCTCATGATCTAGGAAATAGTGTCTAAATTTTTGGCAGGCCCAGGCTAGGGCCAAGCACGTCTTCTCCATGGCTTGATAATTTCGTTCATAAGCCAAGAGAGTTTTCGAAATGTAGTAGATGGCATACTCCTTGTGGGTGTCATCCTCGTATTGAGCTAACAGGGCTCCTAAAGCATTCGCATGCACGGAGATGTAAAGTAAAAGCGGTTTTCCTTGTTTTGGAGGATTCAAAATGGGGGGATTAACCAAGTATGCCTTTAGTCTCTCGAAGGACTTCTGGCATTCGTCATCCCATAAGAATTTCGTGCCCTTCCTCAATAGTTTGTTGAAGGGTTCGCATCTAGTTGCCAGATTCGATATGAATAGGGGCTTGAATAACCACTCTCTAGACAGGTGCCTAGTCGATGGGGGAGGAGGGCTCAACATCCTTCCACTTCATGTGGCGTATAAAATCGGAGTCACCTTGACTTCAGTGAACCCAAGCCCCATCGTTATCACTGGATACGATGGGAATGTGTCTAAGCCATTAGGATCGATCGAACTACCAATGGAAATGGGAGGGATCGAACACATGGGGGTGTTCCATGTCTTGGACATCCACCCCCATTATAACCTGTTGCTGGGAAGACCTTGGATACACAGTTTGTACGTTGTGCCATCCACCTTCCACAGGTGTGTCAAGATCCCTTTCAGGGACCAGGTCGTAGTGATCCTAGGTGAGAGTCACCCACAACTTTAGGGGATCATAAACTCCCCTTGTTTATCAAGCTCCCAGGCCCATGAGGCTAACCTGGGGCAAATTATGATTGAGCCGCTAAGGCTCATGTTAAACAACCCTAGGAAGGTTGTATGTGTGAAGGGGCCGCCCAAAGTAGGCCCCCTCCCAATTCTAACTCTTCTAGGGAAACCCAAGCGTTCCCTATTTCCAAAGCCCCTGGACAAGAGGCCATATGAGCACGATATGGACGACAGCATGTTCCAGGACCACGATTTATACTCCACCTTTTCAAAAAACAAAAAGTCGTGGAACATGTTGTTGAACATGGGCTACACGCCCTACAAGAGTCTAGGGGCGCAGAACTAGGGTCTCCTAGAGCCCATCCTTCCTAGGGACAATCCAAGCTGATATGGGATCGGCTATACTCCCAGAATACCGCCAGAGCCACCCCCTGTGACCACCTGGGTCAAGGGTGCCCTGGAACCTGCCTTAGAAGAGACCTACGATTTAAATCTCCTATTTCGAGTCTAATCCGTAGTATTTTCCCTTTGTAGGTATGACGGAAGATCCCTTTTATAAAAATACAAAAACATTTGAAAAGCTTAAAATAAAAAAAATCGAAAAAGAAAAGCCAAAAACAATGGAAAAACAAAAACTCGAAAATAGAGTGCTTTGTATAGTTCCTAAAGTTCTTGTTTTACAAAAACCCAAAAAAATCGAAAATTTGGAAAATACCAAAAAGATTTTGTATATAGCTGCTCCTGGTAGGACTTTGGCAAAAGAAAAGGATTTCGAAAGAAACGTCGTCTGCATAGCCAAACCAAAAATTTCAAAATCACTTGAAAACCCCAGTACAAAACCAGGTCTTTTTGAAAATCACGCATCAAATTCCCTCGGGTCTATAGCCCACGAGAATGATCGAAGCATAGAAGTGGATCCCCTTGAGGAAGATCCCACTTCTGAGCTCCCAGAATTTCATAAAATTCTCGATTTTGAAAGACCTTCCCAGTCAGTAGGAGGAGATTTCATAGAGGTGAACCTAGGGGATGATTCCAATTCCAAATCCATCAAAATAGGCGCATGTTTGCATGAACCTGAAAGATTAGCATTCATTGCATTTCTACGAACCTATTTAGATGTGTTTGCATGGACGTATGAAGACATGCCGGGCATAGATCCCAGCATTGTCGAGCATCGTCTTCCCTTAGATGCGGATGTAAAACCCATAAAGCAGAAGCTTAGGAAAATACACCCGAATGTACACACGCAAGTCAAAGAGGGTTTAGAAGATCTGTTAAAAGCCGGATTTATAAAACCCATTGCGTATTCTGATTGGTTGTCAAACATCGTTGTAGTTCAAAAACCAATGGGAAAATTCGAATATGCATCGATTTCAGAAACCTGAATAAAGCCACTCCAAAGGATAATTATCCTTTACCAAACATAGATTTGATAGTCGATAGTATTGCAAATCATGAAATGTTTTCGTTTATGGATGGCTATTCAGGCTATAATCAAATCAAATTAAGCCCACGAGATCAGGGTAAGACCGCCTTCACAACCCCATGGGGCACGTACTGCTATACAGTCATGCCCTTTGGTTTGAAAAATGCCGGCGCAACATACCAATGAGCCATGACCATGATCTTCCATGATCAAATTCATGAGCTCGTAGAAGTGTATGTAGATGATCTCTTGGCAAAATCCAAAACCCGATGCACTCATCTCGAATGTTTGCGAAAGATTTTCGAAAGGCTTAGGCTTTACAAAGTAAAGCTAAACCCTCAAAAATATGTATTCGAGGTAGAGTCAGGGAAGCTTCTGGGCTTTATGGTAAGCCAAAGGGGTATAGAAGTCGACCCCTCTAAGTGTCGAGCCATCATAGACATGGCTCCACCCTCCAATCTCACTCAAATCTGTAGCCTCTAGGGTCGTTTACAATCCGTTCGCCGATTCATATCGAATCTGGCAACTAGATGCGAACCCTTCAACAAACTATTGAGGAAGGGCACGAAATTCTTATGGGATGACGAATGCCAGAAGTCCTTCAAGAGACTAAAGGCATACTTGGTTAATCCCCCCGTTTTGAATCCTCCAAAACAAGGAAAACCGCTTTTACTTTACATCTCCGTGCATGCGAATGCTTTAGGAGCCCTGTTAGCTCAATACGAGGATGACACCCACAAGGAGTATGCCATCTACTACATTTCGAAAACTCTCTTGGCTTATGAGCCAAATTATCAAGCCATGGAGAAGACGTGCTTGGCCCTAGCCTGGGCCTGCCAAAAATTCAGACACTATTTCCTAGATCATGAGATCTGGATAGTGTCCAAACTTGACCCAATCAAACACTTGTTCGAAAAACCCATTCTCACGGGTAGATTGGGCAAATGGCAACTCCTTTTAATGGAGTATGACCTGAAATACCATCACCAGATCTCCATTAAGGGGCAAGCCCTGGCAGATTACGTGGTTGAGTTCCCCTTAGAGGACGCATATCCCATGCTTGATGAAATGCCTGATGAAGGCATATTACAAAACCATTTCCAAAACCACATTTTGGCAAACAATTTTGAAAACCAAGTGTGGAAGATGCACTTCGACGGGGCACAAAACCAACGAGGGGCTGGTGTTGGGGTCATCCTCATCTCCCCTGAAAAGGGCGAGATTCCCATAGCAGTCCGCCTAGATTTCGAATGTTCCAACAACGTAGCTGAGTACGAAGCACTCATACAAGGCTTAAGGATTTCGAAAACTCTAGGGGCATCATGCATCGAGGTCTTTGGAGATTCGCTCCTTGTCATAAACCAGGTTTTGAAAATTTGGCAAGTACGTAATGAAAAACTACTTCCATATCATGAGTTGGCCACTTGATTGGTCCAGTCATTCCAATCGTGTAAACTCACACACGTAGGAAGAGAGGACAATGGCATCGCCGATGCCCTCTCCTCCTTGGATTCTGCCCTGAAGGTCGATCCCATTTTAGGGACCAGATCTTTGGAAATATGGCATGCGCCCCACCCATCCACACATGACTTGGACATTTGCCAAAATAACCCAGAGTCTATTGAAAAACCCTGGTTCTATGACATCAAACAGTTTTTGAAAAATGGGGGATTCACCGAGGATGCCACATCCAAGGATAAGGCATTCATTCGTAAGATTTCGACCCGATACACCATTCTGGGTGGGGTTTTATACAAAAAGAGTTTTACCGGCATTCTGCTTAGGTGTATCGACCTAGAGGAGGCTAGGATAGTGATGCATGAATTCCACGATGGAGAATGTGGAGGTCATGTTAATGCCAACATGATGGCAATGAAAATACTTAGAGGGGGCTATTTTTGGTCCACCCTGAAGAAGGATTGTCACGATCATGTTAGGAAGTGTCATCCATGTCAAGTGCATGGGCATGCCATTCATATCCCTTCATCTGCATTACATTCCGTGGTCAGCCCCTGGCCATTTACCATGTGGGCGTTTGACATCGTAGGCCCAATATTTCCAAAAGCCTCGAATGGGCATCGATTTATTTTAGCAGCCACGGAGTATTTTTCCAAGTAGGTGGAAGCCATTTCCCTAACCAATGTGATGGGCAACATGTGGTGGCTTTCATTCGGAGGAGTATCTTGACTCGATTTGGGGTTCCACGAGACCATGTGTCCGATAATGGTACCCCATTCAAGAATGAGCGGATGGTTAAGTTGTGCAACACGTATGGCATAACTCACCACTTCTCTTCACCCTACTACCCTCAAGGCAACGGCCAAGCCGAAGCCACAAACAAGACTCTCATTAGTATAATTGAGAAAACTTTAGAGAAGGGTAGGACGTGGCACGAGAAGCTAGATGAAGCCTTATGGGCTTATAGGACTTCCATCCGGACTCCCACGAATGCCACACCATTCGAATTGGCAACCACTATGAACAACTCGTATTGGTTGATCGATGTAGATGGTAGGAATTTAGCAAATCCTATCAATATTCAATACCTAAAGAAGTATCATGTGTAGGATTTGGATTAAATTCTAGTTTTCGAAAATTTTAGGGATAGCTGCCCTGAGACATGAAAATAAGGTGCAAAGGCAAAATCGTGTGACCCTGAGTGAGAGAATTCGCACTTGTGAAAGAGTGAAGTCTTCAAAATCGTGGTTACATTTCAAAATCCTTCTTCTTACAAAGAAAGGCCTAGTTCAATATAGCAAGATACTTGCAAGTAGTACGTGCTATTTCTAAATAGGCTGATCTGGAATGGATCGAGTATAGGCTTGGGATAAGTCCTCCCCTCTTCTCTTCTGCTTCCAAAAGGAAAAACACGGCCCAAACAAAGGGAATTTGCCATTCAAAGTATCTTTCCAAAAGAAAGAAACCAGAATTCGAAAGAAAAATCGATTCTCTTATGAAAAAGAGGGATTAAAGAAAAAATACTCCCAAAGGGAGACCCTATATGAAAAAAATGAAAAAGAGGCCAAAAAGCTCAAAAAGAGCAATTTTCCGCCTTCTATGCCTTAAACCACGGGACGCTTCAGAAGGGACCGTGGTATCTCTTTCCCATCCCTGGCTTATCCCAAGCTAAAGCATGATTCATTTCGAGGAATCCTAAAGTAAAAATAGGATTCACTTACTTGAATTTCGTCTTGTTTGAGAATTCGACGTTTCGAGTAAGGCGTAGGAATTCAGAATATAGCTTGTTTCCTTGCAAAACCTCTGCTAGATAAGTGAGTGTTAAGACTCAAACAAGGGCAAGCACGAAGAGCTCGAGATCCTTAGGATCGAGACTCAAGATAGTTGTCCCTTTTGTAAATATTTTTGTAAATAAATTTTGAAAAATCGAACATCGAACAACATAGGATCTGCTCACTTGGAGCAACAGGCCTAGTAAGTCTCTAGAGTTCGACCACATCTGGTCTCTGGGAGGTCGCCACTCTCGGCACCACAACCATGTCATGCATATGCATTCCACGCATGGTACTTGCATAAACATGATCCCATTTAGGACCAGATTCCATAGCATATCCCTTTGGCGTAATATCTCCTCCTATCAGAGTTTGTAAATTGAGATTTTTGCTAAAAATTGGGACGATCCCATATTCTCCGTGGCTAGATCTAGGGAGACATTAAAAAGGGGTGTTTGTCATCTTTGCCCTTATCCAAATCGATTTGGACAAGGCCAAAGAGGGGCATCTGTAAACACCCCGAAATCCCACGAATTCCTTAAACCAACCTGGTTTTATACAAAGCAGCCCCAAAGGGCCATTTTGAGTCTGGAAACCTAGGAGCCTTCCAAGCAACCCTGTACATATGTTTTGAACTTTGTATTTCAAAAAATGTATAATATGGCTTTAAAAACCTTTTAAAACACGTTTTTGAAACCCCGAAGCAGCTTGGCCTAATCCAGACAGGACCAGAAAAGCTAAGGAGAGCCCAGAACCGGAACACATGTCGAGCCCGACACAGCAACTCTCATATCAAATCCACCCCCAGGATCTCGAACGTCCAAGACCCTGTTATCATCAAAACATTATTTGAAGTCATCTCCGGAAGGCGAAAACAGAGGCGGACGATCATGTTGGCGAAGACCCAACGCAGATGGAGTACTGATGCTGTCAGACCCCGCATAAACCGTTCGTTTCGAACACAGCCCGAAGGAGTCAGAATTCAGTTTGGATCGGATCTGGACCATATATATCCAGATCCCAATCCAAACCCGTGTGGACTTGGATTTGGATTTGGATCCAGAGATCCAATCCAATATCCATATCCATGGCCCACATCACCTTCTCATAAATGGAGGTGGGGCCCACTTGAATTTCACGTGGGATTATGGGCATGAGAGAGAGTGGGGGAGGATAAGATCAAGGTGTGTTGTAATTAGGCTTGACTTGTGTGTTAAGTTTGGGGTTAATCATGTGGGTTAGCCTAGTTGACATGGGTTTAAGCTTGTAATTAGCCAAAACCTAACCTAGGGCTGCACCAACATGATGTGATTAAGGTCTATGGGTCATGCAAAGGGAGCTCCTTAATCTAATCCTAACCAAAAACACCTAATCCTAGCCTTTTACCCTAATCCGGTCATAATCCTAGCCTAATCACCTAACCCACTTCCCTAATCCCGGCCTAATCCCAACCTAATCACCTAACCCACTTCCCTAATCCTTCCTTAAACCTAGGTTAATTTTCCTAAACCTAACCTAATCCTAGCCTAATCACCTAACCCACCTCACTAAACCTCACCCCAAAACCAACCCACCTAGCTAAACCCTAAACCTCTAAACCACCCCACCTAAACCTAGCACACAATCTACCCAAAACCCCTTGTATTTAAAATATCTGGCCCTACCCCAATACCAGCCCACCTTACTACCATACCACCACCCCTAGACCACCTTACCACTACCCTAATACCAGCCCCAACCGCCTCTTGCAGCCTTATATAAACCCCCCCCCCTAAGGGGCGGGTTTGAAAGAACTCTCTCACCCTCCTTTCCAGCCCAACCGAATCCAGCCACCTGTACCACTCCCAGCCGGGTCTTCCACCTGCACCACCACCAGCCACCACCGTGCTCCACCTGCTCCACCGCACCCCAACCGGCCAACCACCCGTCGCCATCCTTCTCATCCGGCCGAACCCTCCAATTCAGACACCCGGCTGCTCCCCTTCCATCCGCCACCGCCTCTTCATCGGTTAGTACCCCATACTCCAACCTACCTCTTCTTCGCTCCCCCTCCACTCTTAGCCACCTACACCACCACCATCTTACCCTAACACCAGCCACTTATCGCCACCACTCCCACTCGGCCAAGCCTCAACCACCCTAACTACCCGCCACTACCTAGACACCCTAGCTACACCCGGCCACTCCACCTAACTCCCTAAGACCTACCTATATCCACTCTCAGCCCCCTACACCACTACCTTACCCCATACCCTAGCCAGTTCCCTTCCCATCCACCATAGCCTAGCCACCCTAGCAGCCCGCCACCACCAAGTTCCCCTAGTCAGCCACTCCAACCGATTGTCACTTCCATTCGGCCAGCCACATCCTTCCCCAAGGCACTCCCCTAGACACTCCCTTAGGCTCCCATTTAGTGCCATACTCCCTAACACTACACCCTCCCCTAATGACCCTGCATAGTCACCTTAGCCCAACACGCCAAGGTAGCCCCCTTCCTAGCAGCCGGCCACCTTCAAGGCGCCCCTTTCGCGCACCTAAGGCACCCGGCCAGCAGCCCCTTTGCCGTTCAACTCTGCGGAGCTTCCTCTTGCAGCCCAAGGCGAAGGCCAAGCCCACGCTCAAGCAAGGCATCTTCGGACCAGCTATTCGTAAGTGCCTAACTCAGTCCTTAGTTGTATACTTGCTTAAAATTTAATTCGATACGGGGTTGTAATAACGGAGCATAGTCTCCCCCCGCTTGTAATAACGTGGCTTGGCACACCCACACACACGTGCACTCTCTTTGTCGTGCACGATTTTGAATACACACAGGCCTAATCAGCCCCTAATATATAAATATATATACATATATTTTAACTTACGTAGGGTTTTGCTTAAGTTGGGTGTGTTGTCTTTCAATTCAAGCACTCACACACATTGAGCCTTCGCTCTTATTTGAAAGACCCAAGTAAGGGCCGTGCTATACTATTTGGGTTTCATTTCATGTCGTGTGTGTAAGTCTTTCAATTCAAGTACTCACACACATTGAGCCTTCGCTCTTATTTGAAAGACCCAAGTAAGGGCCGTGCTATACTATTTGGGTTTCATTTCATGTCGTGTGTGTAAGTCTTTCAATTCAAGCACTCACACACATTGAGCCTTCGCTCTTATTTGAAAGACCCAAGTAAGGGCCGTGCTATACTATTTGGGTTTCATTTCATGTCGTGTGTGTAAGTCTTTAAATTCAAGCACTCACACACATTGAGCCTTCACTCTTATTTGAAAGACCCAAGTAAGGGCCGTGTTATACTATTTGGGTTTAATTTCATGTTGTGTGCGTAGTACTTCAATTCAAGCACTCACACACATTGAGCTTTCGCTCTTATTCCCAAGACCTTAATCAAGGCCATACTGCAAGTTATATTTGGGTTTTATTTCATGTCGTGTGTGTAAGTCTTTCAATTCAAGCACGCACCCACATTGAGCCTTCGCTCTTATTTGCAAGACCCGAGTAAGGGCCCATATATACCTTATATACATATCTCCCTTCGGCATTTACATTACAAGTCATTTCCCTTCGGTTATTTTCCTTCGGTTATTTCCCTTAAGTCATTTCCCTTTGGCGTTGTCTTTACATTCGGGTTTTCCCTTTGGAGTAGCGTGAGTTTGCATTGCATCTACGCTATACCACGAGGTAGGACGCATATTACATCGAAGCAAGCCCCGTACTCCCGCTCAAAATTCACCCCATGTAGTGGAGTGTTCATAACACACACCTAGGTGGCCCATAAAGGGATAAAAAGAAAGACTTAGGCACGTGCAAATCCACGTGATCTAAAAACTGCAATCGCATTGAAAAAGACCCGAATCAAACACCTCGAACCGCTCTCGTAAGCTTTTCTTACCCTAAACTCGATTTTTAAAAGCGTACAGACTGACCCTTGCGTGTCGGTGCAAGAAGGTCTGCGACGACAAGAGCTCACTTCCTCACAGTCGCCACGTTAGAAGTCAGATTAAAATATATCTTCGGTAGCTTAGGTAAGCTAGCTGGCACACCCTGTTTGTACAAATAGGCCTTAGACACACGAGAAGATCCGCTCCAGGCCCTGAGAAGCCAAAAAGGGGACGAGCGGGGATTTTCCTGCGTCTACAAAGTCATTTCCCTTTGGCATTTACATTACAAGTCATTTCCCTTCGGTCATTTCCCTTCGGCATTGTCTTTTAAATTCGGGTTTTCCCTTTGGAGTAGCGTGAGTTTGCATTGCATATACGCCATACCACGAGTTAGGATGCATATTGCATCAAAGAAAACCCCATACTCCTGCTCAAAGTCGCCACATTTAGTGGAGTGTTCATAACACACACCTTGGTGGCCCGTAAAGGGATAAAAAGAAAGACTTAGGCACGTGCAAATCCACGTGATCTAAAATATGAAAATCGTACAAACAAGACCCGAATCAAACACCTCGAACCGCTTTCGTAGGTCCTTATATCCAAAACTCGATCTTTAAAAGCATACAAACTGACCCTTGCGCATCGGTGCAAGAAGGTCTGCGACGACAAGAGCTTGCTTGCTCACAGTCGCCAAGTTAGAAGTCAGGTTCTAGAATATATCTTCGCTAGCTTAGGTAAGCTAGCTGGCACGCCCTGTTTATTTAAATAGGACTTAGACACACGAAAAGGTTTGCTCCAGGCCTAAGAACCAAGAGGCGGAGATTTTCTACGTCTACAGGAGTTCCAAGAGACCTAGTGCCTGATAATGGCACCCCATTCAAGAATGAGAGGATGGTAAAGTTATGTAACACGTATGACATAACTCACTAGTTCTCATCGCCCTACTACCCTCAAGGCAACGGCCAAGCCGAAGCCACCAACAAAACTCTCCTAAGTATTATTGAGAAAACCTTAGAGAAGGGTGGGACATGGCATGAGAAGCATAACGAAGCCTTATGGGCTTATAGGACTTCCATCCGAACTCCCACAAATGCCACGCCAATTGAGTTGGTCTATGGCACAAACGCCATTCTCTCCATTCATACCAAATTGCATTTATTCCATACATCACTTGCACTCGACCTCCCCCTAGAGACTTTACAGCATACTAGAATAGCCGAGCTTGATTTGTTAGATGAAAGAAGGCTCCTTGCTATGGATCATACACATGCATATCGGCAAAGGATATCCTGACATTACGAAAAGCATATGAAACCTCACCACTTCAAAGTGGGAGACCTTGTATTGAAAATCATCCACCATCGTGGCACACATCCACTTGGAAAGTGGCGGTCCAAGTGGGATGGTCCTTATGTTGTACGTGGAACCACCACAAACAATGCATACTAGTTAATCGATGTTGAGGGTAGGAATTTATCAGACCCTATGAATGCCCAATGTTTGAAAAAATATCATGTGTAGGGTCTAAGCTGAATTCCCTTGTAAAAACATTTTGAGGGAATCTCCTTTGAAACTTCGTGAGTGAGGATCAAAGCGGATCATGTGACCCTGAATGAGGGAATCAATGCTTGTGAAAAAGCGGAGTTTTCAAAAACTGATGGGTTACATTTCAAAAATCTTCATCTTACAAAGGAAGGCCTTATTCAATATAGCAAAATACTTGCAAGTGGTACGTGCTATTTCTAAATAGGCTGATTTGGGATGAATCGAGTAGATCATTGGGATAAGTCTTTCCCCTCTTCTCTTCTCTTCCCCAAAAGGAAAATTTGGCAAAAAGCAAAAAAAGGGAAATCCTTACAAAAGTCATTTTCCAAAGGAAAGCATAATTGAAAATAAAAATATTTTTCTATGGAAAAGAGGGAAACAAAAAGAAAATCCTCCCGAAGGGAGACCCTCTATGGAAAAGAAAAATTACCAAAATGCTCAAAAGAGCAAAATAGCGAGTAAGTAGGATGTGCTTAAGTCTTTTCCCTCTTCCCCATGAGACGCTTCAGAAGGGACCGTGGTAACTCTTTCCCCATCCCTACGATTTATCCAAAGTGAAGAAAGATTCATTTCAAGGAGTCCTAAAGTAAAAATAGGATGTGCTTACTTGAATCTCATTTTGTTTGAGAATTAGACGTTGTTGAGTAAGGCGTAGAAATTTTGAAATGCTGCTTAATTTTTTTATAAAACCTCCGCTAGATTAGCGAGTGTTAAGACTCTGTAAACACCCCAAAATCCCACGACTTTCTAAAAGAAATACCTGGTTTTACAAAAGCAGCCCCAAAGGGCCATTTTGAGTCTGGAAACCCAAGAGCCTTCCAGAAATCATGTACGTATTCGAAAACGTATACGTACTGTTTTAAAACTCTGTAAATGTTGCTTTGAAGCCTGTAAATAGTTTTTTAAAGCCCTTTATCAAATAGGAGTTTTGAAACCCGAGCTAAGCCCCATTTTTCTAAAAGCTAAAGGCGAACAGGTGGAGCATGCGAAGATGACACCTGATCCAGAAACAGCACAGCAAGCCGGTCAAGAAGGCCAATACCAGAAGCAGCTTTAGAAGTCTATTCTAAAGCCTAGAAGAGCAACCTGGCCTGATAAAAGCTAGGTTCGAAAGGCGAAAGGAAGGCCCAAGCACGAAGCAGATGGCAAGCTCGGAGCACCAGAAAGCCAGATCACTATTCTCACTCAAGCATCCCGAATCTGAACAGGGAAGACAAAAAATGAGTAGAAATAGAGTCCGAAAAGGTGAAAAGGAGTCCGAACGACACAGATTGGGGAAACCCAACACCAAACGGGTCACTGATGAAACCAGGACCCGCACAGATCGTTCGCCTCGAGAAGCCAAGAAGGACTATCTAGAGAAATTTTGATTTGGGTCTAGACCATAAATATCCAGATCCAAATCCATATAGTGAATAGTGTTTGGATTTGGGTCGATCCAAATAGTGTTTGGATTGGATCAGATCTGGATCAAAATATCCAGATCCATATCCATAAAAATGTTGGGTTTGGATCGGATACGGATCTCAAAATATCCGAGAACTACGATCTAGATCCAAATAGTGTTTGGATTTGGGTCTAGATCCGAATCCCAAACCCAAACCTAAATCCAAGACCCACCTCAAATGGCTATAAATAGAGGTGAGGGTGTCCATTGTAAGGGGTTCACGTGAAATCCAAGGGAGGAGAGAGAAGGTCCAAGGTGAGTTATTAGTGCTTTCTTTATTTAGGGTTTTATTAATTGTGGTTAGTGTAGGATTAGTTAAGGGCTGCCCCACCCTAATTGAAGGGCTGATTTGCTTGGACAAGAGGCTTAAGGTGGCTAATCGGAGCTCAAGTACACCCTAAACCGTTGTTAAAAGGTAAGCCCCTAATCCCCCCTAAACCACTCATCCTAATCCCTCTAAACCACCTAACAGACCCCCCCTAATCCCACTTAGGCTAACCTAACACCCCAGCCCACCTTAAACCTAAACTACCCATACCTCCCCTAAGCACCCGAACCGCCCTAACCTCACCCGCACGCCCCGTGCACCGTAGCGCGTCACCTGTCGCCCTGCGCACCGTAGTGCGCCCTACAAGCACACCGCCCCCTGCGCCACGCCCTACGTACTCCCTCTCTGCCTTAGCGCCTGCGACAGGCGCCTAGCGCCTGCGACAGGCGCCTAGCGCCCGTTGCCCTAATCACCCGCCTGCCGCCTCCTTCCCAGCCATCGTCACTTGCCACCTCCCCTCCATTCGGCCAGCCACTATCCACCACCACCACTACCTAGCCTAACCGATCTATCCCCTGTCCTAACCGAACCATCCTAGCTAGACACCCCTTCTCCTACCCTTCCACCTACCTAGTGCCGTGAACACTTGCCTAGCTGACCCCGACAACTACCCAACACCCCACGCCCTTAGTTCCCACCTAACCTACCCCATCCATGAGCTTACCCCAACTACCCAACACCCCACGCCCTTAGTTCCCACCTAACACCCCAACTCCATACCCCATCCGTGACCCATAGCATCCCATCCCACGCCTTACCACATCCCTAACCGTGACCCTAGCTCCTGCAACTCCCAACCTCCGCAGCCACCTTACCCATCCCTTACCCAACCAAACCCGCCACTTTCTAGTGTCGTGAACCTCATCCCGTAAGCCAAACCCTCGAGCTTGAAGGCTCCATTTAGCCATCTTTCGCTTCAAGCTTCAAGGAAGACTCATCCGTGGGTGTGAAGCCAAGCAAGCTCGCGAAGATTGGAGTGGATAAGCATTCGAATAACGTAAGTGTTTTAATTCGGTATTTCATATCTCCTTTCTACGCTTTGATTAAATTTGGATACGGGGTTGTATTAACGGAGCCTTGTCTCCCCCCGATTGTAATAACTTGGTTTGCTACACGAAGCACACACGAGCACTTGAGCCTTAGCTCTTACTCATACACAAGCACCCACGTGCACCATTGAGCCTTCGCTCTTACTCCTAAGACTCTAGTAAGAGCTGCGTGAGTTGTCTTTAAATTTATACACTCACACACGCATGCATTGAGCCTTCGCTCTTATTCTATATAAGTATTTCAATTCAGCTGGGTTGTTACATTAAGTTGTGTGAGTTTGCCTTTCATTTACATGCTCACACACAAAGAACACCCGAGTGCTTGCTCGTGCACGTCACGCACCATTTTGGCCTTGGTAGCCGCTAAGATATAGTCATATTTCTATACTTTTCGCTGAGTTTTCCTGGTTCAGCTGCGTGTGTTGTCTTTACATATACACACAATACCCACGCACACGTTGGCGACCTTCGGGCCCATACATATATAGTTGTATTTCCCTTCCGCTATGTCTTTAAATTTCGGGTTTTAAGGTTCAACTGTGTGAGTTGCATTTCCATTTATACACGGCATACACTTACACAATTGAGCCTTTCCACTCTTAAGATATAGATATATTTCCCTTTTGCAATTTCCCTTACGCAATTTCCCTTAAGCATTGTCTTTCAATTCTGGGTTTTCCCATTCAGTTGTGTGAGTTTGCATTGCATATTCGCCATACCACGAGTTAGGGCACATACTTGCATCAAAGCAAATCCCATACACCTGTGCAAAAATCACCCATGTTTAGGCACTTGATGCACACATCCCACGCCTAAATTGGCTAAAACCCAAGACATAGGAAACGTGCAAATCCTATGTTTGTAAAATCTGCAACAAGACAAGCAAAACCGATCAAATACTTTGCATACTTTTCAAAAAAGGTTATGTTTGCTCAAAGATTGACTTTTTAAAAGCGTACAGACTGACCCTTGCACATCGGTGCAAGAAGGTCTGCGACAAAAAGAACCACTTGCTCACAGTCGCCCCAAACAAGTCAGATATTTTCAAAACTTACTTCGCTAGCTTGAGTAAGCTAGCTGGCACGCCCTTTCAGCGACTAAGACATACGAAAAAGGTTCGCTCTAGGCCTTAAGAAGCCCGGGGTCGAAAATTTTTCGCGTGTCTACAGATTTGGCATGCCCAGTGGGTCGTGGGTCTTGTAAAAAAATCGATCCATACAAACAAACCTCATGAAAAATTTTCAAAGAAAAGTGTTTTAACTCTTTGTTTGTTGCATTTCATACTTAGGATTTTGAAAGCATTGAAGTATGTCAAGTCCAGGCTCTCGAGAAGTGTCTAGCCATGGCTCATGCACATCAAGTTCTCATTCTAGGAAGTTTTTGAAAACCCGAGATCAAAGAGAAGAGATCGAGGAGTTAAGAAGGGACTTCGAGGCCAAAATCGCTGCTCTTACCCAAGAGGCTGAAGCAGCTGATTCATGTTTGTCCCATGGGGAACCAAAGGCCAAAAAGAAAATTAAAAAAACTCGAAAACACAAGGAGACCACCGCAATGGAAGGCAACCAACACCACGAATCCTTCACTCATAAGGATCGTAAAGCCCTACAGCAGCTACTGAAAGGGCAAAACAAAGAGAAAAGAAACTACGCCCTGTCCGATTTTCTTCCTTTTAGACTATGAAACGGACAGTGACGATGAAATACTGAATTTCCATCGGTATGATGACACGGGAGACCCTAGGTCTCACTTGCAACTTTTCTCTCATCGAGCCCATAAGAAAAAGAAGGACTCGATGAAATGGGTGTATTGGTTCCCTTTGTCCCTCAAAGGCATAGCTTCTAAATGGCTGGCTTCCTACGACCTTAGTCAGTTTGCTACTTTTGAGGAGTTAGCGAACTGCTTTATGCAGAGATTCTTGCATAACGCGGAAGTCACACCCACTTTAAACACATTCAGGGATACGAAGTAAGGTATGAACGAAGATGTCCATACCTTTATAGTTCGATGGAGGTCCCTCCTTGGGAAAGTACGAGAACCCATATCCGAAGGGTGCGCAGTAATGCTCATCTTGGATAATTTTAAAAACGAGTTGAAAACCCTTCTCTCCCTTCACGAAATCTCTACTTTCCATAAACTGATTAAAAAAGCATCTCTTTTTGAAATGAATTTGAAAAAAGAGACTTACGACCACTTATGGAAAGGAAATATAGTTTCGAAAACTCGCTTGGAGAAGCCCAGCACTTATGGGCTACCCACCATGGACAAAGGGGCAAAACCCCACAAAGTCGTCAATGTCCAGGTGGATCCAAGCCCGGTAAGCACTTCAAAGAATTTTGATGGTTTTGAAAATAAAAAAGACAAAAAAGTCCAAAAACCTTTTGAAAAACGGGAGTATACTCCGCTGGGGCAACCTGTGTTGGAGGTCTTAGACCTCCTACTTGCCCAAGGCATGATCGAACTCCCTGAAATTCCCGAGGGAATCACTTCCAAAGGGGGATTTTTAAACCGATTCTGCAAGTATCATCGGCTCAAAGGCCATGATACAAAGCGGTGTTTCTCCCGACTTAATAAAATTGAGAACTTGATAGCAAAAAGCCGACTCCAGGTCACTGAGGAACCAGAGCCTGCCCAAGCTATCTTTAAAGAACCCTTCCCCAAGCACGCAAGTACCAGTGGGAAGGGCAAAGAGGTATGTGCTCTCACGATTTCGAAGAGTCTAGCGCATGCATGTCCATATGGTTTTTTTACTTATGCATCTACTCTCATACTTCCCAAAAAACCTTCCCAAGTAGTCGTCCGGGGACCACCAAGAGTTCCATCCCCGGTTAAGCCAATTTTGAAAATTCAAGGTGATCCAAAACTTTCGATTAGAGCCATGTTAGGTACGAACCCTAGGTTGATCGTGGGGGAGGTGACAAGATTCGGGAGGATCTATCAACCCCCACATCTACAAAGTGCTAAAAAGGTGGTCAGTGTGCCTGGCCCCTCAAAAGCATGTATTCCTAGAGTTCCGCCGAAAGCAGACAAAGGAAATGTCGTGTTAAACTTATATGATTTCGAAAACCATCTTTCAAAGATTCCTATCAACATGTCCATCCTAGAGCTAATACAAACTTCGCCTAGGCATAGACTCTTGTTAGAGAAAATTCTAGAAAGAGCAAAGGTTAGTTCAAACATAACCCTAGAATCCTTGTCCAACCAAGTGGCATCCATAGGAGCGAAAACGCCCATCGTATTCTCGGAAGACAATGTAGAAAGACCCTACAAGTCCCATAACCAGGCCCTACATATCGAGGTGGTTCTAAGTAACCACTCTCTAGATAGGTGACTAGTTGATGGGGGAGGAGGGCTCAACATCCTACCACTTCATGTGGCGTACCAAATCGGAGTTACCTTGACATCCGTAAACCCAAGTCCCATCGTCATCATTGGGTACGATGGGAATGCATCTAAAACACTAGGATCCATTGAACTCCCCATGGAAACGGGAGGGATAACACACACGGGGGTGTTCCATGTCCTGGACATCTACCCTCACTATAACCTGTTGTTAGGAAGGCCTTGGATACACAGCCTGTGTGCTGTGCCATCCACTTTCCACAGGTGTGTCAAAATCCCTTTCAAGGACCAAATCGTAGTGATCCTAGGTGAGAGTCATCCTTAGCTTCAAGGGATCATAAATTCCCCTTGCTTGTCGAGTTCCTAGACCCACGAGGCAAATCTGGGGCAGACCCTACTCGAGCCACCAAGGCTCACACTCAAAAACCCTAGGAAGGTCGTATATGTCAAGGGGCCACCCAAGGCTGGCCCCCTCAAAATCTTGACCATCCCACTAAAACCCAAAAATCCCCTATTTCCAAAACCCCTGGACAAAAAGCCCTATGTGCATAACATAGACGATAGCAAGTTCTAGGACCACGATTTATATAAAAATTTCTCTAAAAACAAAAAATCATGGAACATGCTGTTAAATATGGGTTATTTGCCATATAAAAGTCTAGGGGCACAAAATCAGGGTCTCATAGAGCCCGTCTTGCCTAAGGCCAATCCAAGCCGATATGGGATCGACTATACTCCCAGAATGCCACCGGAGCCCCCCCTATGACCACCTGGGTCAAGGGTGCCCTGGAGCCTACCCAAGTAGAAACCTACGATTTAGACCTCTTGTTTAGAGTCTAACTCGTTACGTTTTCCTTTGTAGGTATGATGGAAGATCCCTCAACCAAAAACACAAAAAAATTGGAAAAACTCAAAATCCAAAAACACTTCAAAAAATTGCAAAAGCCAAAAATACTTGAAAATGGAAAACTCAAAAAAAGAGTGGTTTATATAGTTCCCAAAATTCTCTCTTTACAAAAACACAAAAAAATCGAAAATCTACAAAATTCCCAAAAGGTTTTGTACATAGCTGCTCCTAGTAAAAATTTGGGAAAAGCCAAAGATTTCGAAAGAAACATTGTTTGCATAACCAGACCAAAAATTTCGAAATCAATAGAAATCCCAAGTCGAAAACCAGGCATCTTCAAAATCCATGCATCAAATTCCCTAGGATCTGTAGATCTCGAGAATGATCGAAGCCCAGAGGTGGACCCCCTTGAGGAGGATCCCACTTTTGAGCTCCCAGAATTTCATAAAATTCTCGATTTTGAAAAACCCTTGAATTCAGTAGGAGGAGATTTCATAGAGATAAACTTAGGGAATGACTCAAAGCCCAAACACATTAAGGTAGGCACATCTTTGCGTGAGCATGAAAGATCATCATTCATTGCATTTTTAAAAACCTACTTAGATGTGTTTGCATGGACATACGAAGACATGCCAGGTATAGACCCCCAAGTTGTAGAGCATCGTCACCGTAAAACAAAAGCTTAGGAAAATACATCCGAACGTACACTCACAAGTCAAAGAGGGTTTAGAAGATCTGTTAAAAGCCGGATTTATAAAACCCATTGCGTATTCTGATTGGTTATCCAATATAGTTGTTGTTCGAAAAACCAGTGGAAAGATTCAGATATGCATCGATTTCAGAAACCTGAATAAAGTCACTCCAAAGGATAACTTTCCTTTACCCAACATTGATTTGATAATCGATAGTACTGCAAATCATGAAATGTTTTTGTTCATGGACTGCTATTCAGGGTATAATCAAATCAAATTAGCCCCACGAGATCAGGCTAAGACTGCTTTCACAACCCCATGGGGCACGTACTGCTATACAGTCATGCCCTTTGGTTTGAAAAATGCCGGCGCCACGTACCAAAGAGCTATAACCACGATCTTTCACGATCAGATTCATGAGCTTGTAGAGGTATATGTGGATGATCTCTTGGCTAAATAAAAAACCAGATGCACTCATATCGAATGCTTACAAAAGATTTTCGAAAGGCTTAGACTTTACAAAGTAAAGCTAAACCCTTAGAAGTGTGTATTCGAAGTAGAATCCAAAAAGCTTTTAGGATTTATGGTAAGCCAAAGGGGCATAGAAGTCGACCCCTCTAAGTGTCGAGCCATCATAGACATGGCGCCACCCTCCAATCTCACACAAATTCGTAGCCTCCAAGGTTGACTCCAATCCATTCGCAGGTTTATCTCAAACGACTTTCACGTGTGTGGTTGTGTGAAATTTAAATTGCAACTCACACGACTTCCACTAAAGTAAATACCCAAATTGAAGTATATATGTTTAGCTTAAGAGCGGAAAGGGTCAATGCATGTGTGTGGTTGTGTGAAATTTAAATTGCAACTCACACGACTTTCACTAAAGTAAATACCCAAATTGAAGTATATACGTTTAGCTTAAGAAAGGAAAGGCTCAATACACGTGTGTGGTTGTGTGAAATTTAAATTGCAACTCACACGACTTCTACTAAAGTAAATACTCAAATTGAAGTATATACGTTTAGCTTAAGAGCGGAAAGGGTCAATACAGTGTGTGGTTGTGTGAAATTTAAATTGCAACTCACACGACTTTCACTAAAGTAAATACCCAAATTGAAGTATATACGTTTAGCTTAAGAGCGGAAAGGCTCAATGTGCGTGTGTGGTTGTGTTTCATACACAAATATTACATCTCGGGGGAGACTTCGCTTCATTATTACAACCCCGTTTCGAATTGAATTTAAATGAGTAATGTAAAACCGAATGTAAATGGCACTTACAAGTGTTCGGTTTTGCCTCTCGGGTTCGCTCGGGTCCGTTCGTTGCATTCGTAAGGTAAGTCCCTTTGTTGGGTTCTAATGTGAGGCTTGGGTGTGAGTCCACTTAGGTGCAGCCGAGTGGGTGTGGGCTTGGATTGGGTGCCAAGGTAAGTTCGATCAAGTCCTAGTTAGATATAAGTTTAGGTTGGGGAGATAGGAATGAGCTAGGTGCAGCCAGCACCTAGCTAGTTTGGGTTTGGAGGGGTGAGCTGGGGTGGCTCGAGCCAAGGTGGGTCCTAGGATGGAAAAGCTTAAACTAGGTCAGTGTGGACCAATAAGGGCAGGCCGTGGGGTGCTTGGCTGAGTCGGGTGTGGGCCAGCAAGGGTAGGCCGTGGGGTGCTTGGCTAAGTCGGGTGTGGGCCAGCAAGGGCAGGCCATGGGGTGCTTGGCTAAGTCGGTGTGGACCAGCAAGGGCAGACCATGGGTTCGGCCAAGGGTTAGGCCAGCCAAGGGCAGGCCGGTTTTATAGGGTGTCGTGGCTTAGTGCTGGCCAACTAGGCCTGGCCGAGTGATGCACTCGGCTAGGTGAGGTGCAGGCCAACAAGGCCTAGCCAAGTGATGCACTCGGCTGGGTTAGGGCGCAGGCTAGTTGGGGGGCAGGCCAACAAGTTTTAGCCGAGTGCTAGGTGCACTTGGTTGGGTTAGGGTGTGGGTTATGGGGTGTGTTTTTGGGATAGACAGAGTGCAAGGTGTACTCGATTTGTGCAGGTCTGGTGGGGCAGACCGAGTGCAAAGTGCACTCGGTTTGAGTGGGTGTAGTGGGTCAAACAGAGTGCAAAGTGCACTCGGTTTGAGTGGGTGCAGTGGGTCAGACCGAGTGCAAAGTGCACTTGGTTTGGGTGGGTTGATGTGTTGGGTTAGCTAGGTAATAGCTGGGACAGGTCCCGGTATGGTGTGGGTTTAGGATGTAGTTAACTAGGTTCAAGGGAGAGTGGTTTAGCTAGGATTAGGTGGAGTCGGTTGGGGGTAGTTAGGTCCAGCTGGGGT
Source organism: Brasenia schreberi (assembly GCA_036023115.1). Classification (NCBI taxonomy): domain Eukaryota; kingdom Viridiplantae; phylum Streptophyta; class Magnoliopsida; order Nymphaeales; family Cabombaceae; genus Brasenia; species Brasenia schreberi. The sequence goes on from JAYKKT010000052.1 coordinate 11,856,846, forward strand.
GCGGTTTTGGCTAGGTTTAGGTGGTAGTTAACTAGGTTCAAGGGAGAGTGGTTTAGCTAGGATTAGGTGGAGTTGTTTGGGGGTAGTTAGGTCCAGTTGGGGTGCGATTTTGGCTAGGTTTAGGTGGTATGGGTTAGGTTAGTAGTGAGGGGCTAGGCTAGGTTAGTGGGTTAAGGTTTTAGGGACTTACCTTGCAACCGGTCCACCATTTGTAGCCGTGGTTGCAGCCCATGTTCAAGCCACTCCACCTTGTTGTTGCAACCCCAAGCTAGGTCAAGGTCACAAGGATCAAGCCCACTTCACCCTTGATCAAGCCCATATGGCTAAAGCCCACCAAAGTTGACTTTTCCACCCACTCTCTCTCTCTCTCTCTCTTCACAAGCCTCCCAAGCATGTTCACGTGAACTTTTTCACCCCCACTTGGTCCTATTTATAGGCCAAGGGATGGGTCTTGGATTTGGATCTTGAGATCCAAATTCGGTCCAAATACTATTTGGATCTGGATCTAGATATTTTTGTCCAGATCCAATCCAAAATCTTCTTTCTTCAATCCTTCTTGGTATTTTGAAATGGGTGGTTTTGAATGGGCCTTGATTCCGCCAGTGGCTTGTTTGGGCTAGGTTTTTCTCAGTCTTCTTGTCCATCTTGCTTCTCACTTTTCGGATTCTATTTTGTCTGATTTTTGTTTCCATCGACTTAGGGTTTGATTTCTGACAGCTTCATCGGGGCTTTGGCTTCATCTTCGATGTTTCAGAGCTAAAATCTGATTTTGGCCTGGATGCTCATTTTGCTTTTCGGCCCTATTTTCAACTAGACGGGCTGAACCTTTGCTTTTCGACCCATTCTTGAGCTGCTTCTTGATCAGGTGGCACCTATTTGTTTCAGTTGCTTTACAAAACTTGGGTTTTAGCTCGGGTTCAAAAACCTTTTACTTTGAAAGATTTGGAAAAGAAGTTAAAACTCCAAAACTCTGGGGTTTTAAAAGTTCAAAGTAGGTTTGACAATAGTTTTTGAAAACCAGGTGTTTGTTTGAAAATAATCCCATTTTGGAGTGTTTACACTCGTCTAATTGAATAAGGAGAATTATTCACCGAGTTCCTATATAGGAACACAAACATTTTCACTTGGACAAGTTTAGACATGCCTAGTTTAGAGTTATAGGCGATGAAGTATTGCCTCATCTTAGACCCTATTATCAAACTAGTTAACTAGAAACTTACGATGATCTACCTTAAGGTGAAGCTCTAGGTCAAGGAGAGTCTCAAAGAAATGGTCAAGGTTGAGTTCATTCATACTGTAGACTCATCTAGTTGGTTGTCCAACATCATCAAAGTCAAAAGGTCCAATAAAATAGTAAGATTTGCATTAACTTTAGGAACCTAAAGAAAGATGCTTTGAAGGATGACTTTTCTTTGTCAAACATTAATATAATTGTTGATAGTGTGATAGACCATGAAATATTTTGCTTCATGAATGGCTACTCTAGATATAATCAGATTAAGTTGTATCCAAAGGACCATCTAAGACCTTGTTCATGACTCCTTGTAGTACTTACTATTACACATGATGACCTCTCTACTGAAGAATATTGGGGTGACGTACCATAGGACTATGATGATGATTTTCTATGATTGGATTAACAAGGTCATGGAGGGATATATGGATATCTTACTAAAATCTAGAGAAAGAGCCTCATACTACCATCATTGTCTATGAAGCTATCACTCGCCTCTTTTTTTACTATGGTATATCATTCAATGAATTTTATTCTCGAGGCACTCTAGAGTGATGACTCAATACATTTGGTAGGACCACTATGCTTTTGTAGTTTTGGATACACTTGCAATAACTTGGATTTGCATGCCTGACCTTATTGTATTGAATTTAGTGGGGGTGGCTTTAAGCCAATTTTTTTCTCACTTTATATTGTTGTTTGACTTAAGTACATTGATCTTGGAGAGATTTTTTTGTACTTTAGACAATGTGGATCACATTGTTGTTGGAAAACTATGGATGTCAACTTTCTAATGCGTAAAAAATCATATGAATTAGATTCCTATGGACAGAGATATGAGATTTTTACCCAACCTCTGTTTCAGGAAATATGACTATGCAACAAGTGTTTAGATAGTGCTTCAGTCTTTTCCCAATTTTATCACAGGATTGGACAGCCCTAAAATTCTTGCAAATTTTATTTACCGTGGCTTAATGTGTGTGGAATATGTGTGTCAAGTTTCAGTCTAATTGAAGCAAGCATCAAGAAATTAAAATTACAGAAAGGAACATATGTAGAGATGTTGAAATCCTATTTCTGCTTTTATGACTGTAATGATGCAAACTCACACGAATTTAAATAGTACCTACTCTACATCACGAATTAAAACTCACGCGAAATGAAGTTGCAGACACTCTACATCCGAATTAAACTCACACGAAATGAAGTTGCAGCCACTCTACATCCCCAATTAAACTCACACGAAATGAAGTTGCAGCCACTCTACATCCCGAAGTAAACTCACACGAAATGAAGTTGCAGCCACTCTACATCACGAATTAAACTCACACGAAATGAAGTTGCAGCCACTCTACATCCCAAAGTAAACTCACATGAAATGAAGTTGTAGTCACTCTACATCCCGAAGTAAACTCATACAAAATGAAGTTGCAGCTACTCTACATCCTGAATTAAACTCACACGAAATGAAGTTGTAGCCACTCTACATCCCAAAGTAAACTCACATGAAATGAAGTTGCAGTCACTCTACATCCCAAAGTAAACTCATACAAAATGAAGTTGCAGCTACTCTACATCCCGAATTAAACTCACACGAAATGAAGTTTCAGCCACTCTAATCACTATTATAACTTGGGGGGAGGCTATGCTCCATTAATACAATCCCTTTTTAATTTAATTAAAGAAGAAGAATGGTTTAGAATCAAAGTTTAGAGACGCTTACAGATTTTCTCCCCAAGATACCGAGAATTCCAAGTATGGAATTCGGCTTCCTTCTTCCTTGAATGCCTCACTCTCACTGAAGCCCAATGTGCAACCCCTACCTAGAACTACCCCTCTCTCCCTCTCTTACTTCACTCCCTTGCAACCCATGACCAACTTGGTGTAGCCCCTCCTTGCTAAGCCCAAGACCAACCCTTCTCTTCCTCTTTGTCCAAGCTCCCAAGCCTTTCTCCAACATGCCCCACTTTCTCCGCCTCTTGGCCCTATTTATAGGCCAAGGGAATGGGTCATTGGGGCAGGTTTGGATCCTAGGTCCAGCCCCAATTGAAGGTTGGGTGGTCCTCTTATGGTGGCATGGAATGGACCAATCCCATGTGGGCTGGTCTCCAAGTGAACCCGACTTTAGCCTAGGTTCTATCAAGTTCATTTAACTCGCCAATGCTTGATTTAATGACTTGCTTATTTGATACTTGGTTTGATCCACTTGGCCCTACCTTGAGATTGCACTTGATGAGTTGATCCCATATTTGAAGTGGATATTGATTCCATCTTTGATAAGCCCGGTCCTTGATTTTAGTCTCATATGGCACTTGATTCTTGATGGCTTTATCATGGTCTCGATTCCATTTTTCATTTTGAAACTGAACTCGCCTTGAAATGAGAACTTGATTCAATCTTCAATCTAACTTTTATCTAGATAGGCTTGGCCCACCCCTCGCTTTTTGACTTGATCTCGAGCTGGATTTGGATCGGGTCTTACCTATTCGTTTGATCTGTTTTGAAATCCATGGGCTTTTAACTTGAATTAAAACATTTATTTTGAAACATTTCCAAAAGGACTTTAAACTTTTAAAATTTAGGGTTTTTGAATTTAAAGGTTTATAAAGGCTTTAAACTGATTTTTGAAATTCAGGAGTTTTTGAAAACATTAAAATTTTGGGTGTTTACAAGGGTGTTGACACGAAAATTTTCACTTCTGGTTTTGAAGCCGGAAATGAACCTTTTAGTATCTACGTCATTTCTATGGGCGTGCCAGCTAGCTTGCTTAAGCTAGCGAAGATTTTGAAATGTCTAACTTTTTAAGGTAATTGTAAGCAAGCGGGGTCTTTTCGCTTTAAACCTTCTTGAACCGATGCTCAAGGGTCAGTTTAAGCGCTTATGGACTTTGATAAAACAATTTGGACTCTGGAAAAGAGACAAGTGTTTTGAAAACTCGAGTTTATGCCTATGTTTGCAAGTTTTATGTACGGGGGTTGTACGATTCCAAGTCTTTGAGTTTTAGCTATTTTAGGCCGGATATGTGTGTGCACAAGTGGCCTAATTTCAGCGTGTTTGAGCGTAGATTCGGGGTTTCTTTGAAAACGCACGAATGCAAGGATGCACCAATATTTTTCGGGTTGAGATGATGATGTGAGCTAGGTTCAAATTGAAAGCAACTCACACAACTTAATGTAAATACCGAAATTGAAAGTGCAACTCACGCAACTTTAAGGGAAATACCCGAAATGTAAAGCAACTCACACGACTTGACTGTAAATTGCAAAATTTGAAATATACTTATATCTTAAGAGTGGAATGGCTTAATGTGAGTGAGTGCTTTTGGGTGTGTAAATGGAAAAGACAACTCACACGACTTGAATTGAACTTGCTGAAATTGAAATATAGGTATATAGTAAGAGCGGAAAGGCTCAATTGTGAGTGAGTGCTTTTGGTGTGTAAATGGAAAAGACAACTCACACGACTTGAATTGAACTTGTTGAAATTGAAATATAGGTATATAGTAAGAGCGGAAAGGCTCAATTGTGAGTGAGTGCTTTTGGTGTGTAAATGGAAAAGTCAACTCACACGACTTGAATTGAACTTTGCCGAAATTGAAATATAGGTATATGATAAGAGCGGAAAGGCTCAATTGTGAGTGAGTGCTTTTGGTGTGTAAATGGAAAAGACAACTCACACGACTTGAATTGAACTTGCCGAAATTGAAATATAGGTATATGATAAGAGCGGAAAGGCTCAATTGTGAGTGAGTGCTTTTGGTGTGTAAATGGAAAAGAAAACTCACGCAACTTGAAAGTATATAAGTATGTTATATCTTATGAGCAACAAAGGCTCCAAATGTGCGTGAGAGTGTAGAGCAAAGGCTCGAGTGCTTTTGTGTGCAAGTGTGGAATTTAAATGACACTCACACGACTTTCACTAAAGTAAATACCCAAAGGGAAATATATACTTTAGCTTAAGAGCGGAAAGGCTCAATGCACGCGTGTGTGTAAGTGTGAAATTTAAATGACAAACTCACACAACTTGAATGTAACAACTCGAATTGAATTGCAACTCACACAGCTTTCACTAAAGTAAATACCCAAAGGGAAATATATACTTTAGCTTAAGAGCGAAAAGGCTCAATGTGTGTGCAATTGTGTGCAATTAAGAGCGGAAAGGCTCAAGTGCACATGGGTATTCTTTGTGTACGATTAAGAACGATAAAGCTCAAGTGTATGTGTGTGGTTTGTGTATCAAGCACAAATATTACATTTCGGGGGAAGACTACGATCCATTATTACAACCCCGTATCAAATTGAATTGAGTTTAAAGTGAGTAAAGTAAAAACCGAATTTAAACACTTACAAGTGGCCGGATTTTCCTCTCAACTTGCTCGAGTCCGTCCTTCTTGGCAGCCTTGAGTTAGGTCTCCCTAGGTGGGCATTAAACATGAGAGTTTAGGCTTAGGGTGAGCTTGGGGGCAGCCGGGTGTTTGTGGCTTAGGAGGGGCTAAGTTCGGCCAAGACGTGAGTTGGCTAAGGGGGTTACGACTAGGATGGGGATATGGTCCTTAGTAGGTCACGGTGAAGGTGTAGAATGGGATGTGGCAGGTAAGGGTGGCCGGGTGCTGGTACTAGGCATAGTGGTTTGGTCATGAGTGCTGGGATACAGAAAATGTTTGGGGTTTTCGGCTGGAGCTGGGGACAAATGAGGGACAAGGCCATGGCAGGTAGGGGCTGGTGTTAGAGTGCTGAAAGGGGTGCGGGATTGTGCTGGGTTGTGGCGCGCGCAACAAGTGCGCGGGATAGATGATATGCGGGGCACGGTTGTGGCAACGGTAGAGGGTGTTACGGCAGGCGGCAGGTGTGCCCGGGATGTGGCAAGCGGTAGGGAGAAGGTGTAGGCGCTAGGGCAGGTGGGGTGTGGCGCTAGGTGCTGCAGGAAGCCGAGTGATGCGCAGGTAGGTGAGGGAGCACGCAAGCTATGGGTAGCTGGGTGCATGTAGGGGGTGGGTAGCTGGTAGGGTGCCGGATGGGATTTGGGCTAGACTCAAACCGAGTGCAGCTGCACTCGGTTAGGTTTAGATTAGGTTGGTGGGGAAGTGGGTTGGGCTAGGTCTAAATCAAGGTAGGTTAGAGAGTGGCTGGGTTATGGTTTAGGTGGTTCGGTGTAGGTCAAGTGGGGAGGTCGGTTAGGTGAATGGGGTAGGTCGGTTATGTTTAGGGTGGTCCAGCCAAGGGACCAAAGAGAGTCGGTTTGGGGCAGCTAGGCTAGGTTGGGGGAGTTGGGGTTAGGTTTAGTGGCTAGGTTAGGTGAGTGGGGCGGCTAGTTTGGGGTTAGGTTGAGAGACCTACCTCTTGGAGTCGGTCCACCTCGTGTAGCCCTTTTGTCCACGCCTTGTTGCAGCTACCCTTCATGTTGGTGTAGTCCTAGGTCGAGTCTAGGTCCAATACAAGGCTCGAGCCCACCCTCTTGATCAAGCCCACAAGGCTAGCCCACCTTGACCGAAGTCAAGCCTACCAACCTTCTCTCTCCTACTTTATGGCCTCTCTCTCTCTCTCCAAGCCTTCCAAGAGAATTCACGTGAACTTTTATGCCCTCCCCTCACCTCTATTTATAGGCAAGGGGTTGGGTATTGGGTTTGGATATTGGATTTGGATTTTGAGATCCAAATTTGATCCAAACACTATTTGGGTCCGAATTTAGATATTTGGGTTCAGATCCAATCCAAATTTTCATTTCTTTAGTCCTTCTTCGTGTTTCGAGATGGATAGTTTTCGCAGGCCCTGGCTTCATCAGTGCTCCGTCTTGGGCTGGGTCTTCCCCAACCTTTTCGTCCGAACTCCTTCTCACCTTTCTAGACTTCGTTTCGGTTGATTTTTGATATTTCAGGCTTGGGCTTGGATTTCTGATGATTTGGTTGATGCTTTTGACTTTGCTTTCCATGCTCCGGGCTTGAAGTCTGCTTCTGGCCTAGGCTCTCCTTTTGCCTTTTGATCCTGCTTTTATCAGGCCAGGATGAATTATGGGCTTTTGAACCTACTTTTGGGCTGCTTTTGATCAGGCTCCACCTGTTGGATTTGGCTTTTTACAAAATTAGGATTTGGCTCGAGTTTAAGAAATTTACATTTTGAATGGGGTTTTTAAACAGAAGTTTAAAGCTTTTGCAACTCCTAGGTTTTTGAAAACTCAAAATTTGGTTTTGAAATGGATTTTCAAACCAGGTGTTTGTTTTGGAAAATCATTTGATTTTGGGGTGTTTACAAAGGGTCTATGTTAAATTCTTTTGAAAAGACTTTTAAAAATTGAGCTCCTTCGAAACTTCTTGAAAGAAGGATCAAGATTGATTGTATGACCCCAAATGAAGGAATTGATGCTTTACGAAAAGTAAAGTTTTCAAAAACAAATTGGTAATATTTCAAAAATCCTTGGCTTACAAAATGAAACCTTGTTCAAAATAGCAAAATATTTTCAAATGATAGATGCTATTAAGAAATGGGATGATCTCGGTTGAATCGAGTAACCAAAGGGATAAGTTTTTTCCCCATTTTACTTCTCTCTCCAAAAAGGAAAATTGGCAATATTTAAAAGAAAATGAAAATAAAAAAAGAGAATATAAAAACTCCTCAAAAAAGAAGTCTTCCTCGAATAGATAGAGAGAATACAAAAACTTCTTCAAAAGAGGTCTTCTTTGAAAGAAAAAAAAGGGAAAAAAAAGAGAATACAAAAACTCCTCGAAAAAGAATTCTTCCCCGAATAGATAGAGGGAATACAAAAACTTCTTCAAAAGAGGTCTTCTGCTAAAAAATGAAAAAATGAAAGAAAAAAAGAAAAAAGCCAAAGCTCAACACGAGCAATCTTTGCCTTAAACCACGGGACGCTTCAGAAGGGATCGTGGTAACTCTTTCCCATGTCCCCACAGCTTATCCTGATGGAAAAAGGTTCAACCATGAAATCCTAGAGTAGGAATAAAATCTACTCATTTGGATTTCATTTTGTTTGAAAATTAGACTTTGTTATGTGGGAAATGGAACTTTGAAATATTTTTCAAAATTTCCTACCAAAAACCTCTACCAAGTAGTAGGTGTCAAAACCCAAATGAAGGAAAGTACGAAAAATTGGAAGTCCTTTTTGATAGAAGATAAAAGGAGTTCCTTTTGAAAAAAGAAATTTTCAAAAACCCAAAATGTCAAAAAAGACATGGGATAATTCTGCTTGGGGCAGTCAGCCTTTAAAGGCTATCTCGAAGCTCAAAAACCCCAAAATTGACTCTCCCAAAAGCTCACCTCACTCATACCATGTATGCATTCAGAAGTCATTCATGCATGATCATACCTAGGAAAAGTACCCCACATAGGAAAAGTCTCTTTTGGTTGGAAATCCCTCTCTATGATCCAAGAAAAAGGAGTTTATGAAATGAAGGATGATTTATATTCTCAAGAAAATTTAGAAAGTAAATCCATAAAGGGTGTTTCTTCTTTGCCATTATCCAAATCAATTTGGATTAATGCCAAAGAGGGGCATCTGTAAACACCCAAAATTTTTTAAATGTTTTCAAAAAGTCCCGAATTTCCAAAAACTGGTTTAAAACCTTTATGAACCTTCAAATTCAAAAACAACCCCTAAATTTAAAAGTTAAACATTTTGGGAAATGCTTTAAGTAAAGGTTTTAAATTGGAGTTGAAATAACCCCTGAGTTTTGAAGCATACAAAGACCCTGGCACAGGTTCAAATTCAAATCAAGACTGGATCAAACAGATCAAGGCCAAATTCCATGATGAAATAAAGCCGAAGGCAAGAAACAAATGAAGCAAGGGTTAAAATAAGTGCACTCGACATGGAAGAGGATCACAATGCCGATTCAAGTCCAAAACCTAGCCGAGATGAGGCACCAAACCACTCCAATTCACGATCGGATGAAGCTCAAGCCCATGCATGGCTGTATGAAGCTTATCAAATGATGGATGATATTCAATACAAAACAAAGATCAAATGCAACTCAGCAAAAACAAGCTATGATGGGAAGGACACGACTGAAACAAAGGGAGTGATTCCAAGTTTTAAAGACCGGCCATGTAAACCAAGGCCCTAATCAAGGTCAACCCGGCTACACCCATGACCAGCCCACATGGGCTGGCCTATGTTGACTCAAGAGGACGACCTGGTTTGCATCAAATCCAAGTTGTAAAAATTGGCCCTATGAACCAAGGCCCCAATCAAGACTCAAAACCGGCTGCACCAAGGTTCAATTGAAGGCCACACTAAGACTCAAAACCGACTGCACCAAGGCAAGTGGGCTGCACCTAAAGACTAGCCCACATGGGCCGGTCAAAGTCAAGGCAAGGTGACCACTTAGTGCTGGTTTGGAGTGAATCAAACCCATCAAACTCCAAGCTCCAGCACACCCCATGGAACCTCCTAGAGCCAGCCCCCCTTGGCCTATAAAAAGGGCCAAGAGGGGGGCGGGTTACATAACTTGGAAATTCACAAGAGATAGAAGAAAGGTTGCTCAAAGGGGGTTTGTGTGATAGGTAGGTGTAGGAAATTCCATCCAAGGGACGTCCAAGTGTGGGTGCAAGCAAAGGGGTTGACAGGTGAGAGTGTGAGAGATAGAAGAAGAAGATCAAGAATAGGCCGGATTCATTCTTGAATCCCGGCCCTCTTGTAATACAAACTCGGTAAGTAATGCTTTATTTCATTCAATTCCCATCTTCTTCCTTTCAATTTGATTAAATTGGGGTTGTAATAATGGAGCTCAGCCTCCTCCCACATTGTAATAGTGATTAGCTTTCTTTGCTCTTCATTTTAATTGATGGATGATTAACTTTTGCACACACGCACTCCATGTGTTTGATTGTTCTTCTTCCCCAATATATTCTATAATCATCCTATACTTCTAATCCCCTCTATGCTTAAGCTAAATATACATCTCAATTCACATGAGTTTTAATTTAGGATGTAAAGAGACTACAATTTCAATTCGTGTGAGTTTTAATTCATGATGTAGAGTGGGTGCAATTTAAATTCGAGTGAGTTTGCATCATTACATTCCTAAAAACCGAAAACAGGATTTTCAACATCTCTGCATATGCTTCTTCCTACAATTTTAATTTCTTGATGCTTGCTCCGATTGGACTGAAACTTGACACACATATTCCACACACATTAATCCACTCTAAATAAAATTTGAAATTTTTTTAGGACCATCCAACCCCATGATAAAACTGGAAAAAGACCGAAGCACTTTCTAAATACTTGTTACACAGTCGGATTTCTTAAAATAGAGGTTGGGTAAAAGTCCCATATCTCTATCCATAGGAATCCAATTCATATGATTTTTGATCCATTAGAAAGCTGATATCCATAGCTTTAAATTCAGAATTTGGATCATAGAGATACAGGCTCATCTTTGAGCCTCTATATTTTTGGGACAGAGTAATTCCGGTTCAGTGAGTTAGGTCTGTTCAAACATTTAATTTTGATTTAATATATCTTCAAATTGAGATCGGTAAAAGTTTGAATTTTTTTTTAGACCTGTAGCAGATCTAGATCGACCTTAGAAATAGGCCCTGAAAATAGAAAACTCTGTTTTCAGGATGTGTTCATTTCAAAACATTGAATGAAAAGTGCACAAACCAAATTCTTTCAAAGCACTGTTTGTTCACGTGATTTGAAGTAAAACCTATTTCAAATTGAAGTTTTCTAAGTGCTTAGACCGATCCTTGAGCATCAGTTCAAGAATGTTTAAGCGAAAAGAGTTCGCTTGCCTACAATCGCGAAAAGTCAGAAAATTGTTTAAGTCTTTGCTAGTTTGTATAAACTAGCTGGCACGCTTGCAGAAGCATAAATACAAAAAGGTTCACTTCGAGTTTTCTATAGCTTGGGAGTGAAAATTTTCATGCCTACAATAACAAGCATGGAATCTCCAAAGACTTCAATACATGATGCCCCTAGATTTTTCAAAATTTTTAGGCCTTGTATTAGTGCTTCATACTCGTCCATATTATTTGAGCATGCAAAATCTAGTCGAATGACAATTGGGATTTCTCCCTTTTCAGGGGATATGAGGATGATTCCCACACCTGCCCCTTGATGATTCTTAGCCCCATCAAAATACATTTTCCATACTTGATCTTCATTAAAACAATTTGCTAAAACATGGTTTTGAAATTCATTTGCAAATATGCCTTCACTGGGCATTTCATCAAGTATGAGACATGTATCCTCAAGAGGAAATTCGGCCACATGATCTGCTAGGGCTTGTCCGTTAATGGAGGTTTGATGATGAAACTTTAAGTCATACTCCACTAAGAGGAGCTGCCATTTACCAAGCCTACCGTTAGGATAGGTTTTTTAAACAAGTGCATGATTGGATCAAGCTTAGACACTATCCAAATTTCATGATCTAGGAAGTAACGTCTAAACTTTTGATACGCCCACACCAAGGTCAAGCACATTTTCTCCATGGCTCGATAATTTCTTTCATATGCCAATAGAGTTTCGAAATGTAGTAAATAACATACTCCCTATGGCTATCATCCTTATATTGAGCAAGTAAAGCACCCAGTGCATTCACATGAATGGAAATATGAAGCAATAAAGGTTTTCCTTGCTTTGGAGGTTTTAAAATCGGAGGATTTATCAAATAAGTTTTCAATCTTTCAAAAGATTTTTGGCAATCATCATCCCATTCAAATCTCACCCCTTTTCTCAAAAGCCTATTGAAAGGTTCACATTGTTGCTAAATTGGAGATAAATCTCCTAATTGCTTGGAGTCGACCTTGGAGGCTTCGGATTTGGGTCAAGTTGGAGGGTGGAGGCTTGTCTATGATGACTCGACACTTAGAGGGGTCGACTTCTATGCCCCTTTGGCTTACCATGAACCCTTTCCTAAGCTTTCGCTTAATGGGTTTCTCATTGGGTTCTAAGGGTAGATAATATTCTACAATTCTAGGGTCTAAACCCGGCATGTCTTTATAGGTCAATGCAAATATAGGATTTCAAAAATGCAATGAATGATGCTCTTTCATGCTCATGCAAACATGCACCTATTTTTACATAGTTTAGGTTAGACTCACTCCCTAAAAATCCCCTCCTACAGAATTTAAAGTTTTTTCCAAGTTAAGGATTTTATGAAATTCGGGAAGCTCGGAGGCTTGATCTTCCTTATGGATGAGGAGATCTTTCTCCTTGCTTTGATCCTTCTCAAGCACTTTAATTTCTAGGAAAGTTCTAGGCAAGAGAGGGGGGTCATGAATGACAATCTTGGACGATTTTGGTTTGAGAATATACACAATCTTGAAAAAAAATCGAAAATGGGCTTTGTACATGGCCAACATTTTTGGTATTTCCAAATTTTTTGATTGTTTTTATCTTTTTCAAAACTCAAACTAAAAAGATCAATATTAGAGACTTTCTTTTTGAGGCTTTTTTCTAAACAAAGAATAGTAGAATGAATATAAACAAATTTCTTTTTGGAATTTTCAGATTTTTCAAATGTTTTTGGGTTTTGAGAATTTTCTAATTTTTTTTGGTTTTTACAAATATATAGTTTTTTTGGATTTTTGGATAAGGAGGGGTCTTTCATCAAACCTACAAAGACAACACCATAAATTAGACTCTAAACAAGAGGTCTAAGCCATGGATCTTGGTTTTAGTGGGTTCTAGGGCACCCTTGACCCAAGTGGTCTTAGGTGGTGGCTCAGGAGGTATGGATGGGGTATAGCCCAATCCATATCTACTTGAGTTTGGACTAGGTAGAATGGGTTTTATCCTACCTTGATTATGGGCTCCTAGACTGTGGTACGGTGTATATCACATGTTTAACATCATATTCCAAGGTTTCTTGAGTTTTGAAAAGTTTTTATAAAGTGGATGGCCTTGGAATATAGAGTCGTCCATATCATGGATGCATACACGACTTTGTTTGGGTAGGAGCTGGGAGGTATGGATAGTGGAAGAGTTGGACTTCCCTAGGGGACACACGACCCAAGGTTTGGATGGCTTTGACTTGGGTGACTCTAGGGTACATGTGACCCTAGACGACTTGGGATTGATCCTAGGTGCAACCCATTGTGCCCCTAGGGTTGGACGACTTGTGTTTATTTGGGTGCAAAGAGAAAACATGCTTGATCCCTTGCAATTTGTGATGGTATGGACTCCAAGAGAAACCATAGTTGGTCCCTTGGTGGGTTTATGGATATTGAGAAAAATCATGGCCATAGGTTAAGGTTCATAATACAAACCTAGGCTTAAGGAGACTTGTTTATGCATGGTAGGTTAGGTGTACCTAGGATGTCGATGCATGCCTTAGGTATAGCCATATCTACCATATTTTGAACTTTATTTTGATCTTTTTTTTCTTTTTGAAATTCCTTTTCTTGGTGCGGGACATTCGGCGCACCTTGAAAATCCACATTTTGGGCACATTTTATGGGTTTGTAGGTGCATGAGTGTGATTCGATGCATCCAATGAATGATTTTCTGATCCTACACTAAGAAGGGGAGGATCGAGTAGGGAGTTTATGGGGGAATGAGTTTCGGACATACCTTTTTCAAGCTTGTCTACCTTTTCATGGTGAGAGCAAGCATCCTTGCAGGTGTCCTGAGGTTGCTGTAGCTCATGCATGGTTTGAGCTCCCGTCGCTTTTCAAGATCTTGGTTTCTATTTTCTAAGCCTGTGTGTGTGCAATACTCATTCTCTTGCGAAGCATGTGAAGTGGTGCTCATGGGATTAGAACCCATCGGAGCGAATGTTTGTGGAAAATTTAGAGTCAAGTGAATCTCATGCCCCACTCTATTCGTGTGCTTGGAAATGTGGACTTCACTTTTGATTTTCAAGTTTTTTTGATTTTTCGATAGAAAATGGGGTGCTTGGAGGATGGGCAAGGTTAGACAATTCAATCTCAACACTTGTTGCGTTTTTAGCCTCATTTCCTTCATCGGATTCTGCTCTCAATTTGGTTTTCTAGGTATGCTTTTTCTCTCTATGTACCCAAGATGAATTTTCATGGGATCGATGTGCCTTGGCCTTTTGGCTTAGGGCATCAATTTTTTTCTCCATTTCCCTCATTATTTCCCTTAGGGAGGCAAGTGCTTCATCTCAGGTTTTAGGGGATTTGGAAAACCGTTTTGAGAAAAACAACGAGGATTTCCTTGGCTTGTTTTCAAAAGAATCATATAGACTTGACATTGTTTCAAAATTAGCTTATGTACAAAAGAGGTATTAACACCATGATTTTGGAATTGGAAAGGTTCACCTAAGCTTGGAATCCCATAAGACTCGAGTCTCACCGGGCGTGCCAATTCTGTAGATGTGAAATTTTCACTCCAAGCCTATAAAGAGACTTGAAATAAAAGTTTCAAATTTACTGTTGAAGGGAAATGAATCAAAATATATATCTTAGCTTAAGCATAGAGGGGATTAGAGAATATAGAGTGTTTATAGAATATATTGCGATAGAATCAAGAAATCAAACACATAGAGTGCGTAAGTAAGAATAGAAAATTCGCAGCACATCTACTTCTTATTACATCACGGGGGGAGACAAAGCTCCATTAATACAACCCCTTTCAAATTGAATATGAAGAAGAGATATGGAAGAACAAGGGATGAAAAATACTTACAAGGATTTTCCCAAGAATTGGCTCCAAGGGATGAATCTTGGCACTCACTCTCCCCTTGATTCTCTCTTTGTTTCTCTCTCATGACTCCCAAATGTTTGCAGCAATTGACCTAACTTCTACCCACTTTTTCCCTCTCTCCACTCTTCCCTAGCAGCTCTCACACCTCACAAAACCCTCAAAGTGCTGGCCTATCTCTCTCTCCTCCAAGATTTCAAGAGGTCTCCCGTCCTCCCCCCTTGGCCTCAATTTATAGGTGGACTAGCCCCTATGTCAGTTAGTTTAGCCTTGAGTCCCATGCCATGGTCCTAGCCGATTGGACTTGGAAGGCATTCGGATAGGCTTATTTTAAGGCCTTAATCAACATTTCTTGATGGCTCTTCTTTACTTTGCTTGATTTGTGTTGATATGTGGGCTGGATATACATTTGATAAACCTTTGAAATCAACCCCTAAGCTCAACCATTTTCAATTTGCATAAGCCGGCCAATCCTTGTCCCAAGGTTGCATTTGATCAAAATGAATCCTTGATTTGATTTAATAACCAACTCAAGCTGCCTTGAAGTTGGCCCATTTAATTTGATTTGTTGATGAAGATGTGCTTTTGATTTGGTCCTCTCCTTTGCTTTCGGGCTTGAACTCGATCTTGGATTGAATTGGGCCCCACCTGTTCGCCTGATTTGATCGAATCATTTGGGCTTTTTTAACTTCAATTTAAAACCTTTAATTTGAAATATTTTTAAAAGATTTGAACTTTTCATTTAAAAAGGTTTTAAATCATTTGAATTTTTGAAATTGTGAGTGTTAGGAAATTTTTTGATTTAGGGTGTTTATAGTTTGTATCATGAACCCAAACCTACGGCCATAATTTTTTCCAACATCCCTAAACCCACCAAGGGACTGACCATGGTTTTTCTTGGAATCCATACCTTTCCAAGTTGCAAGGGATCAAACATGTTCTCCCTTTGCATCCAAATAAACCCAAACCATCCACCCCTAGGGATACACTTGGTTGTACCTAGGATCTGTCCCCCTATCATCCATCTACTAGGAGAAATCGAGCCACACCCAGCCAAGGTCGTCCATCTCCTAGAGGAACCCAAGATCAATCCCAAGCCAAACCTAGGGTCGTGTGTCCCCTAGGGAAGTCCAACTCCTCCAAGTCTTCCACCATCCAAACTTCCCAACTCTTAGGCAAAACGAAAATAAATCGTGTGTACATCCATGATATAGACGACACCATATTCGAAGGCCATCAACTTTATAAAATTTTTTCAAAACTCAAAAAGCCTTGAAACATGATGTTAAACATGGGATATACACCATACCAAGGTCTAGGAGCTATGAACCAAGGTAGGTTAGAGCCTATCTTACCACTTCAAAACCCAAATTGACATGGATTGGGATACATCCCATCCATACCCCCTCTGCCACCACCTAAGACCACTTGGGTTAAGGGTACCCTAGAACCCACTAACACCGAAACCTATGGCTTAGACCTCTTGTTTAAAGTCTAACTCATGTGTTTTCTTTGTAGGTTTGATGGAAGATCCCTCTTTAGAAAAAAAATCCAGAAAAATTATATATTTGGAAAAACTAAAAAAAATTGAAAAACTTTCAAAAGCCAAAAACATTTGAAAAACCTGAAAATTCCAACAAGAAAGTTGTTTATGTTTATTTTCCTAGCTTTTGTTTGGAAAAAGCCAAAAAAATTGAAAAACTTGAAAATCTCAAAAAGATAGTCTTTTATATTCATCATTCTAGCATTTCCTTTGAAAAAGACAAAAAATAGAAAAATTTAAAAATTCCAAAAACATTGGCTATGGACAAAGCCCATTTTTGAGTTCTTCAAAACTTTCCAAACCAAAATTGTCCAAGCTTGTTACTCACAACCCCACTCTCTTGCCTAACACTTCCTTAGAAATTAAAGTGCTTGAGTGTAGACGTGAAATTTTTACCCCAAGTCTATGTAGAGACTTGAAATGAATCTTTTAACACTACTAGATGCACGGGCATGCTAGCTAGTTTTCAAAACTAGTAAAGTGTATAAAAATTTGACCAATTTCTGCTTTAGGTCTTCTTGAACCGACACTCAAGGGTTAGCCTAAGCGCTTAAGAATTTCAAGTTCATAGGTGATAGACTCCAATTCATGTGAAAATGAAGTGTTTTGCTAAGAAACCATGTGTGCACTTGGTTTTAAACTTTGAAGATCACCAAGTTCTAAAAAACAGAAACTGGTCTTGTTTTCAGAACTTCTTTCCGAAATATTTTTGGTGGTCTAAGGATCTCCAAAATTTATAAAACTTTTAGAGGCTATAGCCTGATGTGTGGGATCCTAAACCAACTTTTACTTTACATTTTGGGATAGTAGATTTGTAGAATTAAATCGGGAATTGGACTTGACTTAATAGTTTTAAGACATTCTCTAACAGAAATACAGAGGCTCAAAGAATCCTCTATATCTCTGTGTACAGAACTCAAAATATTATGATTTTAGTCTTTTCAGAAAGCTATGGATACCATCTTTCTAATGAGACTAATTTCATCAAATTTGGATTCATACAGACAGAGGTATGAGACTTTTACCCAAACCCTATTGCAGGAAAACCGACTGTACAGAAAACATAACTGGGTTTATTCGATCTTGCCCAATTTTATTCATGAGGTTTCTTAGTCCTAAAATTCTTGCCAATTTTATTTCTAATATGTTGGTATGTATAGGTGTTGTGTCTAAAATTTTAGAGCATTCGAATCATATATCTGAGAATTAAAATTATAGCAATCAAAGTATGCAGATGTTGGAAAACCAGAATTTTGTTTTTAGAACATACATGAATGCAAACTCACCCGAATTTAAATTGCAACAACCCAACAACACCAAGCAAATTGCTGAAGGGAAATGAATGAAAATATGTATCTTAGTTTAAGAATAGAGGGGATTAGAGAATATATAGTGTTTTATAAAATATATTGGGGTAGAATCACAAAATCAAACACATAGAGTGTGTCAGTAAGAATAAAAAATTTACAGCACATCTACTTCTTATTACAACATGGGGGGAGACAAAGATCCATTAATACAACCCCTTTCAAATTGAATATGAAGAAGAGATATGTAGGAATCAAGGATGAGAAATACTTACGAAAATTTCTACAAGAACCGGCTCCTCAAGACGAACTCGGCCCACAATTGTGTGCAGCACTTAGCCTAGGATCTACCCTCTTTTCCCCTCTCTCCACTCTTCCCTAGCAGCCCATGTATTCCCCAAGGTGCAGCCCTTCCTTGCTAAACACCTAAAGCTCCTTGGTGCAGCCCTCTCTTGAACCTCTCTCCCATATGGAAATCATGCCCCCCCTTGGCCCTATTTATAGGCCACGGGGGGCTGCTTCTAGGGCCTTCCTTGGGGCAGGCCTTACATGAACCATATCCAGCCCCAAAGTCTAGTTATGTGGTCCTCCTTTAGGTGATATGGACCAGCCCCATGTGGGCTGGTTCTTGACTCCCATTAGGCACGCCTAGCCCTAGCCAATTGAGTCCAAACGTGCTTGGCTAGGCTTGAGGGAGTGTCTTGATCAATCTCCAGCTCGTCTTGACCTTGTTTTGCTTTTATCTTGATCTATGGGCTGAATAGGATCTTGATAAGTCTTGGGAATCAGCTCCAAAATGTCTACCTTTTTTAAATTTGAACTAGACTAGCTCATCCTTATCTTATCCAAACGGCTCCTTGATTTTCGTAACCAATGTGATATGCTTTGCTGATGAACCATGTAACTTGATTTGTTTGAGGAAGACATGCCTTTGACCTAGTCCATCCCTTTGCTTTCGAGCTTAAACTTGATCCCGGATTGAATTGGGTCTCACCTATTCGTCTGATTTGCTTTGAATCATATGGGCTTTTTAACTTGAATTTAAAACCTTTACTTTGAAGTATTTCTAAAAGATTTGAACTTTTAAAAAGATTTTAAATTATTTGAATTTTGGAAATTGGGAGTTTGGGAAAATTTTAATTTTGGGTGTTTACATTGAGAATGATCAAAGCAAGGAGGAAGATCCCCTCATCCATGAGGAAGATCAAGCCTTCGACCTTCCCGAATTTCATAGAATCCTTGACATGGAAAAACCTTCAAATTCCGTAGGAGGAAATTTTGTAGAAATCAACTTAGGGAGTGAGTCTAACCCAAAGTGTGAAAATAGGTGCATGTTTGCATGAGCATAAAAAAGCATCATTCATTGTATTTTTGAATTCATATGTGGATGTATTTGCATGGGCCTACGAAGACATGTCGGGTTTATACCCTAGAATCGTAGAACATCATCTACCCTTAAAACCCAATATGAAACCCGTTAAGCAAAAGCTTAGAAAAATCCATCTAAATGTTCACTCATAAGTGAAAGAGGGTTTAGAAGATCTTTTAAAAGCCGGATTTATAAAACCCATTGCATATTCAGAATGACTTTCAAATATTGTTGTGGTTTGAAAATCTAATGAAAAAATTCGAATTTGCATTGATTTCAGAAATTTGAACAAAGTCACTCCAAAAGATAATTTTCCTCTTCCAAATAGTGGTTTGATAGTGGATAGCACTGCAAATCATGAAATGTTTTCTTTTATGGATGGCTATTCGGGTTATAATCAAATTAAGTTAGCACCAAAAGATCTGGTAAAAACTTTTTTTACTACACCTTAGGGCACATACTGTTACACAATTTTGCCATTTGGTTTGAAAAATGCCGGTGCCACATACCAAAGAGCCATGACTATAATTTTCCATGATCAAATCCATGAGCTCTTGGAAGTTTATGTGGATGATTTTTTGGTGAAATCAAAACCCCGATGCACACACATTGAATCTTTGCAAAAGGTTTTTGAAAGACTTCGGCTTTATAAAGTGAAGCTAAACCCTCAAAAATGTATTTTTGGAGTGGAATCGGGAAAACTCTTAGGGTTCATTGTAAGCCAAAGGGGCATCGAAGTCAACCCCTCTAAGTGTCGAGCCATCATAGACATGCCTCCACCCTCCAACTTGACCCAAATCTGAAGCCTCCAAGGTCGACTCCAAGCCATTAGGAGATTTATCTCCAATCTAGCAACAAGATGCGAACCTTTCAATAGGCTTTTGAGAAAAGGGGTTAAATTTGAATGGGATGCTGATTGCCAAAATGCTTATGAAAGATTGAAAACTTATTTGGTAAATTCTCTAATTTTAAAACCTCCAAAGCAAGGAAAACCTTTATTGCTTTATATTTCCATTCATGCGAATGCATTGGGTGCTTTACTTGCTCAATATGAGGATGATAGTCTTAAGGAGTATGCTATTTACTACATTTCGAAAACTCTATTGGCATATGAAAGAAATTATCAAGCCATGGAGAAAACGTGCTTGGCCTTAGTATGGGCTTACCAAAAGTTTAGACATTACTTCTAAGATCATGAGATTTGGATAGTGTCTAAACTTGATCCAATCAAGCACCTGTTTGAAAAACCTATCCTAACAGGTAGGTTAGGTAAATGGCAACTCCTCTTAATGGAGTATGATGTGAAATGTCATCATCAAAACTCCATTAAGGGACAAGCCCTAGCCGATCATGTGGCTGAATTGCCTCTTGAAGATATAGATCCCATACTTGATGAAATGCCTGATGAAGGCATCTTTGAAAATAAATTTCAAAATCATGTTTTAGCAAATAGTTTTAATAAAGACTAAGTATGGAAGATGTATTTTGATGGAGCAAAGAATCAACAAGGGGCAGGTGTGGGAATCATCCTCATATCCCCTGAAAAGGGAGAAATCCCAATTGCCATTCGACTAGATTTTTCATGCTAAATAATGTGGCTGAATATGAAGCACTCATACAAGGCCTAAAAATTTTGAAAAATCTAGCGGCAGCATGTATTGAAGTCTTTGGAGATTCTATGCTTATTATAAACCAAGTTTTGAAAATTTGGCCAGTCAAAAATGAAAAACTCATACCCTACCATGAATTGGCCACTCAGTTAGTCAATTCCTTCAAGTCATGCACACTCACCCACATAGGTAGAGAGGACAACACCATAGCAGATGCCCTCTCATCCCTAGGCTCATCTCTAAGAGTCGAACCCACCATGGGAACTCGATCCTTAGAAATTTGGACTCACCCACTCCATCCACCCACGATTTGGAAATTTACCAAAATGACCAAATCCCATTGAAAAACCTTGATTTCAAGATATTAAAAACTTTTTAGAAAATGAAGGATTTCCCGAATTTGCTTCTTCTACGGATAAAACTTTTATTCAAAAAATTTCAACCCGATATGTGATTTTGGGAGGGATTCTTTACAAAAAGAGTTTTACCGACATCTTGTTGAGATGTGTGAACCTTGATGAGGCTAGGACCATAATGCATGAATTCTACGATGGAGAATGTGGAGGTCATGTCAATGCAAGTATGATGGCCATGAAAATACTTAGGGCCGGGTATTTTTGGTCCACCCTTAAGCAAGATTGTCATGATCATGTTAGGAAATATCATCAATGTCAAGTGCATGGACATGCCATTCATATCCCATCGTCCACCTTGCATTCCATTGTAAGCCCATGACCCTTCACCATATGAGCATTTGACATCATAGGGCCCATCTCCCCAATTGCATCGAATGGACATAGGTTCATCTTACCAGACACTGAATATTTTTCTAAATGGGTTGAAGCTACCTCCTTGGCTAATGTCCAAGGACAACCTATAGTGTCATTCATTAAGAAAAATATCTTGGCTCGATTTGGAGTTCCAATAGACTTAGTGTAGGATAATGACACACCTTTTAAGAATGAGAAGATGGAAAAGTTATGTAATACCTATGGCATAACTCAACACTTCTCATCGCCCTACTACCCTCAAGGCAACGGCCAAGCCGAAGCCATGAACAAAACTCTCATAAGTATCATTGAGAAAACCTTCAAAAAGGGTAGGACATGGCATGAGAAGCTTGATGAAGCCTTATGGGCTTATAGAACTTCCATCCGAATACCCACCAATGCCACACCATTCGAGCTGGTCTATGGTACAAATGTTATTCTTCCCATTCATACCAAATTGCATTCATTTCATACATCACTTGCACTCAACCTATCCCTATAGACTTTACAACATGCTAGAATGGCTAAGCTTGATTTATTAGATGAGAAAAGGCTCCTTGCTATGGATCATGCACATGCATACCGGCAAAGGATAACTCGACATTATGAAAAGTATATGAAGGCTCGCCACTTCAAAGTGGGAGACCTTGTATTGAAAATCATCCACTATCGTGGCCCACATCCACTTGAAAAGTGGCGGCCCAAGTGGGATGGTCCCTATGTTGTAAGGGAAACAACCACTAATAATGCATATTGGTTGATTGATGTTGAGGGCAGAAATTTAGTAGACCCTATAAATGCCCAATATTTGAAAAAATATTATGTATAGGGTCTATGTTAAATTCTTTTGAAAAGATTTTTAAAATGGATCTCCTTTGAACTTCTTGAAAGAAGGATTAAGATTGATTGTATGTCCCTAAATGAGAGAATCAATGCTTTATGAAAAGTAGAGTTTTCAAAAATCATTTGGTAACATTCAAAAAATCTTTGGCTTACAAAATGAAGCCTAGTTTAAAATAGAAAAATATTTTCAAATGATAGATGCTATTAGGAAATGGGATGATCTTGGTTGAATTGAGTAGCTAAGGGATAAGTTTTCCCCCCATTTTTCTTCTCCCCAAAAGGAAAACTGGCAAGATTCAAAAGAAAAAGAGAATACAAAAACTCCTCTATAAAGAGGTCTTCCTTTCAAATAGAAAGAAGGAATACAAAAATTCCTCCGAAAGAGGTCTTCTCTTTGAATGAAAAAAAGAAAAAGATAGAAAAGAAAAAGCCAAGGCTCAAAAAAAGAGCAACTTTCCATCTCTTTGCCTTAAACCACGGGATGCTTCAGAAGGGACCATGGTAACTCTTTCCCAAATTCGTACAACTTATCGCAGTAGAGAAAGGTTTTATCCATGAAAATCCTAAAGTAGGAATATAATCTACTTATTTTGATTTCATTTTGTTTGAGAATTAGACTTTGTTATGTGGGAAATGGAATTTTGAAATGTTTTCCAAAATTTCCTACAAAACCTCTGCTAAGTAGTAGCTATTGAATCCCAAATGAGGGGAAATATAAAAAATTGGAAGTCCTTTTGATAGAAACTAAAAGGAGTTCCCCTTGAAAACGAATTTTGAAAACTCGAAATATAAAATGACATGGGATTGTCTTACTTGGGTCAACCGACCTTCATAGGCTTCTCCTAAAGCTCATCCATCTCATCAATGAGTCTCTAACCCTCACACTTCATTTGCGTCACACACCCCATGCATGCATACATCAAAGGTCGGTCATGTATGATCATGTTTAGGACTAGCACTCAGTATGGGTCAAGTCCCCTTTGGCTAAAATTCCCTCCTCTATGATCAAAGGAACGAGTTTTATGAAATAAATGATGATTTATATTCTCAAGATAATTTGGGAAGTAAATAAAAAAGGGTGTTTTATTCTTTCCCATTATCAAAATGAATTTGGATTAATGCCAAAGAGGGGCATCAGTAAACACCCTAAATAATTTTTTTTTGAAAATACTCCAAAATTCGAAAGCTGACTTGTTTTAAGTCTTTTAGATTTAGAATGAAAATTTTAAACCTTTAAAATAAAGATTTTGAAAGGTTTCAAATTAAAGTTAAAAGTATAAAGCCTAGAAGATTGGAGTGAAGCAGGCAGAAAGCAGGTTGACAAATGGGGCCCGCCTCGAGCTAGGGTCAGGTTCGCGAAGGACAAGCCAGAAATCAAGGGAGTAGATCAAGTCAAGGCATATCCTCATCCAATATCAAATCAAAGTGTACGACCTCATCAAACCCATCCAAAATCAACTAAGTCCTAGACACGATTGACTCGAATTAAACATAAAGCCTAACCTAGCTCGAATTGAACGTTTTTTGACCCATATCGAAATTTTTCTAGCCTTGTTCACCTTACACCCTTGGGCTAAATACCAAATCACATTCCTACCTAGCTTGGATTAAATGGAAAAATCAAAGGGAAAAGCCATGTCAACTTGAAGAAACAAGAACCGGACAAAGTGCACTTGGAAGACCTCAAGCACCTATCCGATCATGGCTAGGTGCACTCAATTCAAACCACAACCAGCCCACATGGGGATGGTCCATGGCTGGCCAAAGGGGGACCACTCCTCTCACTCTTCCACGTGAAATTGATGGATTTGGACTTGGACTTTGACATTGGGCCACCCGCCCCAAAGAGGCCAAGGGGGGGCGAGTTCTCCCATCTTGAAATCTTGCAAAGAGTAAAGAAAGTATTGCTCCTTGAATGGTTTTGTGAGTGATCTTAGGCTACTAGGGAAAGGATTAGAGAGGGCAGAGGGTACTAGGATCAAGGCAAGTGCTGCCATTTGCATTTGGGTGAGAAAATTGAGTGAAAAAGAGGGAAGGTGAGGGTCGAGCACCATCTTGGGAGGCCAATTTATTGGGAATTTGGATAAGTGCTGCTCTAACTTGATTAACCCCCATCTCTTCTTTATATTCAATTCAAAAGGGGTTATATTAATAGACCTTTGTCTCCCCCCATGATGTAATAGAAGTAGATGTGTTGAAATCTCCCTTTCCTTTGCTTATGCACTCTATGTGTTTGTGTTCTTGATTCTACCTCTCTATATGCTATAAACACTCTATATCTTCTAATCCCCTCTATGTTTAAGCTATTAGATATATTTCAATTCATTTTCCTTCAGCAATTTAATTCGGGATGTTGTGTTGTTGTACTTTAATTCGTGTGAGTTTTGCATCACGTATGTTCTAAAAAACCTTAAATCTGATTTTTAGCATCACTGCATATATTGATTGTTTGATTTTTTATTATCGAATCTATGCTTCAATCCCTTTGAAATTTTGTACACATAAGCCCACTCATAATAAAATTTTCAAGAATTTTAGGGTCATGCAACCACGTAATTAAAACCGTGCAAGATCAGGAAAATTTTAAAAAACTATCTATCAACTCTGTTTTCCTATAATAGAGCCTACATATTCATCTCATAACTCTGCCTATAGGAGTCCAAAATCGGTGATTATTGATTCATTGGAAAGCTTTAATGCATAACTTTCCAACAAAACTAAGTGGACTAAATTTGGAACTCTGAGCACTGAGATACAAACCCATCTTTGGGTCTTTATATTTTTGTGACATAACACTTCCTGGTGTCTGAGCAAAGACACTTTAATAAATTAATTCTGCAACATCCCAATCCCGAATTCAAAATCAAAAGGTGTCCTAGACTCTCCACATTTCACGATTTATTGTTTAAATTTTTGGTGAATTTTGGAGGTGTCTAAGGTACTCAAAATTATTCGAGAAACAAGTCTTGAAAACAGGATTTTTTGTTTTTCAAAACTTATGAACTTTGAACTTAAAAACCAAGTGCACTAGTTTATCATTTTCAACACCTTGTTTTCACATGAATTTGAAACCTCACCAGCTTATTTAGAATTCTTAAGCGCTTAGGATGACCTTTGAGTATCGGTTCAAGAAGGCATAAAGCAAAAAAGAGCCTGCTTAGCTACAATCACAAAGTCAGATTCACACTTTTGCTAGTTTTTAGAAACTAGCTGGCATGCTTGTGCATGAAGTAGAATTGAAAGGATTGCTTCAAGTCTTTACATAGGCTTGGAGTGAAAATTTCACATCTACAGGGATGCTTGAGAAAGGATCGTGGGTAACTCTTTCCTGAAATCCCCATAGCTCATCCCAATGGAGAAAAGTTTACCTTGAAAGTCGTAGAGTAGGAATATGACCTATTTATTTGGATTTCATTTTGTTTGAGAATTAGACTTTATTGGGTAAGAAATTAAACTTTGAAATGTTATTCAAAATCTTCTATAAAACCTGTACTAATTAGTGGGTATTAAAACCCGAGTGAAGGAAAATGTAAGAAATTGTAAGTCCTTTTGATAGAAACCAAAAAGGAGTTCTCTTTTTGAAAAGGAAATTTTGAAAAACCCTAAACTTCAGGAAAAAAAAATAGGGATCATCTTGCTTGGCGACCTTCATAGGCTCCTTCTCAAGCTCACAAATCAAAGGTATGGGTCTCTAAACATACACATCTCATTCACCTCACATTCCATATATACACATGCATAATTACCTTAGGACTAGGTGTTTTTATCAAATCCTCTTTGGCTGATCCCCTCCTTTATAAAAATAAATCCAAGGAAATAGATGTTATGGAATGAAGGAAGATTTCATACTCTCAAGATACATCTGGGAAGGAAAGCAAATGTGTGTTTTTGTCTTTGCCATTATTCAAATAAATTTGGATTAATTCCAAAGAGGGGCATCTGTAAACACCCAAAAAAATTTTAAAATAAAAATTTTTACCATTTAGAAAATTGGCTATTTTTGGCATCTTTTGTTTTTAAATAAAATGCATCAAATGAGCTCATTTTGGTATCAAAATTTTATAGCAGTCTCAAAATGATTGAATATTGCATCCCTTTCAAAAAAATTCGCATTTGGAGAAAATTTTATACAAAAGGCGATTTTGCCCTCAAGACCAAATTATAGGATTTTGCCTTTTTAAGTGATTGCCTTCAAAGAAAGGATGATTTCAAACAATTCCTTTTATGTAAATAAATGAAAAAGGTAACATTGGGAATCAAACCCAAAATATTTACAAATTATAAATTTATGAAATTCCAAAACCCCTGACATTCAAAAATAAATTAAATCAAACCAGACCTCAAAAATTCTCTCGATTGAGAAGGGTCTCATTCCAAGACCTGATACCCAGGGTTAAAGTGGTTTGACACCTTACACCCGTTGAAGTGGTTTGATACCCCACACTCATGAGAAGGGTTAAATGGTCAAGGTGGTTATAGACTGACTCACAGAGCAAAAGTAGGTTACCCTTGCAAACAAAAACTAGGAATGAAACCCAATGCTTTTCCAAAGCAATATTTGAAGATGTCATTAAATTCGATGTTTTTAAATATAAAATGTTTTTTTATAAAGTGTTTGAAACCTACCATATCTCGATTCAGATCAAAAGAAGGCAAATTCCCCGAAAAGAAGAGATGACATAAAAGGCAGCTACCGAACCCCTGCCAATTTCGGAGTTGTTGGTTAAGGCACCTTGTCATTTTTAGTTTCAGGTACAAAAAGAAGGAAGGTCAGCATCTAGAAAGGAAAGTCGACATTCAAGAAGGAGAGTCAACAGCTAGAACGGAAGGTGCCTAGAAAGGAAAGTTGGCGTCATCCATGCAAGAGGAAAGTGCTCGATTTGGCAAGATGTGACGATTGATTTGGCAAGCCACTAAGAAGAAAACTTATCAACTTCAACATGGATGAAACCTGTCATAAGTAGCCTTGGTCCATGATTTGTAAGTAAGTGGATCCAACTTACCTTATGCGGTCCTGGCCGACCTCAACATAGACCCTATGATCACAAAAAGACTCATTTGGTAAGCTCTAAAAAGTGGGTTGGCTGGCTTTAACAAGGTAGGCAAAGGGTCTCACAAGCAATAACTACCTTGACTTACTTGGGCTTCATCCTACTGGTTACGCGATGGAATAGGAAAGTGATGAGTTGTTACTAGTTAGGTATTGTAAACACCCCAAAATAAAACGAATTTCAAAATCAAACACTTGGTTTTAAAATTCATTTCAAAACCCAAATATGGAGTTTTCGAAAACCCAGGGGTTGTAAAAGCTCGAAATTTTGCTTTAGACCCCGTTCAACTTAATTTTCACACATATGGGCCAAGTCCCAATTTTGCAAAAGCCAATTTTCAAAAGGTAAAGCCCTGAATGCCGAAGAAGCCTCAAAAACATGTGCAGAAGCCCAAAAGCAGCACCCTGACCTGATAAAAGCCAGGGTCAAAAGGCAAAAGGAAGGCCTAGGCTCAATGCAGAATGCCAGCCCGGAGCACCCAAAAGCCAAGTCCAGCACATCCACCCAAGCAGCAAAAATCCAAGCAAAAAACGACGAAAATAAGCAGAAATGAAGTCCAAAAAGGCGAGAAGGAGTTCAGACGACAAAGTTGGGGAAACCCCAGCATAAGACGGAGCGCTGATGAAGCTAGGGCCCGCACAAACCGTCCGCCTTGAAATGCCAAGAAGGACTCCTCAAAGAAAATTTGGGTTGCATCTGGACCATAAATATCCAGATCCATATCCAAATAGTGTTTGGATTTGGATCAGATCTGATCATAAATATCCAGATCTAGATCCAAATAGTACTTAGATTTGGATTTGGATCCAGATCTTGAACTCATATCCAAACCCAAGACCCACCTCATTTGCCTATAAATAGAGGTGAGGGGGTCCCCAAAATGCTACACATGAAATGCTTGGGAGGAGAGAGAGTGAGAGAGTGACCTAGCCATGTTGGCTCATTGGGTGAGGTGGGTTCAAGCCATGTGGGCTAAGTGGGTCTAGACCAAGGGGCTGCAACCAAGGTGGGCTCAATAAAGGAAGGCTACAACCATGGCTTGGACGTGGACTCAACCAAGAAGGACCAGCTCCAAGAGGTAGGCCTCCTAATCCTAGCCTAATCCCCCCCTAATCCTAGCCTAATCACCTAACCCACTTCTCTAAACCTCACCCTAACTAGACTAAACCTAACCTAACCGACTCAAACCAAACACCACAAACCACCTAGGCTAAACCCTCAAGGCCACTCACAAACCACCTGTGGCACGCCCCCGGCTCAGCCTGCGCGCCCCTGCAGTGCCAGACACCCTTAGTGCCCCCACCCAGCGCCAGACACCGCCTGCGTCCCTTCGCCTGCCACGCGCCCTGCGCGCCCAACGCCAAACACCGCCTGCGTCCCTGCGCTTGCCGCGCGCCCAGCGCCAGACACCCTCAGCACCCCGCGTCGCTGCACTGCGAGCCCAGCGCCCTGCAGCGACTGCCTTGCTGCCCCACTCTCTTGGTCGAACCTTCCTACCCTAGGACCTACCTCGTTTTAGGACCAGCCACCCCATTTAGGCCGTGACCTCCTATCCCACCGACTAGGACCAGCCTTGCTTTAGGCCGTGACCTCTTCTTGACCGAATCTAGGTTCACCCAACCTACAAGCCTTCCCAAGCCCCAAGCTCTCTCTCTCACACCCACCTAGGGAGACCCCTCTTGGCTGCCCAAGGTGGATACAAGTCCGAGCATGAGCAAGGAGAAGAAAGCCCAAATCACTTGTAAGTGTTTAAAATTCGGTATTTACATTACTCCTTTCATACTTAATTAAATTTTGATACGGGGTTGTAATAATGGAGCGTGGTCTCCCCCGAGATGTAATATTGGTACTTGACACACGAGACACACACATGCACTTGAGCCTTGGCTCTTATCTCGTATACAAGACACCCACGTACACTTGAGCCTTAGCTCTTAACCATACACGATTTGCACACACCCACAATTCAGCTTTCGCTCCTACTCCAAAGACTCTAGTAAGAGCCATATAGGCTGCAATTTCATTCAGGTTGTTACTTTAAGTCGTGTGAGTTTGTCATTTCAATTTCACACTTGCACACAAAGGACACCTGAGCTCTTGCTCAAACACTCTCACGCACATTTTGGCCTTGGCAGCCCTTAAGATATAGGCATATCTATATACTTTCAGCTGCATGAGTTTTACGGTTCGGCTGTGTACGTCTTTACATTCCGGGTTGTTAAATTTCAGTCGTGTGAGTTGTCTTTCAATTTATACACAGCACACACGCACACATTGAGCCTTTCCGCTCTTATATCTATATTCCCCTTTCAGCAAGTTAAATTTCAGTCATGTGTGTGAGTTGTCTTTCCATTTACAGACACCACACATGAACACGTTGACCCTTACCGCTCATATATATATATATATATGTATATATATATATATCCCTTTCGGCAATTTCAATTCAAGTCGTGTGTGTGAGTTGTCTTTCAATTTATACACAACACACACGAACACATTGAGCCTTTCCGCTCTTATATCTATATCTCCCTTCCGCAATTTACATTCAAGTCGTGTGAGTTGCCTTTAAATTCAGGTATTTCCCTATTCAGCTGCTTGAGTTGCACTTACATTTCGGGTATTTCCCTATTCAGCTGGGTGTATGAGTTGCTTTTAATTCGAGCCTAGCTCACATCATATCAAACCCGCGAGAGTTCGTGCATCCTTGCATTTGCGCATTTTCAAAGAGGAAACCCCAAACTACGCTCAAACTTCGCTAAATCTAGGCCACTTGATGCACACACATCCAGCCTAATTAGCTTAAAAGCTCCAAGACTTGGATACGGATAACCCCATAAATAAAACCTGCAACTTAGGCAAACAACCCTCATACTCGCTTTTCTTTTTCAAAAGATAAGGTTTATTTAAAAGATCGAAGTTTTCTAAGCGCTGGAACTAACCCTTGAGCACTGGTTCAGTAAGCTAGCTGGCACGCCCTAAAAGCGACATAAACGCGAAAAGGCTCGTTTCTGGTATTGTAAACCTCCTAAGATAATTTTCATGCTTAAAGATTTGGCACACTCGGTGGGACTCGGGTCTTAAGAAAATCGATCAAAAACAAACAAACCTCTTGAAAATTTTTTCAAGAAAAGTATTTAACTCTTTGCCTTTTTGCATTTCATAGCTACTTTTCAAAAACAAAACATCGGAGTCATGTCAAGTTCAGACTCCAATGAAGTGTCTAGCCATGTCTCGCGCACATCAAGTTCTCACTCAAAAAATATTTCAAAAACAAAGTTCAAAAATAGGAGAGAAGAGATAGACGACTTGTGAACAGACTTCGAGGCAAAAATCGTTGCTCTT
This sequence comes from Brasenia schreberi, assembly GCA_036023115.1. Lineage (NCBI taxonomy): Eukaryota > Viridiplantae > Streptophyta > Magnoliopsida > Nymphaeales > Cabombaceae > Brasenia > Brasenia schreberi. Next base: position 11,887,541 of record JAYKKT010000052.1, read on the forward strand.
AGCCAAGAGGCCGAGGCAGTCAGGTCTTCTTCGTCCCATGGCGAACTGGCAAAAGCGAAGAAGATATTCGATAAGTCTAGAAAACCCAAGGAAACCTCCGCTATGGAGGGAAACCAATACCACGAGTCCTTCACTCATAAGGACCGTAAAGCCCTACAACAGCTGCTAAAAGGGCAAAATAAAGAAAAGAGGACATACGTCCTGTCTGATTTCCTTCCGTTGGATTGCGAAACAGACAGTGACGATGAGATACCGAACTTTCATCGGTACGATGGCACGGGGGATCCTAGATCCCACTTGCAACTCTTTTGCCATCGAACCCACAAAAAGAAAAAGGACTCGATGAAGTGGGTATATTGGTTTCCCCTTTCCCTCAAAGGTACTGCTTCAAAATGGCTTGCTTCCTATGATTTAAGCCAGTTTGCAAATTTTGAAGAGTTAGTAAACTGTTTTATGCAAAGGTTTTCACATAATGTGGAAGTTATGCCAACTTTAAATACTTTGAGGGATACCAAGCAGGCCACGAATGAGGACGTACACGCATTCATCGTTCGATGGAGGTCCCTCCTAGGGCAAGTGAGAGAGCCGATATCAGAAGGGTGTGCAGTAATGTTCATCCTCGATAATTTTAAACCTGAATTGAAAACCCTTCTCTCCTTATATGAAATCTTGACTTTTCACAAGTTGATCAAGAAAGCCTCCCTTTTTGAGACAAATTTAAAGAAGGGAGTCTATGATCATCTGTAGAAAGGGAGTGTTTTACCAAAGACTCAGTTGGAAAAACCCGGCACATACGGGATGCCCACGATGGACAAAGGGGCAAAGCCCCTAAAAATTGCAAACGTTCGAGTGGAAACAAACCCGACCGACCCTTCGAAAAAAATCAAGCAAAAAAAGGGAAATTTGCAAAAAAGTTTTGAAAAACGGGAGTGCACGCCCTTAGGGTAGCCTATTTCGAAGGTCCTGGACCTCCTACTCACACAAGAGATGATTACACTCCCGGAAATTCCAGAGGAGACACCCCCAAAAGAGAAATTTCTAAATAGACTTTGCAATTATCATCGACTGAAAGGTCATGATACCAGCAAGTATTTTTCCCTTTTAAACAAGATTGAGAACTTGATAGCACAGGGCCAACTCCAGGTCACTGAGGAACCAGAGCCTGCCCAAGCTATTTTCAAAGAACCCTTCCCCAATCACGCAAGCACTAGTGGGAAGGGCAAAGAGGTATGTACTTTCTTGACTTCAAAGAGTCTAGTGCATTAATCTCATTCTGATTTTACTACTTGTGCACCATCTCTCATCCTTCATAGGAAAATTGCCCAAGTAGTAATTAGGGGAGCGCTTAGAATCCCGTCCTCAGTTAGAACCATTTTACAAATCCAAGGTACTCCAAAGCACACAAGTAGAGCCACGATAGGCGTGAGCCCTAGGCAGATTGTGGGGGAGGTAACCAGGTCTAGAAGGATCTATCAACCCCCACATCTACAAAGTACTAAAAAAGTGGTCAGTATTCCTGGCCCTTCAAAAGCATGTATTCCTAGGGTTTCGCCAAAAACGGACAAAGAAAAAAGTGTTTTAACCTTGTATAATTTTGAAAATCATCTTTCGAAGATTCCCATAAACATGTCCATCCTAGAGCTGATACAAACCTCGCCTAGGCATAGACTTGTCTTAGAAAAAATCCTAGAAAGAGCCAAGGTTAGCTCAAATATAACCCCTAAGTCCTTATCAATCCAAGTGGCGCCTATATGTGTAAAAACGCTCATCGTGTTCTCGAAAGAGGATATCGAAAGACCATATGAAACCCACAAACAAGCTTTGCACATCGAAGTAGTATTGAATCACTATCCTCTCGATAAATGCTTAGCTGACGGGGGAGGAGGTCTCAACATCCTTCCGCTCCACATAGCGTATCAAATCGGAGTCACCTTGACTTCCATAAACCCAAGCCCCATCATAATCACTGGATACGATGGGAATGCATCTAGACCACTAGGAGCCATGGAATTACCCATGGAAATAGGGGGCATAGCCCACATGGAGGTGTTCCATGTCTTAGACATTCACCCCCATTACAACCTATTGCTTGGAAGACCCTAGATATAGCCTGCGAGCTGTGCCATCCACCTTCCATAGGTGTGTCAAAATTCCCTATGAAGACCAAATTGTGGTAATTCTAGAAGAAAACCATCCTCAGCTTCAGGGAATACAAAATTTCCCGTGCTTATCAGGTCACCTAGCCTATGAGGACAACCTGGGGAAAGTCTTGGTCGAGCCACCCAAGCTCGTCCTTCAAAAGCCTATGAAGGTATTGTATATCAAGGGGCAGCCCAAGGCTAGCCCACTCAAAACTATCACCATCCTAGGAAAGACCAAGTGTCGTCTATTCCCAAAGCCCCTAGACAAGAAACCATTCATGCATAACATGGACGATAACAAGTTCCAAAACCACGAATT